>JALJCO010003968.1:0-1200000 GCA_023101725.1 Atherinomorus stipes | reverse complement strand
ATGTTTACATTTTGCTTTACATGACATTGATTGACAGATGTTACAACTTTGTGCTGAAAAAGGTTTATAGAAAAAAAGAGGATGTGAATGCTGGCATTGCACCACAGACTATCAAACAAGAAAACCAAATTCAAGTCCCATCCAACCCAACACTGTCCAGTAAGTCAACCTTTTGATTGGCAAAGTCAGTCATGGTTGGTTTGTGTTAGGCTCATATTTATTGACAAATACATTGTCGCAGGTTTGCATCTAAATACAACCGTCTCAAAATTATTGTAGGCTACCGTTATTGGTACAAATTTTGAATTTGGACAAAAGCAACTATTATATATCTTTTTGTGGGACCTTAACTACAAATTAGATCAATACACAAGTTGGTGTTACCCTGATGGATGTAGTTAACAGCATCCAAATACTTATAAAATGAATCATTCTTACTATTTTTAATATAATCTTCCTTCTGTCTGTCTCTCTTTATATCTATTTATCAATGTGTTGTGCTTAAGGTTAAGGTTTAGTTTAGGGTTGGGGTTTGGGTTACACTCAGCGCAATGAGTGGAAGTCAACGGCATATAAGGATACTGTAGCTGTGCATGCTTGTGTGTGTGAGTTTGTGTGCCTAACCTCCAGGCCTCTGCTCTGCTTCTTCCCACGAGACTCACTGTGTGATTGATGAGGAGGTGCGGAGCTTGGGAGATACCAGGAAAAAATTTTGGTCAGGTTTGGTGCAGGTCTTTTCAGGGTGCACTTTTATTTATTGTCTCAACACCTCCAGGACAATCTGCTGAAACAAACACATCCATTTATACAGTATATATACACACACATACAGTATATTATATAAAAACCTGCATAATTTTACAAGCTCGGGATCACAGTTAAAATGAAATGGTCAGGTAGCTTCAAAAGCATGTGAAATAAAACCAAGCATTAGACAGAGGCCCTCATTTCATTTTTCAGCAGAATTCATATATTAGTATGCACATAAATAGTGTGTTTCTATCAACTGCTGCACTCAAAGGAACAAATGTGCTTATTCTATTTTATCTGTTCAAATTTGGCCCAGATATCACATACTCTTACATTTTATGAGCTTTTGTTTCCCCATTTTTTTTTAGAATGTGGCTTTTCAAATAGCAAAATCAACCCCAATAGACAATCTTATTATTCCCAATTCATGGAAACAATCACCCAGCAGAGAATACTTAATAAGTATGAAACTAAAAAAAGACCACATCTATTTTTTTTCTTTACACCACAATGCTGAGAGGTACAAAATATAAATACACTTAGGTACATTTTAAGCAGAGTATCTGAAAAGTTTCCTCTTCTACAAAAAAAAAATGGAAATGCACTTTCTGCATCTGTACATTCAGAAGACTGAATCCTCAGTTTCTTACAGAAGTACAAATGGTACAACTTCATCTGTGGATGGTGTTAATTGTAGGGTGAATTAAAGGTGAGTGGGACATGAAATCAGACGGGACGTAATAATAGTAATAATGTCCCATTTTTTTCTGTCTTGATGAGAGAAATTAATAAAACCTGCATGCCCTCATTATTATTGCAGACAGATTGATGGGACCAGCCTACAGGAGGTTGTATACAGCTCGTTGCATGAACTGTTTTAAGTCATATCATAGGTCTTTGTTAAGAAAATATATATGATTTATTTCTGCAACATCAGTTCAAAGTGTGTAACATGCCTTATTTTATTTGATGAAATTAGGCTGTTTTTCAATGGTCCCACAAAAACTTGGTTTGGATGGCATTATTTTGGCTAATCTAGGCAGTTAAATGGGCTTTAATAAGGGAGAGGTTGTTATGTGGTTCACAGCCTACTCATCTATGCTGAATACATGAAAATGTGATGGTGTGTAAGGGATGGCACCGTTAGATTATGCAGTAAATGTGTTGAGTCTTTGAAAAAGATGAGTCACCCCAGGTGATGTCCTAATTCACTTAATAAAAAGGGGTTGAGTCAGTTTACACAGAAGAGTATGTCTTGTTGAAATAAATAAAATCTTATTTCCTTATCCAGTTGTAATGAAATTCTGAACTTTCTGGCAGGATTTATTGGACATGATAGCGTAACTTTTAGGACTGTACCTCCCATTATATCCTCAAATCGTTTTGTTACAAGACCTCACAACAATTGATGCACAACTCACAAAAGCCCAGAAGAAATTACTAGCATGAGCCTTGTGTCCTGCCAGAAAATGCATAGCCATCACATGGAAGTCTGACTCCCAAATCCCTGTTGCAAGATGGATTTCAGAAATAAAAACTTGTATTCATCTTGAAAAGATCACATGCAGCTGTCCTCAAAACTTTATACCCTCTCATTACAGACTGAAAAAATCAGCTGTCCGGTAAATAAGTTAAAACTGACAAAAAGTGATAAATTTAAAAAATGATGAAAATCACAACACTGATTTTGAAAGTTTTTTCAACAGAATTATAAACAAACAGCAATAAAACGAGCAGACAAGCATGATGGGGCTCCTAAACTAAAATTTTGTTGAACACCACTTTGAGGCACTCATTACAATCACGTATTTTATCTAACTGACAATTAGCATTCTGCACCTGTTGACAGGTATGTGGTCCACTGTTTATGAGTAATGTGCTCTAATTTGTCTGAATTATTTTTTTTTGTTTTGCTTTTCTGTTTTATCTATTATTTTTTGTTTTGTTCAATATTTCTTTTCAATTCAAAATCAGCATTTTATTTCAGTGAATTATAATTTTGTAATTTATTTCTATTTATCACTTTTTTATTTCTGGTTATTTGAATAACTATTGTGAATTTAGCCTTTCTAAAACAGGAGGGTATGAATAATTTTGAGAACGACTGTACACTAAAATAAAATTTTTTGCCCTTGTAAAAATTACTTTGATGTGAAAACTACATTTTACAAGAGTTTGGTATTACCCTGTTTTTACTTTTATAAAAAGGCACAATTTTGTTAAGTGCTTTTTGACATTTGTTTGCATATTTCTAACTTAATTTAAAATTGCAAGGATAACTCACAATTATTAAGTAATTTGTATTCATTGAATTCATTGTGTGATCAACTTGTAAAAGGTAAGTAAACTTTACTTTGCCTACACAGTCCTGTCAGAGGTGACGGGGCTATTTTCAAAATTTAACTTCTGGACTACAAAGGCTAATGAGAGATGCACATTCAACAGGAGTTTAACCTTTTGTGAATGCTATGCTATAAATTTGAGTTATTTGCTGTGTTATGATTTACATTTTGAATATGTTGGAAAGTTCTTTTGCGTTTGAATTGTAAAGCTGTTACTATGAGTTAGAAGGACAGTATAAGTAAACTTTATAATGGACAATTCTACATCCTTGTCTAAGGCACTGTGAATATCATAACAGTTATCATTCAACTGTGTTTTATATTTTAACTAATTATAATGACTAGTCTGTTAGTCTGTAGCAGGGTGATTGTTAAAGAATATGATACAATATGAGACAATATGATACGACATGCTATGATGCAATATAATACGATATGATACAATACTCTTAAATATTTCTTTCAATGTGAGATTTTCAGTTTGTTGTAAACTGAGTTTAAGTAACATTAACTAAGTTTACTTATACTCAGTCTAAAACTCAGTCTAAAACCTAACTAAGTAAAACTTGATGTTAAAGGTGATAAATACAAGTAAACGTAACTTTAGTTTTTCCTGTAGGAATAACTCATATATGTACAGTTTAGGCCTACTTGAAAATAACCTTTGTAAAATGAACTCAATATTTCTGAGTGCAATTACTTACCTAGGATGTTGTAAGTAGTATAAATAATACTCCACAGTTTTTTCAGTGTATACATTTAGTATTGTAGATGTCTGTCAGCCTTAGGCCTACTTGACTTACATGGATACTTTAGTTTTTCTTTTTGTGTAGCCTATGTGTTGTTACATTTAGAAAATGAAAATAAAGTATTCTTTTAAACAATATCAAAAGCATTATGGCCGAGTATTTAAAATGCCTTAGAGCTGTAAATGTATAGTTCAAGGAGGCGCACCAAACTTAAGGAAGTGAATTGGATTGTCCCACTTTTGCCACTAGATGTCAGCAACTGACCGTCCAATACAAGCATGGGTACCTCATTCTGTCAAACATTTTTAAGTGATATTTCAGTCAAAGATTACACTTTAAATTTGATCAACAAAACGGAGGAAAATTTGAAATTGATACTTTAAAGGTAGCTAAACGTGTTCTACATTTGCTTTGCGTAACACCTGGTGAGAGTATATCAAAGAAATATCTTTCCTGCAACCTCGTTTTAAGAAAAATTCCCACCCTCTTAAATTGTTTAAATGTGTTGTTGTTTACTTTAAACGTTGTTTGAGAAAAAGGAAGAAGAGAAAAAAAAACTTTACAAATTTTCATAATAGCTGTTTTAGATGATGAGTCAGAATGAGACTCATCTGGTTTTAAAAGGACACAATTAACAGAAATTAATATGTATTTCAGTTCAATAACGTGGAATCCACGGAAGATACATACTAATATCACACCTAATAAAGTGATGCACAGGAGGATGGATGGAGCCAGGATGTGGCATGTGTGCATGACGTCATTTCTCCATGTACTGTGCGCCATTTTGGAAGAAAAAAAAATCACGGATAATTTCCGTGGTCTTGACAGATCTGGATCCCGAGTCTTCACACTGATTGTGGATGCTATCTCTTTCTCCGAGCAAGCCGCATTGGTTGGTTAGGTATTGGAAGCTGTGTACATCAAGAGCTGCTAAATGAAGCAATGGCGGGTAAGCTACTTTTAAAAGGAGGAAAGGGATCCACCTCTCTTGGTGTGTGTGATGGCCTGAATCTGCAAGTTAGCTAACCAACGCTAGCTCTGCCAAGCTAAGTTGTCAAACTGTGTCACTGTCAGGTCATTTTGCCGCCAAGCGAAATGTGCATCACATCCAAACTGACGCTGTGTTCTTTTCACAGGAGTTGCAGGAGGAAATGATTTTCAGTGGTGTTTCTCTCAAGTGAAAGGAGCCATAGATGAAGATGTTGCGGAAGGTATGTAGCTAACGTTAGCTCCACGGCTAGGCTAAGACGGTGGGCAGCTAGCTAGATGGTTTGATGATGGTGCTCTGTGGGCTTCATGTGAGATGCACGATAGTTATCGATAGATGGTCGCACAGGCTTTAGTGAAAGACAGCTGTCGTGATTGGTGTAAGCCTGTTTGTGGATCAGTAGCGCAAACGCCCTTACCCGGTAAAATGCCGAATGCCGCTAACTAGCTGAATGCTAGTTGGTAGCAGAACTATTAAAGGGGAGCGACCGTGTCCATGACGTCAATGTGCTGCGTCCATAAATTGTGGAGTGACATCATGACTTGTTTTCATTCATACTTGAATGGTTGTGTTTGTTATGTGTGTTTAGCTGTTAATATCTCAAAATTATGGCTTGTGTTTCCTATATTTGGTAACTAACTCAGGTATGTACTGCAGGTTCCTGTAATGCAGTTCTGTCTTTTTTCCTTTTCTTATTTTTAAGAAATACTTAAGAAATTCGTGATTTCACCAGCTCTGGGCAGTTTTACACATTATGTCATGTACTAATTCTGAGCGCTGCTAATTTTTAATGACTTGGCCAAGGTAATCATGGAAAGCCAAATTAGCTAGTTCTGGTTCATGGGGATGCTCTAAAATGGGAAGAGGCCTTGTGAGTAGAAGTAAAAAGAAAAAGAAAGAAAATCCTCAAATACCAAAGAATGAAGTCCCATTGCTTTCACTTTTTAGTGTTTCCCTTGCTTTATTGATATAGTATCATGGCCAATTGAAAACGCCAGTTTCATATGCTCAGTTAAATTCTGACTAGTCTTTATTCCATTTCAAGATACATGTTTCCTCCCCATTCATAATGTCTGCATTGTTCATTTTCAGTGTCTTAAATTGAGGTTTTTCTTTCTGGAATAATGCATAGTTATAGTAAAAGAATCATGCCACATCAAGGTTTTTTTTTATTTGTTTGTTTTTTTGTAGATTTCTCAATTTTACTGTCCTTAAAATGTGCTGCTCTCTTAAATTTGACTTTTGACAGGACAGAATGACATCGGTGGATATCTGTAGTTATGTTCAAAGCTATGGAAAGTTGGGAGTGACAGCCAAGCCATTTTGAACTTATTTTTGTAGTAAGCATCATTGGGTCTGGTGTTGTTGAAATGCTTGGCCGGGTCAGACTCCCATGGGAAGTCTTTTATAATAACAAAGTCTCTGTGAGGTTTGAGATATTGGCAGCTGCTATTTTGATAACTTCAATGTAAGTAACAGATGTCTCTTCATTCTTGCTTTGAGCAACAAGAATACTTGAAAATTTTGATAAAAAATGACAAATATGACTCGGTTACATGGCATTGATGTTTGTAACCACAATTCAGTTTTGTCCAGCTTGACACGTTACAGTGATTTGCATGAAAGTTGAGTCAGGGTCTTTAATCTAATACCTATTATGACAAAGTTCGAGCTGTTATTAGGATTCACTCTGATTCCTGTGTTTTCAGCGGACATAATTTCAACGGTTGAGTTCAACTATTCTGGAGAATTACTTGCAACTGGAGACAAAGGAGGCCGAGTAGTGATATTTCAACATGAGCAGGAGGTAGGATTTATATTTCTGAGTAACAGAGAGGTTTGTTTTGTCAGACTTTTTTTTTTTGGCCTTGTGTCACATAAATGTCTGTATAACTGGTGACTCATACATATATTCATGTATATTCTTATGTCCTTTTTATGTTTTTTAGTCTAAGAATCGTCCACACCTGCGTGGGGAGTACAATGTCTATAGCACTTTTCAGAGTCATGAGCCAGAATTCGACTATTTGAAAAGTTTAGAAATTGAGGAAAAAATTAATAAAATAAGATGGCTACCCCAACAAAATGCTGCTCACTTTCTACTTTCAACAAATGGTAAGCTTTGTTTTGTTTTTTTTAAACTGAATTCATCATTTCTCTGTACAAGTATCTGAAATTTATTACCCAGCTTCATTGTTAAATTTTGCTTGCCAGATAAAACTATCAAATTGTGGAAAATAAGTGAAAGAGATAAACGAGCAGAAGGTTACAACCTGAAAGATGAAGATGGACGACTCAGAGACCCCTTTAGAATCACCTCTTTACGGGTATGTGTAACCACACTTTAGAGCTGCATCGTTTCTGACCACAGTGAACAATGAAAATGTAGCAGTTTTCTGTAAGAGCATGCATTGTGTGTTTTTCAGGTACCAGTACTGATGCCAATGGATCTCATGGTAGAAGCAAGCCCCCGGAGGATCTTTGCAAATGCGCACACCTATCACATTAATTCCATTTCTGTAAATAGTGATCATGAAACTTACCTCTCTGCAGATGACCTAAGAATAAATCTATGGCACTTGGAAATCACAGACAGAAGTTTTAGTATCCTTTTCATCATCAGAAAATAGTTATCGGATATGTGGCTTACAGTTTGCTCTGTATCATATGTAACATAAGACCGGGAGTTCCTTAACAGTTTGTTCCCAGATATTGTAGACATCAAGCCCGCCAACATGGAGGAACTGACAGAAGTAATCACAGCTGCTGAGTGCCATCCACACCAATGCAATGTATTTGTGTACAGCAGTAGCAAAGGCACCATTCGCCTGTGTGACATGCGAGCAGCGGCACTCTGCGATAGGCACTCAAAGTGTAAGTACCTCCGTATTTCTGCAGTATAGCAAGTCCATCTGCCCTGTTGTGGGAAATTTAATTAATTTCCATTTTGATGACAGTACTTTGAGATTACTTTTATACTTATTGTTGCCTTAAAAGATTGGTGAATATTTTTTGTTGTTGTTGTTGCTCTTTTTCTGTAGTCTTTGAGGAACCTGAGGATCCAAGCAGCCGATCCTTTTTCTCTGAGATCATCTCCTCCATCTCAGACGTGAAGTTCAGTCACAGCGGACGCTACATGATGACACGTGACTACCTCTCCGTCAAAGTTTGGGACCTGAACATGGAGAACAGGCCAGTGGAGACGTATCAGGTGCTTAGATGTCCATTATCAGATTCAAATATAACGGCCATTACCACCTATGAATGAACATCGTAATATGACGCTTCAATAACAGTTTAATGACATCAAGATGTTTTCATGAGTACCTGTATAAGACAGTTTACAATATCTGCAAAAGTAATTTTTAAATAACCTTGCAGCAGAAAGCATTAAAACTCTCAACTATCTGTAAAATTGTATTCCTATTATTCTTTTTCTTTACATGTAGACATTATAGATGAAAATCCTTTCCTAAAGCAGCAATGAATTTGACAGAGAAACCAAAAGATCATCCCAAAAAGAAGAAAAAAAAGATGAGATACCAGCTCCTTGTGACTGAAAAAGAATGTTGCCTCAAAGGTGTTTTTTGGCCATGCAATCTGAAAGCGCTTTCATAAAAAAAAAAAAAAAAATGTCACTATTCACTGAGGTTGAAATGGGGAAAAAAATGGGTTAGATGTGCAGAAAGCAAAGTATTTTGTAAGCTGTAAGAACCATCAAACACTTTGAAAATCCTTAAACAGCTAAAAAAAAAAACATTTTCAAAGAAAATGTTAAGATTTTGTAATGTTTTATTTCAGGTCCACGAATACCTTCGCAGTAAACTCTGCTCTTTGTATGAAAACGACTGCATCTTTGACAAGTTTGAGTGCTGCTGGAATGGCAGTGACAGGTATGTGGTTTTCTTATCACAAGAATAGTATTTTACTGACTGTTTGTGCGTCTGTTGCGTAACTCCGCTCTGCCTGGTTCATCAATTGATTAGTTTTACTTTTGGCAAGCTAGTGCAGAAATCATTTAATGTACTCTTTCCTTTAGTGCCATCATGACCGGCTCCTACAACAACTTCTTCCGAATGTTTGACCGCAACACCCGGCGGGACATCACACTGGAGGCATCCCGGGAGAGCAGCAAACCACGGGCTACGCTCAAACCACGTAAAGTGTCCACTGGAGGCAAGAGGAAGAAGGATGAGATCAGCGTGGACAGCCTGGACTTCAACAAGAAGATCCTCCACACTGCCTGGCACCCCAAAGATAACGTGATAGCTGTGGCAGCCACCAACAACTTGTACATTTTCCAGGACAAAATCAACTAGAAGATTTGGGGCTCCCGAGGATAGGGCTTTTACCGTACCTGTGTAGTTAAGCCTACTACTTGTCTATCTGTATAAGAAGAAACAGCCTTGTTGTCCTCCTGGTGAAGAATTCGAAAGCACGTGTCTACTTTTTTTGCCACAGGAGGTTGATCCATAGGCCTGTTTTATTTTGAGTCTGAGCTTAGGTTGTTTTTTGCCTTTGGCACCAGGGCAATCAACATGCCCCCTGACCCAGAAAGCCCAATTCGGGTCTAATTGATGGAATGGCACTCCCTAGAGGTCAAACTCTTGAACGTTGGTGTTTGTGTTGACATTTTAAGCCTTCATTTCACGATTTAACGACAGAACTCTTGGAAGTCCATAAAATGACGTCTTGTCAAGGTTGTATCCATCTTTCAAAGATTTTGGGCCCTCTGAAGCACGGATTTATGGCCTGTAAGCCTAACTGTAACATTCCCCCATTGGCCATGTATTCAGGCCAAACTACTGGTGGAAAAGGCCATGAATTTGGAAAGTGGACTCGTTTCTTTTCCTCCCTTCCCTTCTCTTATTTTACCCCAGTCAATAAGGTGACATAATTTCACTGACTGTATCTACTCAAGTACACCTTGTCATCCACATAATAAAAGAAACTAAAACTACAGATGTGTTTTTAAATTTAGAAGTATGTATTAAAACATGTTTATTGCTTTGCATGTTTTTATGTTGTAGAGAGGTGGAAAAATGTCCAGTCACACCACTGTCTTTTGAGCAGATCTCAAGCAAACTTGTCAAGGAAATACTATTTGGGGCTATCAGTTTAAGAACCGCTATCGGAAACAGCTGATCATGTGTTTATGTCAAGAGATTAAGTTCTAGTTTTTGATGATGTTTTAGGGTGCAGGCTGGAAACTGAGTGGCACAAGATAGAGTCCAGGACAAAGGGAATCTGCAGCCTTAATACCTACTTCTATCAGTGACAGCTACAAGTTATGTCCCCAGACGTTTTACAAACCTCATGTGCATTATTTGTAAATCCTATTTTATAGAGTTATGTCCTCATACACTGCTGCTATATGTGGCTGTCTATGAAAACACAAGGAGGAAAATTGCACATCATACAGTTTATGTGATAGAGTGCCTCCGAATCATGTAATAAGTAGGAAATAAAGACAGGCCTCATACATGTGCCCTTATTCATTTATTAGGGATGTCACCCAAATTTGAACCGCATATTGCAAATGTGGATCTTTTCTCTGTAGTTGTGAATGCAGAAATGAAGGTTGACTACACAAAACATATACTGATGACGTTAAAACACACATAATAATGCATTGTCTTTGTCCATTGATTCCTAACATGGTGGCAATGTATTCACTTGTTTATTATTTTGACCAAAGTTCAATAAAATTTTAATTGTGTTCATCTGCATGTTTTGTTTTCCTTTGTTATACGATCCACTTCATGGTCTCCCAAAATGACCAGTTAGTAAGTCAGGGCTATGCATTTTTCCTCATCGATGAATGGACCAGATCTGTATTAATCAAGTCAACCGCTGATTATCTTACAGTTATATTTCATCAATGCACTTAAAATCTAAGCTAATGATCCCATGGATGCTCACAGTTCCCTTGTTCAATCACTGACCTGAAGAATAGCACATTATCTTAAACATTTCAATCAAAAAAGGCAACGCAGAACAACATATCAGTTCCCTAACATGCAGGTTTAAGGAGCAGCAAGAAGCAGAACAGTTACCTCAAGGAGAGGGACTACAGCATGGAGCAGTGGATTGGTCACCATTGGTTTTAGAGGTTAACACCACTAAACAGCAGTGACAGATCCTGAACTCTCCAAGCTGCTGTGGGGCACTCAGTCAAAATTGGACCATGTCACATGGCCATCTTTGTTGATCTTCAGCAGGTTCCATATTAAGGCATGCCAAGCTGGTCATATGAAGGTATCGCAACACACCTCCACCACCCGTTTAGTAGGTGTTGTGGGAAGTTAGGCGCTTCCCGATATATATCCTGAAAAAACAGAGTAGCACATATTTAAGTATGCAAGATGTTGCAAAGCATCCCTCTCTTCTCCTTGAACTTTCTCCTTGAACCATGCCTTGAACTTGGAAAAATATGTGCTGCAATACCTTGACAACCACTTGGTTATTTATGGATAATTTGAAGGCCTTTTACATTAGTAATGATGCACAGTTAACCAACATATCTAAATTTCATGTCTGGTAATTTAAAGGATCCACATTTTACATTTGTGTGACCAATGAAATCATGAACAAATCCAGCAACAGTAAGCAGCCAAATGTTCTTGTTGTTCTAAGTTATGGAGATATTACAGTAATCCCACAGTTAGGAGATAATGATGTTGCTTACCCTAAGCCGACAGCAAGTATGTGAGAAATGATTAATGAAGGAAGGAAAAGCTTCAGAAAGTCTGCTGAGAGAATGCCTCCCTTCTTCATGACGCTGGTGTTCCTTATGCTGAGAGAGGTTGAGCGCTTAGGGTACTTCAGCAGGAACTCCCTGCAGAGCAACACATTAATATTTCATTGCTCAGAATAGATTAAAAATCAACGAGTTCCAGTTTAATGTCATACTTGCACCTCTTCTCAAACAGATATCACACTAAAGTCTCCAACTGCAATTACAAATCATGTCAAGGAGTATCCATACTAAGCCGAATCCAGATTAGTGGAGTTCATTTCTTTTTTATTACTATTACCTCATTGGTGTAATCACGACTACATTTCTTGCTGATATTACCATTTCTTGTATCAGCTCATATCAATCAATAATACTTAAATCTTGAAGTAATTATGTAAAAAAGAAACAACTCTTTACTTTGGTGGACTGTTCTCAGGTCGACTGGACCAGTCCCAGATCCAGTCAGCATTTTTCTTCATCAGGTTTTCAACTTCCCGCCTCCTTTCTTGGAAGTCTTCATCAGACTGAAACACAATTTTTGCATTATCACAACAAACAGCACATCAGCTTGCATAATGAAAACAATGTTATTCTCAAAACATAAGAATGACAACCTTTTTTTTAAAGCATACGGTATACATTTATCGGTCAAAATATGAAAGCGAAGACTTGGAGTAAAAATGTAATTGATGACAGCACACAAAAAGAGGAAACTCCTCTCTGTGGAATGCAGCTATTATTAATACACCTGCTATGGCTTGTCAAAATATCTGTTGTGAAAGAGACATGTTATGAAAACCAACATCAGATTATGATAAACACATCGGATTAGAGGTTGGCTGCTTCAACTTGAACTGTACCTGTGAGCTGTTTCCCTCTGAGCCTCTCCACAGAAGAAGTGGGGTCTGTGATCTGAGTGGGCTGTACAGACAGACAGACTTTACACTTCTTTTACAGGGTTTTTTTTTTTTTTTTTTTTTTTTTTTGGTATTGCACAACAAATGTTGAAATGTAAACAGTTCTTCCCCTTGTCACACAAACCTGTTGCATTGGGAGCTTCCTCTAGAGCTGTTCCTGCCTGACTCATGTTGGGCTTCGAGCAGCATTTTCTCCAGGTCGCCCTCTTGGCTGGACGTAGGGATTTGCTCCTGGCTTCCTCGGTGGCTGGTGGCTTGCGAGCCATTCCCAGTGAAGTGCAGCTCAACCCAGGAACCTCAAATTAAAAACAAAGTCTTAACACATGAATACTATTTTGCACCGCCAGTCGATATCGACTACAACTATAACGTAGGCCAACTAAACAGTGGAACAATAAACTGGGGCTCCTTGACTTTGACTGCCTTTTGATTTTCCAATGCCAAAAAAGGCCTCAAAACGATACGAGAACGTTTTCTTTACTTTCTTACAGTAGTTTTTAACACATAGTTTCATAAAACCGAATAGTCTGAACAGGGTTACGTTAGGTGATTTAACGTTAGTAACCTCGTGTTTTTGTAACAATAAGCTCCCTGGTTGTTTATATTTACCTTGCAAACTCTCATCAGATGGCAAGTCCTTCTGGAGCGACATTATACTAGTGTAATTTTGCGGTTTCACAGTTTTAGAGACCTTAGCAACTGGCGAAATGGTGGCGAAATGTAAAAGAGCAGCTGGAGCCTCAACTATGACAATAACAATGACGCAAGACTGTGTTTATCCTAAACGGGATTGGCTCAGAAAGAAGGATATGCTTCACGCAGACTGAGTTCACGTCTGACGTCGGACGAAAACGCGCATGCGCATATTTGTTGACACGTTTCCTTAAAAGTTCCCGTAAAGCACAGCTGCAGTTGCCATACATTTGTTAAAATGGTAATTAAACAGCATACAAATTTTTTGCTCGTGTCAGCTATTATAATATTTAGGTTCAGTTTTAAGAGTTTACAGTAGTTCCACACGCTTGACTGCAGGTGGCAGCCATGGTTAAGGCAGAATCCACATTAATTGCTTATATTAAAATATAGCCTACTGTTCAAGGAAATAAAGGGAGCACGTGCGGTTACATTGTGTTGGGTGTCCCCTCCTCCCTTTTTTTTTTTTTTTTTTTTTTTTTTAGCCATATATTTTTATTTGAACTCACCACCCCAACAGGACCATTGAAAAACAGATGAATGAATGATTGATTAAATACATTCATCTGACTCAAATTAAATTGCCTAATAGCCTATGTTTGGGACAATGACTCATTAGTTTGAGGTAGGTGTGTTTGAGTAGGGACACATTTAAAACCTGCAGGATTGCGGCCCTCAAGGACCAGGATTGAGAATTTCTGGATGAAGCAATGTGATCACTGCATTCTTTGTCTTATCCTTCTTAGATCCAAGCTTTATTTTTTCTGCATTTTTATTTTTTTCATGATATTTGATATAGGCATGATAGCTATAAATAAATTTTGAATGGTACAATAAGTAGTTTCCAACAAAGAAACTTATCAATGTTAATAGATAAAATTACAAAGTTATCAGAGTTGAGCAATGAATGAAACTCCTGTTTACTTTCACAAAAAGACCAATACTAAGTGTAAAATGTAACAGAACAGTTTAGTTGTGATTGCAGTTCATGAAAATATTACATTTCACCCTGCACACAAGACTTTCCTGCACAGCGAGCAAAGCCATCTCCAAATAAAGAATAGCAAAGTTCTCACATTTGACTGATTCAATCAACTCTCACCACAAATGAACATGAACTTATGTATTTCAGCACAAAACATTCTTTAGATGCTCTGATGAAAAGTATATGCTTAATTTTACATTTATACATGAAAAAGAGAACACAAGTAAGTACTTTTCCCCCATAATTTGAATATTCAGATGTATTACCCATATTTTTCCATTTTTGCAATATTATTAGATTTGGGATCTGACCCTCAGGATCTGACATCCGACCCCACCCAATGTCTGACTCCATCTTGTCCTGCAGGTGTGACCAAGGTTCCACCTGCAGCTTGCAGGAAGAGGATTGTTGTACTCTTCAGCACTGGAATATAATCACAAACTGGTGAAAGCATGACCTCACTTTCATCCTCAAGTGGACACACTACACCATTAAACACCCACAGAACTGAGGCACGAAATCAATTTCCCCAGTTTGTCAAGAACCAAAGTATAAAAAAAACAAAGCAGCAGTCAACACTAAAAACTACGAAGAATGAATGCAACATATGATTTTGTTTTAGTTTACTCAACTCTATTGAAATTAATTCAAAATTCAGCTTGTTGCTGATTCCCTTGTAGTATTCTAGTTTTAAGATAACCCTCTGCAAAAGATATTAGACTCCAGACAGACATCATTGTATAATTCTGCCAGTGTGTTGGCGTGTAGCAGCTGACAGCCCATCAGAGGATGTATTCTTGTCCACAACAGCTGGTAGGGGAGGACAAATAAAGTACAGTGAGATTCAAAAGAAGTTGGTGTTTACTTTGTGTCTATATGATAGCATCACTCACAGACACAAGGTAAACATCCAGTTGCAGCCTGGTAGACCAGACTGGAACTTTTATACAATCAACTTTATAATAAAAAAAAAAAACAAACAAAAAAAAACATGATAGTTTCTGGAATCTGACTGAGCAAAGTTTGGTATCAGTGATGATTCTTTAGATGGTATTTTCACAAGTATTTATAGTGATGAGCGAGAAAAAATTAAACTTGTTTCAGATTCAAAAGTATGAAATATTTAATGTATTGACTGATTTTAAGGTCACGGCACTGACAAGTAAATAAAGCAAACTGAGGTGGAAAAATTAGTTCACTATATCAAACCTAAATAGTAAAATAGTTAAGTATCAATTATACTGTGAATTTTGACCTTCTGTTGATTGGGCAACATATTTCAAATTACCAGAAACTCTGATTTCTGTTTGTTTGTTTGTTTTTACAAAGCCCATCTGGTGACTTTGGAAGAAAATATATTTCATAGCATGGCCTCTAGTTACTTATGAGTGGGACTGAAATGTTATTGCATGGCCACATTACTAGGTTGTGGCCGCAGACATGTAGGAACAAGATAAGTAAGTTTTTGGCTACATGTTACTTATGCCCAGTGTCAAACTATAATATGATACCTTTTGGGGGGAAAACATGGAATATAAACAATATTTGTCTTTGAATGAACGAATGAAAAATACTTTTTTTTTATCCCAGAAGGGAAATTCAAATTAAAAAATTCATTACCAAATGGAATTAAGTTGTACAAAACTGAGTACAGGAAAGTTTGGACGGTGAATCTTGGAGAACACTGTGATGTTGTTGACATTGCACCCTTAAATCAGACAGGACTACGTCTTTGTATCGGCAACTTAAAGCCAGAGTTGGTTATCTGCAAAAAGAAAAAAATGTGTGAATCAAGTCGTGGAGGCGATGACATTTGCAGTGTGGACTTTTTACACCACAGAAGGAGTTGGAGGTGAGTGAAATAATACTTTTAGAAATGCAGTTTATCAGCTGTTTACTAGCTTATTAACAAGCTATCCACTCAGCTCTTTCCGGTTATCTTCACCAACCTGCTCATGAACCATCGGCGCATACATTCCTGTACTCCGAACGCATGGCTTCAGACAGATGTTTTGCAGTGTGTTTTTTTCTAAATGTAGCTTGCTCAAACCGTTTTTCCAGGACCAACCCTAGCTTTAATTCTCCCAGTCCTAGCAGTGCATACAGCCTACATAATTTCAATTTTAGTTTAAGATTGCAAGGCTATAGGTTTGACCTGGCACATGTTAACCAAAAGCAACACTCACCCAGATACACACAGTCTCACTGCACACAGACCGGTGACGTACCATGTGACTCTATACCAGATTCCTGTTTAAAACAAAGAACTGATTGACATAAATATTATTCCATAAAATGTATTTTACTCCAATATTTCCAGGTCATAACAAAATCTGCATATAGTACTTTATGTTTCATGTTCTTAAAATGATGTAATAAATTTCATGTTTTCACAATAAAACTATCATGGTAAAACGGGATAAGGTCGCTTTTTTTAATCTGAGGGACAGCTCTTTGCTTCCGTAGATAAGGTTTCCATATTGAATAGAAACAAATGTTTACACAAGGGTTTGGGGGGGACAGTATTGCTTTATCTGGCTGAATGGTGGGAGGAGGAGAAGTAAACTCATCCTCACCTGGAGTCTGCCTTTATTTTGTTCACCAATAAAGTAGCATGTACAGTTGTGCGAAGATGGGTTTAAAACAAAAGCCCTTTTAGGGACTGAGGCTCAAATGAACAATTTCAATAAGGAGATAACAAGAAGCACTGCAATGCATGGTTTAAAAAATGAAACTGTGAAAACCTAATATAAAACAACGCCTAAGATAGAATTGATGACCTATAGAGAGCATATTATGGGCTCTTTAAAATATTGTTACAGTTGAAAACTGAGTAAATTTTACATTATCCATGTGCTTTGGTTCTCTTTATTTTAGGTCCAGCCAGTTTTCTTTTCTCTAAGGTTTTTCTTCTGAAGATCAAGAATGGCTTCAAATCAAACCACTGATTCAGAATCAGAATAACATTACTGCAAGAAAGCTATTTTATAATGGTTATTCAAGACTGTGGAAGTTGTAATGTTATGAAAGAGGGCAAGAATTCCATGTAAGCCCTGGGTGCACTGTCCGGAGTCTCCATAGGACCTATTAGAGATTATTTTCGATCTTCAGAGGAGAACCTGAGGCAAAAGGAAAAAAGCCAGAGAGCATTGGAGATGGGAAAATAACTAAATATTTCAAATGTCTCAAGAAATGGATCTTCATTCTTTGGGACAACAAGACTTTTATTTTTACTATTTGCACTAAGATGGTTAGTCATGTCAAGATAGCGATATTTTGTATAACATCCCCATAGAGATTTCCTGTTTGGTTATTATCAGGAAATTCTTTAAATGCACAATTCTGAGTAAAATCTCTATTATGGATTCAATGGGATCCTCAGGGAGTGGAGAAAGTAACAGGAATCATGTGGTAAATTAAACAGGATTCTGCTTTACCCTACATTCCTCAGAGTCTAATTTGGTTATCACGCTGCCTCATCAATTCAAGATTGAAGAAGTATAATATGCCCCTCCGTGTATAGTGCATTGTGCTTAATGCATAATGAATGACCGAACATTCAATTAGAAACATTCTATACATCACTTGCTCTGATTAAAACTTGTCTGGTCCTGTTGCTTCTGTATGCTTCTCTGCTCTAATGTCTGGACAGTTTGTGTGTCTGGGATGAAAGCTGTTCTAGTGGCTCTTTAATAGGCTGAAAGTTCACCCGCCCCCTTGAGATAAATGACAAGTAGCTTTAAAAAGCACAAATTGAGTTGTAGGCAATAGAAATTAGTATGAAATGAAGAAGACTGACAGGGCAACTGTGTGAAAGTTGTGGGAACTCCTGCCAGTAGCAGCTTTTAAAAGATAGCTTTATAAGCTGTGGTGTCACAAGAATAAATCATGGCGCTCTGTGGCCTTCACCAAGGGAAATCAATCACTGTCTCAACAGACCACAAAAGCGGACGTGTGAGTACATAGGCCGAGATTAGCAAGTGTCACTAACTGTTTATAGTTTGTTGCCAACAGTAATTCACATTGATGGGGGTGATTAAATCCATATGTCGGTATTCTTGTGGTAAACATTGAACCAACTAATCATTTTGTTCACTCTTGCTGCATATTTATGCGTCCAACTTTTTTTTTTAATCTGTTTCTTTTGGCAAGTAATGCAACGGCCATTTTGGCATTTAATTCCATCACTTTGTGTGGATGCTTATAGTATAATTCATGCATGCTGCTGCTCAAGCATAGCAGCAGACTCCAGGAGAATTGTCATTTTAATTAAAGGATGCATTCACATGACAGTCCTAGCTTAATTTTCTTTCCCAACACAGCGATGTGAAATGGATCAGAGCCAGGTGAAGACATTTACCCTGAAGATGCTTTGTAGTAGTAAAGATTTGTATTGATTATTGTTCAATATGAATATAGACATCGGCTTCTTTAAAAAATGTTCTAAAAAATCAAAATAACATGTAAATTATTCTGTATAAGTGCTGTTGTAATATGGCGTTTATTGATATCTGTAGAATGATTGCACAGTATAGTACAGACATAGTTATGTACCATGAATGAGCATGACCACAAAACCTAAAGAACTGTTATGTTTGGGTTTTTTTTTTTTTCTCTTGAGATTTTCTGTGGGAATTCCATCAGGCCTATTGTTTGTCATTTGTGGTAAGTAACGTTGTATTTTAAGACTCTGAGAAATTGTTGAACCACAGGAATCTCAAAACAAAAAGTCCCAGAGAGAAAGTCATGGGAATCACACGGTTATTTACTGTATATATGAGAGACCATGGGTGGAAATGTTTGCACATTTAAAGTACAGACTGATAAAAGCCTGAGAGTATATATGCAAATAAAAAACAAAGCTAAAGACTGATTTTAGTGGTGTGAAATGTGTGCTAAAATGGAGAAGGGGAATGCTGATAACAGTCTACGAGCACAAAACACTGATAAATTGGTGGATATTAACCTCACAGTGTAATTTGCAGCAGCCACTCATATTTCAATCACTGCATGACTTCTGTTTGACTCCAGGGGAGGACTTAATGATATCCTGATATGAGGGGCTATAATTCATGATAAACTGTGTTCAATATTGTTTTGCTACCCAGACCTCCCAGGCACAATTTTCCTTTCATATAATTGTCTTGTTCTTGTGCTTGTTATGAGAGTGAGATAGTTGGTGGGATGGAGATAACATCCTTTTCAGATTGGCTTCATGGGATCTTGCTATTGTTCATACAACCCTGCAAAGATGAAGTGAATTCCAAAGTGTTAAATCTATGACACAAGGCTGTATCAATCAAGACATGTTCATTGGCAAATACTTAATACATATACAAACTATTCCAATCAACAATTTCTCTTTTAATGTTCTTTTTTGTCACGGTTGACACACATATATAATAAGAAAAAGAAGAGTCATTTATTGACACTGAACATTGAAACATAACAGCAAAAAGAGCCCAAAGCCCTGTCATATACAATTGTCAATAATAGTGAAATAGACAGTGAAAATGGCAGTCCATTAAATATTAGAAGTTAAGTACCTACAAACAAACTGTTCTTGGTGCCACTCTCCATTCTGATGCCATTAAACCAAATTGCAAGCTGCACTTGTCATCAAAACACACCAGTCACATTGAAACAGTGGAAAAACTTGGCCTACATAGAAATTGTCAGTGACTCGTCGTGCAAATATGACAATGATGGTTTTTGCACCAGTTTGTTTTATAGGTCATAAAAAATTGTTTTGATTCAATTATTCTGAAAAATGATGGACAGTTGGCTCAAATTATTGCGTTCAGGTGATCACATTACAACTGTGACAGGCCTGCTTGGCGTCCAAGTAATATGCATCATTTTGACATTTAATTTCTACCATGACACGGTTCCTGCTGTGAGCATGCAGCTCAATTTTTAATCATCATGGTATCACTTGTCTTGCTTATTTACAAATGTTTGACAAAAAGGGGGGGGGGGGGGGGGGGGGGGATACATGATGGTAACATATTTTGGGGTCATGACCGTCCAGAATATGCAGGTTGCTGGGGCAACCTCCAATAACAGACTCTTGCATGCACACTTTGAAACTCACAAGAATGGGCAATATAATGCTAATTCTATCAGTGATGCAGATGGTGTGAACCTTCATTTGATATATTTTACATCACCATATAAGGACAAAAGTTATCTCCCAACCTCCCTGTTAGTCCTGCCCCCCATGTTGAGAATCACTGTCATATTGCGGAAAAGTTACAAACTAGAAAAGATTTTAAAGAAAATCTGCCATCATCAGTGATGTCGCAATTGTATACTATCAAAACCTAAACTCAAAATAAGAAATTCTAACACTAGATGTTAAGCAAACTGCACATTACGTTTCTTTTTTTAAATCATTTAATATTACAAAACAAACATCTACTGATGGAGACCTTAATGTAAAATACTGCAAAATGCACAATATGAAAGTCTTATTTACAAAACTCCTCTGCTTCTTTTACAGAGGATCTTTTTAAAAGATTTTCTGAAGTCAGAATTGAATATGGTGTATATAACAGGATTGAGCGAGCTATTACAGTAACCAAACCAGAAGAACATTTTGAACAATGTCTCTGGGACACAGCAGGTGTCACACACAGCAGTGAGTGTGTATGTGAAGAAAAAGGGGAACCAACAAAGAACAAACACTCCCATGACGACAGCAAGGACAAATGTAAAACGCCTTTCTTTGTTTTGCCTTCCCTTCCACCTGTTTGCTGTGACTGAGGACAGCACCTCTGCTTTTGGAAAGGTTTCTCCAGGCTTCACCTGCGTCACTTTGGTTGTTCTCACACCCTTCTTCTTCCTCAAGGAACAAAGGATGGTATCATTCCCATCAGATGAGGAAGCCTCCTCCTCCACATCGAGCTCATTGAGCTCTTTACTGACCTCCTGTTTCATCTCATCTTCTCTGCCTTTTGTTTTTGGGGGGTCCAACCCAAACTTGGTGTCTTCTGAGTTGCCATTCTCTCTTTGCCTTTGTCTTGGTGGAACCCGTGTTCTTTTCTTGGCAATCTGATAGATTCTTGCATACACCATAATCATAATAATGCAGGGTGCAAAGAAAGAGGCAGTGCTAGAAAATATGATGTACCATTTCTCCTCATTAATTTTGCATACAGGCCTGTCCTTTTTGCCCTCATCCTTTTTCATAGTGATAAGAGGAGGGAATGAAATGATGGCCGCCAGGACCCAAAGTAGACAGATAGTGCATTTAATCCTGCGTGGCGTCCTTCTCAGATTGTACTCAATCGCTTTAGTTACAGACCAGTATCTGTCCAAGCTTATTGCACACAGGTGAACAATAGATGAGGTGCAGAAGAGTACATCCAAGGCCAGGTGGATTTCACACCACACTTCACCAAAGTACCAGTAGCCCATAAGTTCATTCGCTAAAGAGAATGGCATCACTAAGGTGGCAACTAGGATGTCTGCTGATGCCAGAGACACTAAAAACAAGTTCTGAGGTGCTTTCAGGGCTCGGCTTGTAATCACGGCAATTACCACCATGACATTGCCAAACACAGTCAGCAGGATGAGCATACCCACCAGGATTGTGAGTGGCACGGAGGTCTGGACAGTAAAAGGGTGCTTGCCAGCCAAAGTCTCATTTCCACTGGTTAGGTTGAGACAACCCATCAGGGTGAGCTGTAGAGTCGACAGGACAGTCTGATTGGAGCTCTGTCAGGGGGGTTGGAAGCTGTGCTTTCCAGCAGTCTGTAATTTGGATCCATTCAAGGACGCTGCATCAGAGAACTGTCTTTTTACTTGGATCACAGGAAGAGATTGTTGAAGAAACGTGTGGGTCCTTTTTCCTTTACAATGAGAATAAAAACAAATGCAAGAAACATTTTTATGTTAAAGGGTTGTCATGAAAGTAATAATAGTATGAAAGTAACTGATTTGTTTTCCAGTTTCTCACATCAGAATTTTTATGCACTCTTCATAAAAGAAAAGAAACTCTTAATCCACTTACCTTTAAGAATATAAATGTACAGTTATATCCCTGATAGAACATCTTTGAAAACAGACATATTCCTGGTTTGGAAAGCTCAGGCAGGTCTTTTCATCTGCTGTAGCTCAAATAGAGAGTGTCTTTTATAAGCTTGATCTGACGCTGGGGATCTGTGATGCTGTCTCCACTTCAGTGGGAACAGAAATGGGCGGAGTTCCTCTAGTGGAGATTCAAAAAGAGATTTGGTGCTGCTTCTACACACGAAAGCCATTGGCTGATTATGACATTAATTAGAATGCTGATTTATGAAAGTAATATCGGTGGACTCTAAAATTGCAGTGGTGTTAGAGAGCTGCCTGTGTGGTTTGCAGTTATGTTTCATCAATAAATGATATACCTTAAATGAACAACATCATTGAAGAATTGTCTTTGAAGAGAAGATAGGAGTACTTTCAAGAACACAGACATGACAGGATCAGTGAAAATAAAAGCTGAAAGATTATGTTTATCAACGTATAAACATAAACAGTAATTTACCCTGTTTTTTGTTTTTTTTGTACTGTATGCACTGCTTCATTTAAGGTTATGTCTTTGCATATTTTATATATCTAATTCAGCTGATTATTAATCCAACACTTTATAATGAGCTAACTAGATCTACCTGCCTTACACTTTATGACGGTGATGCAAATTCTGTGAACCCCTTATTTGTATAAAATGAGTAAATTGTAGCCTACATTTCTTACTATTACTATTCAAGTTACACACCATCTAGGAGTTTTCATTCAAGTGAAGTCTACAGTATTGTTTTTGTTGTATTTACTGATTGGTCACAGTCTCACTGTAACATTCGACATTTGAAGCACCATAGTTTTTATCTGTTGCAGCAGGGATGATGGCAGAGATACTGAACCTTTCAGGTTCATTTTTATTTATAGAGCACACTTACAATCAACAGATTGCCCAAGGTGCTGAACAATTGACAAAAATGGCATGGGATGCAAAAACACTTGAAACAAAATTCAGCAATAGCAGAGACCAATAGAATTTAAATTGAAAACAAATACATAAAAAACGTGTACTTGAACACAACAGCTATATTAGAAAGTGCATAAGAACAAATGAACAGGTTGCAGCTTTGTTACAGGGCTGTCCACTACTACTTACTAGAAGCTACATGAAATGTTTGGAGTAGCTTGTTCCCATAACAAAGGAGCGTGCGGATAGAAGATCAATATTATTTCAAACCGATAGGGGCGCTGATGATCCTCTTGGGGCACGAAGTTACATTCTGTTGCTTTGGAGCGCGACGAAATTTTGGAGAGGGGGTTCCGGTTGGCTGTTCGGGTAAAAGAGCAAGAAAGGCATACTTTAACTTAAGCAATCGCTTTAGAAAACTGTCGAATTGATAATTGAGTCATATTGATACTATTGGAGCTGTAGCGTCACACCAAGGTAAGATTACACGGTGACCTTTTGTTTATGTGGCGTAGACTCTTGCTGCATATGCTAGCTTTAGCTTCTATACGTTAAATTTACGTCGACGAAAGGGCCAAGGTATTTTTGCTAATCATTTTAGCGCTATGCTAAGTTTAGTGTTGTGGTTGACACAATTTTTTTTATAGAAAAAGAAAACAAACGGTTTTAGGATAGTAAACGCTAGCTTTTTGTTTTGTCGGTTCGTTGCTTGTCTAAAGTTGCGCTAGATGGTCAAGCTGATTTATTGAGCGTAAGCTAATAGTTAGCCATGTGATCATGAATGCTACTTTCATGTTTTGATAGCGCACAGATGTCAGAAGACCTGGTTAAACAGTTAAGCAGCTACAAAGCTCAGCTACAGCAAGTGGAAGTTGCCTTATCTACCGACCCGGAAAATGAAGACCTTCGCAAACTTCAGAAAGACTTGCAGGTTTGTCTGATTAATTCACTTGAAGTAGTTGCAGAGTATCACACTTGGATTCGTTTTCGTTTCCTTCACATTATGTAGTCACTGTCTTTAAAATGGTTGTTCTACAAGAAGATTTTGAAAACTAGATTTCATGAATATTAGCTTATTGTGGATATCTTATTTCCTTTTTGTCGTTTGTTTCACAGGAAGTCATTGACCTGACAAAAGACCTCCTGGCCTCTCAGCCGACTGATGGGGCTGCCAAGACCAGTGGTTCAGACACAGTCCCCACGAAGCATAGCTGGAAAGTGGGAGACAGGTGTATGACAGTGTGGAATCAGGATGGACAGTGAGTGTTGCTGGCCTCTTTAAATGAACACATTTTGTGAAAATGCATGCCTTTGCAGCTCTACAATACAAGGTCTTTGTTTTGGTTATGGAAATTTTAAATATAGTTTTTGACTGGATAGTTTATGCACATGTATAAAAATATTGATACCTCAGCTGCTTCAGCCGGTGCACTGATATACAAGATAATGCTATTGACATACCACAATATTGGCAAACTGCATTTACTTAGTCCTGCATCTATCAGAATAATCTTTTAAGTAATGTCTTTAAACATTGTAGGTCTGATCTGAAGGAGAACTCAACTTTGGCTGTGTTTGCTGAACATGATGAATTAATATTATGAATAGACTGAATATTTAGGATTGTATATTAATCTACTATTGAGCTTGAGTCTTTTGCTCATACTCACCTGCTTACAGACGTGATTTTTTGACAGGGTGTATGAGGCTGAGATTGAGGAGATAGATCGAGAGAACAGCACTGCAGCTGTTACCTTCACTGGATACGGGAATGCCGAAGTGATTCCTCTGCAGAACCTCAAAGTGGTTGAGGAGGGGAAACGTTCCGATGAGGATGGAAGCATAAAGCCAAAGTCAAAGTATGAACAAACTCTTTTCTTACTGACTCATGTGATTCACCTTAAAGCTGGATTTAAGTATTGCAAATCTAAAACAACTTGCAGGCACTGAGACTTGTTACTAGCTGCTTTTGTGAAAAGGAAGTTTGTAATAAGTGAAGAAAAAAGAAGTTAAACTTTGCAGCAGCTGGCTGCTTGAGTGGCATCTGTGTTAAGAGAGCCACTATGCTGGCTGTCCCTTATGCAGATATATAAATTGATTTGGCTTGGGAATGTCCTCCATTGCTATCTCAGAGTTGCACTAACTGAATAACAGTGCTTATCAAAATATTCACTAAAAAACTGAGAATGTGGCTTGTCAACACTGGCGTTTGCCAACACTAGAGATTAGCCTGGTGCTCTGTTTTATCAATTTGTAACTGTACTGTCAGTCTTTTGAACTGGTGTTTCTTTTTTATGTCAGTTTGTTTGTTTGTTTGTTTTTCTCTTGTAAGTGCAAGCGTGTGTTTTGTGTTCTGTGTTTTTTTTGTTTGTTTGGTTTTTTTTGTTCTGTTTTGTTCTTACAGTTTTGTTCTTTGTATGCTGTGATTTTTATATTATGGACTGGTTTCATCATGTTTCCTACTAACCATATGCTCCTTCTGGCAGATGTGTTTTACTGCTGTTTTCCATCATGGTCAGGGGACTGCAGATGAAAAACAGCCTTCTGGCTAATTCTGGCTTTTTAACCATGTCTGTTCATGTGTTTTTATGAAATTGCATTGCCCCCTCTCAAGTAAACTAACCTAAACTAAACTAATCAGCCCCTACATGAGTTGTAGTGTTGGCAGTGTGAGACAAGAGTACCTTCTTGCAGTTACAATGGCCGACAAGGGTGTGCCACCATACATCCAATCCATACCAGAAGTCTCAAGTGGAAGTTAGTTCAACACGCCAAGAGCATCTGCAGCTTGCAACCCAGATGCGTGTGGTGTAGTCGGGTGGTTAGGGTTAGATTTTAGTACATTACATGAAAAAGAACCTTCCGCTTGGGACTTCCGGCGCCGATTGGATATATGGCGACGTATCGTGACTGCAGTTGGGTTCCTCTCGTGTGAGAAGGCTTGTTGTATTTATGAGGAAAACACCAGGCTGGAGTACTTGTTCTTCTCTTACCTCAGCACTGAAAGAGTTAAACTATTAAAGAGGACTCTTAAAGACGAACCAAAGTGAATGGATGAAATGCCAAGTTTATTTTAGCAGCTGTGTGGAAAACGGAATTTAAAAAATCATGCTTGTATGAAAACATTTTAATTGTACAAATAGATAAACTAACAAACATCTTAAGGAATGTCTATTGTTAGATTTATTGGGGCTAAAATCAATAATCTTTCTACGCAAACAGTAATAATTTCTATACTCATGGCATTTAAAAGGCCCCTGTGGTGACTGCTTTTATAGTTAAATTTTTTTTTTATTATTATTATAATTCACAGCATTACTGCTTATGTAAAGTCCCTGTTAATTCCCATAATTATGTAACCATGTCATTCTAGATTTTTTGTAAAATGTTTTTGATTGACGTCAAAGGTGAAAATGTTTTTTGTCCTTGTCTTTCCAGGAAAGAGCAGATAGCGGAGCAGCGCGAGTATAAAAAGAAGAAAGCCCAAAAAAAGGTACAGAGAATGAAGGAGTTGGAGCAAGAAAGGGAGGAGCAAAAGTCTAAGTGGCAACAGTTTAACAACAAAGCTTACTCGAAGAACAAGAAAGGACAGGTATGTTGCTTTTTTTTTTTTTCTTTTTTCTTTACAGACCAGAGGTTAAACATTGTTTTTTATTTGTTCCACTTACCATATTGCTTTGTGTCGTTTAGGTAAAAAGGAGCATATTTGCATCTCCAGAAAGCGTAAATGGGAAAGTTGGAGTGGGAACTTGTGGTATTGCAGATAAACCTATGACCCAGTACAATGACACATCCAAATATAATGTCAGACATCTAATGCCACAATGACTTAATGTATTGTGTACATAATAATCCACTGTATACCAATTGTATCAGTGCTTTCCATTGTGTTTATACGTTTATGTTTGTCAAGTAAAGAAAGCTCTCAAAGAAATTTTGCTTGCACACCTGTGTTTGAAATATTGTAGTTTTCTTATGTATTATGTAGATAAAACAAAAATCCATGAGGGATTTTTTTCCCCTGTACTGGAACAAGGTCACCTGTTATGTAACAGGAAGTGGTGTTTTAGGAAAAAAGCAGCTTTGTTTTTGTCCCTATATTGACTGGCAAAATACCTGCTGAGATCTGTACAGACACCTTTAGATATGGGGTGTACATTTGAAACGAGATTTTTAAACTCTGACACATAGTGAGAATATTTGAACATTAATAATTGTGTTGAGTTAAGATGGCTGAATTTGCATTTTAATTTGTGTATATACATAACAGTGAAATAAAAATTTTGTTTTCAGTTTTTAAAATGATTGCTTCTGTGTGTGTTTTTTTTAATGTTAATACATTGAAGTGTTGCCCTGTTAGGTCCTATAGGTGGCAGTAAAGAATTGCACCATTATCAAGACAGAGCAGAGGACACTAGAATTTTCTTACTTCCTTAGTTTTGTCCCCCATTTTGGAGGAAATCAAACAAGATTTATGGACCTAGATGAGAAATCTTTGATTGACTGCCAACTTGTGTTCTTGTATGCTTTTCACATTTAGGTTTGGAATGATAAAATATAAATTATTTGCTTAAATAAAAGAGAGACAACATTGTTAGATGTGTGTAGAAGTTTATTAAGATTCCAGGAATAGTTATTAGGGAGCTGTAACAAAGTATTAGCAGGGGACCAGCAGCACATATTTTGCACAAAAGTCACCTCAGTTGGCTGAGAAAGCACAAAAAGGACATTCTGGGATGTGCCTCAACATAATTCCTCAACAAAGGTTAGTTGTTTTATAACATTTGTTTCTCATAGTGCATTTTATAGTTTCCCAAACATGTTGGGGGTCAGGAGGAGTGAAAGACCTCTAACAAGGAACTTTGTGCAAGAGTCAATCCCCTTGTTAAGACACAATTTGGTGGTGATTTACTGAAGAATGCTGATAAATGATCATATTGAAATGTCTTATTTGGTTTCATGGAGTCAAACAGGTCAACAGTGCAATTATGTTAAATACACATTGAATTATACGTGAGAAGTCTCCAGATTTAAAGAATTGAATCTTGTACTTTTTCTGCCACAGTACGAAAAAGCAGTATTAAACACTGAAATATTAACCAAAACCATTTCTGTAGTTTTCCTGTTCATGCTACTGATATATTACTCATCAATCCAGAGCACATTAAAATATCATTAGAAAGGCTACATTCAAGACACATGCACCATAGCTTTTAAAGTCAATTACAATCAATTTAATGCTGATTATAAGTAGCTAATACTACTGAAGCAAGTGTAACTCAGTAATTGGGAGTTGGACGGACAAAATAATGTACTAAACCCAACCAATATCACAGATATGAAACTAGAAACATTATTGCTTGAGCTTTGTGCTTGAACAGGTGTGGGAAAGCTTGGAACTGTCCAAAATAACTGAATCTGCAAACAGTCAAAAGCATCCAACTAAATACCACTGAGTAATAGATTAAATGTGTAGCACTCCATATGCTTTAGTGGGGATCCTACATCAAGTACAATAAGTTTGGTTGATGTATTTAAAGTCAATTTTTTTTTTTTTTTTACCCATTTCAGCATGACCAAGACGTAGCTACACTACAATTAAATATACCAAAAATAAATAGAATTAAACTCAAAATAAGTTAGAATAACAAAGGTGGACTACACCACCAGTTTCCACAGGACAAGAAAAAGGACACCACATGGATCAGTGATGGTTGTGGGCCCGAAAGCAGAGGTTGTATATCTGGGTAACTCATTTTGGAATGCAGACATTATAGCCCTTGCTGGCTTGTACATTGACAAGAAGTGCTGTTTGGATATTTTATCCAATGAAAAAGGGCTTTTTTTTTTAACAAGGCAGATGGAGCAAACGTTCCCAATGGTGAGCTTCTAGCTGGTATTGTTTGTGTGTTTGTGTGTGTCTGAGTGTGTATTTGAGTGTTTTGCTGGTTTTTGAGGATCAATTTGATTAAATGTAGTCTACCTTTCAGTGTTTGACACTGATGCATTAATAAGTCCTCAACAGGATCAATATTTAGAGCAAGTATGGTTAATTCGAGTTGGCAACATGTAAAGGGACATTCAGGTGATTGGTTAAATGAGGAATTGTATTTTGCCAAAGATTTAAGTTTGTTGAATAGAAAGAGAGAAGTCTTGGTTTTTGGTGTGAGGCTATTTCTTTTTTTTTTTCTTTTTTTTTTGTAGCTTTTAGACTGAGCTGGAATTAAGGCGGGTTCTTGGATGGAGTAGATGTTTGATTTGTCAGGAGGGAGGCTGGTTCCTCTGAACACAATTAACCTAAACTGTTGGGGGGGGGGGTTGGAGCAGTAGGCTGGTACTTAGAGAGGTGAAAGCCATAAAAGACTGCAGCTTAAGTAAAAGTATAGGCTGGTGTTTTAAGCAGAAAAGGCCAGTTTTAGACTGCAAGTGGAGTAGCCCTCATCACTGGCTGAGCTCTGCCGGCTGCTGTGGTCATCCAGGTCGCTTGCACCACTGGTGCTAACACTGTCCATTTCTCCATGGGAGAACTCAGTGCTTTCCACGTCGACTTCAATTTCCTCTGTTAAAACACAGAAACAAAACACTGATTAATGCCGAATAAACCTCTTAACTCTGAGTGTGAATAACTGAAACTGGAAAGGAAACAACTAAGCTCTAATAAGGGCACTAACCTCTGTCGGACTCTGAGCGATCAGAGTCCATACGGGAGCCCAGGCTGTCTGTGCGGACCCTCTCACCATGAGTCTGCAACTGGGATAGCTGCCTCTGCAGGTGCCTCTGCTCTCTCTCTAGGGTTTCTAGTTGGTGCTGACTCCTTCGGTCGACTTCTTCAAGTTTCTGAAAATAAAAAGAAAAGTGCATTTAGTTAATGCAGAAACACAGTGAAAACATATAGTTTGTGGGGATATGATACCCTGAAGTATTAGTAAGAAGCAGTGATACACGGGAGGATGGTAGACTTCAGACATTATTGCAGTAATGTAAGAGCTGCTGCTGTCAAATGTGTCCTCCAATGAATTATCCAGCAAGGACAGCAAGTAGCTTGAGTCTACATGAAGCATGGTGGGACAGAACATGAAGAGAAAATAAAGGTCATCCTGTTCTGCATTTGACAAAAAACCTTTTTTTCTGCCTTCTTAGCTATAACTTATCTCCAGATGAACTCATAATGGGAACTTATTTTGGTCAATATGGCTTTTTTTTGTGTGTGTGTGTGTTTTTTCATTGATAAATTACAATAAAAACATATATGTTTCAAACTAAACCCCTGAATATATTTCTAGCAAGTGAACACCCAACCAGTGCCCTGTAAATATCAAGTAAAGATATTATAAGATTAGACTGAACATATACATATATATATATATATATACATATATATATACATATACATATATATGTATATATATATTTGTGTAGAAAAAGCATTGGCAGTTGTGCTTTGGAACAACACAATTCCAGCTTACACGCAAAAGATCTATATGTGTTAAGATTAATTGGATTTTTCATATTGATATGCAAATTACTGGTTAATCATAACACATGTCTGCAGAGACTTTATTGATATTTGTATGAATTATCAGGGCTTCCACATTAAAAGTTAATGTAGCACAATAGAAATGTAATATAAGCTAATGTTACTGTATATATATATATATATATATACATATCAGGAGAACTTAATTTGTCTTCCTCTCAACTTTTGAATGTACATGTAAAACTGTTCAGTGTCTGAGTACTTACACACAACATACTGTACTCTAACAAGGGGATTAACTTCAATGAATTAAAAAAAAAAATTCTGACCGAAGAATCGACCACTAAATGTTCTGGGTTCATGTTGACTTAAATTTAAACAGTCATTTTCATTCTACTGTGCACATTTTGTGTAATATACCCACCACTATTGTTTGCTTTTTTGCTTTTGCTTCAATGTGAGTTCCATCACTGTTTTTCCTTTATCATTAAATAGTTCTTTTTCTTTTTTTCTTTCTCTTCCCGTAGATGTAGACCTTTATGCTGGTTGCATTGTTTCCTCATATTCTATGGAACTTCTGGTTCCAGTAACACAAAAAATAAAATTCAACAAGCCTCACTTCCTGGATGCGTCATAAACACTTCCATTATAACCCTTCACTGTGGTAAAAATTTAACAAACTGTTTCTTGCTTCATATAACAGCCTTCAGTCACACTGTTGCTATAACTGTATATTATGAACCTCCAAAAATGCATTTAGTTTAAGTTTGATTGCAGCCAGCATGGCAACCCTTACACTCCAGATATAGCAATCCATTCTCCCAGCAGACCTGGCTTATAAAGACCAGTGGTCAGTGTTAATCGCATAAGTATCTAAGTTGTACAGTCTGGCAGAGGACAGGCCACAGCAGCCCCAATGAGATTTGTTGGAAAAGAAAAAAAAAAAACAAAAAAAAACCCCTGCAATCACCAGGTCCTAACCATGACGTCTTGACAATGAGGCCAAAGTGTCTCAAGGTGCAGCTGTCTAATTACTCTGAGAGCTCCTCAGAAAATCCCACTGTTACTGAAAACAGTCAGTATGTTTGTTGTCAAACCACTGCTGATGTAAAGCTATGAATAACAATGAAGCACCAAAATGGTGATATTTTCCCATAACTGACTCTTATCCCACTTTCTTTTTAGTTCTACCTGTTTAGCCAGCTGTGATTACAAAGTAAACGTCTCTTTCGAGAAATCCCTTTCAAAAAGTTTTGAACCAAACAAACTTTGAGAGTTTTTGACAGAGTTCTGTGCAGAAAGGGTGACATCGCTGTCATTATGCGTGGTGGACAGTAAAGCACCATGACAGCACAGAAGTCTACACCTCAAAGGAAAAACAAAGAAACTGGGTCACCAATAGCACGAGCTGAGAGGTCAAAGTAGTGTTTTGTTGTAAAAAAAAAAAAAGAAAAACTGGATCAGTGAGGCTAGTGAGGCTTAGATTTTTAAGCCATTACTCAGGATCCACAAGGTCTCCCAAATGCATTGGATACTAGTATTTGTCCTTGAGTATCAAAGTCAATCCCTGCAGTACCACAGATTAACATGATGTAAACAGTATTTTACTTGTGGGAGAAGAGATATATTTTGTTGAGTCAATATTCAAGTCCAGTTTTGTACTTGTAGCTAAATGTGTACAGTATGATCACAAACCATGAGCAGAAGGCTTTTTCCTCTGAAGATGTTTTCCAGTCATGAAGCTAACAGTAGACCTAATTTAGTTGTTCTGGTTTAAAGTAAAATGTTTGGCACTTAACACTCTGTTTTTTCTCTTATTGTTTCTATGGCTGCTACAAAAGCCTTTTTAACCTTTTTACCTTTACCCCAAACTAGCATCAGCCAAACCACTAACGCATCACCAGTCTTAAATAAGAAGCAGCATGTGCATGCTGTATGATTACATTATAACTACTGGGAACAAAACTGAACCTGCAGCAGCCCCCCAATCTCCCATGACAGCATCATGCTGTTTAGACTGCCACACCTTGATGTGTGCTTTGGCCTTGTTGAGTAGTCCCAGTGTGGTGTGCCGACTGCAGTCTGGTCCCAGAGGGATGAGCGACTTCAGCCTTTCCAAACACAAGCGGAGATGTGCTCGCCTGTGAGAAGAGACACAGTTGGGGTAATATCTGTTCAAAGACACCATACACAGGGTAAAGTACAGTATAATATAGAATTTTATCATTCATGCATTATTCTTGTTTTATTTCATCTAGATTCTAGCAGATTTTATCATCAACTCCTCATCAAAACCTTAACTGTATCTTTAAAGTGAAACATTTTTGATTATGGTCATCATATTCAAACAGAGACTATTACTATTATACAGTAGATCTATCTGACCCGAGACTTCAAAGCTGCTGAGGTCAGCGTGATATTGTGCTTATGATCCACCAAAGCGTTTGGGGTCTGTGGTCTCAGTGCAAGCAGAAACTGGCAAAGGGCTCTCACTATGCTTTTTAAATAACGCAGGAAAATGTAGGTCAAATTATGATGTCATCTCTGCATTGGCCACCATTTTGTGATGTAAAAAAAATCCAGTAGAAGCCTTCTTCCTAGAGGTGCCACTTTCCCTCAATATTTATCTCTATGAGTAAGAATCTCACACACAGGCATAGCTGGACATTTAAATTTAGCAATAAGCGCCTTTTCCTGACATTTGTTTCCTGCTTAAGGCAGAAGCTGTCTTATCCTGGAGCAGCAAAAGCGAGCTGTTGTTAGATTTGCAGCTGTGAAATTCTCAGGAAGGAGCCCTGTTGTCTGGAAACAGAGGGTTCCCATTTGCTGACTGGGGAAATGTCTGCATGTCCTCCAGGAGCAGTGCTGCTACTGAGGCTTCATCTTATTTGCCTTGCAAAATGTTCACTCCTAACCTGCACAATATGTCAATTTCCAACTTGTTGATATAGAAAAAAAGGCCCTTTCAAGGGCTGTGATAACAAGCTGATTAACTACCCTGCAGTAAAACCATTTTTAAGAATATTTGGTTAGCATCGAGCCGAGATATCCAAATGTGGAAGGGTGGGGAGAGCTTTTGGCTTATTAGTTTGAAGCATACTGTAATTGTGAGACAAAAACAGCTGTGATAAATTCTTGCAACACCAGTTTCAAGACTGAAGATTCTTTCTTCCTCTTAAGGCTTTTGCACATAAAAACCTCAACAAAATGTCCATCCTCATTTTCCTTGGTCTTTCCTTTGCAGAACTGGACTGTTTGCATCATAAAAAAGCATTGAAAAAACATATTTAGTCTGGCCTCACTCACCTGTTCTTTTCCAGTTCATTGTGTGCTGATCTGTTGAAATGACAAATATATAAACAAAACTGTCACGTCTTAATAATGCAAAACACCACAATACAGACCGTCTGTGCACAAATCTGCTTCAATATGGGTGCAGGATCTGCAGAGCAATTATGAGCAATAATGGCATTGATAATGATCTTAAATATGTATCAACTAAATTTGTCAAGTCATCAACCCACCTATTGTGAAAATTATCCAGTTTTCTGTTCTTAAATTTGCGCTGTTTCTGTTGATGTGAAATCTGCGTTGCAGGATATGTTGAAGCGTATCCATGCTCACATTCTGATGATGAAAAAAAAGAGAGATGATTAGATGTTTTTCGGTCATACTATAACTAATGTGGATAGATGCAACCTTACTAGCTTGAGTTTCATTTGCTATCTAAACATGTGGCAACAAATGCAACTAGAAAATTTCTGAAGAAATTTTGAATGCTGCCAATCTGCTACCCAGGTCGAACAGAGCGGCAGCCATGTTACAAAGATGGATTAACAGACAGAAAGACAAAGCTGTGAGACAGACTGTGACACAGACAGAGAGTGAGTGAGACAGACTGTGAGTCGAACAGACTGTGAGATAGACTGTGAATGAGACATAGACTGTGAGACAGACTGTTAGCGAGACAGAGACTGAGATAGACTGTGAATGAGACATAGACTGTGAGACAGACTGTTAGCGAGACAGAGACCGTGAGGCAGAAAGACACAGACAGACAGAAAGATAGATCATCCACAGGACTGACAGGAGGATAAACCTGACGAGCAGAGGGTTCAAGGGGAGAGGAAGACTGAGAAAGGAAGCACAGACATGTTTGAATATAAAGAGAGAGAGTTCTAGTATTGAGGACATGGTGAGACACCAAATAAGTGGACAGAGGGACAGTGATGATGTATTACAGTGTATTTGAACCTCCAGTTTGATCATACATTGGTTTATAGATGAGGAATTAAGTCAAAGGTGAAACTAATTAACACAGCAGGGAGAACTGCTTAGGTTGTCATGACAACGCAGCACCTGCGTGTGTGTGTGCACAGAATGTCAGTTAATTTCAGTTAGAGACTTTATGCTTTAGTTTTCTATGGGAAAATGCTGAATCGTCCACTCGAGAAAACCGTAACAGATATCAAAATAATTTTTTCACCGTGAGCGCCATGAGGCTTTCAGGAACTCAGGAATGTATTTTATTTTATCCTAAGTGGAACAGAATTTAAATGGTGACAGTTTTAAGAATCAGGGCTTTTTGAGCTTTCCATCTAGATTACAATGGAGAGAATAGGAGCAAAATGGTGACTTTCTAAGATTCCGAGAGCCGTAGTTCGAAAACGTGCGTCTGAGCAAAAAATGTGCGGAAGGATGAAATGAAGCCAACAAGATTTCCAACGTTTTATGTAAAAATTATGTCTGTACGATAAACGGTGTGGGAGTTATGGCCATTTGTTTCAAAGTTGGAAATGCTTCAAAAGTTAGAGGCGCTAGAGTGCGGAGGGATTTTGGGATTTTTTGGATTTTTCCTAAAACGAACTTACCATTGTGTCAAAACCGTAACAGATATGTACATGTCCTTTCACATGGTTAAAGTTTCAGCTTTCGTGACCCGTTTAAACTTTGAATGGTGTTTCTATGTTATGGTATGGCTGAGCTATAGAGGTCAAAAGTGACCTGGGTTCTTGTCTGTTTCCGACCAAATCCCATTCATTCCTATGGGACTGAAAATCGCAGTTTTTTGCGAATTGCGTGAACACCGTTTGAGTTTTGCGCGGACAAATGACAAGCACACCGATCCCGGCCGAGACGCACGTTTTGATATAACTTTTGTGGGGGTGCTGGCAAAGCCCTGGGAGAAGAAGTGCGCCAAGTTCATGACGGAAACTGAAAAAGTTTAATAATAATAATAATAACGCGGAAAAACGCAGAGCAATAGTAATATGTTGCCAATGCTCTATAGAGCATTGGCAGTATATTCTCTAGAGCAATATACTGCCAATGCTCTATAGAGATTGGCAGCATAATAACATTTTTTGAAAATGTTAATGCAAGCTAACTTTTGATTATGGGAATGATCAATTAATATAATTACATAATTAATAAACAGCAGTTTTTTTAAAAGACTGCGTTATAATTAGAAAGCATTATTTAAAATAAAAGGGAACGAGAGAGAGAAAGAAAGAAAGAAATGGTAATTGTGTCTAAAACGACTCCCGTTCAGCGTTGAACAGTACGCTCACTGTTGCTATTAGCCTACAGTTCCCATGAACCCTCTTTCTCAGTAACATACAGCGTCACACATTAAGCTACGTCTGATTGGTTTTCTGCGGTGAACCTCACGCTGGGAACATGTGTCCTGACCAATGAAAACTTTACAATTTGTTCCATGTGGAAACCATGTGAACAGCACACATACAAGGAAGCAGCGGCTGCCCGAGAGAACCATAGCAGGAACTAAAATGAGAAACAAAATTCAGGGGAACAAACTCAGTCGGAGTCTTAACTGGCGGAAGGGACTGTTATTACGATATTTTATGAGTGGATTGGGTGTTTTAAGGGAATAATCTTTAGATTAGGAACGATTAACTGAAATAAAAGGTTCGACCAGAAATGGACTGCCCCAAATTTTAGCCTATAACTATGGATATGTCTGAACCTAAATGTGCAAATATGGAGGCTTAGTTTCAACCGTGAATATAGTAAAATATTGTGCATCTCCCGCAGTCTGCAAAAGCCCAGTTGGCAGCTGATCGCTGCAGGCTATTGTTGCAGTGAAATTAGTCTGTCTGATGATGCTGCTTTGTAAATTTAAGGCTTTCCCCCTTCAACTTCGTTTTAAATGTTCACATTTTGTACGTGCCTAGTCGATCAGACGACCGTTTTTGCAGCAGCAGGTGAAACATCACTGGCTGCTTTCGGGCCAGTTCATCTGTCCGCTGTGCGTCTTTTGTCGCCCTCGCCTCTATTGTTGTCTGCTCGGCGCATTAATATCCCCTACAGCCCGTGTTTACTTACTTCCATTGTTCTTCTCAATATTTTCAATGTAATTGGCTGCATCGAGCAGCACTTGCACGTTCTTCATAAAAGTGCCGATTTGGTCCATTGCGGAACATTTGGAGTATAAAACGTCGCTGAAAGAATAGTCGGACATCTCTCCGAAATCCTGCTGGTCCATGGACGCATCAGACTCCGACAGGACCTCTTCGGGTTTCAGCTCGCTGTGCTGTCGCATGTACTTTACCATTTTTGTTGTTGTTGTTATACTTAAGGCTTTTCTTTTGGGGGAGAGCTTTGACAAATATGCAGCGCTGAAAATTGCTCCCCTTGTCCTGTGAGTGCTCTGAGCGGATGACTGAAATGAACTAGGCTGGATGGAATTGCAGTCCTTAGCCTCAGCCACTTGCCCTACTTGGTGGATAATCCCTCCCACTAACGCATGCACATTGCATTCATTGTCAACTGTGCTGTAATAAATCCTCATTATCAATACTGCAGGAGAGTAACAAATAACATACTTATGTCCAGTGACATTATGACATAATGTCAGCTTTATTTTGTTTTAAGCTACTTTATTTCAGTTGACATAATTATGACAAACATATCCCCCCTCTCATGTGCACACTGGTACCCCTTAATGTCTGTGTAGCAACAGACAGTATCAGACCCAATCATCAGTTAAGCTTGGATATCAGCTGCTGGTAATAAATATGTAATCACCTGGGTCTTTTGTGTTGTTAAAGGGCCTCACGTGGACATACTTAAATGTTGGAAGAGCACATTATTCCCATGCTCATCTATAGTCATCAGCATCTCTCCACATTTAAGCAAAACCAGGGAACAGTTTAGTGATGCATGTGCTCTTTTATCTGTGGTAATAACTTGAAGTATACCTGTGTGAGATCTGAAAGCTGATTGAATATGCAACAAGAAGCTGTACTCCGGTGTCTGATGTGGTAATTTAAGGTAATTTGCTTCCTTACCAATGCATCCCACATGTAGTTTTGTGAAGGGGTTGTAGTCTTTGGTGAAAATCCAAAAGACTAATATGGTTTCAGAGGTGGTTTTACAGTATTTGCATTGGATAATCCTGCCAGTTCTGCATTGTCACCTCAAAACCATTTAAATTCTCACAGTGGAAAGAGGCATAAACCACAGAAAGTATGTGTAATATGCCCAACCTTTAGGGCATGTGTCAGAAAAATGAACAACAGAACTTCCATGCAGGTCACACAGATGTTTAAAGTTGCTATTTGGCAAAACTGACCTTGAAATTAAATCAGCCTCTAGCTTGATGGTCCACCTCTGTTGCTCCCTCTGAGAGATTAAGAAGTCATTTTCCCCCCGCACTGTGAGGGCTGGAGGAGAACAGAGGGGAAAGGGACTGCCTTTACGAGGCCAGCCATGCGTGCAGGGCTGTGTTGTGCCTCTGAGACAATGGGTGCAGATGGCTGGCCCGCTGCAGATGTGGCCAGGCCTGTAACGGACGCCTGTGAGAAAGAACACCCTCCCATGGAGCTTATATCAGCTGCCTGGCGAGGCCTGACACATTGACAGCTAAGACGGAGACGCACACCTCATTGGTAGTTGTGCAAAATCTTGAAGTTTTATAGACCATTTGGGAACATGTGTTTCTACATCCCTCTTTTTCATTGAAGCAAACATTGTTTCTGCAGCCTAGTCCACATCCCAAACAACATAAATGTGAAACCAGACATCATGCGCTGCTAGCAGCATGCTCAGTCAGTCAGACATGGACAGAGAGTTCAGTGGGGGAGGGAAACTGACAGCGTTTCACCAAGAAAAGTCTCATCTGTGCTGTGAGGCTTGTGTGGAGACTGACTGACTGCGCGTGCTGCACACTGATAGTGACAGCGTGGAAAGCTGACCCGCTGTAGGTTGGTGTAGAATGTGACCCCAGCTGGAGTAATCTGAAAAGCCTTAGGATTACACCAGTGGCTCGGCTATCACAGTGGAGGCGAAGTCACACAGTGTTGGAGTGTGTTAAAGTGTGTTTGTTAAAGAATGTGACAAAACACCCCACTGTGGTCTTACATGTTGCAGTGTAAAGGACTTTTTAGTTGGTGTTGAGAAGGAAAATAAACAGCTACATCATATCTATCTATCTATCTATCTATCTATCTATCTATCTATCTATCTATCTATCTATACAGTTAGCTATTCAGCTAGCAATCTAACCAGCTAGCTGGTGGTCTGTTCAGATAATGGCCTCAGACAATATGTTGTGCAGCAGCAGTCTCCTGTTGTTTTAAGACAATAGCTGCACTTAGCCCTGAGGTCACAGCATATGTGTCACCTGCTCTTTTTTCTCCTTAGCTCAGTCACTACAGGGACCTTTGACCTTTGCCAGCCATTTATTGTCAGGGACTGTTCCTGAAACAACTGTTGGACATGCACTGGTTACAGGTTGAGAAAAACATTGAGACAGTTGTTTTACACTTGCCATGACGGTACAGTGAGGAGATTCCTTTTAAATGTTTATCCTTATCATATGTTTTATGTAATGTCAGATGCGCTGATTAAAGCTAAAAAAAATGGACCTTTAAGCCTCATCCCTTCAGCTTTTATCTCAGTTCAGAGGTGTGTGTGGTTTGGGGGTGGGGTAGGTGTCTTGACGCTCCCCCAACATGAACACCTGTTGGAGACACCATCCCCCCTTGCTCCATCTTTAGTGTATTACCATGACAACACCCATTCTTATCATGGCCTAAGACTGATTATGCAGCACACATGGTCAATTATCACTGAACAGAGTGCATTGTTTGTTTTTCTTTTTTTAGTGTGAGTGTGTGTACTTGTACAGGCAACATTGCACTGACTGTTTTGTGTGTTTAACCAACAAAGTGAGGACATTTTGGCTTTCCTTAGGCTTTCCTCACCAAGAAAGCCTAAGGAAAAAAAAGCAACCTTTTTGAGGGTCAAGATTTGGTTTTAGACTTTACAGTAGGTTTCATGGTTAGGACTGGGGCAAGGTTTAAGTTTAGGCAATCAGTTGTGATGGTTAGGGTTAGGGTAAGGGGCAAGGGAATACATTATGTCAATCACTGTCCCCACAAAGACAGAAGTACAAACGTGTGTGTATGTTAGGGGGTGTTCTGCTTTATAGAAAAAGGAGCACACCTTTCTTTAAAAAAATAAATTGCATTTCATGGTGTTATTTTGTCAAGTAAAATTGCTGTAACAAGTTTCTTAAAACAAGAAAAGAATCAACTTTAAAGTTGTATGTAAAATTTTTCATGGACTTCAATTTTTTTTGTATGATTAAAGAAGCAATAACCAAAATGGCTTTTATGCAAGAAGCTACCTCAGCGTTTATTACATGAGGTGGAAGGCAGTTATAAAGAGCTGACATTGAAGCAAGGTGGCTGTAATGTAAAGCACCATAGGCGATACAAATAGCAATGTAAACAACCAGAGGAATGCAAACATTAGGCACAGAAATTATACAAGAAAGACAATTTGTAAACACATGTTCAGTAAATATGGAGCTTAATTAAAGTGTGTAAAAAAAAGCAGTATTATACAAAGAATGTTAAAATCTTGTAAATAGATTGTACTGTCACATTTCTATGTTTCATTAACATTTGGTCTAGCATAAAAGAACTTCACAAAAACAAAACCATTTACAAAAGGTTCACTCCCTTTGGGTTGAAACACATCATTCACATTATTTACTGGGATGTAAATATATGATCCTCTAGTATACTTCGTGTCAAATTCTGACGGTGGCTCTAAAGAAAAGCTTTCCAAAGCATGTTGCCTTCACTGACAATTTGGACAAAACTGGTCAAAACATCCATCACGTTCAACTTACTGTGATTCAGCCTTGGCACTTTCATTGTCAACATTCAAAGAAGTAGTGATTTTAAAAAAAAAAAAAGTGAAACTTAGTCACTCATAGACAATATGCAACAACTGTCACTTCGCTGTGCTCTTTCTGTTAGCCACAGTTGTTTCCTTGTCACAATTATAATAAAGCAGCAACCATGGGAACATCACATACATGTGGCAACATGAATTATTAGTGTATTATTAATCACAGTATGTTTAAGACAAAGTATGTAAATATGTCAAGGCTTGCAACTCATTTACATAACTACTATCAAGCACTCTTATACTTGTATATAAACCAACATATATTATTACAAGGTAATATAACTAAGATTATTTCTGACGGGGTTACAAGGTCGTACTTCTTCTAAGATTAAAAGTAATAAATTCTGAATATCTTGAGCCATGGTTACACAACTGGTATGACTGCTAAATTTTAAAATTGTTAAACAATTGTCCTAGCTGTCAGTTTACATTCAAAAACCTGTGCAAAAAAAAAAAAAAAAAAAACACAAACATGTAAGAGGTCCAATCCTATGTATTTTCATATTAACTTCTACCCCCTCTCTTTTGTAATACCCACACTGAAATCCCATAAAAAAATATGGGTAATAACCAAAACGGTACAGTGGTGCATTCACTTTTGATCTGTTTTCAGTCTACTAAACCTTCACTGATCCATCACAAATTCTCAGGGGAAAAAAATTGTCCTTATTACAACCCACTGGCAGATCTTCAAAGAACTTGGAACAACAGCTGTGAATAAAAACGATGTCCTCGCAGACTTTTGAACCAATTCTCCTATTTCACTTCCTAAATCTCAGCCAAAATAAGGAAGCAAATGTATGTTTTTCCTAACACAAAACTCATTTCTTTAAAAGCTATTGCACTCAAGCTTCTGTTTTTTCTTTCTCCTCCTTCTTTTTCTTGCTTTTTTTCAAGAACGAAGGTGTGCGGAACTTGTTTTTCTTTTTCTTCAGGGACTTGGTTTGGCTCTCCGGGGTCTGAGCCTCCCCCGTCTTCTCCTTCGTTGTTATGGAGATTTCCACCGTTTCCGATGTGCTCACGCTCAGCTTGGATACCTCGATGCTCAGATCCTCCTCTGTCTCTGTCAAGTGGTCTTTCCCATTGGGTATGGTGTCTGTCAACATATGAAACCAAGTCAGCCAAGAGTGCAATCACACAGCAGTAATGAGTGAAAATATTCATTTCATTTGAGGGAAATCTCACCCTTAAAACAAATAAAATACCAGCTGAGCTGCTAATTACCTAGTTTAGCTGGCGTCATCAGGGGAGAGAGAGAGAGAGAGATAGTAGAGCCATCAAATGTGGTCATCTCATCAGCATCAGTGGCATCTTCATCCTCTGCAAAAAGATTCAAGTAATGAAGGTCGGTCATCCATCAAAGTTGTGTCACCCTCTCTGCATCTTGTATGTCTGCACTGATTTTTATGGCACTTCATCTAACAGATGTTGGATATTTCAGTCTGGAACAAAGCCATCGCTACATCACCCATGCTTTTTGTATGGGAAACACTTTACAAACAAAACTCAGTTAACAATAGGCTGATTCAACAAAGTTCATTCATCTCTTTCAGCTGACATCTTCCAGGACTGACACATTATTGGGAAAAATAATGGTGCTCTTCTGATGCGCGTTCACAGAGATGTTTCTCTCCTACACACGCATTTCATCCTTGTCTACAGTCATAACTAAGATGTGAGGAGTTTGACAAGACTGATGTCTTTGCAGCTCATCTCTCACCATCCCGTGAGCTGACTTCACAGAGCAGAGGAGGAGAGAAACTATGACAGCTTCGCCCCTTTGGCATTTTTTGAGGGAAAGTTCTTGTTTCATTCCAACATTTGCTCCAGGCAGGATGAAAGGACTCAAACTGGACTAATAAACTGCCTGGACTACAAGCTTATGACACAGATGTTATGTGGCTACAATAAAAAAAACAGAGCAAAGAGAATACAAAGTCTCCCTATTGCATAAAGGATGAAGATGAGTACCTTCTTGGCCTTGCTGCTTTCTTTCTACCATGATCTTGTATTCTTCCAGCTCCTTCTCTGTGAGTTTATTGAAGGGATTGGGGGGAAGTGAGCGAGTCTGCTCCTCATCTTCAATGATGAAAGCCTGTCAGAGGGAAAGGATACTGTTATTACAGCCACCTTATATAACTGCTCACATAAAAGAAGGAAAACTGGTAAAAAAAATATGTGCGTATATAGTTTATTTGTCAAATGTTAAATTAAATTCAGCATTTTTCAAAAGCATCAATGCCTTTAAGTCTAAAGGAAATCCCCCTACAGCAGAATTTTAATCTATGATTTCTTTAAAACACAGAAATCAACTGTACTCACTGGACTCAGCAAAGTTTCAATGACAATGTGAGACCATGCAATTCAAAGACATTTTAAACATCTGACAGTCCTGTCTTGGCTTCGAACATTACTTTTCTAACATGATTTAATGCTTTTTAAAAATGGATATCTAGCTTTGTTTTTGGCATCCTTTTTCATGCAACCCCAAGGAGGTGTCTCCAAACTGTAAAATGTTTAACTTAAAAATATGACTTAAAGGGCTGCCTTGAAAATTTTAAGTTAAATGGAATGATTTTTGTGTGTTTATGATGTATTTGATTAAGTATTTTAATTTATGACAACAACATGCCAGAAGATTGTTAATTTGACATAAAATAATACATTTGGACAACAAAAATCCCAAAATGCAATTTACAGTGCAGTAATTAGCCGACACAGCTGAAGTGCATCAGGCTGATTACTCCTGACCTGCATATACTCCAGGCTGACTTTCATTCAATGCTTGGTTGTTGCTTGGTAGTTACTGGTACATTTAGTCACCCGTACTGTATTTTCTGCCTGCTAAACCTGTTCTGTTTCTCCAAATCCAACTTCACTGAAACCAGTCAAGCATTCTCACTACTCCATCTAGACCCCTGCTCTCTAGAAACCACCCTCATCTCCAGTCAAAATACAGCTGTTTAACCTGCCTTGCAGCTCTAACCTCCTCCTTGGGTCAAAGCTCAACTCTCTTTGTGTGACATCCTTACATATCACACTGAGGATGGCAAAGCAAAAAGTGATTTTAACTTTGAGTATAATAATTTTTTTTAAATGATACAATATGCTCACCAGATTGGACTATATGGATCCTTTCTGTCTTTGTTAGGGCACATTTAATATTCCTTTACTTTCCCCAGTTTAAAGAAGGATTAAAGAGTTGTGTCACATAGATTTTTTTGCTTTTGAATGCTGAAATTAAACGATAGCCCTGTAAAGGATGTTTGTAGAAAATCAGATTTGTGTCCATAGATTCAAGCAAAATTTCTTAATGTCAAATAAAATTAAGAATTTTAGAGAAAATAAAAAAAACAAACAAACAAAATACTTCAAAAGTAAAAATGAAAATAATTTGTGTGTCTGTGTAAAGTACAAGTAATTTATTTATTTGACAGTATGTACTTTTGTTATCCATTTCCTGGTCTATTCTCACTGGTCAAAGCTTTACTCTGACTGTCAATGACCGCGTTTCCCAGTTAAGTCTTCTTGATTAAGCCCGACCTTCCCCGATCGCAAATCGCCCGTCCCAGTTCTTCTCCGTCTTATTCCTCGCCTACCTACATCTTTAGAGGCCAACGACACCCTTCCGGGGTGCTGAAAGCAATTGAGGCAGGAACGATCGACCCATTCATTTAGTGGGGGATTTTCCGCGCTGATATTGAGCCCATTTACGTATGTGTTTGTGCGAGCAAACTGTAAAAGCTGCGGCAATTCATTCCATATATTGAATTCCAATGTGCAAACGTGGGGCGTTGAACCCCCAAAAATTCATTCTACCCTTTTCAATGCGAGGAACCCCACCAGGGGGCCCGCCCCCCCCTGGAGGGCAGGACACCTTAGGGCAAAAGGGAAAAGACAGAAGCAAGGCCGGGCGCACAAGCGCCCCCCCACCCTCAGGCGCCCCCGCCCCACCGCCACCCCCCCCCCCCCCCCCCCCCCCCCCCCCCCCTCCCCCCCCCCCCCCCCCCCCCCCCCCCCCCCCCCCCCCCCCCCCCCCCCCCCCCCCCCCCCCCCCCCCCCCCCCCCCCCCCCCCCCCCCCCCCCCCCCCCCCCCCCTCCCCCCCCCATTTGGACTTACTCCTTCCTTTTTTTTTTTTTTTATTTCGTTCTATCCTTTCCCTCTTTTTTTCCCGGGGGATATAGAGGGTAGTCCCCCCCCCCAAAATAAAGAATTTACTTAATTAAGGCCCTTCTGGACCCCACCCCCAAACAACCTCCTTTAAAAAGAGACTTTAAGCCCCCCCCCTTTAAGAGTTTCTTAACATTCTGGAAACGCGGCAATATCTGCATTCACACTACTCACAAAAAGTTAGGGATATTCAACTTTTGGTTTTACGAGAACAGAATGATGCAGAATAAATATTTAACCATTGAACAATGTACATGTGCATTTAAAAGTATAGAGAAAACTTAATTCAGTTCACCTGGAAAGATTGAAGTGGATTTTAGATTCACTCTGACATCATACAAAAAGCCAAATATCCTTAACTTTTGTGAGTAGTGTATGTCAGTGGTTCTCTTCTTTTTTCTGTCTAACTCTAGCTTTGATGATGTTGCTCAGGGTAACTAATAGACTTTTCAGGCTGGTTTTGGAGGATACATTACCCTGATGAATCATCACCCATTAACAAGCTGTACTAATTTAAACAGTATCAATCATATTCATTATTATGTTAGGCCTTAGATCTGCTGTGGTACACACACACATTGCTAGTGTTACAATGTGGGTTTTTCAGATAACATGCCAGCTGTATGGACCGACAGCTAAAAAGCCATATTGTTCATGCATAGTGAGTGTTTTGGGGTTGATAGGCGCAAAGTCTTACTGTAATGGCTTATATTGATTCTTGGTTAGATTTGCATGTAGATGTTATCGCAAAAGAACCACAGCCAAACTTATCAGCAGAGCCTCAGTAAGCCATCACTTTTCGGATCTACTAACCCATCTGTATTTTATTGTTCATCTTACTTCTTCTATTTTTATATAGCACTGAGACCCCTGAACAGAACCAGAAAAACCTTCTGATGCAGTCAAACGTTGGGGAGATATAAGATGACAGCAAGTTAGAAGGTATCTTACATTATAAGAGATGAAACCATAATAATTCTAAGCATAGACAAGTTATGAGACCACTTATTACTGTCTTCATCTTGAAGTAACATCTCCAGTACAGTTTAACTGGCGATGAGAACTCCTGCTGAGAGTTCCTGCTGCTCAGTCCACCGACACTAACCTCAAAAGACTGCTAGCAACTCAGAGTATGATCAGGATCAATGAGCTGTCACTCAGAAACTCAACAGCCAATGGAAATTAAAACCCCTTTAGAAAAAAACTGCCTCCCACCTCCCACATTTCTACTTACGCTGCAAACACAAAGCCAGGAAGTGTAAAGGAGAGAAGTGTCAGTGTGACTACAAAGATGAAAGTCAAAGCAAAGTTCTTATCAGAGAGAATGAAGCAGTGGGGATTGATAAAAGAATGATGTGAATTGCTGTGCCATTTGCTCTGAAGTTTTTTAAATCAACAAAAGTGTTTCAGAGCATGTGCATACAAGATTTTTAAAAATGTGTGAACAGTGTGCTGCTCCATGTTGTGGAAGGAATACGGTACTTACTGGTCCTGGGATTGTGTCCACAACAATGCCTGCAAGTAACTGAGATTTTGGTCCTGGAGTCATCTGGTCACCTCTGTGCTGTTCTTTTATCTGAGCAAAGATATTTAAAACACAGAATTCAACCTGGTTATGGGATTTTTTTTTTTTTTTTAACATTACCAGCAATATGGGTTATATGCACAACTCCATTACTTCCAAAACTTGATTAAGGCAACTCCTTTGTTTCCTGTCTTTCATTACAGGACAAACTGATTAATCCAGGTGTGTCTGGCCATTGTCGTTGTGGTGAATGAGGTCAGGAACACCTGGATTAATCAATGTGTCCAGTAATGCAAGACAGGAAGGAGCTGGCTTAAGTTCAGGAAGAAGAGGAGTCGTGCATATAGCCCAATTACGCATGCTAAAAGAAGATTTTTCATCCATTAGGGTGTCACAGAAACTCAGCAAATGAAAGAAAAGCAGTCTGATAGATTCAGATGCTTTAAAATGCTCCTGTCAGAAATAAAAAAAAAAATGGCTTCATCACTCTGTGGATGAGATGCCCCTCAGACACTGGTGACTTTTAAGATAATGGCTTTTGTGTCAGTGCTGTATGAGTCACACAGACCTGAAAGATTGTAGATGCAGAGAAAATTCAGTATTGTATAATCACTAAATACTGCACATATAATATTATATACTGTCTATTGTATAATATAAAACATATTGTTCCTCATATCTTTACATCACATTTATGATCAGTTTATTTTTCTTTATTTAAACATTAAATATAACATATTTTCAAACTGAGAACAGCAGCTAACCATGATTGCAGAGTTAAGTTATAGCTGTGTAATAGTTGCATATTGTTAACCAAACTATCTCTTCTATTTTGTACGAGCTAAGCTGACTATACAGGTATGCAAATTCAAATGCATGCAATCACACCCTGTAGTACAGAGCATTTAAACTTTGAGTTTTGTCCATCGATCGTTGTCTAAAAAGTCTCCTACTTTTTATTGTCTTTTATTTATTTTTTTATCATTTTCATTGTCTGAAGATGTTTGCTAACCCAGAGTGTGTTTAACATGTTGAAAAATGTTGGAAATGTCAATAAAAGCACTTAAACAAATAAAGCCTTACTCAGTGCTAGAGTTTTTTTATTGAGATGGAGAGATCTATGCGTACTTTAAGGACTCAAGTCAGGTGTTCATTTTCAGCTCTCCGAATTTTACACTGCGAGGTTGCAGAGGTTGTACTGTATTTCAACTTAAAAAAACAAAACAAAACAAAATAATAGGCTTCAGCTAAAATCAAATCATATAACAAATTAAGACAAAAAAAAGACAATATTTTGACACATATTACTTGACAATTTGGAAGAAATCTGAATTTGTGGGTTATTTTGGTTTTGGAGGCTGCGGAAAGACTTCAGACACTGTCATGTTTTTTGGAGTGCTTCCTCAACAGTTTTTGTGGGGTCTACTGTTGTCCTGCTGTGGGACACTGTTATTGCAGGGAGTGCCGCAGGGGCTTTGGGGGTCTGTACTGCAAAAATATCAAGGTGAGTTAGAAGTATTAAAGCAACATTCATGTGAAAGTCCAGTTCTTTATCTGCAGGTGGTTTTAATGTTCTGGTTGAATAATTTACATCCACAACCACCGTTCAGGTTTACAAATTTATTTTTGTTTCCTGTGTTGATGCTATAAAGCTATGAGTTATAAAATGCATAAACTAAACCACAAAAATCCAAGCTGATTCATTTAATTATGTTAACACATGCAGTTCAGACTTGTGCCATGTGGAGGTGATATAAATGTTACTTGGTTAAACCTGAGAAATTTGCTGTTGTGACCTGTATGAAAAAGTGTGTAACCTGTTGGGATTTCCTGTCAGCAGACTCATTAATTGATTAACTGTTAAAAATAAATCATATAATTTCTTTTCTTAGTTCTCTAAAAAAATTGAATATTTACAGGTTCCATTTTTTTTTCCCCAACAACTCAAGAATAATACAGTTGTTCTGCATGGTATATTGAGACAAAAGAAAAAGGTTTAGAACATGCAGAGGAAATAATTTCAAGTAGTATAAGTTTTCCACTGACCCGGTTCCTCTTATTCAAAACCTCATTTGGATTAGTGTTAAGTGGGACAAACTGATTTGGGTCCTCAATCTTTATTGGGGTGCCAACACTGTTGCCTGGTTGTGAGGACTTCATCCACTAATAGGGCAAAAACAAACAAACAAAAATATATTAGTAACAACAAACTAAACGTTTTAAACATGCTTTTCTGAAACTTCCCACAAGAGGGCAGGCTAAAGCAACAAAATAGCAGCCCCTCTAACACTAAGAAGGTACCAAGCAATTAAATTTCCTGTTATAGTTTTGACAAATCAACGCACCATTGTTTTAGTCCTGGGGCTGACATCTCCGCTTGGTGACTGCTCAGGGACATTGACCTTCAAGTAGCTATTGGGTGAGTTGAGCCACCGGGTTCTTTCTCTTTGTTGTTTCTGCACCATAAACTTGAAGGGACTGCGCAGACCCAGCTCACTGTCCTCTGGTGGCATAGCTGACACCGTAGCAGGAATTTCCACATCATTTTTAGAGCGGGGTTTCTCACGGACAATGGGGTGCCGGTAGGAGTAGCCTGTTCTGTAACCCTAACAGGTCACACAGATGGGACACATTGCGTCATTGCAACATATGTACTGAACAAATAATTACAGAATAAAAAATCAAATGGAAACAGTTCATTTCCAGTTCCACCCCAGATCAATTTACATAATGTTTCAGATATAAACGAAGAAGAATAAGAAAAACAAACAAAAAAAAAACAGTGCACACAAACACTGCTTTTGCAGATGTGCTGAGTTTCAGAACAACAAAAAACATTTCATGGTTTTGTTAACAATACATGAGAGACTGAGAGAGAAAACAACTGATAGGAACTTGAAGTGCAAAGTGTAGTCTGAAACTGCCAGTACAAGACCACAGTCAAAGGATAATAAGGACTGGCACTTTTGCACAGGCGATATGACAAGTTTGCCACAATAACAAAGCCTTGCATTGGGCTTTGATCGCCACAGCATGAGTTCTGCAACTTCACAGGACTGTTCACTGGAGCCTAAAGCAAAGTTTCCAAACAATTTCAATGTGACTGAAACATTGAAAATGTAGGAAACAGAATACAGATGCTGAAGTATTAATATATGTTTATACACGGACTAAAGGTGCAAGAGCTGCAACAAGTTTATTTCTAACTGCCGATTGTATTAACAGTGTCAATGATTTCCTTATAAATAAGTGAATGGATTCAGTGACAAACAAAATGTGTTTTTTTTTTTGCCTTGTTTAGAGAAGTAGTACTCCAATTACCAATTTAGCCTTTAAAATGGCACAGGCAGTGCCCTTAACAGTCTTTTTTTTCTCATGTATTCGATTTGAACTCGACTGCGGCTAAAACTGCAGATGTCATGACATCCTCACACACCACATGATCATCTATTTCTATCCTGACTGAAGGGGCGGAAGTGGTGAAGGAGCACAGATATGTTGGTGTGAATCTGGACAACAGACTAGACTAATAAGGCAACGCTGAGGCTGTCTACAAGAAACAACGGGGAAGCTTACAGCCTTCAGTGTTTGCAGCATGCTGAATATCTTCTATAAATCTGCTGTGGGAGTGAGAGCAAAAGCTGCTCAACATAATGGCTGTTGCTGCAAACCCTCTTTACAAGATGGTGATCAAACTACAAAAAGTGTTCAGGCAGAGGCTTCTTCCGCTCCACTGCGACAAAGAAACAGAGCAGGGGAGTCATTCCTGCCCACAGATATAACTACACTATGACGTTTTAAAATTAATGGCTAAATAACAACAATTGATACTCTATGCTGTGAAAGTAGTTTCTCTTTCTAGGATTGATAACTGAACTTGCTTTGGCATACAGGAATATTTTTCAAAACTTTTGAAGAGAATGCAAAACCTGAACTGAGTGTACCAAAGTTTTTTTTTTTTACTAAGTGATTGTGAGGTCTGTGTGGCTGTTACTGCCCACAGAATGCCTCACCATCTGGAAGCTATGATTGAGGGGGTGGCTATGAGCACACAGTTAATGCAGATGCAGCCTGCTGCAGCCACAGTTGTTAGTCAGAAGAACTCAAATAGACAATCTGACATTTTTTTCTGTCCACAGAACACACCAGGACCAGGCTATTATCAGTGGGGTTAGAATAACAGAGTGTACAGATGCTCGGTCATCTTACTGGTGGGATAAGACTAGCACAAAGAAGCCTATTAGCCTCAAAGAATGAGTCACTGCACTGAAAAGAATCTAAGAGTAATTACATGAGTATCCTTATTGTAGTGAGAGAAAGTACAGGGAGAGGCAGGAATCATTAAACAATATAATTCAATTGCACAAATCATTTTCAGATTAGATTAACAAACACACATCTATTTTCATTGTGTTTTCTAATCAGGCGCTTCCCGCGGAAACCCCTGAGACAGGAAACTCAAGGCATGATGGGTAAAAGGCACAGGTCAGGGTTCACTCACCAGGTTGTCCAGCATCCTCATGAAGGACTCAAACTCAGCCTCGCCCACTTTCCACTTGACCTCATTGTCCATCACCACCCCGGCAGCAGCTACTCCCTGTGTCAGGGGTTTAAACTTCTCCCTGTCCAGGAGCACGAGGTTGTCCAGGGCGCCTGAACACCTCAAAGCATTCACCTACACAAATTATTACAAATTCATGTTTGCAATGGGTCACAAGTTGAATTATTTTTCTCCACGAATAGAATAACTCCAACGTTTGCATAAAAATACAGATGAGTTTTATGAACTTTAAGAATAACCACTAACCAGTGCAGTAAATATAACATAACATCCCATAAACACTGTTTACTGATCGAAAACTTGAACGAAGGTTTACTTCGACTCATTTGCAAATAAAAAACATTCCTACAAGTGATTGAGGTATAAAACTAACTACGAGCATCGAGTGTGTAAAGGTCACACTCAAATTGCTTTGATTCAAATGGTAAATTCACACTTTGTTACCATGTATCAGATGGAACAACAATAGACACAAAATCATGCTACTTGCTACTTCTCATACCTGGATTTCACAGGCTTGCTGCGAGTGGTACACATAGTGAAAAGCTTCTTCTACTGTTTCTCCTAAAGCAAGCAGGCCGTGGTTTCTCAGGATCATCACCTGAAAAAACACACACACAACACTTGATGGCTCATTTTAATAATTTAATACACTGAATAAATCCATTAGAGCTAAAGCTCATCAGCATTTCCAGACACGTTATGTGTTTCAGCAAATGTTCCCTCATCATCACGCTTGTCTTGGCATGGCATATAAGTCGCATCTTAAATCAAAAGTACTCCAGAGACCAAGATGTACTAGTTAAAGGACTATTTTGATAATTTCTGGCTATAAAATCAGTTTATATGAACAGAGAAGAAATTACAGACTGACTATCTTTCATCAGGGACAATTTTGTCATTTGATCTGTTTTGCAGGAAAAAAAAAAAAATGGGGAGGGCACTTATGTGGGGGGAGCGACTGGGCAAAATTCCAAAACAACCTTTCATCATACCGTAATTTTAATGGTATTACAGGAAACAGGACTCCTACACCTCCTCTTTGCTCTGTTTTTACGCTTTTGAAAAACCAGCCCATTCATACTGGTGTTCCCCACAGTCCTTTCTGTAAATGCTGAAGCATATGCACACCTTCAGAGGGGCAAAAACCAAGTTAAATAGCAAAAATGATTGCAAAGGTGCTATTTGCAGTGTAAGCACTACACACGAACACACCATCGTTGTACTTCAATCTCAGTGAGGACAGTCAATATGACATAATGTATTCCCTAGCCCCTAACCATCACAACTGGTTGCCTAAACTTAACCCTTGCCCCAACCCTTACCAAAACCTAATTCTAACCTAAACTCTAAAACAAAATCTTCAAATAAGGGTCTTTTTTTAGTCAAGAATGGACAAAATGTCCTTGCTTTATATTCCCTCACTTTGTTGGTTAAAATGCGAACAGTCCTCACGACGTAGCAAGAGTAGGAACACACACAGACACAAAAGCCCCTTTCACACTAGCACCTACTTAGCCCAGTCTAGCACCACACTGCCCGATTTGTTTTGTGTTCAGCTGACTGTTTTCCCAGGGAATAGATACACTTTCAGCACCTACTCTGCTGTGGTTCTGAAGGAGCCAAGTAGGACCAAAAATGGTGATGTATCCAGATTGCAGGCCACTATTGGCCAGAATCTGACATCACGGGATGAGTCGTGCGTATGACTCGCAACCATGCCATCTTTAAAAACCCTAGCCACAACTAAAGAAAACATTAGCAACAGCAGAAGCACAGCAAGAAGAGAAGAGATGGAATCCCGAAAACGAACAGCTGATAAATCACGAGCTCCACTTCCTCCTTTGTTGTTCAGTGTGTGTGTGTCGGAAACAAATGACTTCACAAAACCTCCCCATGATGACCCCGCCCACACTGAAGATGGCCTCAATTGCCTACAGCTGTAATGTGAACAAACGAAACTGGCGTAGTGTGGTGTTGGCCAAATGAGGGCCGGGATAAGTAGGTGCAAAAGGGGCAAAAAGCCTTTATTCTGAAGTCTGCCACCATTTTTTAAATATATTTAAGCTGTCATGCTTGTGAAGAAGAGCAGCACACTAGGTGCTGTGTTTTCAAATGAGAGTCTCGCTTTCCTTTTGCTCCTTCCAGATTCCTGCCAGCTGTTAATTATAATTTAAATAAATCAATAATGAATAAGGACACCAACTAAATTAGTTGGTTGTGATCCAAAAATTTGACGCGATAACAACAGAACAGGATGAGGAGATTTATAAACTGGGTCTGGATTAAGTTAGAGGCTTTTCACACAGACAGTAATTTGCTTAACTGATTGAATGATCATGAGTTTGAGTAAATCTGTGGGGAAGATTATGACTGACCAAACAGTGGAAACTTAAACTCCTTAAAAACTCAGTTGATGGGAGTCAACAGTACTAATTTATGCTATAAACTTATGAGGCAACTTCTGAAGAGGCATTTATATTGTGCCCACCTATCTCAAGGAAAAAGAGCTTTTTCTTATACTTTTTACTGCCACCTGCGCCAATCCTAACATTTTTGAGAGCAGTATAGGGTGAAGGAGAAGGCTTCACAAATAACAAAATGGGGGGAAAAATGCTTTGCGGTAAAGATGAATGAGCTTTTCACCCATGCTATAATCTTTCTTTCCTCACTTTATCCTTGCTCTCTTCACTTGTGGTTGAAGTTAAACAAATTGAAAACCCCAAATGAATGCAGATCAGTGCAGACAGACAGCTACGTGCAACCACAAACAAACTCTTAGTTAAGAGGATCAATTCCTCGCTAATATCTGTCTGTTACAGCCAACAGCCTTATGGCTTAGCTTAGAATAAGACTGGTGACAAGGGAAAACAGCTGGCTTGGTTCTATCCAACAGTAGCAACATCTGCCCATCTGCACATTTATAAAAGTCACTAAGCATCATGTTAATTTATGTCACCCATGCATAAAATTAAGCATAAAACTAAGCTAGTTTGTAGTTTTACATGAAATTATGTGTGAGGTCATTTTGCTGACTGGGGCAACAATGTCCTGGGATCTCTGGTGGTTGCCTGGCAACTACACAGCAATGACAGGACTCATCCGGCCACAAATAATCCAGCAGTCCAGCACACGTACATTTAAATTTACAATAACTTTTGAACTGTCAGACTAGCTGTTTGACACCCACACTAAATGCTCCCCAGTTAGTCTCCTTTCAGGAACTGCAAACTTAGATAACACAATTGGATAATAAAGACTGGCACTATCTTATTAACTCGCATTCAAAAATAAAACATTTCCAATGCACAGGTCCAAATAACCTCCTAGAAGCCTGTGTGTAAACAGTACAATGCAATAAGCCTGCTCTGCCCCATGTGAAAGTGAACCTGCCACTAATGGAGTGCCTCAGTTTGACAGTACCTTGGCAGTTGGGCCCAGAGCTTTCTGAAACTCCACCTTCTCCTCTTTATTATCCAGGCTGCCATGGTAACCAAAGGAGCTCACGTCTCCCAGTAGCAAAGCCTCCTGGGAAATGGGCAGGATTCCACATTTCATCGAGGACACCTGTTAACGTGGGATAAAAACAACCAAGACTGTGACGCATCAGCTTCTCAACAGAGGCGCATTTTTTTGCTTTCGGGCACAAATAAAAACACAGTTGTGCAGCCACGTTCATCGTGTGCTGTGCACTTTACAGCCGTGCTTCAAAGGAGATGGTAAAAAAGCATTACAGGGTGTCTGGATCCGAAATAACGAGGCATGCATGATGCCGTACTTATATCGACCGTCTCCTCGTAAGCGTTGAGCAGCAGCTTTTATCCTGTGATTAAAGCGAAGCTCATTCAACATTTGCCTGCAGCGTACTTACAGCAGCTGTAGCTGAGGTGTGGATATGGATGATGCATCTCACATCAGGACGCATGGAGTAAATGGCAGAATGAGGAGCAAATCCAAAATGGTCAATGCCCAGTTCAGTGGAACCCTGGTCCACAACGTCACCAATGATGTTTACTTTCACCTGCATATGGAAGAAAACACAGCAAAGTTAAGAGTTGTGATGAATGCGCAGTACCGTTAAGCCCCTTTCAGACTTGCACTGGAAAGCGGTAATAGTGCAGACTTTGCCCTTTGTGACGCTTGCATTCAGACATGTGTTCCGAACTTTTACCTTGCAGCTGATGTAGCGGACATGTACGCACAAGAAAATGTTCTGGACAGAGTTGAAGGGAGAGCGTGGCTGTGCTGATTTATCCGCAACATTTCCTGATGTCTGAAAGCGCCTGGGACCCAATAAGCCCGCAAGGATGCGGAATGTTTGAAAAGACGAGTCCGGTTAAAGAGTGGATGGACTTAATTGCTCATGTTCCACGATGCAAGTCTGAAAGCGGCTTTACAGAATGAATTGTTGTAAAGAAGTGGTAGTCAATAGCATAAGCAACTCTATTCTGTTGGTAATTGCAACTTAAACTTCAAGTCGTGTGACTAAACCATCAGATGTACTCTGAAGGCCAGTTTTGCAGTCATGGCTTAAATAAAACCAGGACTTAACTAATCTGGTTTAACTTCATCCACACGAATCCAATTGCTTTCTGAGATGTTGTTTAACTTCAGACTAACTAGTCTCAGACTACAGAGTCTCTGATTAAGGTAATCAAGGACCAGTCAGATCATGTGTTGGAAGCCGAATCAGATTAACAATGTGCACATAGTGCAAAGGTGCTGTGAAAACCTGGGGTGCATTTTGCTATTATAAATTTTAGTAGTCTATCTGTATGGAACAGGAGTTTGACCTCTGACCAAGCATGGAAAATACAAAAAAAGAAATCATTCAGAAAACTTCAGTGAAAGTGAGATGATGCTTTGAAGGAAATTATTTCAAAATATACCAAAATTGAGGACAAACGTCATGATTTCTTTCCTCTGAGTTTCAATAAGTCCTGGTTTAACATGTGATTTAATCTAGAACTAGGGCTTAATCCCTGTATGGGAAACTGGGCCTGAGTGTTTCTACACAGTTACAGTTTCATGTTTGAGCCTAACCAACATGTTGAATGTGTTTCACTCAATATAGATATTTGATGGAGCTGAATTTTTGTATTATTTTTTCATTTATTCAATCCATGTGTGCTAACTTCCCTGACTTTTTACATGCCACACATGCACACGTACATCCAACAAATACACAAAACCACAGGGACCCACACATAGACACACTGACCCTCAGGCTTCAGAGCTTTCCATAAGCACCAGATGCTGGCTTAGCAAATGAAAACCGATTTAAGTCCAGCCAGCCTCTTCCTAGCATTTTGTGCTTTTCTATGAAAAAAAAGACTGTTTTGGTTAACAAATACCAATTCTCAACTTACAAAAGCAACCCCTCACTTAACCATGTAAACATAACGATATAGAAATGTCAATACAACACCACAATTCAAATGTGTGTGTACATGTTCTTAGCTCAGAGAGAGATGGAAGTAATCCTCAGTGTTTGACAAATATTGGCTAAATTCTTGATGACAAAACACATTCAAAATTCCAACCACGACACAGACAATAAATGTTTCTACGGGCTACTTCGGGTGAAGAGCAGCAGTGACAGCGACTTTACGACTGCACAGTAAGCACTAAAAGTTCACTGAAGGCACAGCATTTTCTATAAACGACACTAAGACATTTATGGGTTTAATGAATCAACAAATTAATGAATTATCTTCATTTACATGGCACCTTTACGGCTGTGCATGCTAGAAAAGGGATAAGGGACACAGTGCAGAAACCAGGGTGCAGCTTAACAGGACACAGACATCCATAGACTCGGATTGCAATCGATAAGAAAACAAAAATGTTTAAAAGATTAATTTTTTGTAATGATTTCAGCAAGTGATTCACATTTTATTTTTTGAAAATTGTTTCCTACTTTAGGCAGATTCAAGTAAAAGAAATGTCCAGTCATTGGTGCCTTACAGCAGCAGACAGTAGCTATTCTTGACATAATTTCTCTAATGTCAATATCTTGAGGCAACGAGTTCATTATCTCCTTATCTGTAGATAACAGTTTGGCTTTCTTGAGATAAAAAGTTAATTTTTATTAAAATCCATAATGAAACAGGAGGTTTTTTTTTTTGTTGTTGTTTGTTTGAGTACAAGAAAGTTGTAGCCTGGAAGTAAACAGAGAAACACACACACCTTAACTAATCGTTATAGATTCTTCTCAACTGCGACAATGAACACTGATATTATTAGACGCTAACACACAAACCACTCAATTTAAAATATAACTTTCATAGTCTCAAGAAAACAAAGCTTATCTTGTCTTGTGTTAACAAAGTACAGTAATTACTTACTTCAAGAAAACAGACAGAATTCTCAAAATAAAAAGATAATTAACTTGTTCCATGGAAACAAGCTTCATACTCTCAAGATAACAGCATCAAAATAAATATTTGCAGGCATTTCCTCTTTGGTGACTTGACTCCTTACAGATAGGTAAAAGTTATTTAATACTTCTTACAGCTCCAGTAATGTTTATATGTTGAGGTAAATAAGACAATGAATGGGGGAAAATCCACTTAAATGCTGATAAAAGACTATTAAAGCCAGAGTAATCGTGCTCAGAAACACTTTTTGTTGTACTGGGTGAAATGGTCCTTTCATCCTGACAGCAGTCAATGCATCATGTATTCATAAAAAGGAAGGAAAAAAGTCTGACATCTGTGAGAGCTGCAGTTCTGTAAAAATTCTGACCAACCCCTGCCATTCGCATCGTAAGGCAGGAATTGGTAATTTGCAACTAACAGAAAGAATGAATTGGGGATTATCACGCTTACTGGAAGTTCCCGGATTTTGGGCACTTCCTCTTCCGTGCCATGTTAACGACAGCCGTTCCTGCTCTGTTATACTGTTTAAATCGGATAAACTCCAAACATACTCAAGTTTTCATTCTAGACTGAAATGATACTAAGGAAGAAGTGGATCAAAGCGATCGATTCGCCGCGGTGAAGGCCCAAACTTTATAATAAAACACACGTTTGTTTGTCGCCGGTGGGGCACAACACCAGCACTTCACAGCATGCTAGCATTAGCCAGCTAGCGTTTACTGACGTGCTTAACATTGTGCGTCTTAAAACCCACAAACATCTGAAAATCGGGTGTGTACCCCCCCGTTTCCAGTGGAACAACTGGGGACTGCCAAGAAAGGAGACGCTTTCAGATGCTTGTGTGTTTTCAGCCACACAAAGTTAGGCACGTTATCGGCTGGCTAATGCTAACCTGCTAACACGACTGCGCAGTCTGCCGGCCACAAACAAACGTGTGTCGTTTTATTATAAAGTTCGGTCCTTCACCGCCGCGAATCGGTCGTTTTGATCCACTTCTTCCTTAGCATCACTTCAGTCTGGAATGAAAACTTGGCATTGGCGTTTATCCGATTAACAAAGTTTAACAGAGTAGTAGCTGGCGGACTACTGTTAGCAGGTTAGCATTAGCCAGCTTGATGACGTGCCTAACTTTGTGCGGCTGAAAACACACAAGCATCTGAAAGCGTCTCCTTTCTTGGCAGTCCCCAGTTGTTCCACTGGAAACGGGGGGGTACACACCCGATTTTCAGATGTTTGTGGGTTTTAAGACGCACAATGTTAAGCACGTCAGTAAACGCTAGCTGGCTAATGCTAGCATGCTGTGAAGTGCTGGTGTTGTGCCCCACCGGCGACAAACAAACGTGTGTTTTATTTATAAAGTTCGGGCCTTCACCGCGGCGAATCGATCGCTTTGATCCACTTCTTCCTTAGTATCACTTCAGTCTGGAATCTGTGAAAATTTCAGTAGGGTTGGCGTTTATTCACGTTATCTACGAAGTAAAGCAGGGACATTGAACTGGGCCGGAAGTGGGCCCGCTAAGTGTTTCAAACCGGAAGTTCGGAACACGGAAGCGTGATAATCCCCTATTGATGCCTTCATGTCTCGTCTCTGTCTCTCCCCTCTCACTGTCACCCACGTGACCCCTCTGTGCGCCGCTCACTGTAAACAAATATGGCTAACGGACTGCTAACTGCTGCTGCGCCAAAAAAACAAACCAAACCAAAACAACAGATAAGGATTAGGTCTCAGAGGCTTTGACGTTTGCAGTGTGGACTTTTTACACCACTGAAGGAGTTGGAGGTGAGTGGATTAAAGCTTTTAGAAACATGGTTTGTCAGCTGTTTACGATCAAGTTAACGAGCTATCCACTCTGCTGTTATCGTTAACCTGTTCATAAAACATCGGCGCACACGTCCCTGCGTTCTGAGGGCATGGTTTCGGATGGTGTGTTATTTTTAAAATGTCGCTTGCTCAAGCCGTTTTTCCAACATTGCCAACCCTAGCTTTAACAGTATCAACTAAAAACTGGTATTTCTAATCAGAAATAAATGCAGAAATTCCAAAGTGGCTGTAAAAGAACTGTGCATAAAAGCTTGCCACGTAAAAGGCCCCCTTGTTTTTTAATGTGGCTCCCAAATGGCACCTGATGTGTAAAATGGGAATGAGAGTCTTTTCAGACACTCACATTCCGAGCACGGCACTGAGGTCTAAACAATCTGTCCTGAACATTAAAGCTGAAGGCTCAAAAACAGGGGTGAGAAATCCTTGTCAGTGGGGTCCTGTTATCTGTAGAATAGCCCACCTGAGTCGTCCAGACCCTTTCTTTTCTTTTCTTTTTTTGTTGGCTTTGAGACCTGTTTAAGCAGACTACCTTGGCTTCAATCATGAAACTACAGTCAGTTTTAATCCTTTTTTATATGTTGATATTTTATTGCCGATTTTAGTTCATATTCTGTGCTGATGTAGTAACTGTTGATCATATCTATATTAGTATAATAACGTCAATATTATTGGTATAACTTGTACAGCATTTAATTTAACTCATCACTTGAGTCAAAGTGTCTGAAATTCTGGCGCTCAAACAAGCTATAGTGCTGCACAATTGGTAAAAACTAATTTTTAATTTTGGCCTTTTAACAGTTATGAAAAGATTACAACATAAATAACATCACTGTGCTGTATAGTTTTACAAGACTGCTCTCCATTTTTCTTGAGTATAAATCCAGTGCACCCCTTTTCTTTACGGCAGTGTGCCTTCAGCCATGCATGCCCTGTTTAGCTCAGTTCAAAACAAGATTTTGGCAAGAGAGCCTTCAAACGCCTGTCGTACCAGGCACATCCGCTGACACAAGCAGCTTTGACCCCCTGCAGAAACGCAACTGCCCCCGTTATGGTTTCCACATGGAGAAATGAGTCCCAGTAGACCAGCATCTACAGAGAGTACACAAACCAAGCTCGAGGACAAGCCCACGCAGTCACTCAAATCTGCTGAGTATACAGGTGTAGGAAGTGCACACTCTTTGATGATAACATTTACATGCATGCCCTACTGGAGTCACCATGCAACTAGTAAAACAAAAGTTTGCCAACATGTTGACTCGTGAGTGCAACTATCAACAACAACAAATACAAGTATTTCAGATCAATGACTGTATGGTGTTTGCAAAGTCAATAACTGTGCTAGGCAATTCTAATTTAAATACTGAACAAAATAATTGTAATGGCTGCTGCTGCAGAGGAGCGGAATGATATCCTGCAATTCCCAAAACCAGCAAAGTCTCTACAATACTCACTCTGTGCCTAAAAATGCTAAACTTTAATCAATGTCATGAGACTCATCTCTAAAACTACATGGAAAGCATAAATAAAAGGATTTACCTGCACTCAGATTATCTGAGTATTTTATGTAAAAAAAAACTTAATAACATTTCCAATGATATTCAGGATGGGCAATTACTTGGTGACAGTTAGCTCAGTCTGCAGAAGTGAGTGGAAATCATTGCAGTTAGCTCAGACTACAACATTTACAATGAGAAGGAAAGTATTCAGACCCCTTTAAAGTTATCACTCTTTGTTTCATTGAAGCCATTTGCTAAAATCAAAAAAGTTTAATTTATTTCTCATTAATGTACACTCCGCACCCAATCCTGATTTAACCCCCCCAGAAATATAGTAATTTTTGCAAATTTATTAAAAAAGAAAAACTGAAATATTACATATCATAAGTATTCAGATCCTTTGCAGTGACACTTATATTTAACTCACAGGCTGTCCATTTCTTCTGATCCTCCTTGAGATGGTTCTACTCCTTCATTGGAGTCTAGCTGTGTTTTATTAAACTGATTGGACTTGATTAGGAAAGGCACACGCCCGTCTATATAAGACCTTACAGCTCACAGTGCATGTCAGAGCAAATGAGAATCATGAGGTCGAAGGAACTGTCCAAGGAGCTCAGAGACAGAAATGTGGCGAGGGACAGATATGGACAAGGTTACAAAAGAATTTCTGCAGCACTAAAGACTCCTAAGAGCACCGTGTCCTCCATAGTTCTTAAATAGAAGAAGTTTGGGACGACCAGAACTCTTCCTAGACCCGGCTGTCCAGCCAAACTGAGCAATCGTGGGAGAAGAGCCTTGGTGAGAGAGGTAAAGAAGGACCCAAAGATCACTGTGGCCGAGCTCCAGAGATGCAGCAGGGAGATGGAGAAAGTTCCACAAAGTCAACTATCACTGCAGTCCTACACACCCTACACCCTTCCGTTGGGCTTTGTGGCCCAACGGAAGCTTCTCCTCAGTGCAAGACATATAAAAGCCCGCATAGAGTTTACCAAAAACACATGAAGGACTCCCAGAGTGTAAGAAATAAGATTCTCTGGTCTGATGAGACCAAGATTGAACTTTCTGGAGTTAATTCTAAGCGGTATGTGTGGAGAAAACCAGGCACTGCTCATCACCTGCCCAATACGATCCCAACAGTGAAACATGGTGGTGGCAGTATCTGTTCCTGCAATTGAAAAACACCCCCATGCTATGGGGGTGTTTTTCAATTGCAGGAACAGGACGACTGGTTGCAACTGAAGGAAACATGAATGCAGCCAAGTACAGAGAGATCATGGAAGAAAACCTCTTCCAGAGATCTTAGGACCTCAGACTGCGCCAAAGGTTCACCTTCCAACAAGACAATTACCCTAAGCACACAGCTAAAATAACAAAGGAGTGGCCTTGGAACAACTCTGTGACCCTGACTTAAACCCAACTGAACATCTCTGGAGAGACCCGAAAATGGCTGTCCACCAATATTCACCATCCAACCTGACAGAACTGGAGGATCTGCAAGGAAGAATGGTAGAAGTCCAGGTGTGAAACACTTGTTGCATCATTCCCAAGAAGACTCATGGCTGTAGTAGCTCAAAAGGATGCTTCTACTCAGTACTGAGCAAAGGGTCGGAATACTTATCACCATAGCAGTTTTCAGACTTGCATCGCGGAACATGAGCGGTTAAGTCCATCCGCTCTTTAAACAGACTCATCTTTTCAAACATGCCGCTTCGTTGCGGACTTATTGCGTCCCAGGTGCTTTCAGACATCAGGAAATGTTGCGGAAAAGTCAGCACAGCCCCGCTCTCCTTTTAACTTCATCCAGAACATTTTCTTGTGCGTTCAGCCAAAACGACGTGCCGCAACATTTCCGCTCTTATGACAAGGGGGCCAGCCGGTACACGTCCACTACATTTCCGAGGTAAAAGAGCGGAACGCGAGTCTGAATGCAGGCGTTGGGAAGGACAGAGTCCACAATATTTCCGCTTTCCAGCGTAAGTCTGAAAGGGGCTCTTGTGATATTTCAGTTTTTCTTTTCTAATAAATTTGCAAAAATATCTACGTTTCTGATTTTTCTCTGTCAAGATGGGTTACAGAGTGTACAACAATGAAAATAAAATAAACTTTTTTGATTTTGGCAAATGGCTGCAATGAAACAAAGAGTGAAAAGTTTAAAGGGGTCTGAATACTTTCCATACCCATGGTGTGTGGCAATAAAAGGATCTTTAACCGCTTTTGCTGAGTGATTGAGATTCAAACATTATTGATAACAGCAATTTACATCTATATTAAAACTCTGAGCCATTACATAACATTTAATGTTTTTGTTATGCAATAACCAAGTCAACAAAATTCAATAAATGATGAAAAGGTAAATTTAAAAAAGAAGCTGAATGCAATCCTTTGATCACAAACTTCTGACTTGCCTCCTGGATGAATGTTCATTCAGTAATCTTTGTATACAAAGAACCAGTCCATAGAAGTTTTTACTCTCCTGTTCGGGATATGTTAAGCAAAATGGTTTATAATATTTTACAATGTTGAGCATTGCAGCTTATATCATCACCGATTTGGAAACGTGCAAGACATTAATCTAATGGGTCATCCTGTTGCCATCAACTTAATGTGTGGCTTGGAGACTGTCAGAATCTTCACAATAAAGGAGGATAGTGGTGGGGGCACCAGGGTATATGAACATGTGTGAATGTTCCAGTGGTGGTCGGAGGGGCCGTAGGCGCGAAATGGCTGCCACACTTCCGTCAGTCTGCCCCAGGGCAGCTGTGGCTATATACGTAGCTTAACATTACCAAGTATGAATGAGGAGTGAAAGAATAATGGATCTACTGTGAGCGCTTTGAGTGCCTTGAAAAGCATAATATAAATCTAATCCATTATTACTATCATTATTATTATAAAGTGGATTTTGGTGGATTATGTTAACAGTTGTGGAAAAAGCACCCAAATGCCAAAATTCAGCATTTCTCACCAAAATGGGGCCAAATTCAGATTATCAGAATAATAACTTTGTTTCTAGACACTCAATTTTAAAAAGTTCTAATGCTTTAAAACGATCAGAAACTTAATAAAAAAAAGGAGGATAACTGTTTTCAGGTGGATTTGGTTCACTGCTGTGACAAGACACCTATATGCCTAAAATCAGTTTCTCTCACTGAGATACACCCAAATTCAGATTTTTAACAGGGTATAACTAAAAATACCATGTTTAATGCACATTGTTTATTGCAATTACTGCACAATACTTTGTGCAATAATTGAGAAATGAATGTGTTAATTTCACAGATTTACAATGTTGCAATAATGTATTAATACTGATAACCCCAAAATCCCAAATGTATTTGAAAAATGTAGGCTCTACTTTATTTATTTATTTATTTTTTCTACAATGATCTGACGACCCTATCAAAGTACCATGTGACTCACATGGGAGTCCTGACCCCCAGTTTGAAAACACTAGGTCATGGGTGCCCAGCTCCGGTCCTCAAGGGCCACAATCCTGCAGGTTTTCCATGTCTCCCTTCTCCAACACACACCTGAACAAATTCATAGGTTTTTAGATTCATTTAATTTGAGTCAGGTATGGAAAACTGTCAGGCAGCAGCCCTTAAGGACCGACTTTGGACACCACTGCACTAGGTGTTTTGCCAACTTCAATCAATGAATAAAGCACAGAAATTTTTCTACAGCCCCCACACAACTTCAAGCTTCACACTGATGCACTCAGCAGTGACATTCACTGTACTTTCAGCCAAAACATTACAACTGATTTAAAGAGCACATGGAGAAACAACGTATTAGTGTCTCTAATCGGAAATTGACAGCACATTGTTCTTACCAAATTTGCTGCTGTCACTTCAGCGAAGGACAGACCTCGAGGGCTGATAAGAATATGGTCCTGTTCTTTACTGACACGGACCTAAGACACACAGTGCACATTAGTAAACTCACATATAAAGGCAACAATGAAATAAATTGCATGAGTTAATCTGAAAACATTTAAGAGGAAATCATTTTTGCTAAGGTCAAAATGCTTTCAGCTTCCAAAACTTAAAAATATATAAGTTGGGTTAGTAGAGCAGGGAGAGCTTAAGAAATACTTTTTTAAATCTGGAAAACTCAGAAATAATGTGCAGTTTGATTAAATTGTTTTCGAAGTCTTCGTGAAAATCTCAGCTTCACATCTTGACATCTCAGGTGTTCATGAAATACTATAAATTCCTGGCTAGTGGAAGTGTTTCTCATTCACAAACCTTAAACTTCAATGCCATAAATAATTTATGGTTTCTGAAAATAAAGTGGCATTGCTCTAAAAGTCCTTCAGGAGCAGAAAAGCACAAGACTCACATAGAGAAACACAACAGTGCCGCATAAACAAGCAGGTGTGCACTGGAGTGTGGCAAAGAAGTTGTACTCACAGTAATGTAGGAACTTGTAAAACGAGCCCAGCTGAAGAGGTCAACAAGCCTGTAGAGGCTAGCTAGCCTGCAGCGACTGTGTTTCTCCCCTTTAGCAAAGGAGGGAGACTCGATGCCATACAAGTCATTGACTGGAGTCACCATCCCAAAGCCTGCCACAATACACAACATAAACAGTACGTTATTTTTATTTTAAAACATTTCCAAGGATGTTTAGGATTTGTTTCCGCAGCATATAGAGTTAAGCATTTAGAGAACTTGACTCTACACAGCTGATGATTAAAAAAATATTGTTTCCTTGAATTCCCATCATGAACCCAGAGGGTATTTTTGGACTGTTACACCATATAAGGGCATTTAATGATACTGAACCAGATTGTTTTTTACCACCACTTTGGCTTTTTAAAAGAACAGTTTGCCTCAACAACTTTACAGCCCTAGTTTCTCCGTGTTCTCCCCACAGAAACACAAGTTAAACGGGTCAGACTAACACAATCACCACTGCAAACTGGTGTAACTCATGACTAAGACTGATCATGAGGGCTGCTTAACTAGAACATTGACAATAAAGAATGCCGTCAACAACTTTCTGCTTTTTCTGCAGTTTCAGGGTTGTTGAGCATCACAAGAGTCTGAGAATTCAGTCTCTAACAATGAGGATTATCAGCCTGCATAATGCACACAGACAGAAGGTAAACAATCAGGCCCAAAGAGAGATGGATAGATGCACTTGTGCAAACTCTGCCACTTACTGATGGGAGAAGTCAAGGGACCTGCCCCTCCCACTGTGCTGGCCATGACCAGGTCAGCGATCTGTCTCAGAGCCAGGAGACCTGAGGGGTTGTTGCCCTTTGTCAGCTGGTCTTGAATCAGGCCTTCCAGCTCATCTTTAAACACCTGTAAACAAAGAAAAAAGGAAACCAAAATAAAGCCACGACCATAAAACTCTGCTCTCTTAGCAACCCGTACACAGAAAACCTCAAACTCATTCCAACACCTCCTGAGGATGTGTCAGGGAGCTCAGCATGAGTTCAGATGCTCCTTATTACAACTGTACACAAATCTCTAAAGGCTACATGAAAAAGCTCTTTGTATGTCCGTGAAAAGGGGCTTTATTACGAAGGAATGGTGGGTGGGGTTGGGGCAGCATTAAACCTGACCATCAATTTTTGTAGCAAGAGTAGCCCGTGAATCTTGAAACACCATTTTCATGCGAACTGCTGCTATGCTTTGGCATTCTGCTACATCCGTCTGCGGTTCCCATGGTGATGAGTTCCACTTGTTGGGTCTGTTATGCAATCATATGAGTGTGGGCTCATCTTATTTCCATGCACTTCATTGGCATGTATGTGTTACACCTCCTTTTACTTCATCTAACCAGACTGCATCTGTTATTTTGCCCATCTGTCATAGGTTCATAAATTTAGACAAAATCTCTGCATAATGCAGCAGTTATAGAGCATCACAAATTGCATGCTCTCTGGATTTGTTACCACTGCCTTTTTTTCTTTTTAGAGGAAAGATTTATTTCATCGCATTATAAGGCACAGGTTGCAACAAAAGATGATTTCCTTAAAGCATTTGTTTTGTCCCATAATAGAAGATATTTATACTACTTTTGAAAGTTAATGCATTCAGTTTGTAATGGAACAGCAATAGTATTTCAATAATCAAGTGCACACAACAGTAAGTTTGAGTGTGACTGCATCACATTTCATTGCAGCTCTTCCAACTGATTAACACAAAACTCCTTAAAACACTCATAAGCTTGGACAGCTGCAACACTGGCAACATTTCACAAGGAAAAAAAATCACAGCGGACCCATATCTAGGTGAATTATATGAAATAAAAGAAAAACAACCTTATATAAACAGGGAAAAAAAAAACAAAACAATGCCTTTCAGTGCCCCTCTGGTTTTCAAAGCACCGTTCATTACTCATACAGAAAGCTTCTGCGTAGGAGGGCTCTTGTACTGAGCTGCGGGCTACATACTGGACTCTGCAGGATCTGGGTGACCCTCTTCTTCTGCTCCATCATGTTGAAGTCCTGCCTCAGGTCTGGCGACAGGTTGCGGCTACGATGGTACTCTGGGTCACTCTCGTCCACCCGGTCAAAGTAGCGCTCCTTGGAGTCGTTGCTGGACAGGGACAGGGTCAGAGACCCTGCTGTCTGTCTCACATCCACTAAACTCATGTCCTCACTGATAGGCCTCCTACCCTGCCTCTGGAATAGAGAAAGCATCACAGCTCGCTTCACAATTCAGGCTGTCAAGGCAACGGGTGTTGTTTTAGCTCAAAAGATACTGTATGGGTGCAATGGTGAGTCATGTAATTACAGAGATGAAGACAAATGAGAGACTAGCATTGTTGTATGATTGATGCTGCTTTTTAAGTGCTAAAATGATGACTTAGTCACAGCTGCTATGAACATGATGTAGGCTATACAGTTTTAATCTAGAAATGAGTGCAATGTAATAACAAAACTACTGTATGTGAATAGGTTAAATCTCTAACATTGACAGGGTGAACAAATCTAAAACAGTTTTCTAGTACTCAATGGGCTTCAAAGTTCACAAACTCTGACAAATGGAGAGCAACTCCGCATGAGATTAAAGCACTTTCCTTGTACTACTGTTCAGGAAAGCACTGTAAAGCATGGTCAACAACAATAAACAAACCTAGGCCTCAGGTAAATAAGCTCAAGAAGTTAGCACCTTTGTATTTAGTGCAGTGTTACCTTTGGGTGTGGGGGTGGAGGGAGACGCGGGGGACATTAGGCCTGCATATCAAAATATTTCCCTACAGTTAACCAAATTAACATTGCTACAACTGGTTTTAAATCCATTTAATCAAACTGCAAGGCGTCAAATGACTACTTCAAACCCTTAACAAGTAAAAGTATAGCATTTAAAGATGTAAAAATCGAAGTTAAAAAGCTAATTGGAAAACAAAGCGATCACTTGCACTCTCGTGTAAAACTGTTGATGAAAATTGAAAATTACCAGAAACAAAGAAGTCCTAACTGCCTCCGGACGGCGTGATGTCGAATTCTTCCGGCAGAAACGTGGATAAATGGGAAGAACACGGAGGTTATTCCCGATTCGAATACATGGTGAGGAGGGGAGAAGGGGGGAAAAGAGGAAAACACAACAAGCTCCCAAAGCGCAAGTTGTGTAGCTACAGTATCCAGACGGAGCAGACAGCCCGCTGCGGGTAAGTAATGAGTAGAAGAGTGAAGAAGAGTGGTTGCATGGAGGAGGATGTGGGTGTGTTTGTGTGGGAAAAAGGAAAAGTGACCATGTGACTCACTTATCCACCCACTGGGCCTCATGTATTAAGCGGGACAAAAGAGCGGTGGCTCAGAAGTGTACTGATTCTTTACAACTGAGCTGCAAGTCTCCTCTCTCTATTCTAGCGCGAGCGAGCTTGCGGGTTACCTGCCTTTTCTTTTCTTTTCTTTTTGTTTGTTTGCTTATGTTTGTTTGTTTGTTTTGAGGGGCTATCTTTTTTCGCGGACCAAATATCATCAGAGGAACTTGATAGGATAGAATCGCAGAGTTTGTGACTTCCTGTAGTAATGCTCCATCTATCTATTCATGTGCTTTGATAACTCCCGCGACTTCATTTCGGAAATAATCCGAGCTCTTGTTTTCTCTCAGGAGCTCCCATCTAAGCTCGCCAGACATGGCCAGACATATCCACACAAAGCAACTCACAAATTCTTCCCTCCAAAAGTTTCCCATCATAATGTTGCACACAAAGCAATGAATTACATATGTTTTAAGACTTGGCACTTGGCACGTGCCAAACTCTATGAAACATCTATTTCGTTTTGCTTTTCAAATAATATGGCCAACATTCACTGTACTGGCTTTGCTTTCTTGGAAATCACTCCGAAAGGCAATCAATACTATTATAGTAAGACCGTGCAGCCTCTTGTAGTATATGAACTTTTTTTATGCTCCTTTTCCTTCAAGTTAATTCACTCACTTAACAGGAGCTAAGACTATATTGAAGTGCATGTGAAGCTGTGTGGATTGATGTTAAAAAAGCAGATTCCACTGCTTCCTTCCATCTCTCTGCTCTTTTTTGTCTTGCTGGTGAATCCCCCTCTGCTGAGAGCTTTGTAGTTATATTCAAATGCACTCCATATTAAATGAAAACAGCTCTGGAATTCATCATTTTCTCAGCACATTGCTTTTGCCATCCTGTAAAGTTATTACCCCTTTAATCACACACAATCAGACATGCTCACACGTACATCTAGATTTGGGGAGTAAAAGGGAGAAAGACTGGATCACGGACTGACATAACAATTCCAGGAAATAGAGTGGAGTCTGGGAGGTGGGGCAGATATGTGGACGTATGGGCTGATGTAATGAAAAGCAGAGCTTTTTCACTCTGGAGCAGTGTGACCCCCCCCCCCCCCCCCCTCCAAAAAAAGGTTCTGGCAAAGTTCCCAAAGAAACCACATGCAAGCTTAGATGCCTGCACACAACATCCTCCCACCTTCCAGCTCCCACATTCTTTCTGACTTGAACTTTTCAGTGAAGGGAGCCTATCTGGAAAGCACCGAGCAAATGTCAGGCGGTGTAATTCAGCACCTTGTTGAGGATAATGATGTCCACAAATAAAGGCTCATCTTTGTTCTGTCACCAGAAGCTTCACTCAGTTGCAGACATGCAAATTTTCCACATATGCATCAAAGGATTCAATCAAACTCTGGAAACAGCTGTAAATGCTCTATCATATCATTCCTGATGGGTTTATATGCAAAAGATAAGACAATGATTAATACAGTGTCTGAAATGTTGCACTTAGAAATAAGTTTTGTTTTATGGCTGTAGTTAGCATTGCCAACACCTTGGATATAGCAAATGTAGTTTATTTATTAATTATTCTGAAAATTCCCTGAAAATTAGTTTAATGGTTTGAAATACTTGCTTTTGCCTAAGCTCTATAAACAATCAGGCAGAGTAGATTTGTAGTAAAAGTTAGCTAACAAACAGCCGCTATGTGTGAAAGACAAAGCTCAAGAAGCAGAAAAAGTATGACGAGAAAAAAAGTAAGGTGACTTTCCTTATCAGAGTTCAGAAGAAAGTGAAATCTGTCGACCTGTCGTGCCAGTTGAGGCGCCGATGTGAGCAAACCAGAATGAATCCTTAGAGTCATCAGCACAAAGGACGACGATTGGGATCATGTCATTGTTGAACTTTAGCTGAGCCTGATAAAGACGGCTGGCAGGCAGAGCATATTGCACTGAAAAAGGTGGGATGCATGAATCCACCTTTTGACCTGTGGATTGTCACTCTCACAGAATTTGGTCTTATCATCTGTGCTGATGGGTTTGAGGAGCTTTATGAGCCTGGTGCCGAATCTGGTTGCTTTGATGAGAGAGAGATCTTTGTTCCTAAATGAGGATATGATGCAGCCCGTGGATCTTTCATCACTGGGAGGAATGAACAATGAAGTGTGCATCATTTTGTTGTTTAACACCTGAATTAAAGTGATATACACGTGTCTTCAGCAATGATTCAGATTGGGTTTGAATGATTTTTTAAATATAGCAACATAATTTGTCTTTTATGTAACAGTCTTATTATATGGGGGGAGTTTAACTAAAACAAAAAAAAAAGAGAATTTAACAAAATGTTGAAATAATTCACCAATGAAAGAGAAATTCTTGAAAATTCTTTCAGTGACATGTAATTGATTATTTCTTAAAGAAGTTCTGCTATTAATATAAATCTAAATCCAGTGTCTGAAGTTAATGATGAGACAGATCAAGAGGAGAAACTAATCTACTTTAGGTAAAGATATATTGATTTTTCGTCCTGTGGGCAAAACTCCAACAAGCCCTGATTGAAGCATTGTCATCAGAACATAGCATTTAGAAACTTTGGAAAAATCCATTCAGCATTTCATTAGCTTTAAAGGAGTCTACATGCAAGTTTATGTGCCCCATATCATGTAAATATGTCATGTTGGGATGAAGATGAAGAACAGAATAAATGTTTTGAGAGTAAAAGAAATATTTCAGTCAGCAGAGGAACAGTATCTGTTGGAGAGGATAAGCCCTCCCTTGATATGACTTTGCTGCCTTTTTATGTCCATAAAGATCTCTAACATACTGCAGGAAACAAAAAACCTACCCAAAACATAGGAAATTCTTTTTAAACAACTTCAGTTTTCTGAACCGATTCATCCCCAGGTCTTTCAGTGTGTTATTACAGTTTTATAAAACTAGAATTAATCAAACGATTCCTCAGTGCTGCTGGGTGGTTCTCTGGATGTTATATATAAATATATATGTATATCTGGTAAAGTCTGTGGAGTAGAAAGTTAGTCTCTGCAGAATCCTCCCTCTGCTGTTCAAGCTGTCAGGAAGAAGGCTGCTGGTCTAAACTCAACCTGTATGCCAACACAAAGCACTGCAGTACCAAAGAATACACTGAGGAGGAGTGAACTGATGTTACCGACAACACTTAAATAGAATGTTAGTTGCCGATGTCTCGTTACAGTTGTCATCAAGGTTGTTTTTGTTCAGAAACCACTAGCATTCCGAACCGAACATATTTGTGATGATTAATTTACAGTTGGAGGGAGGGAGGACAAATCTCTATGTGGTTGCCATGGTAACCAATGCTTGTACTGTCTGAGACTAAATTAGTAGGCCAAGAGTAAGTGAGTGGCAGATAGCATGCACTTTTACAGACTGGTACTCTCTTTACATGAAAGAGAAAAAGGAAGCGCTCCATCAGAGCTCGACTATCTAATAGAAATACATTGAGGAGAACTTTTTCATCTAACAAGTAAATATAACATTGACAACGATTATCCTGACTGACTGTTTTCTCTTGTAACTAGAACAGAAAGCAAAGCAGTCCTTGTTCACCAAAGACATTCTGTCTTGATATCCTTCAAGGCTGAAATCCCAACTGTTTCCCCTCAAATACTGACATATTTGAAATATTGTCCATAAACCCTGTCAGCCTCCTCAGTTAGCCATTCCCCCTCACAGATATCCATTTCAGCAAGGCAGCTTTTTTTTATCAGCTTAATCGCCCTTAACGCTGAGGGCAAGTTAAACCATACTGACTGCTTATTGGTTTCTGACAGCAAAGTAGTCTGAGAAGTTTCATTTTTGTTTTCACTTTGAAATGTTTAGACATCTTGATGTGAAGCTGCACAGCCTCAATAAAACTCAATTTGATAAGCAACCACAAAGAGTCTGACAAAGTTTAACATCACTACAGTCTAAATGTGAGATCAGTTATCGCAGCGCTGTCATTCTACTTTATATATAGTTTCTTTCTGTTCAGACTTTTATGCAAATAAAATGACTTATCAGTTCATTATGTAACTTCCACAAGGTTATGTCCATTTCCCAAAGCAGAAATAAAAATTTCTCTACAGTTTTCCTTGCACAGGATTACACATAGACTGTCAGACAAACTCAGCTGTTGAAGACAATGCCATTGTCTTGGTTTAATTTCACAAAGAAACTCCAGCTTTTGCTAAAAATGGCTGTGCTACACCCCCTCAGCAGGGTAAAGAGGCAACAACACAGCACACTTTGAACCTGGAATAATTGACATTGTTGCAGTTGGATCAGTGCCTTCGCGGTATTTGGGTGTAGAAGCGCGTCAGCTCGCACATGCCCGTAATCACACACAGATTACAGCTGTGTAGAAAGAGACAGACTTGTTTACTGAAGTGGAAGAGCTGGCTGTAGTCCCCGCTGTGGTTGTCTTTGGATGGCCTCCATGTTGGAGACCCGGTGGTTAAAGTGTGGTTTGGTTTCATTTTAGGCTTAGGTGGTGGTCTGGCTGGGAGATCCCTTCCATTTTGTCACATTTAAATCAAAGCCATTAAAACTAAGGCGCTTGACAAACTGAACTTTATTATACCCTCAAAAATGTGGAGGTGTAAATGAATATTGTTCATTGTGAAAGGAATTTATCAAAATAGGTGACAACAACTTAATCTAAACTGAAAATTCATAGAATGTAAAGCATGTAGAGATGTAAACTGTCACAGGAACAATCGATTGCACGGGTGAAAGGGTTTGGGTCATGACCCGCCTATTTGGTTTTATGGCAGTCTATAACTCACATCACCAGACGCACATATTATGAAACCCTGTGCTCCCCCAGCTCCACATCTAAAGTCAACAAATGCTTGTTCAGAGTAATGTTTCTGGAGGCTGACGTTAATTGAAAACAGCTGTTCGAAGCCTCTTCAGCTGGAGCTGACAGCGCAGCTGCAGACACCCCAGTTAGGCTGTGGAGATCTAATGCAACGTTAAATCTAGAAATGCAGTAGAATCAGAAACAGAAACAGATCCCTTTCAAGTGTTTTATATGATGTTTGCACAGAAATAATTACACAAAAAGCATGTCTGACAATTTGTTGACAAGCACTTCCATTCTCACAACTTATACAATTTCCATTTTCTTTTATCAGTGCATTAAAAAATAGACTCAGACACTCCACAAGCATGAAACCTCAGTTATCACAAAATTTCAACATGTAACTTACTTGCTTTGATCTTAGCTTCCTTCCCAGAATATAAATGATTGCAGCTTACTGAGCTGGTTGTTTTTACACGTATATCCTGCAGCAGAATTTGTCACGTTTTATTTCAAACTCCCACGGTCCAAGCCATTGCTAGATAGCTGTTTACATTATCACTTTGAGGAGGGTCATCTGGTTTCCCAGGGAAGAGGCAACTGCTGCTTTGCCTCTGATCTGCTGAACTCCCCGTGCTTCCCTGTGACGGCGGCTGTGTATTCTCATAGGAAAGAAAGAAAACCAGACAGAGGAGGGTGTGGACACTGAAGCTTTTAAATGAGACAGGACTAGAGTTTAAAATGGTTTGGCCAACCATCTACCCACACCATAACTTCCCTCAGTTAGATGTGATTTACTTCATTTACTTTTTTCCAAGAGAGTAATTGTAGTTTTATTAACAAAAAATCATTTGCTACATTTGTGTCTAACAAATTCAGAAAAACTGTAGCTATCTCCTGTTAAGCATATTTTCCCACTGCATACTGAGTGCATTTCATGTTCTAAAATTTGCTCTCAAGGAGGGTATTGAACACAGTGAATGCTTGCCTGCTTTCACCTCCTCCCACATAGTCTCTTTACAGTGAATGAGTAGGATGAGCCGCGCTCCCTATTCACTGCACCACCAGAATACGGCAGACATCTGAAGAGAGAAGGTGGAAATACAAGGTAATTACATGCTGTAGACTGTGGCTTATGCTGTAGCAGCAAGTGCACAGTGATGAAAAATGATCAAACAGTGTATGTGGAAGACAGAAAATCATGCACACCAGCAAGTTCAGGGTCTGTGTGCAGTTCCCCAAATAAGAAGGCACCAAGAAACACTAACAATGTGAAATATGCTAATTTCAAGTGCAGAGCCCAACTTATGTTGTGCCAACAAGCTCCTGCTGTAATAACCATGATATAGTATTTATAATATTTATGCTCTGAGAAAGCATAGATATGATCTGTCCAATGAAATGTTAAATGTTTTGGAAGTGGATTCAACAGGAAGCTGTCCACCGATAGTTTTATTTGACTTGGCCCCAGCTGATGAGTTAAATTTAGACATTTCTCTTTTTTCCCACCCACTACGGTGCTGTTGTTGTTGCCTTTACACAGGCTGATAAAACATTCATTTCCTGAGCCTTCTGCAATCACTGATACCACACCCACAGGACGGCCTCCTTCAAAGAACAAACCCAAGGAGGTCAAGAGTCAAAGTGTGATGAAGGCAAGTTTTTAAAATAAACATCCATGTGTTGAGTCTCAGAAACCTCCATGGAAGCATTTTTAAATTCCTGCACATCCACAAGTAAGAGGAGAAGGCCTCGGAAGTTTCTGTACTAATGCTGTTTGGTGAAACTTGTTGAACAATATTCCTACACTACACTGCCATCTAGTGGGGACTAGAGAGTGGAACTAAAATTAGAAGGGTTGAAATGTAATTCAAATGATTAGATTAATATTATTAATGATTCAAAGGGAAAATATGACTTTATTCAATTTTAGAGTTTATGTTTAAACAATTATACAAGCAGTATTTTGCTTTGAAATTCCAAAACACCTTTATATTTTACCAGGAATTATTTTTATTGCAACCTTGTTGGCATAAAGTGTTTCTTCCCAGCTAACTCAAATTGAATATCTTATTTATGAGTATTTTAGCCAACGTAAGATCTCGATATGTGAAGGATCGTCTTTGTGTAACAGAGAAAAGTGGTGACATGATCATATAAATTGGCTACAAGAGGACACTGTGCTGCATAGCAAGGAGCATGTCAGGAATGTTGACATAGGGGATATGATAAAACACAACTATAACTTGCTTTCATCTGGGATTGATTCTCTTAGAAGCTTCACAAAAAACCTTTAGATGCTCGAATGGAATTTCATTCTGCAATACATTTTCCCGGCAATTGACTGAATGTTCAGTTAGACATTATCATTCAGATGGGTCTGAAAGGAAACAGCATAAACCCAAAACAAAAACTAGGATTTTTTTTTCCTGCTTAAGAGGATGCCATTTCTCCGATGAATTATAATAGCTGAGTGATTGTAATATAATGTGTTGGAACTTGCTGTAATTAAAAAGTGAAAAGGAAGCGAGGGAGCATTGCAAGTCAGAATTCTGCAGAGGAAAGCCTTTGTGCTCCTGACTGACTTGTCAGAAACACTGGCATCAAACCTGAGCATTGCTTCAAAATATATAATCTATCACACACCTCTGAAAGCCTGGTGCGTGTGGTGCATCACCTTAATCTAGCTGTGAAAGGGTGAAGATCTGACAGTGGTGGCAGAGATTGGCTGGGGAAAATGAGCTGCTTTATGTCACACTGAAGATATGGGGCTTGTGTTTTTTCCATTGTGGTATATCCTGGCAACAGCATGAACAAGGAAGACAAGTTTTTGGCTCTGCTATTGTCACTTAACACATAGGCCAACAGGTGTAATTAATTAAAAGTAATTCAAAGCCTCTCGCTCAGGGCTGCATATGGTCTTTCAAGAGCCTTTGCATCGATACATTTTAGTGTTGTGTTCTTGTTATTTGAGCCCTCGCCAAGATATTTGTTTTGGTCACTTAGATCACCAGCTGCTTTTGTGGAACAGTTTGCATGCTGTAGGATGAAAATGTTCAGCAGCCCCCCCTTATTGGGTGGCTAGACTACTCTCAACTCCCTGAAATGCCGAAGCAAAGCTCAGTGCTGGAGTTGCTCAGCACTGAGGCAAAGAGGAATGGCTCTGATCTTGAAGGCAAAGCTCTAACTGGGGTTCACTTCATGTTGGAGAAAGGACGGGGTGCTGTCAAACCTTATTCCCAAGTACATAACGAAGCCGTCACAGGCACAAAGCAATTATCTGGTGTGGTGGTTAGAATGTAACCGACTGGGGCAAGCTGCTTTTTTAATTATAGATGGACTTTGTGGTTCTTTAATAGTATCATATGGCACAATTCCATGCCTTTTTCAAAGATAATTAGCCTCTCAATGCAGTTCTTGGAAAAAAGAAGAGACATCCTGGTTCATTCACTTTTGTAATAGGATTCATTACCTTCTTTCATTACCTTTGCATTCATTTCCTTGATAACAGGACTTCTACATTTACATAACTAGATTGATTGTTAAGTATAGATCTATAGATATACGTATACACTCACCAGCCACTTTATTAGGTAGTACCGGGTTGGACCCCTTTGCCTTCAGAACTGCCTTCATCCTTTGTGGCATAGATTCAACTAGGTACTGGAAACATTCCTCAGAGATTTTGCTCCATATTGGCATGACAGCATCACGCAGTTGCTGCAGATTTGTTGGCTGCACATCCACGATGAGAACCTCCCATTCCACCACATCCCAAAGGTGCTTTGTTGGATTGAGATCTGGTGACTGTGAAGGCCATTTGAGTACAATGAACTCATTGTCATGTTCAAAAAAACAGTCTGAGATTATTCACGCTTTATAACATGGCGCATTATCTTGCTGGAAGTAGCCATCAGAGGATGCTACACTGTGGTCATAAAGAAATGGACATGGTCAGTAACAATACTCAGGTAGGCTGTGGTGGTTAGACCATGCCACGTTAGTACTAAGGGCCCCAAAGTGTGCCAAGATAAAATCTCTCCCATACTATTATACCACCACCTACAGCCTGAACCATTGACACAAGGCAGGATGGATGATCCATGCTTTCATGTTGTTGACACCAAATTCTGAACCTACTTGCGAATTTCGTAGAAGAAATCGAGACTCATCAACAAGGCATTTGCGCCCACAGAACTGCTGCTCACTGGATATTTTCTCTTCTTCAGACCATTCTCTGTAAACCCTAGAAATGGTTGTGCGGGAAAATCCCAGTATATAAGGAGTTTCTAAAATACTCAGACCAGCCGTCTGGCACCAACAACCATGCCACGTTCAAAATCATTTAAGTCACCTTTGTGACCATGTGATTGGCTGATTAGAAATTTGTGTTAACGAGCAGTTGGACAGGTGTACCTAATAAAGTGGCGGGTGTGTATATATGCCCATCAATGTATCCATCAGTATATGACTGTAAACAGAAATGTGCTGATAATATAAGACCATTTAAATGCAGTTCATTATTTGAATGACTATGCCTCAATCATCCTAAATATTACCAATTGACTCAGGTAGATTAATTAAGGGGAACATGAAGACTCTTTCCTAATTCCCAAAAAATTCAGGTTTGGCCTGTCAGTGAGCTCTGTAAAAAGCCCCTAATTTCATCATCCACTACACCTCAGGACTGCCTCCAAACTCCACCTGTTTTCATAGCCAAGTATATTTTTGTAATGTGTCCACATGTAACAAAGTTAATGTATTAATCCACTTGCCATCAGAGATGTATAAAGCTAACATTTACAAGACATGTTGGCTCCCGGGCGTCCCCTCTCAGCACTCATCACAGCCAGTGATGGGACAAACATGCTTAAGGTAGGCAGTTGGGGCAGCACTCTGCCCTGTTGTTGGAAGAAAATTGTATAACAAATTGTGGCGGATGCCTTTTTGTGAACATACAGTAGGTGTGCGCTATATCTTGTAACTATTAGGTAGATTTAAGTGAATCAGTGGTACTTCTATGCCCAGGTGTCGGTGAAATACCTTCCCATGCTACTGTAAAAAGAGGTTCTCTGTCTTTTATAGTGTGCTGCAGATGAACCACCTGTGAAAGTCAACCATGTCTGAGCAGCAGCTCTGTTTTGTTCAGATAAAACTGTGCATGTGTAACAAGCCAGTAGTCCCTTAAAGATTGCTTGGACAGCCAAGACTGAGCTGATTACACACACACAAAATTAAACAAATGCAGTATCATACATAGATGAACTCCCTCTGTTCCACAAACTGCCAAAGCAAGCTAGTTTGAGGTGCTGCGATATCTCCTGAGGTGACTCCAAAGCTTAATTACCACAGAAGAGGAGGGATAGATAGATATCTGAGACAGCACCTCAATAAGTATTATGCTGCCTCAGAAGTCCTGTAAAACAATTACTGCTTCTGCAAAGAAGCAGGAGGAAGAGGTTTTTAAAAAGGAAAGTAAACTTCATTAGAATGAAAAGCATTACAAGCATATCCCATCTTTTTTTTTCTCACTGTTGTTCAAACCTGACCAAAGCTCAGAACCCCAGAAACTTTAAACTTAGAAGCATCAGATTAAGAAGGACTCAAGGCTACCGAGCTCTGCCAAAACCTGCCTGCTGTAAAGACATCTTTCCTATCAGGCCTTTTATAGGTTAATTTTATTCCTTCACCCTGCAAAACATACCCTCAGGATTTGGAATAGAGTTTCCATCTGCCTTCATAGTTATTGATTGCAAACAATAATTGTCTAATGCTTGAAGTCTCAGACCTGGAACACTACCAAAATTTAATCAATTGTTCTTTGGCTCAAGGCCTACCTGTCCAGCTAATTTCCATTTGTACATTTTAAGAATTTGGGTAGAACAAAATAATAGGAAGAAGAAGCAGAGATATGGCTGTGTTAATGCAAGTAATAAGAGAGCCGATTTGAGATAAATATTTAACACTCACGGAAAATCTTTAAGTATTTTCTAGGTCAGTGGATAGTGTCAACCATTGGCTTTTAAAGCATTATAATATTCCACTTATTTTTAGTGGAATAACAAGGGGAGATATCATTAAAAGTTACTTTGGCTGACTTTTAATGATGATGTGGATGATGGTTCTTCAGAGAGCTAAAATACTTTGATATGCTATATAAGTTACATGTTGGAGTATTACCAGGACTTTTTAATATAAAACAATGCCAAGAAAGCAGTTCAGTATTCAGATGAAGCAGACTTTCTCACAGATGCTGTCATTTTGTTACCTTTTTATTGTCCCCAGAGTACAAAACTATTTGTCTGAGATACTTTTTTTTTCTCTCAAAAACAAACGTATTTGTGATCTTGAATTCCTCTCTGTGTTATCCACATAAACACCCGGTCATTTGGACTTGAATCTTAGAGATCAAATGCTGTTTTCAATAAGCTTTAGACTGATAGAAAAAGAAACACAAAGTCCTTTTAATTCCCAACATTTGAATAAACACATCTATTCTTCTTAGATTAGATGTTACAGCAGAAGCAAAGACACAAAAACTCAAAAGAAAGAACTTTAGTGAAATTGTCTTGTGGCTATTTTTTCTCAAAAATCCTTGAGCAGGGAGTACAGACTGTTCAGCTACACACATGCTCTGTAGGTGCATGCCGAACTCACTCCTGAACTTGTTCCCTGGGTGGCCCTTGATGTGATTGGCATGGAATATTTCAGGCTTTTCACTGTGCAAGAAGAAATTATATTTCAGGAGCAGCACCATTCAGCTGAGGTTTGCATTTTGTGTGGGGAGGGGCACAGACATAGCTTATCTAACTTTAATTTAATGCTGTGCTTTGTGGCCCCTCATCAGACTGGTACTTATTCAAGGAGCCATGATTACTGCAGCATTTTTCATTTCTGAGTGTCAAATGGGAACTCTAAGTAAGGACATCTGTTTATGATTTAACAAGGCCAAGTGTCTACTTTTACAGCTTGTTGATAGTGTTTTTGTGATGGAAGAAGTAGGTACAAGTACCAAAAATGTTTTACTGCAAATGCAAGTCCTAAATAACAGGTACTTATCAAGCAAAGCAAAAAAAAAAAAAAAAAAAATGTGTTTGAATATTAAAACTATTATTTCTTCTAACTGATGTATACTTTACATTGTCACAATTCAAAAGAGTCCTGTCCAAGGTGTACCCCATCCTGTAGGAGCTGGGACTCCAGTTTCACCACTACTTTGGATTAAAGTGAGTGGGCACAACAACCTGTGCACATCAGAAATGTAATAGTGATACATCCCCTGACTGAAATTAAAGGTGATAGCTACAAGTTTTTTTCCTCCACGCCAGTAGGTGGCGCACTCACACTCACTTACTCATTTAGCATTAGCAACGTATAACCGGCTAACCATTAATTAGCATTAGCAGATGTTCAACTTACACGTCCACGAGGAAAGTAGCTTTTATCTTGTTTTTTAGTGTGAGACTTTATTTTATCTTGCTTTTTTATTGTTTTCCCCCTCTTTCTATAGTCTTTTTTTCTTACCTTGTCCAGGGACTGCAGATAAAAATAGCTACATTTACAACCACATTTACAGCAATGTTTATTAATGTAAATAAACCATAGACAGTATATATGTACATATACACATATTAGGGCTGTCAAAAAATTAATCCTGATTAATCACATTGCCTTTCACTTCTAGAACATATTTAGGATTACAGGTGTCTCACCAGGAATTCTGCATTTATCTTTAGTAGACTAGACTACTGAAACCCTGTCCTTACATGTCTCCCTAAAGTCCTACCGATGTTGGCAGTTTAGTCCAGAATCCTGCTGATACGGTCCTCACAGGCTGACTTCACAACTGTATTAACGTGAAGCTGGAATTCAGCTCTGAGTCCTGGACTACTCCCAGATCTCTGGCTTGGTTTTGGCCTTTAAGTTGTAAAACAAAAGTTAATGTATTTTCTGCATAAAGCAGTACTAATTAATAAAAAAAATCTCTTGTTTGACAACAGGATTAATTTAGGATTAACTTTTTGACAGCCCTAACTTATAGTACCAGTCAAAAGTTTGGACACTTTCACACTATAATCGGAGAAACTTGTTCAAACTTTTGACTGTTAGTGTGTGTGCTTATTTATTTACAGTTGATATACAATTCAAGAAAATCTGTCCAGACAGAAAGGCAGACAAGGCAGTAGAAGGTACCGTGGCAATTTTGAGAGGAAAAACAAAAATTAAAATACTGTAAATACTGTATTTATACAGTCATTCTCAAAATTATTTATACTGGTGGGCCTCTCAGGTGCTGTTCTTAAATGGTTTTACTCCTATCTCACAGATTGACAGTTTTTAATAAGTATGGATACACGCTCCTCAGAAATCCATAAAATGAAGTGTGGGGTTCCCCAAGGTTCAGTTTTAGGCCCAGTACTTTTTAATCTGTACATGTTGCCACTTGGAGACGTCATCGGGAGACACGGCATTGTTTTCACAGCGATCCTAATGATACCCGGCTTTACATAGTTGTGTCTCCTGATGATCTGGAGCCAGTTAACACCTTTTTAAATTGTATTTTAGATATAAAGTCATGGATGGCGAGGACTTCTTACAGCTCAACCAGGACAAGACTGAAGTTTTAATCATTGGTCCTGAAGACAAGAGAGAGAGATCATTTTACTAAAATTACAGAATTTTAAACCTTCTCAGTGTGTAAGAAACTTGTGTTCTTTTCGACTCTGAGCTGAATTTTATTCCACATATCAGAAATGGCGGTGGCGTGGTGGTTAGCACCGCAGCCTCACAGCAACAAGGTCACTGGTTCAATTACCGGCTGGGGAGGGGGTTTGAACAATTCCAAACCGTGGCCTTCCTGTGTGGAGTTTGCATGTTCTCCCCGTGTATGCGTGGGTTCTCTCCGGGTACTCCGGCTTCCTCCCACCATCCAAAGACATGCATGTTAGGTTAATTGATCACTCTAAATTGCCCCTAGGAATGAATGTGAGTGTGAATGGTTGTCTGTCTCTCTGTGTTGGCTCTGCGACAGACTGGCGACCTGTCCAGGGTGTACCCCGCCTCTTGCCTGATAATGGCTGGGATGGGCTCCAGCAACCCTCGCGACCCTGAACTGGATAAGCAGTACAGAAAATGAATTAATGAATGAATATCAGAAATGTCACGAAGACAGGGTTTAATCATCTTAAAAACATCGCCAGAGTCCACCCATTTCTCTCTCTTGCCAGCACGGCGGTGCTGATGCATGCTTTTATTTCTAGTAGAATAGACTACTGCAATGCCCTGCACTCTAGTCTTCCTAAAGTGTTTCTAGCTTACAGTTACTGCAGAACTCAGCAGCAAGAATTCTGACAAGGACCAGAGGGCGGGAACACATTACACTAGTTTTAAAATCACTGCATTGGCTCCCTGTGTGTTTTAGGATTGATTTTAAGGTTCTTTTAGTGGTTTATAAATGTCTCAATGGTCTTGGGCCTTCTTATTTATCTGACTTGCTTTTAAACTATGAGCCCTGGCGGACCCTGAGGTCCTCTGGTACCAGCCTTTTAATGGTTCCCAAGGTGAGAACTAAAACTCACGGTGAAGCCGCGTTCCACCACTACTGTCCTCATCTTTGGAACAGCCTGCCAGAGAACCTCAGGGCTTCAGAGACTGTTGATGTTTTTAAGAGGCTCAAGACCTACCTATTTAACTTAGCTTTTTGAATTGATTTCATTTTAGTCATTTTACTTATTTTACTTTCACTCTATTTTATTTTATGTTATTTGAAGTTATCTTAGATTTTACTGACTCATTCAGCATATTATTTTATGAATTCCTATATGTTTATTTTTCCATGTTGCTCTTATCTGTCCACTTATTTTATCTGTTTTAACATTTTTAATGCCAGTGTTTTCTCATGGGGATCCTTCACTCTGGTGGCTTTGCCTACTTGGTCTGGAGAGAGCTGGTGGGTGGCTGCCCTTGTCCGGGCTGGGGCCCGGCACTGCAGCACCATTGCTGCAGTGTAGACCCCGGCCTGCCCTGATCTGGTTGGTCCCTGCAGTAATATCCTCTGTGACCATATCTGGCTCCTGGTGTGAATGGATCCCCAAGATATCGCTTCCTCGCAGCAGGTCAAGCCAAATATTACTCTTTGGGTGAGATCTAACAAAGGTTTGTGTGTATAAAAACATGAGCTATCTCACTGCACACGCTAAAAAGTGTATAAACTGATCTATCAACAGCGCGCTAAAAGGGTTCGGTCTTTAAAACGTGCTAAATAGCACCTCTTGACTATTTAGTCATTTTTCTGCAATGAATATTCAATATGGGGTGTTTACACGCAAAAGTGCATGTAATGGGAAGAGAAAATGTAAATATATTAATCTAGCACTTGCAAGGCGATTTATCAAGTGTGGCGACGCATTGCCTTGCTGGGTTTTTGCATCTATTTTTGTACGTCTGAAAACTAGGTGCAACTTGTAGCTTTGTGCACAAAACCTGCAACTTCTGAGAGGGACAATCCTGGGCACGCACAAATCTGATTCAGAATAGTTTTTTTATGAGCAGTGAGGGAAGCGTATTTAATTCTCATTGTTGATTCAATAAAAATCAATACAGCAAACCATTATTTAACACGGGTGTAAAATATTCTGGATAAATGAAAGTTTGCAGCCACTGTGGAGCTTATTGAGAACTAAAGCTGCATTAATTGTGTCTTTTTACTTCCCCTTTTTGCCAATGTCACGTTTTAACTTAGACTTTAGTACCTGGACCGGACCACAGGATCACCTGGCAGCGCGAGCCTCTGAAGCCATTGGTATCGTGCCAGAGTGCGCAACTCCTGCGTAATAGAGACCATGTTGGGGCTGCAGACACTTTCACTTGTACAGCAACTTCTGATCCATGTCCTCATAAACTGGACCCTTCTTAGGCTTTGCACAGATACCTGTTGTATCATTTTTTAAACTATTTATCATACTTATTTGAAATTATTTTTGTTTATTCCGTCCTCCTAATCTCTCCATCTTCACCTGGCGACTGGGGTCATATTTCCTTTTGCGCTGTCGTCTCTCGCAATTTGCCACGCTGCAAATGCGAAACCCTCATTTATACAGCGGCGTTTCCAACACGTTTGCACTCGCTGTCATTTGCGCCTTCATTCTTGGTAAATCACTCGCAAACCGTGGTTCAGCCCCTTGCGTAAAAGTCCAGATAGCGTGGGCAAATTACTACAAGCAAATTTGGATCTTGATAAATCTGGCCCTTTGTGTTTTTTTTTTTAAAGTGACATAGGGGTCAGAAGTCATGGAAACAGTTGAGTGTGTGTGTGTGTGTGTGTGTGTGTGTGTGTGGGTGGGTGGTGGTGGTGGGGGGTGGGGGGGTGCAAATTTTTCTAGTTATGTGTGCTATGTTCTGTGCTTGGGTGTGTGAAGGCTTGTTTTTATTTTAATCTGCATTTGTTTTTATTGTCTTGCAAAGCACTTTGGGTTGCCTTTGTCAGGAAAAGCGCTTTATAAATAAAGTTTTGATTTGATTTGATACCCTCCAGTTATGGAAAAGGCTAAATTCAAAATCATAATTCAAATAACAAGAAACTAAAGAAACTAATAATGAATAAAAATTTACTCAATTATAAATTAGTGAAATAAAATATTGCTTTTGAATTGTGGTTGGAAATAAAACAAAACAAAAAACAAACATAACTGTCCCAGACACGTTAGATCACCTTTCCCATGAACAGTGGACCGAAATATCTGTCAACAGGTGTAGAAGTCTTTTTGAACATTAAAGAAAACACCTGATTGCAGTGATTGCCTCAAAGTGTTGCTCAACAAAATTTTAGCTTTGGAGCCCCATCATGCTTGTTTACTTTGCATTATTTTTTTGTGTGTGTATTTTTTTTATATATATTTCTTTTGAACCAGAATTCAAATTCAGTGTCATAATTTTCATGTAATTTTTATTTATCACTACTTTTGTCAATTTCAACTTATTTAACTGACAGCTGATTTATTTCCCTCTCTGATTGGAGGGTATGAATAATTTCGAAGTCAACTATGTTTTGGACCCGTCAAAATGCTAAAAACAATTAGTTATACACTCTAAAAAAATTTAAGTAAAATAAAAACTTTTATTCTGCACCTCTCTAGACGTTCTGTAGATGTATTTTTTTAATAAATTGTTTTATGAAAAAGTTGTAGCTATGACCTTTGAGTCTACTGTAGTGAGTATTTCTTCAGAAAAAATAACATATTCAAATTTTGATCTGATTATAGCTCTAAAGATTTTCTTCTGAAAATTATGCTAACCCAAATTTAACATCAGTGACTGTGTGAAAAATTTTAATTCTTTATCTGTCTTTCAAAAAGTGATTTTAAAAAATGAATAATTTGACCAGTCTATAGAATAATCTTCTGGCTCCATTTGTATCTATTACTCATTTTGTTATTTATTAACTTTAGTCATTATTATTATCATCAGGTTTTGAACCATTTCCTTTTGTTTGCCTGCAAACAAAGGCTCTGGCAGATAGAAAGTGGTGACAAACCTCTTAAGCTAAATTCAGTCTGACTGATTTCTGTACTGCAGTTGTTTATGCAACTTTAACGATAAAAGTCAAAAGAGAGTTGCATACTTTTTAGGGTAGAGAATTAGACCATGAACGCAGACTGCTGCAAATAAAGTCCCTTGAGTTCAAACTTCACTTAACTTTGGCTGCAGCTGACACTTCAGATTCCCAGATACAATTCATCCCTTCTGTAGCAGCACAGCTAAGTGGAAATTAGAGAAAAGGTTTAATGATTTTCTCTCTCTTATGCAGAAAAGCTTGTTGAACCAAATGTGAAACTACAGTATTTAGCATGAGAAGATTTCATTATTCACAACACAGTTGCTGATGTAAAACCTTTTTTCAACAAAAAATAAAGAAATGGTGACAAGGTTATTTTTCCTGGGAGAAAGTATTGCCAAAGAATTTTTTTCCACACAAAGAATACATTTCAATACACACTGAATAGTTTTGTTAGATGTATTATCTGAGGAAGCTCAAGCTTCTTTCAGCAACATCTATTTGCCCTCTGGAACATCCGTTCTATATCAGTTTTGTGTGTGTGTGTGTGTTTCAAAACACTGGCAAAAATAAAAACCATTTTTTAACATTTCAATTCAAATACAATTCTGTTGCAGCTGTGTGTAACATTGGTCCAGGTCTGCATAATCTCTGCAAACGCGATATTTATTCTAGGGATGTACAGTTTTCATACATTCAACTAAACTACCAGCTGTCCATTGGAAAAAGGTCTTCAAATGTTTGAGACTAAGAAAGACTGCTGCCCTCTTGACAATGCAACACACAACTTAATCTGTTAGGTTTTTACTTCATCTCTGTGTGAGTGAAATAACTGATGGGTTATCAAAGCAATACTTGAGAGCTGAAGGAAATGTTTAATCTGCCAGTTTTTATTGTTGATGGTTTTATGTTAGAGGGCTTAGCACTGTCGACAAAGCAACACAATTCCTGTTTTGAACTTCATGTAGCATTCTGTGTGGAACTTCATTGCCTGGCCCCAAAAAGTTGCCACTCATTTCCTAAACAACCATGTGGAAAGACACATCCTCTGGTCGTAGAAAAGATGTAAGTCTGTCTGAGAAGGGTCAAATCATTGGAATGCATCAAGCAAAAAAAACATTTAAGGAGATTGCAGAAACTGCTAAAATTGGGTTCAGAACGGTCAAACGGATTATCAAAAACAGGAAGGATAGCGGGGACCCATCGTCTTCGCAGAAGAAATGTGGCCAGAAAGGCAGATGAAGGATGCAGCATCATGCCTTGTGGTTAGTACAAGCCTGTGGGGGCAGTATCGTGATCTGGGGTTGATCATACTGAATGATCAGGTTATTCCATCAATGGATTTTTTCTTCCCTGATCGCACGGACATATTCCAAGTTAACAATGCCAGAATTTGTCAGGCTCAAATTGTGAAAGACTGGTTCAGGGAGCATGAGAAAAACGTGATAAACACGTAACAGTGTGGTTGATAGAGAGGATCCGCGGAGTAAAAGGGTTGGACTCTGATGAATATAAGGAGCGGACGTCTGACGTGAAGTTACTCAAACAACAACAAGTGTGTTAGCTTTTGTAGCTACATTAGCACCTTGTCACCGTTCGTCTACCATCGTTTACTGGCCTCTTACACAAAAGATAATAAGTTACACAAGCAGCAACACTTACCGACTGCACATCCTCACTGAATAAATATAATCCACTGGTCCCTGGTCGAGTGCTGTCCCTCCTGGTACAGCACTAAAAACACTGCTGAATTTCTGCCATAGCAGCTCAGCACGGCGGATTTTTTTCCTCGTCATCATCGTCCTCCTCTCTGACAAAGCTGGTCATTAAACACTATTCCGTGGCAGGTAATCAGCTGATTTCAGGTGGTGCTAAAGAGGCACCCTTAGCAGCCTGTGTAGTTCACATCATTCCCAGATGAAAAACAAAATCGCGTACTGTGGAGAGCGCGCTCTTGTGGCCGATTCTGGTGTGAAGCAAGAGCCCGCACTCAAAGACAAAGCCACTTTCACTCTTTCGAGTATGTGTTAACATGAAAAAGTGGGATTTCCGGGTGATGCCTCCTTTAATGCAACACTGGATGGAAATAAATCTTTTGATATTGCAGAAGCCTATTGAAACAATGCCGCAGTAAATGCATGTTGTGCATCTTTTTTTTGGTGGCAACTTTTTTTTTTACGGGGGGGGGGGGGGGGGGCAGTGTATGTTTTCAATATGTCTTTGTGAGCTTTCTCTGACCCAACAGGTCTCCAAAGACAAAAATGCTTGGTTAATTGATAATTCTAAATGAGCAAGAAATACATGAGAAACTATCCTCCTCCTGAATACAACTCCATGAATCTTGTGTTCATCCACTGTTTACGAATATGTGACTTCTAAGGTTCTCAGGAGCAGCAGCATGTGAACTGTAAATATGTTGCCCACAAAGGCTACATTCACGTTGTAAGATTAATGTGTTTTTACTTCAAATTATCTGAACCAGTTCAAGTGATGTTACCGTGTAAACTTAACCAGGAAGTGACAAGTGTTGTGGATGCAACTTTGTGGTGACACCCCCCCCCCCCCAAAAAAAAAAAAAAAAAACAAAACAAAAAACAACAACAAAAAAAAAAAAAAAATTGGTCTTGAACTCATGTTGCTTGAAAATAAGCACCATGCATACGTACATCATCTTACACCATTCCTGACTGCTTACAAATATTTTCTTCCTCCTTAAAGTGTTTGTAGGTTTTCTCTTTTTTTTTCTCCCAAACTCTGTTTTTTTTTTCTATTATTTTTTTTTTTTTTATTTCTTTTCCCCCCCCTCCACCCTCCTCTACTCCTCCCCATATTTTCTATTTCTCTCTTTTTTTTCTTTCATTTCACCTCCCCGCGCGCCTCATTTGGGAGGTTCCCCTTTTCCTTCCCCTTTTTTTGTGTTTAGGAAAAGCGTGACAGTAGGAAAACACAGAAACTCACCGGACACACCGGAGTTTTCAGCTCAGTTCGAGGTAATGCCTTTAAAAGTCACCGCGCTGCAGTGGGGGAGAGACTAGCGTCTCACTACGCTGGGTCACGTGCCGGGCAGACGCCGTTGGAACAAACCAGATGTCATTTTAATCAATAAGCCGGCGAAAGACGGAAAACATGTGTCAGGGAAAACAAACGACATCGCCATGACAACCGAACAGAGTCTGATGTCACTAACCGGACCACGCTCACATAACTGGTGAAACTACATCAGCGGATGTCGTCGTCTGCCCGGCCGCGAATGCAGCATAAAAAGGGAGCTGCTCCCTATTACACAGTGTCCTTTAATGGAAACATTTTACAATGACATTTGAGCCAACATGTAAATGCTTGTATGGGTATTTGTTGGTTCAGTGCTTTAAAGGGACACTGTGTAATCGGGAGCAGCTCCCTCGTACTTTCATGCTGCATTCGTGTGAAACCGGGCAGACCGACGACATCCGCTGCATGTAAGTATCACCAGCCTTTATGTGAAGACGTGGTCCGTCAGTTACAGTGACATCAGTCCACATCTGTTCGGTTGTCATGGCGATGTCGTATTGTTTTCCCTGACCCATGTTTTACCGTCTTTCGCTCGGCTTCATTGATTAAAATGACATCTGGTTTGTTACCAACGGCCGTCTGCCCGACTGCACGTGAACCCAGCGTCAGTGAGACGCTAGTCTCTCCCCCCACTGCAGCGCGGTGACTTTTCAAAGGCATTACCTCGAACTGAGCTGAAAACTCCGGTTTGTCCGGTGAGTTTCTGTGTTTTCCTACCGTCACGCTTCTCCCGAACGCAAAAACATGGGGATACGACATGGCAGCCTCCACCGAGCCGCCCCGCTCGATGTGTAAATGAATGATATGAACGGCAAATTTAGAACTTAGAGGGGCACTTCAGTTTGTTGATGGGAGTGATTACTGATTAATGAAAAAACACTTTTGAACCAAATAATCAGTTTTCGTGAATAAAACACAGGAGAACTTACACAATATCCCTTTAAATAATATCTATTATGAGTTTCATTTGAGAGACTTGTTAAGTGACCCGTCCAGGTTGTTCTCTATACCACCAGCAGTGTAAAACTAGGATCAGCTCCAAGTCATGGACAGATGGACTGTAAGAGAGTTGTGTTTAAGACTGTCCAAAGTTTGCTGGTCTGTCAATATAAAACACTTAGAGGAGACATTTAGTTTCTGTAAGCTTCATAAACTTCCAGAAAACTGCTCTTGTGAGGTAAGTCCTGTTTTTACTGCTTCTTCCTTCATATCTTTTTAAAACATTTTTAAATCATTTTTTTTTCTTTTTAATCCAATTTTATGTACTTTTGAAAGTATTTTGTGAAAAGGTGCTACACGTAAAAGTTTTGTGTACAGGTAGCCTGTAAATCACTCTTTATGAGAAAACCTCTTGCTATTCAAGCAGTGATTTGACCCATAAAACATCTAAGTTATGCTGTGTGTAATGTTGCAAAGGATATTAGGCAGGTAGAGCTGAAGTTGAAGAAACAAACATTCAAGACCAAGGGCAAGCCCTCATATTGATTTTGGATTGGTCAGCAGTGTAAATGGCTTCAATCGACATTTAAAAGCCTGCTTTTATAGATTTGGCTTTCATTGACATTGTGTCTATCTCTGCATGCGATATGTCTGTCTTTGCATTGACTAACCTTTGAAAACTGCTTTAGAAATGAACGAAACCTTATATTCACCTCACCTTTCTCCCTGTTTCTCTCTGCACCATTTTTCTTTTGCACCAGAACAAGTTATTGAAACCATGTGGGTGGTGGTGGGGTGGCGGGGAGGGGGGCTTCTTCATCTGTGTTTCATGGTAATTAATGTAATAATGTAAATGTAAGGCCTCTTGGCTCATGAATTATAAGCCCAGTTTGGGTGTCATACCAGGTGCTATTTGCTTGTCACTGTCATTATTAAAGAAGAGCACTGTTAAATAAAAGAATTAGGGTCATGACTTCAGTGTCTTGGCTCTGATTCATGTCAGCCTGCTGTCCTGGGATTTGAACTGTGGCTCTTTGAAGACCGACCTCAATCATTTTAATGAGTTCAACCCATCATCACTGAATGAGATGTTGCTGATGTCACTGCTGGGTCCACACTAAATATATTCTATTGTTGTAACCATTGATTTTCTTCTCTTGATACATTCATTTTTAACGAGGCAGGTCTCCTCCTTGCTTCTCAGAGGCAATCAAAAAGCGACACATAGGATCCCCAATGGTACTCCCAGCTCTAGCAGTGGGGAAAAACTCTTAAAAAACCCCAGTAGGAGGATTTACTCTGGTGTTACCACTGCAATACCCTGATCCTCAAGAAGATAATTATCTTATTTGGATTGCCTCACTGGTTACAAAAAAAAAAAAAGATCAACACAGTCTATAAGTTTGTAAAAATGAAGTTTCACAGTTATACCATTTACATACTGTAGCTACTACTTTTTTTTCCCCCTGATGTTTTCTATGAGAGTTTATAACCACATGGACTGTGTTCATACTATAGGCCACAGATTTGCCAGTGAGAGAAAGAAGTTAACGACTCCAAAGGTCTGCATGCAAATTTAAGCAACAAGAGATAATGGTTTTAATTAAATGATGTGAAACTGTCTTGTCTCTTGCTCCAAGACACTGTGAACCAAGTCATAACAATTTCAAGGGAAGTACTGGGGTGCACTCAGTCAGAAGTGGTTTCTATGAGGCGATGTGAAACCTCTGCTTGAAATCATAAATATGGGTAATTTAAAGTGAAAAAAAAAACTGCTGTGCTTGGAAAGACACTTTCTGAGTAGATGGCACTTATAGTGTCAGACTCAGCTGATCACATAAAAAGTGACAAACTGTTCAAATGCTACAGAGATCAAACCCTTGCACATTTTCTTTTTACCATTACAGGGTCACAGCATAAAGTGGATCTGAATGTCTGATCGTTAGTTTCACAAAGTTACAAAAAATAATGAAAGAAAGGGTTTTCCAGAGCTATTCAACCATTGGACAGTTTTGACAGAGGTCTGCTGGCCCTTAAACAGCCCTTCCATCAGCTCTTTGAGCACACAGTTGAATCAAGCTCTGGTTATAGCTCGACAAAACCAGACATTTAACTGGATCACTTGTCGCAGTTTGCCTGCGAAGGATGAAGATGAAGTTATTGCTGCAAATCTTTGGATTGTAGAGGAAAATGTGGACGATGTTCTGTTGCTTCTACCATAGTTACATGAATGATGATTTTGTCAGATGATTCTGAGGTTATAAAATGAACATTTTAATAGTATGCCAGCAGTCTGGACGTCTGCATAAAGTGACCGACAGTTGCCATCAGGGGCGCCTGCAGAGATTTTTTTAGTGGTGGCCACTAGATGGCCAGAGAAAATAGCAGAATGGCCAAGGGTTATTAAAGGATAACTTTTGTCTCTTTCAACCTGGGCCTTAATTCTAGGAATTTATGCATGCATTTACTCACCACACTACATTTCTGCATCACTCTGACTCCTTTGGATGCGACTGTATTCAGATTAGTCATAGATCCGCGTATATTCATATAATGGACGTGAAGTGGGCAGAATGAAAGGGCCTCTTTACAAGGCATTATCTGAAGAACAACTCCTTAATTTCACCAATACACTGCAAAAACTCAAATCTAACCAAGTATATTTTTCTGATTTCTAGTCAAAATATATCATCACACTCAAAATAAGACAAAATCACTTAAAGAGAAAAATTTCAGTGAGATATAGGAACGTGTTTTAAGACAAATGCATCTTATTTCAAGAAATCTTTCCAAGAAAATTTTGCTTGTTCCATTGGCAATTTTTTTTGTGTGTGTGTGCTTATTACAAGCATTACAATCTTTTTTTCTAACTTATTTTAAGAGTGGCCAAGATTTATTTATTTTTTTGCTTGTGGTTAGCAGTTCAGTGTGTGTGGCATGTGTGTGTGAGTGTTGCAAACAAATGATTTCACAAAAATTCACTATGACAAACTTAGTCATACTGAAAACCATAGCTGAAGACGGCCTCAATTCACCTCAACTGTAATGTGAACAAACTAAATGGGGGTAGTGTGGTGTCGGCTAAGTAGGTGCTAATGTAAAAGGGGCATTAGAAACTGGTTGGGGCAGTTCTAGGTGGCACCTTCCTGGATGAATTTGCATAAGAAAGGCCGAGTTTATTAGTCATGACATACCTGCAGGGGACTACGGCAAAAGAGCAATGGCAGAAAGTGGTAGGTCTAGTGTAATATTTCTTGTTTATTTTATCTTTATGAGGTTATAAAGATTTTGACATTCAAATATAAACAAAGCATGATATGCCGTGTTAATAAAAGTTGATATAAATAAAAAAGCAAAAAAGGCATTTTTGCAGGGGTGGCCAGTAGGGCCAGCTTTTTGTTTAAGGGAGCCACGGCCACACCTGGCCACCCCTTGGGGATGCCATTGGTTGCCGTGTGGTCTTACGTAATGGGCTGCTATTTAGACACAATTTCTAATGTGTTTAGCCACCAATAAAAATAAACAACTACTTGTAATTCTATTGGACCAATTTAAACCTACACTGACCTATTTTTAAAATAAGTTGCAAAAAGAATAAGTCTTTGGAGCATGTGCAGAGTATCTCATCTCATTTTAGTGTTTATGTGCAGGAGTGACTTCATCCCCAACTGCATTATCCAGCTTTGAAAGCTTCGTTTCCAAATGATTTCAGTTGGGCTAACACATTAAAAAGTCTGATTTTGCTATGAATGACATGACACTAATTTGTGTTTTTCTAGTGTCATGTATATGTGCCCCAAACTAAGGCTGGGTGGGTTTCAGCTTAGGATGTTAATGAGTGTGTCCAAATGTTGGTTTGCTTCGTCATGCAGAGATCTCAAAAGAGAAGCTCATGGAGGAGGGGATGGAGTTGAGTCCAATATTTTTTTTTCCATTCCCCAAATCTGTCTGCTATAACACATTGCTATATTAAGAGAAAAGTGTTTAACTGTCTCTCGGTGGCATTTGGACCAAAGCATGACAGACATTTCATTAGGATGTGATGAAATTGTGGTTAGAATTAAGTGTAGTTGTTACTTTAAAACAGATTTAAAATCCAATTAACTACTAACATAACTTCTATAATTACCTTTTTTGCTAGCACAGAAACAGTATTTTTAGACATTCAAAAAGGACATCTTTTTATAAATTTTCTTTCACATTTTGCCACGAAAAAGATAATTGTTTTAATGCATTTTATGAAATGAAATGAAAAATACTTTATTCATCCCCGAGGAAATTCAGATTAAAAGCCCTTTTTTTTTTTTTTTTTTTAAATAACAGTCAGCAGCTTTTCTTAGGTGTCCTGCAGGAAAATTTCTTATCTCTCCGTCCTACACACTTACGCAGCCTCCCACTAACACACTCTATTCTTCACCGTGTTGTGAAATGGGAAGTGTCCTCCATCATCTCATCAGCTTCACATTCTTACCACCCAGCGCCCAACAAAAATCACCAACGAATAAATCCCTCATATTTTCCCTATACAAATGGAAACTCATAAACATAATTTTATTTAGGCAAAACTACCTGGAAACTGATAAAGGTCATAATGCAGTTAAAACTCTGTTTGTGTTTTAACAAAATCTGAATAATAAATAATAAAACCTAAACCATGAGAAACTTCTTTTAAGTTTTATTTCTTTACATCAGGTCGATATACTGACGGATACTTTGATCATGAAACAAGAAACATGCTGTGAATGAGACAGTGACTTTGTTGGCATGTCTGTTTTTTGGGTTTTTTTTTTTCAAAAAGGATCTGTTTGAAATCATTGTAAAACAAACCAGACAGCATTTCTTTTTGTTTCTTAAGCACACCCATGTGAAAGTCATATTTTATTTATGAAGCTTGAAAAGTGTGCCACAGAGAGGGCCTGGCTCCTTACGTCAGGTTTCAAAAAAAAAAAAAGGAAAAAGAGTGGATGACGCTTATAAAAGTTTCAGCTCCCTTCAGAGCAAAAAGTTCTGACTATGTCATCTTTAATTATTTCATTTCACATTGAAAGTCTAAAAAACAGTCGCCATGTATCCACAAAAATATTTTTGTGGATACATGGACATTTTTAGCGCTTTCTGGGGGGGGGGGGGGGGGGGGGGGGGACCCAATATATATGACTTTTTCTTTCCACCTTCTTTTCCCTCTCTCCCTCCCCCCATTCTCTAATTTTTTTGTTTGTTTGAGATTGTAGACTTTTCGTTTTCCCTATATATCCCCCTTTTTCTTTTTTTGGGGGTTGTTTTTTTTTTTTTTTTTTTTTTGTCCTTCTCATTTTTTCCTCTTTTTTTTTTTTTAATTAATCTCCATCAACGCCTCTGTCTGTCTGCTTAAGGGACTCCATTATAATATCCAAGGAATTTAAAATCTGTACTCACCCTTTATATCTCAGCAGTCTGTAACCACCACTGATCTTTAGCTTTACCTGAAAAATACTCTGTCCCTCTCCTCTGTGCAATTGCTGTACAGAATAAGAAAACTTATAGATGAACATGGTTATTTATTTGGACTAGTAAATATGCTCTTAACTTATACAAGAGTTTTTTTAATGTGTATAAAAATCTATCTGGACCAATAGAGAATTTTTCAAAACTAATCCTGCAGTTCATTGTATATATATATATATATATATATATATATATATATATATATATATATATATATATATATATATTTTTTTTTTTATGTGGAGATCAATATGCTGCACCTTAGTGCAGAGTCAACAGTTGTCCTTCAGGCTTTAGATGTCTTCTGCTGTACCACACCTGATCCACATGACAGCTTGTCGTCAAGCTCAGCACAACCCTCATAATGACCTATTGATAGTTTGAGTCAGGTGTATTGAAGCAGGTAAACATGTCAAAACCTGCATGACAGTGGCTTAAGATGTCCACAGCTGGAGATCCCTGCGCTAGAGCACCAGGGAAATCTTTTTTTTTTAATGGTTAACATATAGTTGTGCTTGAAAGTTTACATGCCCTCTCATTAAAGACAGAAAAAAATCAGCTACCAGTGAAATAAGTGGAAACTGACAAAAATGATAATAAATAAAATTTTTATGAAAATCATGACATTGATTTTAAATTGTGGCTCAACAGAAATATTAAAAATAAACACACACAAAAACAAAACAAGGAATGAAAGCATGATGGGCTCCAGAACTGAAATTTTGTTGCGCAAAACTTTGGGTGAATCAGTGCAATCAAGTGTTTTCTGTAATGTTAAATAAGACTTCTACACCGGCTGACAGGTACTGTATTTTGGCCCACTGTTCATGAGCAAAGTGCTCTAATATATCTGGAACAGTTTTATTTGTTTTGTTTTGGGTTTTTTTAAAATATTTTTTTAAACCACGTTTATTTACTAAATTTTAATTGAGTGAATTTTTCTTTATATCATAAATATATTATAATTACTTTTTTTTCAGTTTTTTGTCATTTGAATTACGATTGAGAATTTAGCCTCTTCTTTAATGGGAGGATATGCAAACTTTCAAGCACAACTGTAACTGTGTGAGCCGAGTGCAGAAAAATATGAAGTATAATAGTTTTTAAAACTGCGAAAGCCTCAACGTTTTAATTAATTTAGATCCAGTGCCCGAGATCTAGTTCCAAAAAATATTTGTGATATTCCTAAACCAGCAACAGCTGTATACTTTTATAATAAACAGACCCAGTAAAACTTACATTATAAGATCAGCATCCTCAGGAAATATAGTCTTCTCAGTCCTTTTGTACAGAGTGCTTGCCTGAGCCAACCAATCCAGCTTGTGGTCCAAATGTACTCCCAGAAACTTATAGAACTGCACCTCCTCAATCACTTCTCTAACGATGGAGATTGGTGCATGAGAGGGCTTCCTGTTCAAATCAATCCGATCTCTCACTGATAGCTGATTATCCAGGTGGTAAAAACTGGATCCACTCTATTCCTCTCCAGTTTCCCCTTTAGTACAGTAAGAGAGGCTGGACTGTTATAAAAGCACTTGTAAAATAAAGAAAACCCCATCAATTTCACTTAGCCCCCTGCCCCTTCCAAAAACAAGGGTGACTGGTGCAGCAGAAAAAAGAGTGCATCATCCACCCCCATATTCTCCTGGTAGGTAAACCGTAGTGGATCAAGCACCTGTTCCACCTGGAGTCTAAGGAGTTGCCGTGGCAGCCTCTCCAGGGTCTTCATTATCACAGACGTCAGGGCTACTGGCCTTTAGTCCTTCATCCCAGCAGGACTTGTCACCTTAGGCACTGGTAGGCATACGGTTTTCCACAGGGCAGGAAGAACACATCCGGTCTGAAGACTCCAGTTAAAGATGGTGTGTAGAGGTATGGCCAACTCCGAAACACAGTCCTTGAGGAGCCTTAGAGCCACTCCATCAGCACCAAGAGACTTTCTCTCACCCTCCCCAGCATCCAGTGTCTGTATTCCATTTCCAATATTCAACCAACTCAACCCCTGAAAATACTTCACTTGCATAATAGAAAAGCGAGCTTATTTCATGCAAACAATGGTCATAGGCTACATTTAGACTGAATAAACAAGAGAAAAGTGTGTTCTCTGCCGTAGCAAATGGCTATTTTCAAGTCATGCTCTACTACAGTTAAAGTAGGTTTTTTTTTTTTTGCAAAAATGAAGGGATAACAGGTCTCTGAGGGTGAAGACCAGATTTCAGATGAGATTATACTTGTGTGTTAGAAGACAAACTGATATGGGGAAATTGTATATTTTTTCCTCGGAAATAAACTTAAATATATAGGCTATATTTCCTTAAGCTGTATGAAGCTCTTTAGGACTTATTTGCCCATAACTGTTAAGATATATGGTCGCACGATGACAATAACATTTGTCATTTGGAAAAGTTTGCCCCGAAATCTGTTGCTTTGATTTCAGCAAAATTTCCAATGCTGTCACATCAAAAATGTTCTGAGCTGCTTCTGAACTGTGATGGTCTCCCTTGTGAGTTGCTTGTACCTCATTTGTGTTTCTTATTTTCAGGCTTTCACGACAAAGAACAGAAGCTGGAAAATGATGAGGTCATACAGGTATATAAAGTATTATTGTCATCGCATTAACACTGAATACTGATGCATCCATAAATAGTCGATTAACGTCACAGTGCAACGGTTCACACACATTTATGTGAACCCACATGGGGTTTGTGAATACATTTCTGATAGCCTTGACAACTCTTCTCACACCTCCGTTACAACTCGAATGAAGATTCTGCAAGTCTTTGTGTGTGCTTTTTCACTGAGGCAAATCTCAGAGGAGCAGCGGTATGCTGTGCTATGACAGTCAAGCCTGAGACATCGGAGTCTTGCACATTTCTTCTTTTCTTTTCTCTTTCTTTTTTTTCTTTTTCCTTGGTTACTGAGAATAGGCTGAGTCTATCCAATTAGCAGAGTTCTGAAGAGGTGTTGTCACACTCTGGGAATACAATTTACAGTTGTTCAAGCTTATCTACAGTCACTGTGAGAATCTAACAAAGATAGGATTATGCTTGATAATAATACAGAAAACTATGTCAGGTAATGTATTGTGATAATTAATTGGAAATGTTTGGATAAAAGTTGGTTTAATCCCAACTGCTCATCTGTCCAAGCTGCTTGTACTCACCTGGGAAATTGCTGTTTGCTGCCAGATAGTGTAGACCTGTCAAAAATCACATCTATTGTAAGGTGGTGAGAGAACTGCACAACTTAGTCAAAAGAGGAAAAGAAAAGAAACATGAGATTGTTGCTGATGCTTGCTGGAAGTACTGCAAGTTCATTTATTATTATCTGACAGGAGACAGTGCGCAAAGTGTGGATGAAAAGAAGAATGAAGTTGTCCCACAAAGCCAACAGATTTTTTTATGGAGTTTTTTTTTGTCCTGTCTCTAAAAATATGCTGGTTATAGTTATCTAACTAACACTTTATTCACATTATTCTTTGCCCTACGATGCCTTTAACAGACCAGCTGTTTCTTCCATAAATGAACATCTGTTAAAATCAGCTTCTGTCTCTGGGAAAAAAGTGATAAAAAAAGGTTTCCAACTTTTAACTTATGTCTCCCCCAAAGTCTGTCAAATAAAACCCTATAGGAGCAATTTTGGCTGTTATGCCATATGTATGTAAACTATCTTTTTTTTTTTTTTTTTTTTTAAATGTATGACTTTCTTTAACAAAAAGTGGGGAAAAAAACTGTGAATTTACAATGAACTGAAAATGTGAAGGCACATGAACAAATATATTCTTTTCAAATCTTTAAAGCAATTGTTAAACATGTTTATATAATTTTTCAAACAAATCTCTGCAATTATGCATAAAATTTGTAATTTTGAGTGCTGGGCAATGATTAAAAATGTTATTTGCGATTAATTGCAGGAACTTTTTGCAATTAAATGCATCGTTATTTACAAAATGTATTTTGCCTTTAAAAGTATATGAAGAAAATGCAGTAACGTCTGGTGAACAAATACTAAACAAATAAGCAGTTTTTTGCAGCAGTGTTCTCTTTTACACTGTCAAAGCTGAGAAGCTGCTTTTCTTCTAAACACAAAGGAAACAATATCCAATGAATTTTCAGTCATAAGGTGGACAAAGAAAAAGCAGAATTAGCATTTCTAGATTGTAAGTGAGATAAATCCAAAATAAAATAAAATAAATAAATCCAATGTGCAAATCATGCTTCTTGTAAACTCAAATGTTCAGTTCACTCAGTTTAAATTGCATGCTGTGGTTCTCATTCACCAGCTCAGTTTTGAAACGATTCAAAGTTCAGTTCATTTAACTTTTTTTTTATATGGAGCTCCTCTGGGGACATGGGCAGAAAAAAAAAACCTTGGGGCCATGTGTCAGTAATGCACGGCCTCAAGATGTAACCCCTTGACCATAAATTGTTAAATCAGGGTCATGGATTAGTAACAAGATGGTTGTGGCCATGCATAGCTAATGCATTGAAAGCTTACACATCCACATAATTTGCCCAAAATTAACTCCTCTCACTAAAATAAGGCCATTTTCGGATCTTTAAAATTAATCACTATGTGACTCAGGTAATATTTCTCCAATTAATCTATTCCAAAGTTAAAGCTAGGGTTGGCAATGTTGGAAAAACGGTTCAAGCAAGCTACATTGAAAAAAAAAACACACCACCCGAAACCACGCCTTCAGAGTGCAGGGACCTGTACGCTGATGTTTTACAAGCAGGTTAACGATGATAGCTGAGTGGATAGCTCGTTAGCTTGATAGTAAACAGCTGACAAACCTTGTTTCTAAAAGCATCAATCCACTCACCCCCAACTCCTTTTGCAGTGTAAAAAGTCCACACAGCAAACGTCAACGCCTCCAAGACTTAATCCTTATCTGTTGTTTTGTTTTGTTTGGGTTTTTGGCGCAGTAGCAGTTAGCAGTCCGCCTTAGCTATATTTGTTTACAGTGAGCGGCACACAGAGTGGGTCATGTGGCGAACAGGTGGGGGACGGTGAGAGGGGAGGGACAGAGACGAGACATAAAGGCACCGTTTTGTTCTTTCTATAAGTTGTGAATTACCAATTCCTGCCTTTCGGTGTGAATGGCAGCGGTTGGTCAGAGTTTTTACAGGACTGCAGCTCTCACAGAGGTTTGACTTGTTTTTTTTTTTTTTTTTTTCTTCCCTACTGTGTGGGGCGCCGGTTCCATGCTTAAATCACAGAATTTCCGAGAATGAAGCCTCAAAGGGGCCCTTGTGGGGGCGCCGGTGTTGTGTATTCCGCCACTGCAGGTCCGTGCATGCCGAGACAACACTGACTGCTTCAAAAAGATGCCCCTCTGTAATGCCTCTCAAACAAGTGCCTCTCAAACCTGACTCAGACTCCAGTAAGACAAAGAAGAAAAGTTTTGTCTTGTGAAACGAAGAGAACCAAACTTGAGTCTGACCGGTGCCGGAGTAAGACAGGAGAACTGAGCAGCATACACAGAGTTCAGTAAAACCTATCGGGCCGACCCCGATCCCAAGCATCCCCCCTTCATAAAGGACATCCCTTCCAATACCAGCCACATATCAGTCGGAGGCATAGTGAGTGACAGGACCGTCAACTGCCACACTATGTTTCAGAAGACAGCACATACCTTTTTTGCAACATCTTCTCGCCGCCATCTTAAACTAAAAGTCAGAGTAAAAGTCTGTAACTGAACGCAATTTCAATGTAATGCAAATTCAGTAGAGAAAACATAGATAATATTGGTTAAAATAAAGTGCAGATTCTTTTGTGACAGCTTTGGACAGCCTCCTGAAGTGACTCGTGTCATGTGCAAAGGTAACAGTTTTGTAATTTAAAAGGAAGAAATGGGTAAAAACAGTGAGTGGACCAAAAGATTCACTGTGAATGTACAAAAAGAGCTAAAGAATTCAACATACACTTATGCCACTTTATTAGGTACACCTGTCCAACTGCTCTTTAACACAAATTTCTAATTAGCCAATCATATGGCAGCAACTCAATGCATTTAGGCTTGTAGACATGTTCAAGACGATCTGCTGCAGTTCAAACCGAGCATCAGAATGGGGAAGAAAGGTGATTAAAATGATTTTGAATGTGGCATGGTTAACGGTGCCAGACGGGCTACTCTGAGTATTTCAGAAACTCCTGATCTACGGGGATTTTCACGCACAACCATCTCTAGGGTTTACAGAGAATGGTCCGAAAAAGAGAAAATATCCAGTGAGCAGCAGTTCTGTGGGCACAAATGCCTTGTTGATGTCAAAGGTCAGAGGAGACTGGCCAGACTGGTTCCAGCTGATAGAAAGGCAACAGTAATTTAAATAACCACTCGTTACAACCGAAGTATGCAGAAGAGCATCTCTAAATGCACAACACATCCAACCTGGAAGCAGATCGGCTACAGCAGCAGAAGACCACACTGGGTGCCACTCCTGTCAGCTAAGAACAGGAATCTGAGGCTACAGTTCGCACAGACTCGCCAACATTGGACAATAGACGATGGAGAAATGTTGCTTTGTCTGATGAGTCTCGATTTCTGCTACGAAATTCAGACGGTAGGCTCAGAATTTAGTGTCAACAACATGAAAGCATGGATCCATCCTGCCTTGTATCAATGGTTCAGGTTGGTGGTGGTGGTGTAATAGTGTGGGAGAGATTTTCTTGGCACACTTTGGGCCCCTTAGCACCAACATGGCATGGTTCAACCACCACAGCCTACCTGAGTATTGTTGCTGACCATGTCCATCCCTTTATGACCACAGTATAGCATCCTCTGATGGCCACTTCTAGCAGGATAATGCACCATATCGTAAAGCGTGAATCATCTCAGACTGATTTTTTGAACATGACAATGAGTTCATCGTACTCAAATGGCCTTCACAGTCACCAGATCTCAATCCAACAAAGCACCTTTGGGATGTGGTGGAACGGGAGATTCACATCATGGATGTGCAGCCAACAAATCTGCAGCAACTGCGTGATGCTGTCATGTCAATATGGAGCAAAATCTCAAGGATTGTTTCCAGTACCTTGTTTAATCTATGCCACAAAGGATTAAGGCAGTTCTGAAAGCATCACTTTCATCACTTTGGAGAAAAGGAGAATTTTAACAATGAAGAATCCTTAAAAATACAAGGGATTTGAAAAGAAAGGCTGAGGAGGAAGGAAGAAATACAATTTTGCCATATTTTATCTATTAATATCAGGTTTCCTTAAAAAACAAGATAAAGATTTACAGATTCAAAATGGTACCATGCAGACCACTGGTGAGCCTCATCTTTCTATTCACATGGTTCGCAAATATGCTGAGCATTCAGTCCAGTAGTAACTGTAGTTGTACATGAATATGTGCAGTTTCCATTACATCTGCATTGCAGTCTTTCATTTTGTACTACACATAATTAATCTATTTGATCTTCATCTCACAATTCTTCTTTGAGACCTAGCATATTTAGCTGTTTAGAACTGAATATGCTCTAGTAATCATAATATTTGGCTAGACATCATGTTAAGTACAGTTTTGAATCAGGGACTTTTCATGAAATTAATTTACTAATTTAGAAAACACTTTAGCAATTGAACTCCAAAATTTGCTACAACATACTTACGAATCTTTTAAAATGTTTCAGCAATTATATTCTTTCATGTTTCATATGTTTTGAAGCTGCTCTTGGAATTTGTTTTACACAGGCTTCAAAATGAACTTGTTTTATGAAGCATTAATGTTTTTTTGTGGTATCCAAATTTAGTACAATAGGCAAGTTGTAGCTTGCCATGTCGGCTACAACAAAACAGATATAATATTAGCCTCTCTCTAAATTTGGGATTTGGCGAGTTTAAACCATATCATTTGTTATATGCATAAGATTTATTTATTTATTTATTTATTCATTTTGTTATTTTTCAGCATGCACAGCAATGCCACAGAAGCACCTGCTAGGAGTTTGGTCTGACACAGATATTTACCATAAACTCATCAATTTTTAATATGTAGCTGTTAGATTAGTGAACTGGGTAGTTGTGTGTGTGTGTGTGTGTGTATCTATGGTCTTATTATACTCCAGTAGCTGTCTTTAGTTACAGTAAGTTGTTTTCAGCTAGGTTGTCATCTGCAGGTGCTCCTTTGGGGGAGTGCTAGTTTTGCTTTCCAGCAAAGACTATGGAATGTTTTCTGATGGGTTTCGGTAGATGCTTCAGTTGACTCTGTTAGTGTATCCTTGTTTTTTCTGTTTTTCTCTTTCTCCTCTTCACACTGTTTTTTTCTGTTTCACTCCTTATCGTTTCTTTTCTTAACCATCTCTTCTCACTTGTCAGACCCAGCGATATGATGTAAAATGCAGTTAGAAACATGCATTAAATAAAATAAAATAAAATGAAATAAATAAATTCAGAATGTCAAGAGGAGCCTTATATTTATAAAGCCCTTCTTGACAAAGTAAATCTGTTCAATACAACAAGGCAGCCAATGCAGGACAGGGCAAGTTAAGAAAAATAAAAAAAAATAAAAAAGCTATACTTGCAAGCAGTACATTGGAATCATGGTATCTGACCTCAGACAGTAACTGAGAGTAAAGTGGTCCTGTGAGACTTCACTGCTTGGCTCAATGTCAGAATTGTAGTCAATCTCCTTTAATAAAATGTCTAACTTTTCTATAAGCTTCTGAGCCTTTCAGATTGTTTATTGTTTTACTGTCAGAAGCAACAGAATCAATAAAGTAAACCTTACTGAGTGGGCTGCTGTGTGTTATTGGAGAAGTCTTTGGTCATCCAGCCCTTTTTAAGTCATGGACTTAAAACAGCAGTACAATCATATTTCAGTGTTTCAGGTGTAGCCTACTGTATTTATTTGTTCTCCTAGATTCCATGAAAAGGATGCGAAAGTGAAATTTAGATGTTACACAAAGTGTTGTACCCATAATTGATACTATCTTATGCCTTATGTGGGCAGGATGTGGATAAAACTGATATTTTCTCATTTTGGATCTGCATCATGGTGGTGATCTTATTGTACCTCCAAGGCCAAACTGTGAGGCAGCCTCTATCACAGCTTACTAATGCCACTGGAAACCAGATTCAGAACTATTGATTTTTAATGGTGTTTTTTGTCATAAATGGCAGCTCTGTGTGAATACTATTATCTGAAACTGCTCCAATGGACTCAATTGATTATTTTTTTTCTTGTGAAATGGAAGCCATGGGTCCAGTAAGTCTAACTATTTTATACTGAAAAAGGAGTCAATATGTGCCTTTTTCTCTCCTTTTTCACTCAATCTCGCCTTCCTTTCAAAGCTTACTGTGTTTTGAAAGTTATGTACGTACTCCAATAAAAAAGTCTGCCAAAAGCATGTACACTGACATGCTCCCAACAGAGGCATGCTTTCTCCCTCGAGCAGATACATTTTTATATTTTTACTTGTCTTTATTCTTCTTCCATTTTTGAGAGTCACCTGTATGCTGCTGACTTTCTCCTATAGATTTTTGGGAGAGCGGCTGTAGATATAAACACGTACAGATGCAGCTGTAGAGTTCAGTGCACTGTGCTGCAGTATGGATCAGCTTGTTTTGCTTCTGAAAGTGGGAATGACAATGAAGTGACTCACTTAAATTAAAGAAGCTGTATATTTTAAATCCTCGTGGAGTTAAGTCAACACTTTCATAAGTGTAGACCGACAGCTCAGTTGTCTTCTGTGTTTGGAGATTCTCAGGGATGTGCTGCGAAAGTGCTGAACCAGTGTCCCTGAATGCAGGGTCGTCTCTTGAGGTGGCCACCTGAACTTGGTATAAAATGGCCAGTAAACACTAGCAAAACTGGAGAGTACTTTCACGGAGGTGTGTGGCTAGGACGGTGTGAGCGGTCTTTTGTATTTTAGTGCTGCTCGTCCTCAGACCTCTTGCCTGCACAATGCATGCATGATCAGCCAGGAGATTAAGCGCATTCAGGCATCAGGATACTCTTTGTGCTCTGGTGAATGTTTATGTTTGCTTCTATGCAGGAGTTTGCATGTGCATGTGTGTGTTTCTGTGGGTGCACACAGGTCACCCTGAAGCTGCCAGGCCAGATGTGCAGGAGCTGGGATTCTGCAGAGTGATGAGTGGCTCTCTCGCTGACTCTGCAGACTTGGAACAATGCACACAGGTCTCTCCGGCTAATGAGCTCTCTATATAGAGAGCACACAGAGAGAGAATCCACTCTGCCTACAGTTTCAATCAGGGTCCTCCATATCTGGCAGGCAGAGATTTTTTTATGCTCATATTGGCACCAGTCCAAAGAACTTGATACAAAATGCAAATCAGCATCCACTACCTGAGTTGGTTCCAGTTTATGTCACAAGGTGGAGAGTGACAGGTTCTCTGGATAAAGATGGAGTAGGCTGAGAAAAGCAGAGGCACAAGGCCATTTTTGCTTCTTTTTCGGATCATAGGCTTCCCCACATTCTGCTACAAAGCACTTTATATATCTGGGACTGCAACCAAAAAACATAAAAAATAAATTTCAACTAACATCAGGGGTATACTGTTTTGATAAACACACTGTATCACATTCACACATCATAGCGCAAGGACAAGGATAAATGATCTGTTTTAACTGTGCAAGCCTGTTGTATAAGAAAGTGGTGCTCCCCCACAGGCTGTTAAAACACTAATACAGGTTACAAGGTATTACAGAATGACGCAGCCTCCCCTTAGGGCACGTGTCCAGACTTCTTACTGAGAAATGGCTCTACATTATTCATTTCACCTCCAATGTTTTGTCTTAACAGTTCTCAAAGCAAAGCAGGACCACTAACCTGGCTTTAGATTGTCCAGCTACAAATAGAAAGCTGCCAAATACATCAGATATGAGTGAAGTTTACTTGGAGCATCAACTCACTGAAACATTCTGCCAGGCCCACAAAAAAACAAAAAAGACTTACACTAATTTCTTGTTGGACCACCGTTAACTTTAATTATTGCACACATTTGCGGTGGCACAGTTTGTGCCGCAACATTCATCTCCATCCAGATTGCATTAATTTTTCAATAAGAGCTTTCACTGATGATGACAGAGTTGGACAGCTGGATTAAGTTTTTCCTACACATCTCAAAGATTCCCAAAGATGTTAAAGTCTGAACTCTGAAGTGACCAGTTTACATATGAAAATAAGTCATTTTGAGCCATGAGGTAAAACCTTTCAGCTGCTGGAAAAATCTGGTCTTTCAGAACATTTTGGAGGTCAGCTGACCTGATTTTTGGGTACTTCGTGTTGCTGAACCTCAGCCATAGATCGTTTTCTTTGTGTTTTTTTTTTTTTTTTTTTTTTTACAGCTGCTCAATGTAGATTTATTTCTTCTGTTGGAAATGTACAATAGTCTTACCAAAGAATCCATGAAGAGTGGAAATTTTTTTCTTTATTTCTATTTTTAATTTTTTATGCATGTTTTCATCTTCTTTATATCAAGGAGTAGCAGAAGGAAAGGGGGCATACACAAAAATCAAGCTTTCTGTATGCTAAATGTGAGACGACTGAGCTTTTAACCAAGGGTAAATATTTTTACCGTACTGTGTGGTTTTAAATCCCAGGGGAGTCAACAGAGGACCCCAGAACACATGTTTTTGGACGGCACATTAAAACATATCTAAGGCTACAATGATTTCTTTACTTTTTTTCTGTACAAGAAGCAGTTTATAATGCAAATCTACTCTTAAGCTACAAATCATAGCCTGGTAGCAATGTCATAAAATATTCATTTTCACAGGAACCCTGTTCTGTTGTGGTGCAAAATCATCTGCCTCTGATGGAGGAGTACAAAGATAGCCTCACATACCCTACAGTGTTCCTCTGCCATATCGTGTACCTGTCAGGGAAATTACAAAGACTCGTGAGCTCAGAGTCAGATTTCAACGCCTAACCTTTCTGTTTTAGGTTTGTGTTTCTCTGGCAGCACTAAAATATAAGAGATGCCCTGTAGTATCTTACAAGCTTGCCGTTTTGATCTGTGCGGTTGTGATATAAGCTTTGGTTAATAATTAATGTCTAGAAAGACGTCTCTCTCCAACTACTTCATATGACTCAAAAATGACATTCCTGAAAATAAGAGGGGCCTTCTGCAGGATGAAATATTTCACTTTGTGAATTACTGATGCACTGTGTGGGAGTTCCCACCCCTCCTGGCTGTCTTATTATTGTGCACAGCTCAGTGTTTTTAAGTTTGCTGTGGCCTTTAGAACAGAGATGGCTACAATGACCTCATTAGTGGTACAAGTGATGTGCAGCCTTTATCTGTATCCTAAACAACAAAAATGACCTTCTTTTCATTTCATATGTGTCTATACAACTCATTAATTCAGGGAAAGAGGATCCAGCAACACCTGCTTTGCAAGGTGAAACATAAGAATGGCATTTTGCTTTTAAGGCTAAGCTGTTAAAGTACAGTACATAAGCTCAGTTAAGAAGAATAATTCAGTATTTTGGGGAATTGGGAGACGACAGATCAGGAAGTTACATGAGAAGATTTGTATCACATGGTATTCTGCACTAACAGGCTGCTAAAGTCAGCAACCTGCCTCTGGCAGCCCAATACACTTCTGGATGAACTTATAAGCATTCATACCTCAAGCAATACAGAAAAAAAAAGGTCTTTTGCAGAGCAAGATGTGTCTTTCCTCCTGGGAGGGGACACATAAATGTCAGTATTATGCTAAGCCAGTTTTTTTTTTTTTTTTTTTTGGTTGGAGACATAAAATATAATAAAATAAAAAAAGGTTTCTAAGTCAAGTTTATTTGTAAACACATTAAAAAAACAAACAAAAAAAAAAAAAAACCCCAGAGTTGAGCATAGTGTGGTCCATGGCATGATACATAGTAATGGTAAAGATTATAAGCGATTCAAACAGCTGTGTGAAATTTAGTATGCAGTGCAAAGTTGCTGGTTTAAAAAAGTGTTTAGATCTTATGCTGTGTTCCATTTGAACTCGGAAGACAGAAATTCCCAGTTCTGAGTGGGAAGTTTTAACTGGAACGTTTTCGAGGTGGGATTTCCCACTCGGAAAGTTGGAGATCCTAGCCACCTCTGAGTACAGATTTAAAGATGGCCACGCCCAGTGTTGGCACTGGTAGGAAAAACTTCTGTGATATTACATTTAGCCTATTTGCACTTCTGACTAATTGTTGTTACATTAAATCTGTCATACACACAGTATTGGTTGATATAGATGTAAGAGGATGCCGTTGTAGAGTAATTCACATTTTTCATGTGGTAGACTATGTGAACTACAATGCCAGCTGTGCTAACAATGGCTAATAATGGCTAAAAAAACCAAAACAGCAATGGCTAATAATGATAGCCTTAGCTAGCATGTTGTTTTGCTAGGCTGCTATCTTATTTTCTGACCAGTGAACTGGAACACAGTTTGGTTGGGTGTGACGTTACCAGTTCCCACTTCCTGGGTTCAGAGGTAAATGGAACACACCTTTAAGCATGTGGGAAAAGAAAATGGGTGAAGATGTCTATATATGTGTTGCATTTCTGCTAAAGTAAGCAATCACATTAGCTAATTATTAGGCCCAGTTTTAATTTTTGTAATATGTGTCAACCCTCTGTTTTTAAGAATGGTGCCCCTTTTCTTTTTTGTGATTAATGGGAAATGGTCATGCTATTTGGAGCACTGGTTAACAACATGAACACCTCTTAATCTCCAAAAGAGAGCAAGTTGCAAAGCTCTGCAAAATTGAGAGGTCAGGCCAGCGATGGGAATTTTGGAGTCAACGAGTCCTCTCCATGCCATGTATTTGATCTGCGCAGCCACTGAACAAGCACAGTTTGATTCATTGTGCAGAATGGACTCACCTAAACTCATCTGACAAATACATGGCATGGAGGAGACTTGCTGATCCCACAATTCCCATGGGTTGGGCCAAGTGGAAGAGCCAAGGGGGGGGAAGTGGGATTAAGCATTTAGATGGAATAGTCACTAGATGGAAACCATTAAATCTGGACCTGGGAAATCCCCTTTCACCTTTGGAAAAAAATCATTCCCGGGGATAAGACAGACACATTTTGTACTACTGAAACTATCAGTGAACAGTCACTCTGCTGTCAGGTCAGAACCACTTCTATACTAATCAGACACATCTGCACTCTTCAGAGCAGTGTGACAGTGATTGAGTTTTTGTTGCCCTAGATACAGCAAAGGAGTTGTGTAGCTTCTTCTAAAGCATAGTTGGTTTCTGTTCACGTGCTCCGTTTGTCATGTTTTAGAAATGTTGTGCCTAGTCTGACTCTGCACTCTGTACAACATGGCAGGAAACCAGTTGAAAAACAAACAGAAAGCTCTCAATGCAGTGACCACTTGTGATCAGATCTTGTTTTCCCCACTCTATTGTATATTACACACAGTCAGTTTGGCTTTGTTGGCTAATATGTACATATTATAAACTATTTAACTTGACTACAACCTCCAACTGTTCACCTTCAAGGGCATCCATGGCCTCACCCCACCATATCTATCTGACCTCCTCCTCCCTTCCAGCCTGCTCCTTTCGATCCCCCTCCTCCATCCCCTCTCTGTCCCCTCTGCCCACCCACCTCCCCACCATTGGGAGCAGAGATTTCAGCCGCTGTGCTCCCAAACTCTGGAACCTTTTACCACTCAACATAAACAACACTGACTCCTTCTCCATCTTCAAATCCAGACTCAAGAGACTCACCTATTTAAGATTGCCTATTCCCTTTAATTCCAGCTACACTGTTCTCAATTTTCTTTCATTAAATCATGTTTTTATTCATTGTTGTTTTTATTGTTGTAAAGTGTCCTTGAGCTTCATGAAATGTTCTTTAAAAATATTATCAGTATAATTGCTATCATTTATAATTTATTTATACAGTTCAAACAGTTCAGCAGTATGTCGGTAAAGATTTCTGTAACATCTCTTCATTACTTTGAAAAATGCAATGTTATCACAGATTTTGACTTTAAACAACTCTGAAATGCAGCAAGCTACTGACTCCATAAAATAACTCTGCTGTTCCCAAAAGATTCTTAGTGGGATAGCAAATTCCCTTATCCATCTTCATCTTATATTACTATAAGACGCTAGTTTTAAGTATCATTTAAATGTGGAATGTGACACACTTTTTGTTTGATAAATTAAGAAGAAAGAAAGAAAGAAAGAAAGAAAGAAAGAAAGAAAGAGAAAGAAAGAAAGAAAGAAAGAAAGAAAGAGAAAGAAAGAAAGAAAGAAAGAAAGAAAGAAAGAAAGAGAAAGAAAGAAAGAAAGAAAGAAAGAAAGAAAGAAAAAGAGAAAAAAAAGAAAGAAAGAAAGAAAGAAAGAAAGAAAGAAAGAAAGAAAGAAAGAAAGAAAGAAAGAAAGAAAGAAAGAAAGAAAGAAAGAGAGAAAGAGAGAGAAAGAAAGAAATTCAAATATTTGTTTTAGTAGTAACCCACACTGGAGTTAATACTGTAAAGGCAATCAGTAATTATTGTTTGTTAATCAATAGGACCACAGAGTCCTGGGATTTATGACTCATTTGCAAATTAAGGAAACAGATGGAATAGCTACATCTATAATTAATAATTGCTAGTCTGTGCCCCATGGTTGTGGTTCTGCAGTTGGAGGCTAATGAAGAGCACATATGAACTGCAACTCCTACTGTGAAGAAAATTACTTGATTAATTCAGTTTAAAAATGAAGATTGGTTTTTATCCTGCACATCTCTTAAATATACCCCAAGAACATTCTGAAAATGTTTATCCACTTCATTTCTAATATTTATACAGTATGTGAGGGTATTACCAAAGAGTTTCATCTTAATGATCTCTCAAGTGAGCTGGTCAAGAAAACTAGACAATGTGACAATGCTTGGGGGGGGGGGGGGGGGGGGGGCTCAGCAGGGTGCCAAGGCTTCCATCATTGCCACACAATGTTTTAAGAGGACACAAGGGAATTCTTTTTATTTTTTAAAGTTTTAATTACAAGTGAAAATATATATATATATTTGGCTCCACTGCACCAGCATTTCAATATTTCTCTCAGATCTTTACATTGGCAGCAAAGTTCTCAACTAAAGGTTCAAGTTGACAATATTCTTCAGACTTTTTCTGCTTTCTCTGACCAACTGAAGTCATGCCTTTGGAATAAGATTTGTCAATCTAACTGGAGGATGAATCATCATGCCATCATTTTCCAGGGTGTCCATTTTTGTGAAGAGCGCTATTGTCTGAAATATTGTTCACATTTCTTATCCTAAAATGACTTTTCCCAGAGTCCAGAAGCTTCCTCTTACAAATGGCTCCTCCAAGGCTTTTATCTGGGGCATCACAAAAAAATTATACAGTATTTTGCTGAAGGCTATACACTCAAGAAGAGAGAGCTATTAGTGCTAAAATTTACTCTAACTCTGACATACTGTCCATGCCCATGAAACACACGATTTTCAGACCTATTAATTTTTTAATACCATTGCATTTCCTTTTGAAACAGCATAATAGGCTCACTTGTGAGGCATAAGTGCAAATACAACATGGTGAGGTTTGGAGTAAGAGGAGAATTTAGGTGGAAATGCAGAACTTTTGACATTGTGGTAGCACTGATAAACACACAGTTGTGGTTACAAGTGCACCCTCAAGTACTTTACCTCCCATCAATTCATGTTATTTTCACTTCCTCAGACTCTGCTTGTACTCTGCTGTATTTTTGGTTACCACATTGACATTGACAGTGCAAGAAGAATGCAAAATACAACTTACAGTTTGTGACTGCATTATATAAAGTATTGTAGCTTATCAAAAATAGCTCTCACTGATTGAGGTGGTTGGTGTAGCTGGCAGAGATGAACATAAACACATTCTCAATTTCCAAGAACTGCTGCAGTGAATAATTATTACCTTCAGAATGAGACAATTACTACTATTCAGACACCGAAGTCCTACCTGTGTACTGCCGCATAGCCTGTGATATAAACCAATCTATTTAATGTAAGTTCTCATGGTGCATAATATTCATTTTCGTGATACACTACAAATGTTTATTCATGCATACACATTACTGTGCAAACATTTTGAGCCATCTCTTGTTCCTTATCTGTGCAGCGATGTATTTAGACATATAAACAGAAATGGAAATGCACAGCCTTAACAGACCTTATACAGTTCTAACCATCTTGTACTGTAGCTTAATTTTTTGTTTGATTGCTTTTGTTATTCTTCAACACGCCTGAACCCTCTTAAGACAAGCAATGTTATAACTTCTTCAAGAAGTGTGTAGGAATAGTTCTCCAGGCTTTTTGAAGGATTTTCCAAAACTCTTCTTTGGATATTGATCACCTTTTGTTCCATTCTGTGTCAAGATGACCCCACACTGCTTCAATAATTTTGAGGTCTGGGCTACTTTGAGTTGAGTTTGCCTCTCATCCCAGGCACTGATATCTGAAAATAACTTTCCCCAAGGATTCACGGGCTGTTTCTTTGGTTTTCAGTTTGCTATTTTGTGGCTGTTTTACATTGCAAACTAAGTTTATGCTTTGCAGTGTACCTTTGAAGGTTAGAAATGACAAATAATAGAAACAGACAAATAACATATTTCATCAAAATTATTGTTGTTATTGTTATTTTGTGGATTTCTGGGTGTCAAGCTCATGTCTCCACTTAACACAAGAAGTGTACAGGACATCTTACTGACATACACTGGATGTCATGGTGGGTAGCATTAAAAAAGAAGAAAGAAATAAGACATATTTCATGTTCATCAGCACAAATATACTGCTCAAAAAAAGCAACACTTAAACAACACTATGTGACTCCAAGTGTTCCCTTTATTTTTTGAGCGGTAAAGTTTGCTGTTTAATGATTATTTTAAATTTTTCTGAAAGAATGGTCTGAAATGCAACACTGAGCAACACAAACATTTTTATAATGATAAATTATGTGTACCCTAGCCTATGAAACGGCTAATAAGTGATGTATTAGTATGTATTTGGAATATTTTCCTACTCTTTTTTATTTATTTGTCAACAAACTTCCCTCCATAATGTACAATCCATCCATTTTTCTCCATGACATACTACTGTTTGTCTGTTCGTGTGTCACTCTATCTGCAAGTTCGCATGCCTTTTTTTTTTTTTTTTTTTTTTTTTTTTACTTTTATGTTCATAATTAAATATTTATTTCTGCCCTGTCCACAGAAACTAGGGTATGTGGGTCTGGATCACACAGGGGGATCCTCAGGAGTGGATGGCACGATGAAGGCTAGCTCACTGCCTCCTTCCTTTCAACTACACGCAACATCAGAGTCACAAGAGTTTTTACTCCCTAATAAACAGACTCCCTCCCCCAGGGTCTGGGGGCTTTTCTGGATGGGTTCATGTAATGGGTCATCTTTTTACTGCTTGGGTCTGTGGACGACTTCAAACTGTATGATACGGTCTCAACAACCAAAATAAATCCAAATCATGGTAAATAGTAAAAATGCTCAATGAAATGTGGCTGACTTTACCCGAGCAAATCATCATGGGACGCACTGATGATCAAGTCTTCTGTCATTCACTTCTGTCTTCTATTCATTCATTATTTTTCTTCATCATCTTCTTATTGTCAGACACAAATTTTACTGTATACTTAGTTTGGACTGAATATTACAAACTAGCACACCACATTCAGTTCAGTACAAAACAATCTATATATTTTGTTAGTGTTCACACCTTGTATTGTTGTTTCTGTCTCCTGTCTGTATATATCCTTGTCTTATGTTCGGAAAACTAAGCACCTTCTTTGCGTGCGTGAAGAGAGAGAGCTTCCAAAGATGCAGATTAATGATGGTTTGTGGTAATATTAGCTTGCTGTTGTTGTCCCGGGCATCGAGACAAATTCTGTTCTCTGAAAGTTGAGCCAACTATTAGGAGGAATGAAGACTGATGTGAGGCTAAAGAAGTACTTCAGTGAGGAAAGCCACATGACTTTCTAGATCTGCTATGAATAGATAAACTCATATGCAAGAACTGACAGCCAACTTGCAATTAAAGCAATTTACATGGCGTATTGCATTGCATCTTTAGCAGCTGTACACATCATAAATTTCTATTTCTTAGGTTTTAACATTAATTTGTAAAGGCCTGAAAGCATTTTACTATTTAAATTTACTGGCAGCGCAGCAAGAAACTATCACATATTTGTAAGAATAATAGAAGGTTTTGTGATATTACAGCCTTCATCTTTTCACTGTGGTCAGACCATTTAACCTGCTGATTGTATTGCATTTCACTGCATCTCTCAATAACGTAATTAAAATCATTATTTGAAAGGGTGATCTCCTCACCTGGTGCCCCAGAGGTGTGTTCAGCATTAATTGAGGTAGATGTCTCAGGTGTATTTTATTAACACGAGCTATACGCTGCTGCTACCCGCAACATCCTGTAACTCACATCTACACAGATGTTATACTTATCCTCCTTCTGATTTTAAGAGGAGGACAAAGGGAGCAGAATCACTGGAGGTAGGAAGAAGACATCGCTTTTATGGCAGTTGCGTATAGCTTTTGTCATTCACGCATACTCAGTGCTAAACAGCTTTGAAGGCAGATGTTAACTTTTTAGTTGGAGCAAATGTGAGTGAGACAATGTACTGTGCATCACTAATGACCTCGCTGTCTTTGCCCCCCCCCCCTTTTTTTTTTTTTTTAATGTGATGAAGATCAGAGTAATCAGGACAGTTGTGAAAGTGAACCAGACATCAGAGTGGGAAAGACTAATTTCAGAGATGGCCTTTACAGAGCTTTCGTTTCGTCTTCTGCTGAATTCAATTTAATTAAAAACACAGAGCAATCTAACAACACAGATCGCTGTCGCCTCGTTCCTTTGTGTGTTTTTCACACTGCATGCTCACAAGTTCCCATCATATGAGCAGGAGCTCAGGGAGCATAACAGGGAGTTTGCATTCAGTCAGTGTGACAGGCGGCAAAGCAGCAGTCTTGTCTGTCGACAGACAATGATTCCACTCAGCTGCCATGTTGTGCACACAAATGTGCTGTACACGACATCAGTCCTGAAATCTGTCAGCTTTTACATTTAACTTAAAAGTGTGGAAAAGTCGCACATCCTCTGCAACAGTAGTGGTCTGTGGTGCACATTTTACAACATTTCACACCGTGCAGGCTTTTGTCTTTCTCCTGCATATCGGTTTTACTTTAAAATGTAATTTCTAAAGCCATAGATTTAGAAAAACAACCTCACCTCCCAGTTGGACTTTAAAGACGAATCTACATTATCAGTACAAACAAACTTTTGTCACAGTTTTATGCTTAATCAAGTACTAGCCAGACAGAAAACAATGTAATTTGTTCTCTGCAAACAGCCTTTTGAGTTCTTTAAAAAAAAAAAAAAACTTCTCAAAATAAATAATTTAAACAATTATTTAATAATGATTAAATGTTTAGATTCAGCCTAAGTTTAATTGGGATGTGCAATGAGACAACTGATGCATTCAGAATCTTCTTAAAGCCTGAGTTCAATTAGTGAAGAAAGGAACTTCTTTTAAGTCTCTCTTAACTAATTGAGATACACAACCCATTTGCTGCTCTTTGGAACAACACAGCATTATATTGCTGATATTGGCAAAGGGATTATCTGTATTTAGAGTTGTCGAAGCTGTAACTCCTTATGTACTTACGCATGCGTGCTACAGAGGTGAGCAATTTCTTATTATACATTAATTCAACTGCTCCCATTACCATGTTCTGGAAGCTCAGCAGAAGCGCAGCACATTCTACATATTTCCATATTGATAACATTTTACATGAAACATTAATTTTGTCCTTCTATGGACCACATTTTTGCCTACTAGTGCGCTTTGGAAAGAGACACTTAAAGCTTGATCAGTATTGTCTTATTTTTAATTGATACCTGTGCCAATTATAAAACATAAAATTAGTTATCACTTAAATTTTGAACTAAAGATTAACTTTTTAATCCTGGTAAGTGCTGAAAATTTCACCTCCCTGCATGTTATCATCCACTATTCTCTTATGCAAAGAATTAACTGGCATCTTTTTTTATAGTAATCGCTGTATTAGGAAGTGTTGAGCGTAATTATTACTCGCATCTTGTATTTTATTTATCACTGACAAATTAAACGCAAAACAAAAACAAGCCAAGCAGTTTTTGCGCCTCCATCCATGCCTCAACTAAACAGACATTTCAAGCAACTCCTATATAATCAGTCATAAATCCAGTAACAAAAAGTCCCAGCAAAAAGTACATTTAAAAATTGCACAAGAGTCTCATACTTAAACAGTTATTACATGCCTTAAGAGGTGATTTGCATTCTAACAGTCAGGATGTGCTTAAGGTTTGCATTACAGTCAAGACTTGAGCTTTTTAGCCAATGTTATCCATGATTGAAATTCTCAGTCAGCCATCAATCTGCATTATAGACTGGTTTCCCCTTGTCTGGTGGGGGCTAACTGAAACAGATTGAGACAGCTCTTGCTCACTGCATCACTAATGGCTGGCAATGAAAGACGTCTCTGTGCGGTTGACCCGTATGTGGAACAGGATCACGTCGCAGCTCAGAGCGATGAGGAGAACACAGCTCAATACAGAGAGTCTCTTAGGCATCAGTCACCAGTCAACAGCATCCTCATCTTATTGACTAAATGTTGCCCAGAAATAGAATCTAATCACAGGGTTTGGACAGGCTCTATTCTCCTAATGGTTTACCATTAGCTGACTGGAACAAAGCCCAAAGTATAGGGAAATATAACAATATATTCTGAGGGTCTGTATTCCATGGCAATAATGGGCTCTCAATTATTGCCATGGCACTGGAATACTTGCAGAGATCAGAGGCGGTTTACTGCTGAAGTGATTATTTCCTCACCTCTGCCTTGAATCCTCATTATTTTCTGCCATACCAGTCTCTGCTAACCTGTAAAGGCCCTGAAAAAAAACAAGCCAAAATCTAGGGAATGCATTTTCTCCTTTCTGTTGTGGTGAATTGATGATACAGGACAGCAGCCAATAAAGTGAAACAATTTCCATGCCATTTTGCAAGCAGGCAACAACAGAGTCATTACCTACATGGCGTAATTGACAGTGAACGCAGCAATCTTGTTAATTGATTACCCAGACCTGTGGTAATGGAAAATGTAAAGTCTCATTGTATCAACAGCACCTGTCTCTTGCATTTCTGTACAGTGACAAGCAGATAAAGGCCAGGTAATGTTTCTGGACTTTCCTCCACAGACCCCATCATTCTCGGGCAGCTTTAACTCTGGAGGATATGATCGGATGACTGTGAAATATTTCATAGTGGCATAAAGTCAGGCACAATGCTGATCAAAAGACTCATGAGAGCACCTGTCTTTGCAGAAAAATAACTTCATTAAGAATATGACCAGCTGCCAACTCCCCCTATCTTTTTCTGCCCCCCCCTTTTTTTTGTTTCAGGTTGAGATGAGGATGCGGGTGTAAGGCCCCCGCTCCCTCTCGTGCATTCAGCCTCCAGCTCCTCCTCTGATGCATCGTTTGCATCAGTAGTTGGGAGCACTTGTCCGCGTGCTGCTGCACCTCCCTACAGTGCATTTACAGACTCCTCTTTACCAGGTGATGACAGAAAAAAACCTCCGCTCCTCTCTAAACATGATCTGTTTTTCGCACGCATAAAGGTGGAATCAGTGTAGAATGGAGACGCGTCTAGGTCACTGCTTTTTTATCTTTTTCTCCGAGTGGATTTGGCTCTTCATCACAACTTCCATTCTGAGCGGAATAAAAGCAGAGGTAAGGTGCATTCCCTCGTGCCAGCTGCCGCCCATCGAAGCTTTATCCCGGGAACCGTCCGCGCTGGATTTGCCCAGTTTTGGCGCGTCTCCTGCTGAAGAATTTCTTGGATTTGGTGAGGGGTCACTCAGCGCCCGCGGGGACGAAAAGCACAACGTTGCGGATTTAACCGTGAGCGAAGAAAGTTCATTGAAAGTACAGCCACGGTCAGAGGGGAATAACACAAGTGGTCCGCAGAGGGACGCTTCAAACGGCAACCCAAAACTTTCCCGCCCTCCTCGAAGTGTTCCACGCGCGTCTGTCCCCTCTCCCAATAACGGAACCGAGAATATAACCGGTAATGGAAGAGATAACAGCTTTTTTATTAAAAAAGGTGTTTTGACGGAATCTGAGGACAGGAACGTGGCCGGTTGGGGACAACTGCGAAGTGCGAGGAGCGCAGAGACTTGGTCCGGATTCAGGTCTGAGGGCGTGGACGATGTCTCGGTTTCGGACCAGGAGGAGTTTCAACTCACAAGTTCGACATTTGCTCTCACCGGGGATACGGCTCACAACCAGGCCATGGTCCACTGGTCCGGACAAAACAGTAGCGTAAGTAGCCTACTTGGTGTGCTCCAGATTTACGCACGGACATCTTTTGACGCAGTGTGGTCAGTGTTCACGCTCACATCTTGGGTGGCATATGAGTCATTTCAAGCTTTTATTCTGACCGCGAGGATGAAAACTGAGACTGCCAACAGCTTGCACAGTTTGAGGGTCTGAGGCTTGTGTGTCTGTCATCCCCACACCCTCTGTTTCAAACACGCACCCCCCCCCCCCCCCCCCCCCCCAACACACACACACACACACACACACACACAAACACACCTACCTTTTTAATTAGCTGCTTTTGAGGTGATGCTGGCATTTGAAGAAATAGATGGAAGTGAAATTTAAATCTATTATTCTGCCATAAGAATTAAAAGGGGTGAGAGCCCCTTTCTCTTTTTTAAAATATTTTATTTATAGATGGACTCATAAAAAGCTCATTTTGATCTCATTCATTCTTTTGGTCAGTCTTTGATTGTATCATATGGCTTGAAGCCTCCAACTGTGTCCAAACCAGAGGACTGAAGCCTTCAGCTGCTTCATGCAAAAACATAAAATGGGTGTTGCTTGAATGGCCTCAAAGGTTAAGTTTCAGGGTTGAAACAGGCTAATAATGATTATCATTATAATCTAAATGAACTTGCTTACTTTGAAGGAAATATGCTTTTTGATAAAGAAAAATGGGCATAAAAAGACACATGAAAAAAATCACCTAAGGACAGCTAAATATTTTAAGTTAGTTGATAAATATTTTGCCTTAAAATGCTCCCTGAAGTTGCTTTGCTATAATATCAAAGTGAACTCTAAAATTTATGCAATTTTTCTGTGTTGCATAGACTAAAACCCCAAACAGCCCTCAGTTGACGATGTGAGTCAATGTGAAGGCACTTAAAACAACAAGGAGTTCTTTCGATGTAACATGGTTCCTCCCCATTTACAGATTTATATACAAGCAAAGAAATGTCAAAACCTATTGTAGTAAATATGTGGGACCATTACACTGTGCTATTTGGTCAAGAGGAACGATCTGAATTATTTGTCATGCCTTAACAGAATTTACAGTGAGCTCAGTGAATGTGCAGCTGTCTTGTCTGCTTAGGATGAAAGCGTGCATTTGGCTCTTGAAATGGCTTCACTGCTCAGATTTAATGATAGTCATTTGAAAACGCAGTTTAACTTAAATTTAACCTATTGAAACCCACCAGTTCTGTCATATTACATCAACATTTAATCCGAGGAAGCAGAGATGGAAGATACAGCATTTGAATGTTTTAGATCTTTTTCCCCCCTTTGCCTATGGAAAATTGTAGGTGCTAGAAAGTTGTATCTCATTAGTATTAATGAAGTGTGTCCAGGGTGTAATTTGGCTGTATAGATCTGTTCTCTGATCAGCCATAACAATATGAGCACATGCCAAAAATAGATCCTCCTCAAACATTTCTAACCAGCCTGGGTTTGAACAATGAACATCTGGTGTTATGGAGTGTCTGGTGTGATGATGTTATGAATCCTTTGGGGTCTTTGGGATGTGGGGTGGAGTCTTTGTGGGTTCGCCTTGCTTCCCACAGACAGCATCACATCCCATCAAATTGCTGGGGAATTGGGGGTGTTTGGAAGCTGGGTGAACCCTTTGGATTCTGCAAGGTTATTGTAATGAGTCATTTGGCAGTTATTGCAAGGCCCACTCCCATCCTGCAGGGGGATGCGGCTGCTGGAATACTTTTACCATGTTGAGTGTGTGACTAGCCTGCAAAATATATAAGTATAGGCAGCGAGTGTCATAACTTCCAAAATGTCGGGATGTAGGTATTTCCAACACAAAATTGTATTTAGTAACAAAATGAGTTGAGTAACTTCCTTCTACATGTCAGCGATTCTAATTCTACGAACAGTTCTGTCATCAACGTATCTGTTGGAATGTGCTTTAGAAAATGCTATTTAAATAAAGATCTCTGCTACATATTTCTGTGATATATGAATTTTTAAAAAAGTGAACACTGCACACCATGGTGTAAGTCAAGTATGCTCTTCATAAATATTACCTGTCTAAGAGGAAAAGGTTGACTCTTAAATTGAGACATATGTTCTGTCTTGTGGAGTTTGACAGTAGCCTTGATGCTCTATATATTTCGTTCGTTAAGATTGCAGCCTTGGTCATCCAGAAAAACTTTGACATATCTGCACCTCAAAGTTTTATGTCGATGTGCATTATATGTTTTCTTTAATTAATTACAATAACCTTGTGTAGGTACACCCTTAGCTGGTTATTATTATCTTATTTAGCTTGAAGTGATTATCATCAGGATCTGGCATAGTCATTTTTACATATCAGTCTCTATTAATGCAGGTTTGTCAGCTGGAGTTCTTGATATTAAAAGAAGTAATTTATTTCAGAATCAACCAAGTTTATAATTAAGCATCTTGGTTTTGCATGTTATTCCAGTCATCAGGGCTTCGATCAGCTTCCCTGGTTACAAGATGACATTTAGAGGCAGTTACACATCAGTAACTAAGCTTATATTACAGGATGAATGATAAAAAGAGGAATTTTGTAAAATGTTAGTTGCTTGACCTACACATAGAGAGAAAAAAGAAGCGCTCAGAGGCTTGTAAATGAATAATCATATGCACGTCTTTTCCAAGGCTCCTTTGTGGGAAAGAAACGGTTTGGACTTTGGCATAATAATAATAAACAGAAAACATTCTCAGAAAATCACCATTAAAAAAAAAAAAAAAGACTTACTTGCCTGCCAGTTTATTTACAAACTCTGAAAGCCAATAACTGCAGTATGTAAGACATGTTTTCTGAGCTTCTTACTGACTTGCCTTGATAAAGTTTTCTTGTCCACATCTCCTTCTGCTGAAGCCCTGTTGATGGATGCTGAAGTTATTTTTTAAACTACCGCTCTTTGAAAAGTAAGCTGCGATGACATTTAAGCCTAAAAACCATGTAGAATGTAAAATGGCGCCCTGTCCATGTGCTGCCTACTGCGCTAATTTGTGCTGTATGCAACCTTTAAATACCATGTGCTCATTCATACAGCAACTAATTGTCAACCTTCAAGGGTTTTATTGGAATAATATAAACTCTAATGAATTGAGAACATTTATATGAATGTATGCCTGAAACTGATTTCAAATACAGTATGTTTTTTTTTTTTTTTCTTTCTTTTTTTTTTGCATTCATGCTACCATAGCCTTGAGTGGTTTTCCTCTGGGAGCCAATATGGTAAATACAGCATTTCAGTCAACCCCGGTTCATCAAAGACTCACTGGGCCTTTGTGAACAGCCAAGGGCACAACATATTTTATAGCTGAAAATGTGAGGTATTTAATATCCAAAGGTCTTTAGTGTGCAGTAAAGCGTAATTGATTTTGTTCAGACTGCATAAGGTTTGTCACCTTTTAATTAGAGATCTGAACTATGCTTTTGTATAATCTAAGACTTTAGCACATTCATTTCTCATTGATCTGGTCAAATATGGGAGAAATGAGGCTCAGTTCTGAAAATAGGATGGTGAGTCATTTTAGGGTTGGACATTCTGGTTCTTTTTAGGATTATACTAAGTAGGTTGTATTTATTTTCCAGTAAATTGATGGATGATATGTGTGTTTAGTTTGTTTGAGCTTTATTAGAGAGAGTGATCGGCTGGGATTTGCAAGCTTTTTATTCAGGTGCTCTAGTTTCTTCTCACAGTCCAAAGACTAACAAGGTGAATAAGAAAGTCTTGCCTGTAGGTGTGAATGTGTTTGTCATTCTGTTCACCCTGTGAGGCTGTCAAACTGTCCACGATGTGTGCCGGGACAGGCCTCAGTCCCCTGAAGACCTTGAACTCATCTGTCCTACTTTATTTTTACTCAGCTTTAAAAGAATTGTATTATTATGAAAACAGTGCATTATTTATCACACTTCGAAAAATGTATTCCTGCCCTAGCTTTCCTCAGAGGTGTGTTGTCAGCCTCAATGTGGCACCAACTTCTGCTTTTTCTCCCTCTGTATTGGATCACCCATAAGTTTTAAAAAGTCAGGCTGTTGGTGTGAACCTTGGATGACCCTCTCAAAAAATATATTTCTTGGGGGTGCATTCAGTGATTTGAGAAGAGATGGTATATGGTTCCTCATTGTCCTAAAACCAAACAAGTTTTTTCACCACATTTCTTTGCCTTTAGCTGAATGGCATATTCAAGGTTACTCAGACTTGAAATCTTATTGTATTTCTCATCAGCTTTGAGGTGAAAAAGAAAGAGAAAAAACTCTGCTTCAGTAACTCAAACTTCTCAGTGGTTGACAAGATTTTCTAGTATGGCTGCAAACATTCAGTTGCATTCTTTCATTTTAGATACAGTGGCAAACTTTTCAAGCTATCGGTGCACCACAATGTAACTTTGGAATGACAGCATATCTCCTTTTTGGTCTTTTGACTTTTAAAATAATTGTTGTTCATTCACTTAAACAGCAGATTGGAACGCGGCAAACATTTGTTCATGTGAATGAGTGTGCAGAGCTTATTGATATTTCTTTAAATTGCATCTTTATTACCATCTTCAGAAATGTTGTCAATCTGAAATAGAATAAGGGCTATACACTGAAGTCTCTATCTGTGTTTTTAGTGGGGGAAGTTTTATATAATATTTTCTATTTTCTCTATCATTTTTATAGGGCATCCACAATATGAAGTTTTCTCTGTTAGCTTTGTGCATAGCTTCTCGTCCTCTACTTCCACCAGTTCTTGGCTTGTTCTTTATCACACATCAAAAGTAGACCCATGTCGGTAGTTCAGAAATCTTCATTGATCATGTTGGTGCTTTTGGATATGTAGAGGATGTCTGTAAGTCATGTTTTTGAAACAAAAATCAGGGCATTTAAACTGTAAGAGATCATATAAAGTCAAATCATAGTTTCTATTCACAGCCAATCAAATCTGAATGGGAATCATGATGAGATTACTGGCATCAAGGAGGATTTTAAACAACTTAGATAAACTAGAGTTTGTAACTGGTACTGCAGGCTAGGGCTGGGCAATAAATTGAAAATTGATCAACATTGAGATTTACAGCGATAACCAATGCCATTTTGCCCAAATCATTGTATTCTGCGTTTTAATAAAATGATAAGAAATTTCATTTTTGTCTATTTTGGCTGTTTCTAGGTAGGCTATGCTCATGTCCCTTTAAAATACTGAGCTACATGAACCGTCTGTAATCACGTGACTCCACCTCATCCAGTCTGTACTGAGTTATTGTCCATTTATCGTTACCGAGGTGAACTGCTCAATATCTCGTGAAATGAAGTGTAGGCCATATTGCCCTGCCCTACTGCAGGCGATGTATTATTCTATCACAGAGGAACTGGTTTGTTGATTTCTAAACATAGGCCTATATACAGTATATTAAACAGTTAAATTTGGTGAATTTTAACAATATCTTTGAGAAACCATGATGTACATTAGTTTACTATCACCTAACTTGTTTTTACTATCTCTTTGATCTGAGTTCAAGGTTAATGAGAGCAAGGTGTCAGTTTTATTCCTGTCTGTGCAATACAACCATACGCCTTCTTCTACAGTAGTGTTTCTGAATGGGGCAGTACCACTCCCCCCAGGGGGGCGTTCAGAGGCCATCAGGGGGCAGTGGGGTTTATTCTTAAAAGGGGGGGGGGGGGCGTTGGTAATCCATTGATTTGATTTTGATTATTGACACTCATTTCAACCAAAGAGTCAGGAGAAACGAGGGCTATTTCCCATATTCACGTGAATGAGGCTCCAGAAGTGCTAACTGTAGGATATTCTGTTGTCAGACATTTGCTATCCACGTGAACGCAGCATAACGTAATGCGCCGACAGTGGAGATGGAGAGAAAACGTGGACCTGATGATGTGAATCGCCTAGAAAGCTTTGAAGATGTCATAAACGTCAATCACAATTAAAGAGGATAAAGTATTTTTTTTAGTGGATTCAGTTCACCATTTAATCAGATCACATGTTTGCAACTAGTCTGAGAATTATGGATCTTAGCGTTTCCACCATATCAGTTTAAGACAGCTTTCATGATTTTTAAAAAAGTTTTTGTGGTTTTATTTGCGCTTCGTTCTCCTGCCAACGCACAGTCGAAGTGAGTTTCTTCTGGTCATGTTGTTAGCTATGCTTGGATTGGGGCTCTAAGCTGCACAATAGATAGTTCTGGATTTAAACTCGTGTGGCGTCTGCACGATGAGCCCACAGCTGACGCAGTGTGTGTTTTTACCAAGCGGTAACCTCTGATGGCCAACTATGAGGCTACCCGGAAGAAGTCATTATTTGTAGTTCTCCCTTCAACCTCTAGGGGCTGGCTGTAAAACATTGCAAATCCCCATAGACTTCCATGTTAAAAAGGCCAACTTCACAGCAGAAATAAACATGTTTACATCCTGGTTCAAAAAATCATTTTAGGTTTAATTGGTCAAGTTTACCTTCATGTCAACTGTGAGGACAACACATTCTCACTCCCAACTCGTCATCTGTTGATGCTTGGGCAGGCTCGCTCCACGTCACCTGCCTATGCGCGGGGTATTCCCATCTCGTATGTGACGCAGCGGGTCTCTCATTGAATGTTATGGAAATCCCCAATCGGCTGTATTTGACGACAGGAGAACATAAAAGAGGATCCTTTTCTGGTGATTTTGATCACCCCTGGTGGCGGCCGGAGGAGAGATGACGGCGAGTCCGACTAAAGAGAAGGAAGTCGACTAAAGAAAAATATTTAACAACTGGTTGAAACACTTGAGGCAGTGTTTAGCTTGACTGGTTGGGAAGCTGCCACAGTATTCAGAGGCTGCAGTTCCTCCACGCTGCCGGTCTCGGTACGATTCTATGCCTGGGACCCGCTGCAGCCCCCACTCTCTACCCCCCTTTCACTCTCCTCTCATCCTGTGATATAAAGTTCGTCAAAGCCTGAAAAAACACCTGATTACAATACAACAGTGTGTGTTTATTATGTTGCCTATTTGAATTCTGTTTATTTATGTTCACTGAAGAATGCCCTCGTATATGACATGAATAAAGTTACTGACAGCCACCGCAACATCGTTTATCCCTTCCTTAGGGCTGGTTGTTAATAGCGTACTTAGCAACCACTGTAGCAACAATCACAAAACCTGGAAGAATGTCCGTCAACACGAAAAAGTACTGTGGATCGTTTACATGAAACAAATGGATATTATGAAAATAAAGTGTACTGTATGTTTGACGCTAGAAAAGTTATCAGAACAAATCTGAAGCCGCAATCTATCTTGAAAAATATAAATTTCTACTGAAGATTGAAGGGACATCCGGCCTTTTTTCTTTTGGTCACACCTGGGGGCAGTGTTGTATAGTAACTAAGTAAAAATACTTAGTTACTTTACTTAAGTAGTATTTTTTCATATTTGTACTTTACTTTACTACTTCTATTTCTGATGACTTTTACTTTTACTTCACTACATTTTCCGAGAAAAATCAATACTTTTACTCCATTACATTTACCTGAGCATCTTAGTTACTCGTTACAAAATAAGTAACTTAATAGCCAATGGACAATCTTTGTTTTTTTGTAGTGGGGCTAGTAGCCACTAGTAGCAGGTTTGTGCAGCCGTCTCTGAAGCTAAACACGCCTTTACCTGCCTCAGCAGCAGGTGAACGGCTGTTCAGCATCGCTGGTCTGGTCTTCAGTCCAAGAAGAGCGAGACTGAGTTCTTGCCATATTGAGAAACAACTTCTTTTGATGTTGAACAAAAAGTTTTTCAGGGTTCAGTCATGACTGGATGGACAGTTCATGTACTGTCGCACTGCAGTCATGTTAAAGTTCATACAATCAAGTTTTTGTTTGTTTTCATCACCTCCGAGCACCAAGAGTTTATTAGGAATGATTTTATATTGAATGCACGTGAATATGAATGTTGGTAGGCATGCATGCACACAGGTCTGTAAGGATGTTTGTGTGTATTTCTCTATATGGTTGGGTTTATGTATGGAGGTATTGGAGCTCCTTTACACTTTGCAAATTAAAACTTAAAAACTAAACTAAAATAAAATAAAGAAAATGTAAAACTCAAATTTCTGATTGCGTTTTATTAACAGTACTTTTTACTTTTGATACTTAAGTACAGTAAATACTAACTACTTTTTTACTTTTACTCAAGTAATATTCTAACAGACGACTTTCACTTTTACTTGAGTCATTTTCCAGTAAGGTACTTTCACTTTTACTCAAGTATGGCTTTTGGGTACTTTATACAACACTGCCTGGGGGGAACTCAGCAGTCACATAACCACCACTAGGAGTCACTTTTGAATGCTTTTTAAGTCAAAACGTAAGGGATTTCCATAACATTCAACAAGAGACCCGCTGCGTCACATATGTACAAGATGGGTATACCCCGCGCTTAGACAGGTGACGCGGAAGGAGCCTGCCCAAGCGTCAACAGATGACGAGTTAGGAGTGAGAATGTGTTGGTGAGGGGGGTGAATTTTTTTTTCATTATTTAATCTTGAAATTACACATAATTAAGGGCATGTCCTTTACATTGACATGCGGCAGACCGGAAGCCGGCCTGGCGACCGGTGGCTCCTAGGTAGCTCCTTGTTTGCTCTCCGTGAGGTCTCAGTTTGTAACAGAGTAGTACAACAGCGGTTTTTACTCAGCAAATAGCAAGTCTAAGCGTATCTTACCTTTACCCTGCTGCTTAGGGGGTTTATCTTCGTTAGCTTCTGTTAGTTTCAAGTTAGCTCAGTTATCGTTTAGCCCAGAGTACGTCAGCTGTCAATTATTTGCCCCGCGGCTCGAAGCGGCCTTGCCTTTGTCCATTTTAGTATTTTCCAGGACTGGCGACACATGTGACATGGCAAGATGGCGTCGGTGGGACACGCCCAACTGGCTTCACTTTTAGGACTTCAGAAACCAATGGGTCATGTGAGCGGAGGGTTTGTCCCTCTCTTTTAACAGTCTATGGTTTTTACTAAAGCGTAGGGGTATGGTGTTGTGCTGCAGTTTTTTTTTTTTTGTTATTGACTGGGAAACTCCACATGGAGGATTTTTTTCCCTCCCTATTGTTCGCTGCAGTCAGATCCACTGTAACCCAGTGCAGCATTGGTGGGCGGTGTTAAATCACCTGGTAGTGCAGGTATTGTGTTCCCAGAGTTGTCCCCCATTTCTCAGCTCAGATGGACCTGGTTCTATTCTGACTTTTAGCTGTACGTCACCTCTGGTCTTTAAAGATGACCGGATGAATCCTTTTTTCTTCTCTTTTTTAAAGAACCGTAATTACGTGGATTTGAGTCATCAGCTGTACTACAGCTGAAATAAATGTGCAGTCTGCAGTGAAACAACTATCAGAGATCCATCAGAGTTCACTAACTTGGTGTGACTCATGTGCAGCAGCAGCACTGGTTTCTATGGATGTCTGTGTTACAGGGAAGTGACGGATTTTTACGCGGTTACGCAGGAAGTGACGGGTTTTTCAACGAATCCACAGATCGCTTTATATAAGCTCCACCCCTTTGGTCCGGATTGGTTAGATCAGTACCCCTACCGAAGGGTACCAAAAAAGTAGGCTGGGTCGGGTTGGATAAAAGGGTTTTTATCTGTGTAGACGCAAAAAAACATTGACCGATCCTTCCTGACCCGACCCAGACCCGCTGGTGGAAACGGGGCTTAACACACCTGATTCAGATCAATTGAAGTGTTCATGATTTTTTTCAAGCCTGCTAACAAGCCATTCGTTTGAGTCAGGTATGCTTAAGTATGAACACCTTGAAAACATGCGCGGCAGAGGTCTCCAAAGACCAGGATTGGAAACAGGTCTCTATGCTATTCAATCACGTACACTTCTTACTGCATACTGCAGGGCTATTGAGGCTGCATCCCCTGCACTGATTTCTTCAACCCTTGAGTATTGAGGCCACACTTGAATTTGCCGACTACATAAAGTCACGCAAGTTTTGTCACTGTTATGGGGGAAATATATTTTATACGTTCACTCTCTGACTGCTAGATGTCTTTTGATATATTTTCAAATCCAAACATTCACTGCTAACATCCATGTTATTGGACAGTGGGAGGAAGCCAGAGTACTTGGATAGAACCCACGCATACATGGAAAGTACGTGCAAACTCTACACAGAAAGGATATGATACAGTGTATTGAAATTATCCCCAAATTCCAGTTAATTCCCATAAGTTTCCAATAATTCCAATAAATTCCCCTAATTCCTGTGAAAAACTTCCAATTTGGAATATTTCTAAGATTCCCCAGCTCTAATGGAAAGTTTCTGGAAATTATTCAGAAATTTACTGGAAATTTTCCTTCCGTTTACAACCCAGACAGGTAAAAGAAAACAATAAATGCACACACACACACACAAAACAGAGTTCCCAAATAAAAAACAAAACAAAAACAACTAAATTCAACAAGAAGTTAGGATTAAAAAGGCTGATGTTGAAGGGGCCATGACATCAAATTTTACTTTTCTGGGGTTTTGGGGGTATAATATGATTTGTTGTGCACTGATGGGTAGGGATGTAACGATATCCACATCTCACGATACGATATCATCACAATATGAACCTCACGATACGATATTTTTCTCGATATTGTGGGGAGGCTTGCAATAACAATAATGATGGTATAAAATGCTTTGACCAGTTGTTACAATATTTATTGTCATATTCAAGGTTGCAACATTTTGACCTGCTTGAAAAACCTTTGCTGAAGTGTGAAATTTAAGTAAAAATCCAACGTGTGAAATTTAAGTAAAAATCCAACACATATTTATTGAGAAGACAGCTCAGGGACTAGAATAAATAAACTTAACCAGGCATTAAAAACAGCCTATTTAATAAGTAAAAAGACCCAGGCACAAAGAAACTGCCTCGTCTTTAGTAGTCAATCCACCTTATTCCTGAGCTAGCACATGTAGAAAAAAGGATACGATCAACTTCCTGTGTGATACGGAAATAGCGCTTCGCCATTGACTCACAGTATAAGATGTTGTTTCGGCTCGCGGTTTAGTCGAACATTTCAACAGGAGTTTTCATAACATTTCTAAATAATTTGCCCCAGAAAATGTACTTGCACGGTTCGGGAACACGTGTGGTTCGTGGCTGTACTAACAAGCAGAGAAAGTTGAATTTGTGGCTACAACAGCGATTTGTAGAACATGCACCTCTGTCTTAGTGAGAGAGGCTGCAGGGCTCCAAACTGCGACATAGTGGTCGCATGTTAGGATTAAAATATCATCTACTTTTAAGTAAATAAGATCGTATCCCGCCTCTTTCAACAAAACACGACCAACCTTATTCCTCTGTAATACTCTGCTCCCCAATTCTGGAATTCCCTCCCTCCCGATCTCCGCAGTGGACTCCTTCCCTCTCTCCAAATCCAGACTCAAAACTCTTCTGTGCAAGACGTCTGATTTCACCTAATTCCATGTACATCAATCCAATTTTGTTCTCTGTGTTCTGCTTAGTGTTTTAGTTTAATGTTTCGCCCGCTTTGTACAGTGTCCTTTGGTGCTTTGATAAGGCATCTGTCAAATTAAATGTGTTTACTATTATAATTATCATGCACATTATTATTATTATTATTGTTATGTAGGTACTGATAAGCCCCGAAGCTTTTGCGATTGCCCATTGCTTCACAGTCAGACGTGACAGAGCTAAGAAGGAGCTAAAGGCTGCTGTTTGTTATTTTTGGCCAGATCTTCCTCATCCTCCTCCCACCCCTCTGTTGCAGGAGGTGGAGGGAATGTGACGTTGTCCTGTCTGAGCTGTGAGAGCTGATCTTCCCACGTAGTTTACCTAAAAAGCTCATAAAACGTGGAGTAGCGTGAACATCTAGCATGTAAATAAATGCCAGTTCCAGTCGAACCGGAAGTTGCTCGCATATTTCACGCAAGGGCTCATGGGGCATAGGAATAAGGTGGATAGTTAAAAATACCCCCCCCCCACCTTCCTCTCTCCTTCCACCCTCAGCTCTCACCCCGTCCTTCAGCTGATTCAACTGCGTGAGTGGACCTGAGTAGACTAACTTCTGTGCAGTCAGGTCTGGGTTTTCAAACAAATGGATTTAAAAGAGAACTTCTGCAGCAACACTGAGGGAGGCGACCACAACCTTGTCATTACCTATAAGTTTATTTATTTTCTAAATGCTGCCTTGCCTGATAAACATAGTTCACTATCTGAAATGCCCATGTTGCTAACAGATAGCCTTTAGCAGACTCCAACCACTAGGGCAGCTTGACCTACTTTCTCTAAATAAGGTGTAGCCAATCAAAATGAAGTCAACTTGGTCTCCAGGTAAAGCTGCATATCATTACGGCACCCAACTCTTTTACTGAGGAAGGGAGGTCCAGCGTGCCAAAATAATCCCCCACTGTAAAAAGTGACGTTTTTTTCTTTGCAGTATTTACGCAGTAATGTCAACTATATCAACCAGTTTTTACTGCTATGTCATCACCCCTTTAAGTTTGAGGTGAAAATCCATTGTGTCGATCAAGTGTTTATTTGTGATTAGTTCCAAAAAGATCCATGACTGACTGGATTGGCTTTGTCTCTGTCTGTGTTTTCAAGTTTGATTTAGTAAATCCAGCCCCTTTTTCGAATCTGATCCGTCTCTTAGAAATACAAGCTTCAAAAGCTAAACATTTTCTTAAAAAAACAATATTATGGGTGCAGTTGTTAAAAACTTAGCCGAGAGCAAAGAATTGCAGTGCTGTTATTGCTGATAGATCTGTTTGTGAAAAAAAAAACTGTCATGTCAACAACAGCTACTTGGGGATACAGCCCTTATGTCCAGTGGACCATTGAAAGCAAAAGGCTCCCATTCTTCAGGTGCACACACTTAAAGTTATACCGTGTAACTTTTGGCCACAAGGAGCGCTAAACCTGCAACAGTGCCAATATCTCACAGGACTCACGGCAATGACGCAAATTTAAATCTCCTCTCCCGTGTTTGGATATTGAAATAAACGAGTCCATCAAGATTCAAGAATTTTCTAAAGGATTTTTCACCATTGGAGGATATACCCCATGGCGGAGGTATGCGCCTCTAACTGTTTCTAATTATATATGTTTACATAGCTGAAACGTCACACACACAAACGCACAATGCAAAGATAAATGTGCAATTAAAATTGGCCAAGAAACCAAGTTGTAGTTTTGTGCACTGAATGAAGTCGTAACTTTGGCAAAACTCACGTTTGTTATGAGAACGTCTGGATTAGCACAGCTTACGGGACATTAAAGTGGCTCTGCTTCCTTCTGAACAGCGTATGAAAACCATACAACTAAACCAAGCAAACTGCCGATCGTTCTGTTACTTCTTTGATATCTATATGAATCACAGAGAACGCATTTATTGCTGCAAACCAGCCATAATTGCGTAAAATGTTTAGGGAGTCACGTTAGCTTTGGTCTATAGTAATTCTAGCCGCGTTTTGCTAACAGGAAACTATAGGCAGCTTATACAGCTCTTATCGACGTTGTTTTGAATAAATGCTGAAAAAAAAAGGAAAGCATCACATTTTCGTATGTTTACACAACAGTTTCAACAGCCAAACTTAATTACCAGTCTAATGATACCGTGGCAAACAGAGAGTAGGTTTTGCTTCCACACTTCTGTTTCAGAAATCTCCAACGACTGAATTCTTTTCCAATGTCCACTCGTGTTTTTGATCTGCCGTGATCCCTTTGCCTCTTTTTTTTCTGGCCCGCTCAGACATCACTTTCACCTTTTTACTTTGTTCCGCCATGACTATGCTTCGAGTAATGAAAGAAAAATCGAGCTTAAATAGAGGAGCCGTAAAGCAACTTGCTTTACGGCACTTTCATCGACAGCCCGCCTCTCCAATGTTACGATGTCTGGTTTCGGGTTACACACTGTGTAATCGGGAGCAGCTCCCTCGTACTTTTCATGCTGCATTTGCGTGAAACCGGGCAGACAGACGACATCCGCTGCATGTAAAGTTATCACCAGCCTCTATGTGAAGACGTGGTCCGTCAGTTACAGTGACATCAGTCCACATCTGTTCGGTTGTCATGGCGATGTCGTATTGTTTTCCCTGACCCATGTTTTACCGTCTTTCGCTCGGCTTCATTGATTAAAATGACACCTGGTTTGTTACCAACGGCCGTCTGCCCGACTGCACGTGAACGCAGCATCAGTGAGACGCTGGTTTCTCCCCTCTGCAGCGCGGTAACTTTTCAAAGGCATTACCTCGAACTGAGCTGAAAACTCCGGTGTGTCCGGTGAGTTTCTGTGTTTTCCTACCGTCACGCTTCTCCCGAACGCAAAAACATGGCGATGCGACATGGCAGCCTTCACCGAGCCGCCCTGCTCGATGTGTAAATGAATGATACGAACGGCAAATTTAGAACTTAGAGGAGCATTTCAGTTTGTTGATGGGAGTGATTAGTGATTAATGAAAAAACACTTTTGAACCAAATAATCAGTTTTTGTGAATAAAACACAGGAGAACTTACACAATATCCCTTTAATGGCTTTAGGTTTGTCAGTATTGGGGTTAGAGCATGAGTTAAATGATGATTAAATTGATAAATGAATTAAAGTTTAGATAGAGATAAAAAATATTTCAGAAGAGGAAAACTACAAATCTAGCTCATCATAAGATCTGTTTATTTGCTTTTTCTGTGTCAATATTTGCCAGAGGCATTGAAAATATAGTTCAGATATTTAAAGTGTCTTCTGGAAACCATGTACAACATAGCTTAGTGCCAAAACCTTTTTGATCAGGCAGTTTAGTCATGGTTAAACTAAGACTAAAATGTCTGGAGACCCTTTAGTTTAATTGGTGAGAAAATATTAATGTGTGGTCACAACATCAGTAAGGTGGGGAAAAGAAATGTCAATAACAGGGGAATTAGATTGGAAGCCGCTGTCCACAGCTTTGTTGTGAGATCAAACAGTGCAATGAAACTGCGAGGTGGCTTTTCATATTGTTGCAGCGATGATCAAAGATGATCATATATTTGTATGGTCATGGATATATAGTTCTGGGTTGGCTAGCTTAGCCTATATGCTGAATATATGGGCATTAGGCTTCATTAGGCAGGAATAAGAGGGACCTGGCAGGCTACAATGCTGTTGGTGGAGGTATTATACATGCTTGAAGAACAGGATCAATGCAAAAAAAAAAAAAAAAAATCTTTTTTTCCATTAGGCATTTACTATACATCATTTAATACCCATCCATGACTTTGTTGTCTCCCAGGTCCTTCCAGCCTCAGCTTGATAAACTCCGTGATTTTCTGTGTTAGCATATTTTTCTTTTGTCGTCTTTTCTTTTTAATCTTTGCATTTAAGCTGCCCAATTAAGTATATTTTACTATTGATGGTGCACTTTATAACAAAACAGAAACAGCTAGATTTAATCAGAGTTCATGAAAAGACTGAATACTGTGACAAGCAGTTTGGAGCAGAGAATATAATAAAACAGGATAAAAAAAAAAGTAAAAGAATTGTGTGTGTTTTTTAAGATAATAATTGTTTAAAATGAAAATGAACTGTGCACCATGAGTTAAAATGCAGCTTGCACGTGCTAGCAGTAAACAAGAAGCCCAACAGCTAATTGCTATTTAGAAGCTGACCAGATTAGTATGTTTCTTGGTTTATTAATTCAAAGTCATGAGTTACTGTTACCCTCCCACCAACATCCATTTCCCCAGAATTAATGAGTTACAATAAGAGTATAATATCTTATGCTCAAAATAGGCCTCACTCAAATAGTAGTGACTGCCACATTTGTATACAAAATATTGAATACCAAGCGCAATAACCTGTTGGATTAAATTGTTTTTGATACACAAATAAGCTACTCTATAAAAACGGGGAAATACATGTAAAAAGTCATAGAATAACAATATAGTGCTGACTTTTGACAAGAAAGTTGATATTTTAGAAATACTAAACTGTTAATCTAAAGTAAAAAATGATTTTGGTCACGTATTCACCAACAAGTTTGTCATTTTTAACCTCAGTGTTTACATTTGGCCTGCCCTTTGAGCTCAGTGACTGAGAAATGGAGAACTAGTGCCCCAGAAACTGACTATAAAAACTAAAGTGCTCGATGGCATAAAAAGCAAATCATCAGAGAATTTGTAGATTCTTGCAAGTCGTTTTTAACAAGCAGACCTAACTGGTTAGTTTTAACTGCAGAAGCGTTTTCATGTATGAGTGCACAGTAAAAAGAAGTTATCTTGATTGAAAACATACAGGAACTTGGAAGTGCACCTTTCTTCTTTCCCCCTTTTCCTGCTGTAAGTGCTTAAGGCCAGTTTAACACAAGCAACACAGTGGGAACTATATAGGAATTATGGAGAGTCTACAGTTGTTGGTAGTATCCCCTTCACTGCATAACCGGCAGCATGTTCATTATATTCCCTCGGGGTAGCAGCCTCAACTGAGCTACAAGCTACCTGTTGTTGCTGTGGAGTTGTGTTAAGCCTGCAGGTGCTTCTTCGATTGTGAAGTAAAGCTCTTAGCTACTGACAGACATTTTTTTCACCCAGATAAAATATGCATTCCACCCAGATTGCTCGCCCTTTTCACCCACATTCAATTCAGATTCAAAATGTCAGACTTCCAGGTCGTAAACACCATCTTCTGTACTGTACCTTTGAGAGTCGAACATGCTCACTGACATGCAAATCCAACAGCCTGTGGTGGAGCAAAGGAGAAACAGAGTACATCAGGGATTTTCTTTCCTTTTTTTTCTTTCTTCCTTGTTTATTTTGGGCCACACAGATTACTAGATAATGTAAAATGCCAACGGTAATGGACTGCTTATTTAATGCGGTAGTAGCTTGAGTTGCAAAACCAATGAGCAACATTCATTGCCATAAAAATATAATCTGAGTACTGTCACATGTTAGTTTGTAAAAAAATAGGTTTTAACTTTTTAACCCATGACCTCTTATTACTGCTGAAGTCAGCTTTAATGTCACAGAGATGTGCAAAGGACTCTTCCCATCCTCTCCACAACACGGTGAAGAATCAACAGAGTGGGTTCAGTGGGAGGCTGCGTCAGGTTCACTGTAGGACGGAGAGATACAGAACTTCATTCCTGCCAGCAGCATCACCCTAAAGAACAAGACTGACTGACTGATTTTTGTTAGACTATAATTTCATATAATGGTATATTGTTTAAAAAAAAAAAAGAGTGAGCTTTTACAATGCTGAATTTCCCTTCTGGGATGAATAAAGTATTTTTTATTTCATTTCAAAGACAGAGAGCAGGGAGGAGACAGTGATGAGCTCATTGCTATGTGACATAGTCATTGGCTGTTTCTACCTGCTGGTCAATGCTTGGCCAAAAATTTGAGAAATGAGAGGAAATAAGGAAAATGGAGGTGGAGGGATATATGCAAAGAAATACACCGCCACACACCTCTAATGGATCAGAAGATATTATGAATGTGTTAAAGCTGTTAAATAATCCCCCCACATACACTCTATACACTAATCCAGCAGACCGTTCGCCATTGCTTGCGGAGCCTTTCTGTATGTGTGTAATTAGAACAGATGAAAATCAGACTTTTTTTCTTAACAATATGGAGGAAATCTGGAAGGACTTCCACATTCCTTGGATGTTGGAAAACAGTGGAAAACTTTAATTGCGGTAAGTAGGGCTGGGTATTGTTAAGAATCTCACGATTCATTTCGATTTCGATTCTTTGGGTTGCGATTTGATTCAATTTTGATTCAATATTGATTTAAATGCTTCGATATCGATTCGGTAAGAAGTAGGAACTGTGTTGTAGATTTTTAAATATTTATTTTTATGCCCATGTGAACATATGCGGTATGTCAACTTATATTTTTGGGTAATAAAAATATTGGGTAATAAAAATATATAATAAAAATATTTTTTATTAAATAAAAAAATATTTAATAAAAATATTTTGGTAAGAAAAATATTTGCCATTTTGGTGTTGTATGATGTAATGTGGCCTTTGTCCATACAACATAAATAACACGCACAGCTCCCCTCATTGATCAGGAGGTGAATCGATTCAGAGGATTTGCGATTCGATATTTAAATGCACAGGGAAGAATGAAAACAGAGACAGCTGTGGTGTTGCTGAGAGTTAATGACTCATCTGGGAGATATTGTGAAATATAACGTTATTTGCTCTGATCTGGGCAACGTTGGGACCAGGAAATAAAATAGTTCAGTCCAAAACACAAATGGATCAGGAAGACGGTGTCCTGCTCTCTTTAGTTTCATCTGCAGGATATTTGAAAGCTACGTGGTCTATACAGTCATTAAACAATACCAAAAGCTAAATATATGACAAAATAGAAAAGTGACGACCTTTTAAAGAGTTACATTTTTTAAACCAACTTTGATAAGTAATAACGAGATTTGCATTTTCTATTCCAGTGTGGCTTGTAATTAAAGCCAGTTTCTGGAGATGAATAATAGTTTACATTAAAGACACACAACGTAACTTTTAGACCTTAAAAATCTGTGTTTCTGACTCGTTTTGATGTCACACCAACATTCATTATGCGCATTTTCGAGCCGTCGGTGCCCAGAGCCGTCCCGGGGCTCAGAAACAGCACTATGTAAGATTCCCATCCGGGACGTGACCGTGACGTTGCAGCCAACTATTGGTTGCAGCACCGCGTCACTCACTAGCAACCGGATGTAAGCCAGGTATCAACATCGCGGGTGTTTTGAATGCGCATCATGTCGAATTTGGTAAAGAAACGCAAGGAAACATCATCGGAGGAAGAGAGGAAAAGAAACAGAGGAAGGGACAGAACAAGAGTCAAGATAAGACTGTCTTTTACTGGCTGGAGTGAGCTTACAGTACAGGTACGAACAAGATGGATGCTAGTTTAGCTGTCGATAGGGGGAGCGTCACTGAGAAAACTGCTGAAAGTTCCGTTGTGTGTCTTTAATGCTCCAATATAAAAATAATATGTCAGAATACCTTATAGATCGCCAGAAAACATACCTATAGGTTATCATTACCGTAGACGACTTTCCAACGTTGTAAATCCAGATATTCATGCTGCTTCCCATGTTGGTAGACACTGTAATGGGGACTGGAGCCCTAAGCAATGATGGTGCCGCAAGATGGTGCAACACACAAAAGGCTTGTCGGATTAGACTGTACAGTGGGCTATTTAATTTTTTATCACAATATTGTGGGGAGGCTCATAAAGATGGTATAAAATACTTAAAAAAAAAACATAAAACATATATTGTCATTTCAAGGTTATGACATTATGAACTGCTTGAAAAACCTTTGCTGAAGTGTGAAATTCAAGTAAACATCCAACATATATTTATTGAGAAAAGGGCTCAGGTATTATAAAAAAAAACTTAACCAGGCATTAAAACAGCCTATTTGATAAATATGAAAATGACCCAGGCAGTAATAAACTGCAAAGTCTTTAGTTGTAAATGAATAAAAATAAATACGTCCGCCTGTCAGTGGTAAGTCAGATGCACTGTGACTGCTTAAACCTCTACTGCAGGGGTGGGCAACTCTGGTCCTCGTGGGTTGGCATCCTGCAGGTACTAGGAATTTCCCTGCTGCAACGCATGTCTCTAATCAATGGGTAGTTGTGCAGAGCTTGATGTCAAGCTGTGCACAAGTCACAAGGTGTGTTGCCACAGGGAAACTCCTAATGCCAGCAGGATGCTGCCCCTCAAGGGCTGGAGTTGCCTATCCCTGCTCTACAGGTGCTGACAGAACTTTATTCTTGCATGTGATTGGGGATGTTGTGCGCCTTGCTGTCAACAATCAACTGAACAGATGCTCTTCTGCATCTGCTGCTGCTGCAGGTTACAGATCTGGGCATGAAAAAGTTCCTCCTTTTTCTGCCAGAAGTGGTGCAGTGATAGTGCACTATTACTGCACTATCACTGGCTGAATGATTTGTCCCACAAATACGTCATCACGCACGGTGTCCAAACTTGGCGTGTGGAAACATCCTTGTTGCGGGCATTCATTTATGCTCTGAAATCGTTTCCCCTGGGCCCACAGGTGTTTCTCTGTGCAATTGAATTAGCAGACAAGTTGCTGGTAAGTGGCTGGTACGTGGGTGGCAGTCGGCAAAAGGGGGAACTTTTTCATGCCCGCATCTGTAAAGGGAGAGTTTTAATGAACAGCTGAGATAAGAAAATATGAAAATGTATAAAACACAGGAGGCGTTTAAATACACGGACATCACCGTGTGGCCAACCCCACCCTGCCACGCATCAAGTTTGTTGTTGCGTAAATAAAAACTCACTGAGTCAACACTATCATCCCTGCGGGGTCACAGATGAAGCTTCTTGTGGAGTAATAACTGGACCAAAACAAACTTTCTTAGTGTTCCTGTGACCTTGAGAACAAGAACAAAGATCTCACTTCTCGTGGAGTATAACAGGCTTATGTTTTCATCCTCCTATATCCATGCTGGTCACCAGATGGGCTTTCACCTTGTTTGTTTTTCTGTATGTGTGGTCTACATGTGCTTCCTTTGGCTCAAAAGAGCGCACTGGCAACAAAGGATCATGGTTTATGTGGTTTAGCATATGCTCCGCATAGACCGAAGTGAAAACTATTGATTTTGTCTCATTTTGTGACAAGACCATGACAATTTCATTGCAGTTTACCTACCGTGATACTGTGATATTGCCAGTATCGTGACAACCCTGTAGCTTGGCGGCTGTAGCTCAGGTGGAAGAGCAGTCGTCTTTCAACCGGAGGGTTGTGGGATCGATTCCAGGCTTCCCCAGACTACATGCCGAAGTGTCCTTGGGCAAGACACTGAACCCCAAGTTGCCTCCCGATGTGCCTATCGGGGTATGAATGTGTGTGTGTGACTGGGTGAATGTGATATGTAGTGTAAAGCGCTTTGAGCGGTTAGTATGACTGGAAAAGCGCTATATAAGTACGGCTTATTAAATTAAAAATTCAACATTTTTCCAATTATTTACAAATAATTAAATATTTATGTATAGGGAATTTAAATAAAAACAGTAAAACAAAGTCACGTGGCTTCTTAAGAATGATATAAAAAATAAACATTTCATCATTATTTCTATATCTAACCTTGGTGTCTATACAACTACACTTTTATTTTACTTTACCCATTTTAAATTTACCTAACCTCACCTCACAATAATTTTTATTATTGGGGTTTTTTTTATATATCCCAAGAAAGAACAGAAAAATCTCAAGATCTCCTGTCTCTAAAAAATCTCAATTTTAAAAAATTTATATATTTTAAAATATCATATATATCCAACAAAAATATCGCATTTTTCATTTATCATTTTTTGCACCCCCTAATAATAAGTCCATTTACCATTTACCAACCCTATCATCAGTGATCCCTGCTGGCTTGTATGTAAGCAGATGTGCAGTGAGCTGTCGCCTGAAATCTTCAGTAACCAAGCTGTCTACAGCTGTGTATTAACGTTATCAAGCAAGTTTGTGCATTACATTTCTGCTTGTGTTGTATCCAACAATGGACCTCCATGTAACTGAAGACCAGCAGTGATGTTGCCAAAGTTTTTATTGATCATACTATCACTGTTGATTAGCTTTAATGTAGTACTAGCGATTTTTTTCATGTGCATTTAACAAAGAAAATGACTATTAAGCCGTTGAACAGTGTTAAACTAGACAATAATGGTTTTCATCCTTTTTAAACTTTATCTATGGAGAAAATATTTACATTAGTGGATTTTTTTGGACTCTGCATCAAATCGCAAATTTGTCATACCTTGTCATTGTAAGTGTGCACTGGAAAAACCCCTTTGTTTGAAAGGGTATATACTCTTACAACTTACCTCTACCCTTCTGTCCTAACAGGATTGAGACACCCCTATCACCTACACCTGAACATGCAAAACGGAGGGAAAAGGCTAAGGGGAAGAATTGAGATTGGGCCTAATAGCTAATATCTTTAATCAGTTCACTGACCATGGTATAAGTAAGGATTAAACAACAAGGAGCTGTGCATTATACCGTTTTAATGCACTTTGCGGAGGAACACCATGATGCACAGCTGAGTCGTGTTCCTCCGCAAAGTGCATTAAAACTGTATAATGCATGGATCCAAGTTGTTTAATCTGCTTATATCATGGTCCCACAGAGTAAAGATTTGATGTCAAATGTTAAACTTGCTAAACATGTTTGAGTATAGGAAGTATTTATGCTGGCAGCTGGTTTGAGCGTTGCTATGGTGATAACATTCCGTGGTGGAATGATATGACTGATCTACTGTAACTAGCCGTGCACGTATATAAAAATAATGCACACCAGTTGGCATTAGAATATTCACTGACCATGTATAATACTGATTATTCCATGGTCAGAAGTTTAATAAAGTGAATAAACATTTGACATTAAATGTTTACTCTGTATAAGCGGATTAAATGTATAAGCGGATTAAATAACTCGGATCAATGCATTACACAGTTTAATATAGACATAATAATATAGTAACTAATTAGGGAGATGTTTGATTGCTTTTCCTACTAAATTTAGTGAAGCCGTTTTTGTAATCATTACAACCCGTTCATACTGTAGCTCTTGTTTTTGAAGCTGGAAAGAAATCAATAAAAAAAAAAATACACTCAAGTTTACCCTGCTGTCTTCTGTTTCTTAAACCTGTGACCCTTCTGGCACATGTAGTTTCCTTCATAAGGCGTGTTGACATGATCAGACAACCAGAGGCTTACTTAGCTTTTAGAATGGTCTCCAGTGGCTCTGCTCTCTCCTGGGAGGCTGAGATGGACAACATGTGGAGGCAAGGTGGGGGGTTTGATACAACAGCGTTTCATAAAGTGAACATCACACACGGAAATTCTAGAAAGAGTAATGAGAAAAGTAAAAGCATGACTGAATCTAACTCAGTTGAAGAGTCCATTTATTTTTCCTTTTTGACTTTTTTACAAATTAGTGGCTGTAGAGCTGCCTTTGCTGCATGGACAAACAGACGGACTGGTTGTTAACGCTCAACACTGCACAGAAACTACTGGCAGGCGGAGTTCAGCTCCGTCAAGCCACCAAGCCTTCCTGTGGTGAGGTTCTCTGACGCCTTGAAATCCTGCTGAGTGCGTTTTTCATCGGCAAGCTGTGCTCCCCTCCTGGGTCTCTTTTCTTCTTTACAGAATGCAGTGAAATAGGGCATAAATTCCAAATCCAAGTCAGGTAAAGGTTTTATTCTTGAGCAGAGTTATGCTCATTTGGAAGAAGCAATGTCTAATGAGGTCTCACCACTTTCTTTGCCTTGTTACACATACATGTGTTTGCACGTATTTGTGAAGACTTAAATCAGACTGCTCTGTTTCCTTTGTGACTCACTGTTGCTTCATGACCGGCTGCAGAATAAAGTGCTATCCTTCAGAATAATTGCAGTTGCAGCTGGTAGGTCAGGAATCAGCTTGTTTTTCTGCAGACCTGTCATTTAACTGATATAATAACTGAAGAGTTAATGCTCAAATTTCTAGCATTTCTTTGAAATGCATTTTTCGTTTAGCTGCCTTGGCTGAATCAGAAACTCGCATTCCTGTTGGGTGTTGTCAGTAACCTTTTGCTGGCTGTTGCTCAGTTTTCACCTCATTTTGTGCTTCAGAACACTTTCATTTTCACAGTTGCCACCTGCAATTCTAGTTTATATGATTTACACCATCTGACTGCAGTAAGAAAAGCCATACATTCAAAACCATAACTTCTATTCACTTGCTCAAGTTCTTCAGTTTGTATTTATACTGTAGTAATGCAGTTTTGGCAAACAGGATGTTTGGAAAACAGCTGGTGAGACAAATACAACATATGGGTGAGAGAAATCTTTCCTCAGCGTATTTATCTAATCAGCTGTTTTACTTGATTTACGTCAGAGGAAATATAGTTTGTTCAAGGAAGGTTTTAGTTTGTCAACAACTGAGCGTCTAATCTTTTACCATCTCCTTCAGCACTTTTGAATTTCAAACTGTGTGAAACTTAAGAAGGGATTTTGGAGAAGACAGATCTCCTCGCCCAGCGGGCACAACTTTTTGGTTGGGTTGAAAGAGCCAACCCACTTGCTGTCTAATCTTGCCCGCATTGATCATGCCCCCCTCCTCATGCACGCTGAAGCATCCAAGCTCAGTGGGCCGCCATGGCCGAGCTGCTAAACTAGCCTGGGCTTTCAATTATGACGAAAAAGCAAACAACGTGAGAGTCTAAGCCCGAAGTAGATGGAAGTCGTTTCAGATGGGCTGTCAACCGCGCTTCTACTTCGACACAGTGCCCTTGTCTCAGCAGGAAGAGTCCAATAAAGTCAAACACTTGCTGTTCAGCTTGAAAGCCAGAGCTGTAACATGAAGTACCTGCACCGCGCCCATTTAAAGAACTCCTTGCTTGATGTTTAGAGATCAGAATGGCTTCAGTCACATCACAGCTGAATTTTCAGAGGTTTGATTTTCTCTAAGGACTGAAAATGTTTTATTTACAGAACTCGAGCACATTTATTCACTTTGATTAACTCTCCTCTGCATGCATATGTGAGTTTTATGAGGACACAGATAGTTTATGTTGTGCAAAGTGATATTGTGAAGTCGCTTTATAATTCATGATTGCAATGACCTGCTATCCACGAGAGAGCCAACAGCTCTGACTTCAAACAACCCAGCTTCAGCACAACATCTGGTCTGCGAGGAAATGTTGCCTTTGTTAATGAAGTGATATAAATTGATGTGACAGACAAAAGCCTCTGTACATTACGTGTCTCGCTCAGGTGGTATTGAAGTACGACAGTGTGCCCTTCTGCAGACCGATATTACTGCTGAGTGACTGGCAGAGCAATAAACAATGAAATGGAACTAGACAGTTCTTTTGTTATTAAAGGTGTTAAATGATGCTGTTTAATGTGGGGATTTCATCAAGTTAAGTTTCATACTAAGTGCTATTCCAGCTCCTGGGGGGACTTGAAGTTGCTTGATGAACTGTGTTTTTTAAATTCCTGGAAAAGGCATCTGTTGCCACATTCACACTTCTGTGCTGCTTATATCTTGCAAGTAGGTGTTCTGGCCTTTTTTTTTTTTTTGAAAAAAACCAACTAATTAGTATTCATTGTGACATTGAATGTCGCACATCTAAAGATTATCAATATCTTGATGCCAAATGAAAAATTCAAAACATGATGGTTAAAGTTGCTATATCTTTTTGATGATTGGTCACATGACTGTATGTCAGGTGAACCTGTTTTCTCCTGTTCAGGGTCAAAAAGGAGCTGCTGATGCCTATCCATTCTTCCACTGGGAAAAAGCCTCTGACAGTTTTGATCTATAATATTTGCTTTTAGTATCAGCATTCCCCTCAGTAACCCGTGTAACAAATGCTTTTATGAAATCATCCATCTGTTTAATTGCTGTTTCTAAATGTGATGACAGTTTTATTGATGAGGCAACTTAATTCCAACAGCTGATAAGGCTGGATCAACGGATTGGTGAGAGTGGGATTGAATTGTAATGTGCACTCGTGTGTTTCTTCTTTCAGTGACAGAATTTCTTTCTGCTGTCTTCATTCCTCTCGACAACACATTATTTCACACAAGTAATCTCCTCACCCTAAGCCCTGCAAGTCACTATTACACTCCCATTCATTTGGACATAATGATCGAATTCATCCCAGTCCATTTACTTCCAAAGTTTAAGATTTACAAAGGATTAGAACTGAAAAATCAATTTGCTTGCTCTTGGATTTCAGGTAATCCAGTTTGGAGATGTGTTGACCTTACTGCAGTCTAATGTGCTCTGCACAACAACCCCCATTCCACGTAGGTTGAGGCACTGTTGGAAATGTAAAGACGGAATGCAGTTTGAAGTTTCTTAAACCAATGTTTTACTCACCATAGAATATAGAGAGCACATGAAATGCTAAATGTCAGAAATTTTATTTAATTAAAAAGCTATCAAGTCATTGAGAATTTAATGGGAGCAAAATGTCTTAGAAAACGTTGGGGCACTTGGTATGTCTGCTATTGTATGGCATCCTCTCTTTTATTTTTACAACAATCTTTAAATGTCTAAGAACTGAATTGCTCGACCTTTAGAGGGGGGATGCTGTCTTGTTGCTGTCTGATATAAGATTCAAGCAACCTAATAATACTGGGCCATCTTTGTTGCATTTTATATTTCTCCACAAATGTTTTGCTAAACTGGTCTGGACTGCAGCCAGACCTAGCATCCACACCTCTACTGCAAAGCCATGCTTTTGTACAGATGCGGGAATGAAAAAGTTCCCCTTTCTGCTGACTGCCAGCCACTTACCAGCCACTTACCAGCGACTTGTCTGCTAATTCAATCGCACAGAGAGAGACACGCCTGTGTGCCCAGGGGAAACGATTTCAGAGCATAAATGAATGCCCGGAACAAGGACGTTTCCACACACCAAGTTTGGACACCGTGCGTGATGACATATTCGCGGGACAAGTTGTTCAGCCAGTGATAGTGCAGTAATAGTGCACTATTACTGCACCACTTCTGGCAGAAAAAGGCAGAACTTTTTCATGCCCAGATCTGTAAAAGACAGTATGCAAATTATGTAACATTGTCTTCACAAAATATGCGAGAACTTCCCTGGAAAAAGGCATGGTCTGAATGAGAGCATCTGTTGCTTTAAAACCATATGGTGTACCTTTGCATTTATGGTGGCTTTCCAGACACACAGATAGTCAGTTCCATAGGCATTATAGGACCTCCATACCATCAGATACACAGGATTTTGGACTGAATGCTGATAACAACTCACATTGTCCCCCTTCTCTTTGGTCTGGTTTCTGAAAATAATTTTAAATTTGGATATATCTGGCCACAAAACAGTGTTCCAGTTTGCCTCAGTCCATTTCAGATGAACTATGGCCAAGAGAAAACAGCTGCGTTTCTGTATCATGTTCACATATGGCTTCTTATGCATGACAGAGCTTTGACCTGCATGGATGCCACAGTGAACTTTTTCACAGGAAATGATTTCTGGAAGTCTTTCAGAGCACTAAGATTAAATATTGATTTTTGACCATGTCTCCTCCACAAAGAGGTGCCTCCAGATTCTTAAAATCTCTAGATGATATGATTTATAGATGACAGAATAAGCCGTCTTTGCATGATTTGATTTAATACATTATTAGAAAATTGTGCCACAATTTGTTGACAGTTATTTGCATCTTTCACTGTGAGACTTTGCCTTTCCAAGGTGCTTTTTTCACACATTAGTCATCCATTAACTCTTAATTTTCCAGCTTTTTGTTGCCCCTGAATAATTTTTCTTTTATGCAGCCATCAAGTTCAAAATAAGTTCATATTTATCCTGTAATCATGACATGCCTCTTTTTGGACTTGCATTGTGAATAGAATATTGCTTTTTGATATAATGCAAGTAAGTGCATTTACTTTTTATTGGAACAATCAAAACAGCATTCCATAATTTTTAGAAATGGGTTTTCTCATGGCAGCTATGAAATCCAAAATGAGCAATATGCTAAAACATATGGCAGCATTATACGAATACTGGGTATAGGTTGCTATTATATCTGTAATCTAATCATTATAAGAGGAGCCCTCATGCAGTGATTTGAAATAAGAGTTTGATGGCTTGCGTGACATGCTGAGCTTCAAACACCTGTCTGACACAGCTACAAAGTGAATATTGTATGACTGTATTGATGTGTTGACTGCAACCATGAAGCATCTGCCAGAGAACAGGGAAATTTTACCAGATGACAAGCTGGTTTTAGGCACTTTGCATCTCACTGTAATGCTGGATTCTTCCCAAGTAAATGCATAAAGTTAATTGCATCACTGAAAAATGGGCCACTGTGTAATTTGTAGTGATTTCCAGGCTGCTGCAAGTTGTTTTATTTGGAATGACTGTGTCTGTGTGAGTATAACTTTTAGATGGTATAAAGGGCATTTTATTGGTAGTCTATAAATCTCTGATGGCCAGCATGGACACTTTGTATCAAAGCTGTAGCAGATTTCCACCAAAGGAGGTCTCTTATAGAGAATTTTATACATTCAACACAAGGTAAGGGCAAGGTTTCTCAGGCAGCTCAGCTGTAAATTTTTAAGAGAGTGTGCTATGATGTGGTACATGATTAGATATTCTCTTGAATAGAGACACAAACATGAGCAGGGAAATCTTTTTTCATCTTAAAACATAGAGAAACAGACATCTAAATTAATTCTTACTATTCTAATACCACCTGTTTGGAAAAGTTTTTTTGTGAATAAATAAATAAAACTTTTTTGGTATGAGAAGAATGTATTTGAGTTGATGTTGCCTCCAGACTCTGGGAAGGTCTGCATATTTAACTTGAAGATGACTTATTGATAAAACTGAGGCAAACTTAGTTTGCATGCTGATACACAAAAAAGTAAGAAAGTTTTAATGTAGGGGTAATTAGAAAATGTTTGTAATGTGAAAATGATTACTGTTTGTGTTTGGTGGTGGTACAACTCTGGTTTTAATTCCTTGTTTAGTGCATCTTATTATTGTTTTCATTTTAGGTTAACATCCTGTTATCTTCTTGGCGTATGTGAGCAACTCAGCAGTCGGTTTTAGATACTATGCTTTGATCTAAAACAAAATCGCAAGTTTGACCTGTTTAATTTGAGTCTATACTTGGAAAACTTCCTTGTTTTGGATATTTGCATGCCAGGGTTTAATGATGAAGATAAAAAAAAAAAAAAATCCTTGTTTACATGATGGAACTCTTTCTTGTTATAGGGAATGTCACCCCAAACACTCATAACACTTGATAATTAGGGTGTACCATAGCTCTGAAAAGCTGCACAGGATGCCTAAGAAGGCTTCCCTGGAGAGCTGCATGATGTGCAGGTTTTATGACTGCATGGAGGGAGGCCCCTGCTTCAATACTTCATTTGTGTAAAGGATGAAGCAGCTGCTTTTCAGCAAATGACCACTATGGTTTCAGTTTTATTCCTGAACTGCATTCAGTTGGAAAGATGAAGATGTTATTTTTTACTCAGATAAGTTAAACTGGTTTCTCAGATTCCTCTGATGATGAAGGAAATTTGAAATTAAAAGCATGCAAGCATAAATCATACATCAGTAATCAGACATATGAACAAACATTCTGGCTTTGACTTGATGTTTTCACTGGAAATGTCCACAGTGAGCTGTCAATGTGATGAAATTGAAATTGAAAGTTTTTCATGTCAATTTGAAACCACAGACAATTGTGATATATTTATTCATTTATCTCATTAGTAGTGACTTTTTCTTCTTGTCAGCTGGGCCAAGATTATTACATACATAGATGAAGGAATTTCCACAAGGCCTTTCAGCAGTGGGTCAGTGGAGTGAGAAGCTATTACAGTTTACCCCTGAAGTCCTGGCCATGTTTTAAAACACCCTAAAAGAAAGTAAATGAAGAATTGCTTTACAATAATTAGGTTCATGTGTATGTTCCTGGATGGAGTCAAGGGCCATCAATGGACCACAGTGTGTTCTCAGTGTCAAAGATGTTATATTTGTTACTGTAACTAAGAATATTAAAATGAAACAGAGGAAACATTTAAAGGTTGAATATGGAACACGGACAGAACAGTGACATCAGGTGTGTCTGGATTGTAGTTGCAACGGCAGAAAAACAACTGCAGCTGTTTGGTTGCCAGGCTCGCTGCCGATACTTTAGTGACCAGCAGCCTGCAACATGTCCAACAAGTAACGCAGAGGAGTTTATAACTGACAGCTAACATTAGCCACATTAGCAAACAAGTTAGCTTACCAATCCAAGAGGAAAGTCGCCATTTCCGCATTTTGATGCCTTGGAAAACGTCTATGTGGGTCCATCTAGTGTAGTTTTCACTTAAGTTTACTCCAGTTTTTGCTCTTCTCAGGTCACTCCTCTTCTGAGATGGCTAACAATAACTCCGGGGCTCTGAAGCAGCTTCACTTGCCAACTTGTTTCCCCCTGTGCCAGTCTAACTGTGCCCAACATACCATTGCCACACAGACATTGTATTTGGCAACCTGCAATGGCGGCCTGTATTGGCCTGTAGATGTAAAAATAATGCCATTGTCAAACCCGTTAAAATTTATTTCTTATAGGCACCCCCAAATACTTATGGAGGTATTATTATTATTATTTAAAAAATTTAGCTTTCAATAAAAATGTTCCATATTCAACCTTTGAAATTGATGTCCTTCCCTTGTGTTTTCACTGCTTTTCATAGCGGATAACACCAACACTGATTCCATGCAATTAGATACCATTAATCATCTCCAGTAACAAAATCTTTGTTTAATATCAAAGTTTGCGCTAAAGTTCCCTCTTGGTCTTACTTTGTGAACATTGTAGTCTGAACAATCTAGGGTCTTTCAGCATTTAAAAAAAAAAAAAAAAGTCCTTTTACTGTATTCATTCCTTCAGAAGTTGATTAAAATTTTTCAGCCTATCCAAAGGCCGATAAGGCTTAAAGGGAAATAAAGGAGCATGTACTGTATCAGGGCATATAAGGTCGATGCCTAAATGGCTTTCCAGCTGCTGCTCAGCACTCATGAAATACTCCTGTAAAGTAAATATTGTATTTGATCTATTTTGTAGGTGATTCTGATGCTGACAAAATACTACGACTTCAACTCTGGCAGAGTAACGGAGAGTTCTTTGTGGAGGTAAGAGCTCCTTTATCATATTATGTATATTTGTATAGAAGATGCAGCAGAACAAGCTGATTGTGCATTTGTAACTAACTAATAAATCATTCTAAATGTCTGTCCTGCTCTTAATTTTGTTTAGGATTTCTTTCTAATTGAAAATGTCTTGGAGAATATAATAGAAATTTTTGTTGATGAAACTGTATTTTGACAACTTGCTTACATTTGTGAATTAGTTCATGCAGATGAAGGAAAGATTTTTTTGTTTTGTTTTGTTTTTTTGTCATGATTCCATTGGAAAAAAAAAAAAAAGATGCAGATGGTTCTTTTTTCACCAGTTCTCCAATTGGGAGACGTCTTTCCTGCAGCCTGACTCATCACTGTGGGAAATCAGTCCCATAACAGCAAACTTTATGATGACGCTGGAGTCTGAAGTGGCCACGCAGCTAATGCAGCAGAGGGATGATTCCTGTAGGAATGCAGAGTTGAAGATGAGGAGGAGGAGGTGTAATGACCGGGCCACTTGTAGTCTGCTCATCAGGAAACTGTAGACCCATGTGGGCCGTGTCTTGAGACATAGTCTTTGGCCATAACAGTGTTTGGCCTCTTTTCCAGCTCTGCAGACACTTTAAGATGCAGCCTTGGATTCCTCCATGTTCTCAGAGGCGAAACCTTCACCTTTTGCTTCCCCTTCTTTCTTGGCTCCATCCACTTCCTTCCTGGCTTTCTGGATCCATTGCTAACTGAACCGACCCAAGGCTCTTATCCATCTATTGAAGGCTGCGATTAGTCAGTGAACAATTTTGACTGTTGGTGTTTCCACTTCAATAATGGTGTGCTAATTGGGTTCAAGCTTTGCTTGCTTGAGCAAACAACATCGACTGCTAATGCTTTTTAAATGAGCACCTGGTGTAGGGAAGGATATATGAAAGGATATGTGTGCATTTGTCCAACAAATCTGAATCACCTGTTAAAACAGAGACATGCTATTTATAGTGATATAATGGTTTATGATTTTTTAGTTTCTAAGCCTGGTCAAAGTGCACATAAGCAATCATAACTCTTTTTTTGTGAACACATATTTGCTAAAACACATGAAAACAATACATAAGGCAGCCTACTGTACAGAAATGTTATGTACACAATTGTTAAGATTGTTGTCATTGTCCTTGTTAAGATTTTAGACAAATCTGCTCTCTGATTCTTGACTCATCAAAACCATGACAACAATAGGAACAGTATCTCAACTTGCAGTCATACATTCCACATAGATATTTTGTTTATTTTGATAATAAGAATAATAATAAGAAGTATCCATCCATCTTGGAAATTGCCGCAGGACTTGTGCTTTTGCAATTTTCTGCTTGCCTGACATGCCTAATGATACAATCAGCCTCTAAACTCGTAAGAGTTGCTCTGTTCTTTACTCTCCACTGAAACCTATTTACTTTACCCTGTAATTTTCTTTTAGGTCAACTGATTATGGGACCACATATGAAAAACTTAATGAGAAAGTTGGGACCAAAACCATACTAAGCTACTTGTATGTGAGTCCAAACAACAAAAGAAAGGTAAGTTTTGGTGCATTTATCATGAAAACTCCTGCCTGCATTGAATAAATCTCTCAGCAGATTATCATTTTGACTACATGGTACCCCTGCAGGAGCTTATACTATGCGTCTATTTCAAGCTGGGCATTGAACAAGCATAGTTAAGCCTTGTGGAATGGATGTTGTCAAGGTAGGCTGCTGATTCCCCCATCTCTTTTCTTGTCTCAGATAATGTTACTGACTGACCCAGAGGTGGAGAGCAGCCTGCTCATTAGTCTTGACGAGGGGGCGTCCTATCAGAAACACAGCTTAGCCTTTGATATTCTCAGTCTGCTTTTCCACCCCGAGCAGGAGGACTGGATCCTGGCTTACAGCCATGACCAAAAGGTAACGTGTAGGTGTCAGATGGCATAAACCCACCAGAATAAAAAACAGACAATGTGAAAAAAAGAGCAGCTTTGTGGGCACATAATGGCTGATGTGTTTGGATTACTACTGTGTAGGTTGCTTTTGTTGGCTTTGTTTTAAGGCTCTGTTTGAATGTGGTCATTGTGAGCTCACAAACAAATTACTTAAAACACAAGTTGCCATAATTGAAAGCATTTATTTTTGTGAAAGCAGCAAACTTTCAGGACATGTCCAGAGACATCTGCCACTTTTTCAGGCTGCAGTTACCATAGCAGAAGCAGCGGGTCACCTGTGCTCCTGAACAAGCCAGAAAGTCTGGCTGCAGACAGCTTTGAATGGATGTGTCCTAAAGAGCACCAAAAGTTAACAAAGCAACACTCTCCAAAACAGCATCAAAGCTCACACACATGGAATTGCACACCCCCGCCATTACTGCGTGCAGAAATCCTGCTGTCTGCCTTTCTCAAAAGCATAAACATCAAACTCAGCCTCCATTGGAAGACTTGATTTTAGAGAGAAACAGTCAAGGTTTTAAAAGTGAGACAAATGGAGCAATGAGAAAGATGAAAGCCTATTTGAAAGGCATCAACGAACCAAAATAAAGACGCTTCAGAGAAATTTGTTTTCAGGTCACTCTGTATGTCTTTGTAAAGCTATATTTTATCTGTTTTTCCTTTTATCGCTTCCAAAAGGAACTAAATCAATAAGAGCTTGGTTTCATTTTACATTTATTGATTGTCTGTCATGTCGTTTAAAAGTTGAGAGTTCTGAGAGGAGTCAGAACGATACTGCTGATCCTTGTAAAGCTTAGAGCTTAAGATGCTTGCTGCTCAATCACTGACGCAAGACGACAGGCCTTCACAGTACGTAAACACCAGTAGAATGACTTTATGGAGAAAAATAATGATGACAGTTAAAAGAGAGGTTTTACAATGGCTGGTTAAAATGCAGCTCAGTTACTGGAAAAACTCAAGTCTTTTATCCAATCTTCAGAAAAGAGAATTTCAACTATTATCTGTTTAACTTTTTATGCTAAGACCCTGGCATCACTTTATAGCTAAAGTATGAACTTAGTGAGTTATTCAAAACATAATATTGATGCCACAAGCCTAACATAATTGGCATCAGCTCAATAATGCAGCTGGACATAAATCTGGAAGTAATTCTCTTGGATATTCTGGTCTGAAAAATGATTCTTTACACTATACTTCATAATATATTTATATGATTTGTGCATTTCTGTTTTTCAGCTCTATGTCTCCGTTGAATTTGGGAGGAGATGGCAGCTTGTGCATGACAGCGTGGTCCCAAACAGATTCTACTGGTAAGATCAGCAAACACAAAAAGGGTTCAATATTTCGGGTGAAATCTGGTGCAGAAATGTGCATTTTTGGCATTCAGTTGTACACAAAGAAAGCAATCAGTCATCAGCATGTTAAAAGTTAAAAACAGAAAGGTTCTGAGTCATATTTGAACCCATTAACATCTCTCTGATTTGCAAAGTCTAGAGTGGTCTGTTAAGAAATGTCATGATGTTTTTAAAACGTGATCCACTTGTTATTCCAGTGAAGTTGAAGAATTAGTCATAGATTTAAGGAAAACAGTACTTGTGTCGATAAAAAATGTATGCTTTCTTTTCTTTTTGAGTTTTTTTTTTTTTTTTTTTTTTTACACAAGTGTCTTATTTACTCAAACAGATGAATATTTGATACGCTTAATATAGTTTTCTCACGAAATGTTGTTGACACTGTGTTGGGATATCACAGTATGCTTCAAACCAAGCAACAGCCAAACACTACCCATCCATTTTTCATTCACTTTCTCTGATAGATGATGCACAGTTCTCTAAATCAGACCTGAGGATGCAGCAAAAAGCTTTTGGGCATCTCATTCTGGTATTTTAGGGTTATTAGCTCATGAGAGCTGATGTAGGGATTACAGCCCAAGATAAATGTTAGATTTATTGTGGTTTTTTATAGTTTTTGGCTACAAAAAACCTTTTTAAACTCTTCTCTATATATCAAAAATAAAACTGTGTATCAGTGAAGAAGGCTTGTTTGACCTACAGTGGAATAAGTTTTAAGCTATAGGCTTGGGGATGCAACCAAATCACAATATGTGGATGAATGATAATATTTAGGGAAACTGAATTGCTAAATATATATAAAAAAAAACACACATATAAAAAAGGCAGAACATTATCTTTAATAAACCTAATAAAGGTTTATTACTTAATAAAGGCCAAAATAACATTCTAATATGAAAGCTAGATAAGTTAATTTAATCAAATTTGATAAAATACATTAACAATACATTGAATTGATTTTTTAATGATTTTCCTCAATAATATTTCAGTGTTCTTGTATATCTAACTTGTTACTAACTTGTTCTTGTAAATACTGTAACATGTGTATCACTTTACGTATCAGCATGAAGCAAACCCACAAAACGTAGTTACCCGTTTTTTTTTGTTTTTTTTTTTGTAGAAATATTGTGTAACAGTAAAACATTTTAAGAAGCTTTCATCTTTAACAATAACATTTGCCACCCGAAAAATCCCCAATATAAATTAGTCTTTTTAGGATTTTTTACATAAAAATTTGCACTGCTCTGCATGAGTTATAACAAAACATCGGCCAATTATACGCAAATTTTTATGCAAAAAGATTTTTTTGATGAGTTTTTTACATGTCAATGATTACAGATTAACTGCAGTATCTCAAATATATTTAAAAAATCCCATTTATTTATAATGTTATTTGCATTTTAAATCAAGACACTGTCCCTTTTTACATGAAAGAAAGTGTTGTAGTATTTTGGCATTATCATGTAGTGTATTACAATGGGGTCAATCAAAGGCAACGTTTATTCATGCCATTTATGCACCTTCATATTTCCCCAAATGCATAAGTCAACAAAAACACTTCATAAAAAAGCTCTGCAGGGCAACAATTCACCATGAAAGATTAACTTTCATCCCATCCCACACTGCTCAACTTGTCTTAAAAAAAATCTAATGAACATGATTTACAAAAACATGTTAACAGGCACCCACTCTGTGCAGACCCACAGTAGCACTGTGTGTTAGTTATGGGATAGCACACTGTAACATTGTGAGGCTTTATTTAAGATCAGGGGCTGCTGTTCACTGATAGAATTGGATGAAGTATTTGACAGAAAGTCCATTAAAAGAGATGGAGCTGTGAGGCAATTACAGAGTGCTGAGGGAAGCAGGATGGGGGCTTTTTATATTATAGTTCAGACGCAGTATGGAAAATGAGAAGAAACCCATCTTCTGTCACAACAGCTGCTATTAATACAACAAGTGGTCACTTCCGTTGCTCTGCACTTAACAACTACCATGAAGAATCTCTGGTTCAAGTGAATGAAATGGCTAAGTATACCTCACATAAAATGAGCAGTGCAGGTCAAAAGTCCTTAAGGACAGCCTGTAAGACCAGGTTCTATTGTTCCCCACAAGAGAATGGTAAACACTGCATCTTTTATGCAACAAGAACATGGAAATATCTGCTTTTTTGTTCATTAGTGAGGTGTTGCAGGAATATAGACGATATTTCATTTTGCTTTACTGATTTATAAGCGACCTGATTTTTACTATAGACAGACAAAGACACAGACAAAGGCAGAGTTCACAGGTCAAAACTTAACTTTCCTATTAAGTCGTATGATTTGATCTGATCTGACAAGCTCAGTATTGTAGTTTGGGGGAAAAAAAATGTCTTTAATTGTATATTCAACAGTAATTTTGTGGCTATTATCATTTAGTAAAGTATCTTTATTTGGCTTTAGCTGAGATGAGACGAAAAAAAATCAGAGGGAGTAAGACGGACCACTGTTGGAGGGTTACAGATTCCTGGACTGCTCAGCTCAATAACCGACTAAACTGAAAGTGCAACACTGAGGTTGTCTTATGAGACTACTTAGTTTATTGATTTTGTGTATTTAATTAGCACATTGTGCACTCCTGTAATTTAAGTATGTTTTGTGATTTATGTGAACTGCTGCTACGGTGCAGCATTTATTCAATTATGAATAAAGACAGAGATTATTATTTTTTATGTTCTCCTGTGCAGCATTGCCGGACTGTGAGCAGGTAGTCAATGCTTTTACATTAGCCAGCACAGATGGCCCACTGTCTCACCATAAACTGTTTAGGTTTGCAAAACTCACATCAGGAAGCAGCACAGTTGCTTCTAGTTCTTAGAAGTACTCGCTAGATTCAGGCAGGTCTCACTAAAATATGTGAATTGACTTCAACTATAATGTGGGGCACATCATGACTAAGATTCTTATGACTCCATGTGCAAAAACATGCTTTTTCTCCTCTTTCTTGGTCTCCAGGCTGGGGATCCCTGTCGGCGATCTGACAGCACTGCAGATTCTTTGAAAAGAACAAAAACATAAACATGAATATTTTTTTCAGCTTGGATCTTAAAAACCACAATGTGTTTTTTTCTCCCCCAAAGCTAAATAAGCAGTTTTCTTAGCTTTAATCAGAAAAGATTGCTAAAACCTAACCAAACAATCACTGAAAATGAACCAAACAGCAAGCAGTCCTGGTTTTAATGGTTATACTCACCAGTATTCTGGAAAGGTCTTGCAGTTTTACCACACCTTTCTCAGTTATTAGTTCAATAAGAGAGTTAAATTGTCTACCAAGACATTGAGTTAAGTCTGCGGTGTTGGTATTGCTGCCCGATTGGGTCATTGTTTCAAACCATTACTTCCTACCAAATGTGGAAGATACTGTGCTAACTTTATGGCAATGGCTTTATGTTAATGAAAAAAAGTTGAAGATCACATTGAAATAGCATCCATTGATTTTTGTACATCAGGATAATTTTACAGCATAAAATGTCATAAAACTATCATAAAGTTTCAGTTTCTATTGAATACATCGTGTATTTGATGTATTTAAAAGTGTGCAGTCTAAAGAAAAACTAGGATGCTGTATGTCATTCATGGTTAGCCATAGTCAATAAAGAATGCCAGCTACATGCTACATGCTAATCTAACAAAAATATACGTAGATATGTTTTGTAGCATCAACATAACATTTTATATTTAAAAGACAGATGTGTTGCATTTGTAAGATTTATCAAATAACAAGTGGCATTTTAAGCATCTTGTAGTTAAACTCACAAGTTGACTGTATTTTGTGTCTTTTCATATCTGTTTACGATAGCATTAGAAATGTTTAATCTTACTATTATCTCTTTATTCTGTTAATAAGCTAAACTACATGCTGTAGAGCTTATTTAAGCTAGAGGTGTTTTTTAAAATGATAAAAATAGGAAAATACAAGAAGAAGAATGAACAGAACAGTCAAGGAGAATTCTTATTCTGAGCAGACTATATTTGGTAGTAACAGCTTTCCTTTTAAGGCATCATGAGCCAAGAAAATGTTGGAATACCGCTGAATATTTTATGTTAAGACATAACAGACCCTGGTTTTAATGGGAATTGCAATGCGTCTTGAATGACAAAATCCCCCCTGTGTGATAATTTTTCAGGTCCAGATTGGGTTTGGACAAAGAGCAAGGGATGATTCACTTGGAGATCAGCATCTCAGATGGACGTGAGTCATGACATCATGTTACCTTGGCAGCTCTGATCAGCAGAGAGATTACACAATAATAACATAACATTTTTTGTAGTCTTTAAATTTGAATTTGATGCTGGGAGATTACTGTTAATAACAAAATTAATCTCCCCACCCACATTAGCTTTTTGGAGACTGAGATTAAGTTAGGTCAGTTTTTGAGGGCCAAGATGTGATTTGGCTCTATTCTTTGCCAAAGTGAGGAAAGTGGGAGGACTTCCATATGGCCTTGTGTGTCCCATCCCTGAGGAGACTGCTTCATTTGGCTGATGCTAACACACTGGGACAGCTCTCTCTACTTTAACTATTAGCGAGGATAAGGATTGGCCTCCAAAATCTTGCCTCTGTCTCACTTAATACCATGAGCATTAGCAGTGTGAAACCTTGATCGTAGGCTACAGAGGGTTGTTTGTTTCTGTCTTTGTTGTATTTTTAGCACTTGTTTCTTGCTTACCCACAGGGTCGCAGTACATAACTTGCAAACTTCAGAATTGTTCTGATGGAAACAAAGGCAAGCCTTTCCCTGGATTTATCATCCCTAATTCCCTCGTGGTTCAGGATGAATACGTTTTTATCCAGGTGGGTTTTTATTGCAAGGTCTGGCTTCATTAAAAGACAATTAAAAGCTGTAAAATCAATGCGTTCAGCCGCATCTTAATGTACAGCCATGTTTTTCATTAACTAAAAGGGGCCATTATGCTGAAAAAGGATGGGGTGAAAAATGAAATCTCTGTTTTTATGACTACAACTACACCCTGCCACAACGTAGAGCATCCTAATTAGAGGCAAACCCAAGGTTTCAATGATGGTTTGAATAATTTTAAAAGAAGCCTCTGGCAGTCAGTGTTTACATGAATGTTTGTGAATATTTGCTTGAAATGTGATGTGCCTCAAATGCTCTGATGTTTCTCTCAAAGGTGCCAGTAGGTGGCCAGTCAGTCCATTATGTCTCATATAAAAGGAATGCTTTTTACCCAATGAAACTACCCAAATACACCCTCCCTAAGGTAAGATAACTATAAAGCTGTCAAGCATTCTGTGATTGTATATCTAAGATAATTTTAAGCAAGGTTTGCTCCAGTTGAGTCAAAATGTTTGCAGACAGTTTACTGAAATGTTTTCCTTATTTTAGTATATTCCTGTAGTTTATTTGGTTATACATAATCACAACCTAAGGTCTCTGTTAATTTAAGACTCATGCATATTACCTCTACTTCCCTCTCATCTGTTTTAACAGATATTTGCTGGAAAAGTGAGTCTCAAATTGGGTGTCAGTGGTTCTCAGAACCTTACAGAAACTTTCTAAGGCAGAGAGGTTCACTTTTCCTCTCCACTAATTTATGTTTATCACAAGCACAGCAGGGTGGCTTTGAGGTTTGAGAGTCAGTTTGAGAGTCGTTGTCATAACAACAGGAGAGCATTAGTGCTTGCAGTGTTGTTTCGATAAATCTGTCAAAGAGTCCATCCATCCATCCATCCAGCCGTGTAAATTGTTGAAATCTCCTTGAGAAGGACACATATACCACCGACCATGCTCCTGGATCAAGAAATCAGTAAAATGAAATGGAGCCTGTCCTCGTTTTAGTGTGTAGCAGGAAGTGTCTGAGGCCTAATTACTGTGAACCCTTATGAGATGTCAATGGAGACAAATCACTGGCTTTCTGGTGTGGCTACTGTGTGCGCACCATTATGCAAATTTACAATTTCTGTTTTGTTTTTGATTAATTGTGAAAATCATGTTGTTTGTTTGGATGACTAATCCACACAGAGGCAGCCACTGATGAATTCCATGTATTTAGGACTTGCAGATAATCAGCACAGATGATAACCAGGTGGTGGCAGCGATTCAGGACTGGCACCAGAATGATTCCTACAACCTGTACATGTCTGAATCCAGAGGGCTGTTCTTCACGCTGATGTTGGAGGATGTTGTAAGCAGTGGAGGTCCGGAGGATAATATCATGATAGACCTGTATGAGGTAGGCATCAACTCTGCTGTGGAGGTCCTGCTTTCATGTGATTACATATTTTATATTGCTGAGGAATGCCAATCTGAACACATAAATCACTGTGCTGCAACCTATGTTATACTTTTTCTGTACATTTAATTATTTCAAATTGTACCTGCACATATATACAGTTATCCTCAAAAATATTCATACCCTCTCATTAAATAAGGGAAAAAATACCCATCAGTGAAATAAGTTGAAATTGAACAAAATAATAATAAATGAAAATTTTATAAACAATTATAACAGAAAAATTTCATAAGCCAACAAACAAAAAATTAAACAAGCAAACAAGCATGATGAGGTTCCTGAACTAAAATTTTGTTGCGCAACACTTTTAGGCAATTTCTGCAATCATGTGTTTTCTGTAACGCTCAATAAGACTTCTACATGTGTTGACAGATATTTTGGTTATTTTGATTAACTGTTCATGTGAAAGGTGCTCTAATTGGTACAATTTTGTTTATTTTTTTTAAAAATGATCCCTTTCAACTACAATTCAAAAGCAGTTTTTTAGTTCACCAAAGTGTAATTTTGTAAATTTTTTATTTATTTTTCCTCTTTTTTGTTTTCTTGTTATTTAAATAGCTATTGTGAATTGATCATTTTCTTTAATTGGAGGGTATGAATTATTTTATAATAAAGTTAGGGTGACGACTGCATTATATGTTTTTTATACAGTACACACACACACACACACGCACACACACCCACGCACACACACACACACAATATATATAATTTGAAAAATGATCAGTCCATGTACAAATGCTAGATGAGTTATGTTCTATTTTGCAGTGATGCATAGAGTTTAATCATGTGCTCATACTCACATTTTGTATATTTCCATAAAGTTGGTAAAACAGGAGTTTTCTTGACTGAAATTATGAGTTTTAATTCTGTTAATTAACTAAAATGCCAACTCTAAAAGTTGGTTACTGTATAATAAAAATAGATTAAAATATTATTCAAATCTTATAGATCAATATTTGGCTGACATATCAAATGTAGAAAGTGAGAGATTTGACTGTTTTATGAAAAACATTAGCTTATTCCAAAGTTGTTGGGTGAAACCCTAAAAAGTCAAAATGGAGGCAACAAAAGTTTGCAAAACTAAGACGCGCTGAAAAGAAATATTGGAAGAACATGTGACTACTAAGTTCAACTGGCAACGAGCAACAACGTGATTAGGTTGGAAAGAAGGCCAAGTCTTTCAGAGGTCAAAATGGGCAAAACTTTTGCAAAAAGTTGTATTTTCAAATTGTGTAGAAGTTTCAGAATAATTTTCTTTGAATAAACATTGTAAAGATTTAATATCCCATCATCTACAGTAGATAAAATCATTAAAAGAGTGTAGGGATTTTTAAAATATCTCTATGCAAAGTAAAAGTCTGAAAATCATTATCGGATATGTGTGATCTTCAGGCAGCACTAAATATATAAATAAACAGATGTGATCCTGTCATAGAAATTACTGCATGGACTCAGGGACACTCCCATAGTCTGTAAACACAGTTCACAATACTGGTTAAAACTCCGCAAAGAAGCAAAGAAGAAGCCAAATGTTAACTTAAAATCCCACAACACAACTGTTTTCTCTGGACCAAAACTCATTTTAAAATGGACTGAGGAAAAGGAAAAATGTGCTTGGATGAATTGGGATTCCTGATACTTTTTGGAAATCATGGACACTGTATACACCCAACTGAAGAGGTACTCACCTGGGAAAACACCATCAAAGTTTAAAGATATCAGAACGAAAGAGGCTCTTATCCAATTCATAACATTTTCCAGGGAAGGCTTTACATATTTCCAGCAAGGTAATGCTAAACCTCAAACTGCATCTATTACAAAAGCATGGCTTCATGGTAGAAGAATCTGATGCTTTGTTGGCCTTGCTGTGGGCCAGACCTTTCACCAGCAGAAAATATTCTGTTCAGTGTCATTTTAATACTAAAGAAAAGAGCCAGGATGCTCGAGGACAAGATCCAGATCAGCATCAGCTTCGTTCGCCAAGTATGTAAACACATACAAGGAATTTTTTGCTGGCAGATGTTGGCACTCTAGTAGGAAATAGTAAGATAAGTAAAAAGTAATACATAAAACAGACTTTCCTTAGATTCCAGGTGTTTACAGTCTGCTGTTAGAAGAAGAGAGGATGCTACTCAGTGGTAAACGTAGCTTTATTCCAACTTTTTTTAAAACATGTTGCTGCCATGATATTTAAGATGAGCTAATATTCACTATAAAATAATACTTTCATCTGTTTAACATCCAGCAGAATATGCTTACAGCTGTGGTTGTTATAACTATCTTATTTTTATAACAGATTGATCCATCCCAGCTTTTTGCATGAACTGTTTAATCTAAAAAATATAAAAGATAAATAAATGAAAGATAACTAAATAGATAAACAATAGATAAATAAAAACAAATGAATTAGCCACAAAACTCTGACCATAACAATTCTGAATCCTTTCTCTGCTACGAGTACCTAGAAATGTATTAATCATATCGAGGGCTTTTTATGTCCGTCACTATAGTTAATGCTGAATGTAACAGCATGCATACCCAGAGCATAATACAAATTTTTTATTCCGCATTTGGAAGCAATTTTGACCTAAAAACCTTTATAACAACTTATTTTCTGTTGTTTTGCTCTGAAAGATGCTCTGTGCTCAAATGTCTTAAATGTCCTCTTCATAATGGAACAGATGCTCATAAATCACATTCATTCTGCAGCATCTGTGTGTCCTTCAATTTTTTTCAACTGCTTTTTATTTACTTTTTCATGTGACATCATCGCTGCACTTGAAAACATTTGCTCAGCTCTGACTCTAGATAACATACCTAACATATAACACGTAGTCACAGAGCAGCCTAAATACCAGATTTAACTTGTGTCCTGAACATAAATCTGTTTTGACATATCAACTGTGAGGTTGCAAGGACTGCACACGTATGCCTCACTCTGGATTATCCTCATCCTCAGCCAGCAGTGAAAGTATCATGTTGTTACTAACACACTCCAAAGAGATGCACCAGCAGTGGCTGAAATGACCTCTGCACATGCTCATGGTTATCAAATGATCCTCCTGCCTTTGATAAAGATTTGTCAAAATGGAGGAGAAATGTGAACTGAAGTGTTTGCCTTATTCAAGTCTCCATTTTTGTGCACATGTACAAAGAAGAAGAAATATCTCAGGGCTGTACCATATGTTGTTTTGATTCCGCACAGTTCTACAGATGGTCCAAAATAGTGCTCTATGTCAGAGAAGCGATCACACTCAGACATCTCTTCCTCTCCAAACTAGGGCCTCAGCTTTACTTAAGTTTGAATAATTTAGTTAGTTTTTTTTTCCTTCCTTTTTTTGTTATTTTCCCCCTTACCGCTCCTTGCCTCTCATGCTTGCAGGTTGCTGGGATTAAAGGGGTGTTCCTGTCAAATAAAGTTGTCGAAAACCAAGTGAAAACTTATATCACGTACAACAAGGGGAGAGACTGGCGTCTTCTTCAGGCTCCAGCAACCGATCTCCAAGGAAACCAGGTCTATTGTGAACAAGTAAGTGGGCCACTGACAAGAGATGGATATGTGTGCATGTTTGTCTTTTTTTTTAGATTTCCATTATCAGCTCTAAAATAAACTGTGCTGAATCATGCCATACTGTATCATGGTCAAAGAGAATGAACGCATCTGTTTCATAGTGACCCAGTTCTGAATAGCACTGGCTGATCAGAGTTTGATGTAGCCTCTGTCCAGTTTGGCAAAACATGTCGAACACTTTTATTTAACAAAAGATTTATATCATTATATCCTCAGTTTACTTAATTCTCAGGCATGAGGCTGTTAATTAAACACTGTTATGCTGTTTATATTGCAACAGTGTGAATTGGCATCATATTTCTGAACTATATGAAAGTTTAGAATGTTTTTCGGTTCAGGAGAGTCTATTTTCTTTGATAAAAAGATGATATTTTTATTTCAAAGGGAGAATTTGGTAATTTCACACAAAGATGATCATAAAGAGAAAATAAGAAGTGGCAGACTCAGTAAGCAGTTCAGTAATAACCAAATTAAGCTGCCCTTATACAGGGGATTCTTAACCATCAGTGTAATTCAAACAAGCAGTTTATTTCAACCTCAGAACAGTAAGGGTCCTAAGAAAATATCTCACTATCCAAACTGCCTTTTAATCTGCTACATGATGTTATCTCTGCTGCATCTAAGTCTTTTAAGTCTGGTGCTTTAGTAATGTTCCACTGCCTCAAATTAACTCTGGAAGCTGTAGGAAGACTAACTATATTACCTGAAACTTCATATGATGATGTGTTCAGTATGTGAAGTATAAGTCAGTTAAGAAACTCTTGCATTAGTTACCCTTTATACTGTATTTTTTTTATTCAGTTTTGCTAAGTTTGCATCCCACATTTTTTTTTTTTTTAATAATTATTATTCCCTCTTTATACTTAAATTTTCTATTACTCCAGGTCTACCATACATCTTAACCAAAGTACAACTATTTGATTTCCATGATCTTTGCACACATCCCTTCGTCATAACAAATTAAGATCTCAAGGTGTAAGTCAAAGTTAAGTCAAAGTCAACTTTATAGGGCTTGGGAACGTGACGTCACAGCGTCAGCCCCGCGGGGGCCGACGTGAGGATTCTCCATGTTTTGAGGCCATTGTTTGAAGTTGGGCTACTTACGTAACATAGGTAGAATTTGCTGGTTACATGCTGGCATTCCGACATACTGTCATTTCAACATACTACCATCCTGAAATCCCGCTATTCTGGCACACAAACGTCCCACCATTCCGACAAAGCTTTCCATGAAAGGAAACGTGTGTTAATAAGAGTCTCTGACTCGGTGCTGTCCGGTACTGAACTGCAAACGATGAAGAGAGCCTCATTAGGAGGTTAGCTTCTGCAAATGAATAAATATTTGCTGCCACAACTCACAATTTGGTAATTTGGTAAAATGCCAAGGAATGAAATCCAGTTTCCCCTCCAAACCCTCCAAATATGAAACTGCAGTGCGTTTGCATATAAACAGACGAGAGGATACATGAGGCAAATAGATTACTTATCTAAAATATATATTAAAAAGCATATATATATATATATATATATATATATATATAAAACAAAAGAATTAGATATAATTAACAGTACATGCGCAATCTTCTCCTATTGCTTTTAAAATTTGCCAGAGCGAGCGCCTGTGATTTCTTTAACTGTGTTCTGATTAATTTCCAAAATAAAGTTTTAGCTTCTAAATCAGATTTTTAACATTTCTGATGGAGATCAGTGTTTATCTGGATGATGCGGCTTCATTCCGAACCATTTCACTGAATGTGGACGAGCCGCTGCGTCTGGAGATTAAAAAAGAAAAAAAAAAAAAAAAAGTGAATGCCGGCATCCATAAATGCGCACAGCGATGCGCCCCCCCCCCCCTCTACAGCGGAGACGACATATTCCACTTTCGCTGAATGACTCTGTGTCTCAGGGTCACCTCAGCGCCGCATTAATATCTCAACTCTATTAATTTGCGTTATGATGCCAGCGCGCGCAAAGACGCGCGGCTCTGTGGAGACTCTGCTCCAGCGCGGGACTGACATTTTTCTGCTACACAAGACCTAGATTCAGATAAATCTAACATTTAGACCAGCGAGTACATTAATACGTGGAGCCATTAGATTCCCGTTCAGGAGATTTTATAAAGATTATGAAGTTGCTTGCGAGGTTGTGGAGTAAATTATGCTAAAAACTAAAACTAACCAAAGTTTTTAAAGGAATTATGAACGAGCATTTCGACCATAGGAGGAAAAAATCCAAAAAGATTGTTCTATTTTACATTGGGTCCATGTCGGAATGGAGGAATGTCAGCATGGCATTGCCTCCCAACCTTTGCTTGATGGGGTACAATTTTCCTGCACATGATCGATCTGGAAAAAACTGAAACCGCCCTTTAAAATTTTTATTTCTTTTTCCTTCCACATACTTTCAAAACCCAGAGGCGAGGCCAAGCAGCTCACGCACACACACATTTACTAACATCCCTCCTTCCTCGCCCACTCTATGCATTGTCATAATTACGATAACCTTCATACTTTCTCCCACTTTTCATTAAATTCCCAAAGCTACCTTTTTATTTTATAACTAACCTCTTATATAGTGCGGTTAGCATGCTAACAGGCTACAAGGAAGCCTCATTCAAACACATGAATGAATGGAACCCTGAAAAGCACTAATGATGATGTTGTCTGAGCCCATCGGTTTGCAGGCTTCCATTTCTTGATCCAGCCGTTCGTAAACTGTTCATGAGCTTCCAGGACGTGTAATTCCCAAACTGAGACGAAGTGTAGGCGCTCGTGCCACAACCAAGTATGTGAAAATATTGTTAGAGGAAGCAGAAGATCAGGGTCACGGGTCCACTCTGTAGCAGCATTTCATATGGATCCTTATCTCCGATTAACGCAATCTTCTCCAGATAGCGTCTCATTGCCTCGGGAAGAAGTTTATCCTGGTACCGGTCTTTTCTTTCTTTTTAAACTTTAAGCATCCTGCCTTTTCTTGTTCTCAGTCGGTCTCTCCGGCTGGCCTCAAAACATGGCAGCGGCGTGCTGTTTACCTCCCATAATGCATTGCGCTGTGACGTCGGTTCCCAAGCCCTATTGTCAAGTGTGCCACATGTTAGCATACAACACAGATGAAATTACAGTCCTCTCAAACCCATGGTGTATATAATAAAATATAACAAACTATAAGATAAAAATGTAAAAATATAGGAATCTGCTCTGATAGCCTAGAAATCTAAACATGAAACCTAAGTTTAAATACTAAAGAAGATTACAAAGTGTAAAAAGTTATCACTCTTTCTTTCTTTTCCTTGTACAGATTTCTCCATCAGAACAACTGGTTTAGAATTAACTTATGTTCTGAGCATAAATCAGATCTGCAGCCAGCTTTTCATTCTCTTGTTTTAACTCCTCCAAACTAATCTCCTTATGTTTTTTGGCAGCCGTACTGCTCGCTGCATCTACACCTTCATGTTTCGGAGAACCCGTACGCCTCAGGAAACATTGTCAGCAAAGATTCGGCTCCAGGAATTATAATAGCATCAGGTGAGATTTCATTTGGGCTCAAATCTGCACATCAATGCTGTTGCTTGCTCTTTGACTTAATGGTTGTCTTTGATCACATCCCTCAGCACTTTCAATCAGATCTGTTCTTTAGCTCTGTTCCCAGCAGCGTCCTTCGCAGCTAACAATAATTAAAGAGTGAAATCTGTCTGTCCATCACATTTGCTCTGTGTTAACTCAGTGGAAATAGTGACAAAATAGTGATACAAAACTGATTTGGTCACCGTTACAGTGACACTTGAAAATATAAAAATGTTTAACAAGTGCTATTCTCCAGGTGTGGTTGGACCTGAGCTGACAAATACTAATGTCAGTATCTTCATCACATCTGATTCCGGAAACACCTGGAGAGAGGTACTGTGAAGACTGTTTGGCTTCGGGCTGTGAGTTCATTGTGTTACTTTTAGGGATGTTCAATATTGGCTTTTTTACCGATATCCGATGTTGTCCAACTTTTAATTTCCAATATCAACCGATATCTATATATGCAGACAACTGTGTGGTTGTATCTCTCGTATTTTAAGAAATGCAACTATATTCTGCTCAGAGAGCAAAGATCCCAAAGTAGCCTTAACTCAGCCAGAGGAGTTCATTTTGGACATCTGGCTGTCATATATCAGATACTAGCAGGTATTATGAATTATAATGTTTCTAACAACTTGGTAACTTAACCAACAACTTAAAACCAAATATATCATAAGCAGCTTCAAAGCAAGTCAGTCTGTCCCTGCGTACACACAAACGCAATTTGGGCATCAAAAATGCGCCAGACGCCCAAAGTTGGACGCTGTATCACTAAAAAGTCAGACACTTGATTTCCAGCATCTTGACACCCCCGACGCACATCGAGGGATGTCCAACCAAGGTACGCTTGACGCGCCACAGGAGGACCCCTCCTTTTTCTTTTTCCTGTCACCGGTCTGTCTGCTCCATGGCAGATGCAGTAGAGAGAGCTGCTCAGCTTTATGTGATGAACAAAGCTAGGGAACGTCGTCGTCGGGCATCTCTGCTCTGTGTCTGAGGTGTTGGGGGGTGGTGGGGTGAGTTTCTTCCTTCTCTCGGGGTGTTTGGCCTCGGGGGGGGTCCCCTTCCTCCTCCTGATCCGGCCCAGTTTAAGAACCCGCTGTCCAGCGGTGTTTCCCGTCCTGTCATAAACCTGTCTGTGCCATTGCATTGAGTCGCTCTGATTGGTTGACGCGCCGCATCAAGATGCCAAAGTTCAGATATATGGTGGTGTCTGCTGCCAATCCCCCCACCTATAATTATCTCAACACCGGCGCAAAAAATTTAAAACCCCGCCCCCCCCGATGCGCGTAACGTGCCACAGGGTTTTCGACGCCATCTTGACGCACGTCGGCCATTGACTTTGCATGTAAACTTGACGCCCTTCACGCCCAAATCGCGTTTGGTGTGTATGAACCATGTAGCAGCAGCAGCTGCACTGTCATATGACTCTGAAAGGAATGCTGGGATATGAAGTTCTTCCAGAATAACAGGGACTTTTCTACATGCTGATGGAATGAAATCTTGCAAGATGTCGTCAGTAAAAATATCGGTCCAAAACAATCAATACCTATATTTTCCGATATCACATTTTGATGCCAATAATATGTCGGCTGATAATATCGGTAGGCCAATAATATCGGACATCCCTAGTTACTTTGGTACTGTAGCAGGTTTAGTATTTAAGTTTTTAAGTGTTTAAGCTTCATGGACACTGTGTTTTTTATTATTTTTTTCTATCTACATGACAAAATAGTAAGCTTACGCAATAGATGCCCCCCCCCCCCCCCCCCCCCTTCAGCTTTCACTCAATAAAACAGAAAAAAATATTTTAGATAATATTAAGTCAGGCTTTATCTGTACCAAAGACAAGAGAACACAACTAGAAATCTTAGCATTCACTGCCAGCTTTTATTTCTCCCTTTTCAGTTGTGGGTGCTGCAGTCACATTTACACAGAAATAAAGAAGTGGGGTTTGACAGCCAGCCTTGTGCATTTCTGATCTTTAAAACAAACAAAACAAAGGGAGCATACAGATTACTGCCAGTGGCTTAAGACTCCACAATTCAACAAAGGGAGCAATACTTGCTTGACGCTTCTGTTTATTCACACAGCTGAGACTCTAGTGAAAACAACAGTTGTGGTATCTACTTGTTTGTTGTGTAGGTGAAAGCATGCATGATCCTTATGTTGGCACCGATGTATACTATGTGCAGAATTCTTTTTCTTTTTTTTTCTGCTTAAGCAAAGCCTGTTGTGTGTGCAGGTTTTTCAGGAAGAGTACAGTGTGTTTTTCCTAAATCAAGGCGGATCTCTGGTGGCCATCCGACATACACCACTGCCAATTAGACACATTTGGTAAGACCCTCCAAGGATGTCCCACAGTCTCTTTTTAGAGACTATACTCAATCTTCAAAACAAAGCGTGAGATAGCTCTCCTGCAAAGTTTTTTTTTTCACTGACTTCAGCTCCATTTGTGCTGGGTTTGTGTCCCTCAGGCTGAGTTTTGATGAGGGCAGAAACTGGGACAAATATAGCTTCACCTTCTCCCCGCTCTATGTTGATGGGGTGCTGGGAGAGCCTGGAGAAGACATCCTCATAATGACGTAAGATATGAAGGAATCATGATTAGGTGATGCGTTTCCAGAGTTAGTTACTGCACTAGTAAATTGTATAATACCCTGATGAAAATTTGACGAATCTGCCAAAACACCACGTTTCAACTTTATTTTTCTGACATTTTTCGTGCAGGGTATTCGGTCATTTCAGTCATCGATCTGAGTGGCAACTTGTCAAGATTGACTTCCGCTCCATTTTCCAACAACGTTGCACATCTGAAGACTATCTGACATGGCAGTTACACAACGAGGTATTGAAATCTTTCTGGAACTTCAGTGTAAGCTTAATTAACCAGATGTTGGGTGCTGGTTGGAACTGGTCAATTTGTTGCCCACTTCACTTGACGTTCCCTCCCCCTGCTTTCTGCATTTTCAAACTTCCCTTGACTCTGGGAAGCATCAACCTCTGAGCTTGCAACCTACAAACTTAAAATGGATAATTTGACAAAATTGGGATAATTGAACAAGTCAGGTTTGTTTGTTTTGTTTTGTTTTTTCCTTTTTTGGGAAATGGCTGTAATCTTAAAAAGAAGACATATCTCTTAGTTTCGGGCCAACACAACTAAAGTAAATACTGATACGATTAACTGAAGAAGCACAACTCAGAGACTTGTGGACAACTCAGAGAGTAAGAAAACAAAGAACCCTTCAGTGTGAATCACGAATGTTTGCAGTGGCCAGTTCACCTAGGGGGTTCCCCATTATTTACAACTGAAATAAAGCATGAGTTGGATTCTACCCTTTGAGTAGCTGTGTTAGCTGATGAGAAGAAGAAGTGAAGCTGGAAGAAGAGAACATGTTATAGAGGTTAGCAAAGTTTTCCCTAGTCATGCTTTCTTATTGCAAATGCCAGATGGAAGGTGTTTGATAAACAAATTGATTGTCAGGATATGAATATTCAATTTAGTTAAGGAAATGCTAGATGACCTGGGACATCCAACTCCATATAGTAATCTTAACTTTAGTTAAAAAAAAGTTTTATTCATCAAGTTTATCAACAATATTAGCCATAAAACCAAACAAAGCATCTTATATGCATGACACCAAAGAAGAGTCTTGTGTAGCTCCCACCTCATCAACACCCTGTCCTGCTTTCATCTCCACTTCTGTCATGCTGTGACTGCTGTAACGGAGATTTCAGTCTTTAACAAAGGATGTTGAAGCTTTTTTTTTCTGAAAGAAAGCAGTTTACCTCAAACATGTTCAACAACCTGATAAGCAATAAGCATGGAAGCGTTTTGTTTGCATCACATGAAATGTGCTGTTACACTTGTTGAACGCAATTACCAACAAGCCTGTTTGTTTGCAGTCCCATGCTAATTTGTACTGGTACGAAGAGATTGCGGTCATCATTACTGCAATGATGAGCCTGTGCTCATAAATTAGTTCATTGACAGTAAACAATCTGCAGCACTTTAAACTCCCATCTGTGGTTGTCTCTGCTTTCTAAGAAGACGTCAGTTCCCCCCATACTCCTGCATCCGGGGCTTTGCACATTGTTATGGCACCTGCTTTATACAAGTGTGAAAAACTTTTTTTTTTTTCCCCTATATATGAATGAAAATTAGTATAACCAATACTCACACAGCACCATGGCATCACTTGCTGTAAGACTTAACTTGATTCAGTCATTGATTAATCTGAGAAGAGCTTCTTTGATTTAGTTGCACAATAAAAGCAAGAGAAAAAGCAAAGGAAAAGACCCTCTGATATGTTTTTGGTGCATTATTCATCACAGGGAGAAGTGTGCATCATGGGAATGAAGAGAATCTTTCAAAAACTGAGAGCAAATGTTCGATGTGTCAAGGCCAGAGATCAGTATATTTCCCAGATGTCTGACTCCTGCCCATGCACGGAGGCAGATTTTGAGTGGTGAGTTCCCTTCACTGCAGCTGTACTCTTTTCACTTCATTAAATCTAACCCACAACACTTTATCAGTCTCTTGAGGTAGAATCTTTGAACCAAACCGGAGGCCCAACAAGAAGAGAATTTAAAGAATCCTGTTTTATCATTCATAATTTTAACAAAACAATATTAGTAAGTTGTTTTAAGTTTGCAAGAGGAAATATTTCCCAGGTTGTTTTTGTGATTTTTTTTTTTAAAGAAATTATGTTTGTGTTTATATTAATCTACAGAAATCTAGTTATCTTGGAGGCCATCACTTTTGAAACTCAAACCACTCCATGATCATATTATGTAATCGCAATTATATGGTCTTAAGACCACAGAAAGTATTGATCTGCATTGCAGATGTCATTTGGGGACACTGCTTGACTTGTACATCAATTAATTTTTACAATCTGCCACATTTGAACCTCTATGCATTGACTAAGGATTGCATTTACTGTATACTTTATCTGTAGACAACTTTTCTCAGTCTTACACGTTCTTCTATTATTCTTACATTTCTGGTGCTGACTGAACAGCACTAATATATTACAAGCTTAACGTCACCTATTTCTTGTGTTGCCCTGATCTTGATAAAAGAGAAACGACTGATCTGTCTGTCTTTGTCAGAATGTAATTATAATTTTTTGTAAACACAAACAATGATTTCTATGCTTCAGATGTTTGATACATAAAACATCAAACCTCAAATACTCCGAGCTGCTGTTGTGTGGGAACTTTTCTCTAACCTAGAATTTTTCTGTTGCTGCATTTATTGATTCTATCTGAGCTGAATATTTCTATTTGAAGTTTAAAAGAAATTACAAATCTTGATAACATCTCAGTGTTTCCTTTCCCCCGTCTTTGAAACAGTGACTATGGGTTTGAAAGGCAGATTGATGGGAGCTGCGCTCCAGCTTTCTGGTTCGTTCCTTCTGCAGCATCTCGAAACTGCATAACGGGGGACAGCTTCTTCAATACAACAGGGTACGCCTGATTATACTGCTTGCACTGCACTGCTTTGTACTGACACAAAGCAAGAAGTTGATGCAACTATTCTGTGTGGAAAATGGTAGAATGCAGATTTTGCACTTTCCAAAAGAACCCATCTGCTCTACCATTTGGTAGAGCAAATTTTTTCAGTAACTATAATGAATTTTATTTAAAAGGTTTTCAGGTAAACTTGCTTAGTACTTTTTACCTAAAAGTTAGTGATTGCAATCCCATTACTGTTTAAAGTTTTGATAATGTAGCTACATTTACCAACCATTTGTTAAAAAGCTATTGGTTCTGATTATTGTTTACCCAAGAAAATGAAAAAATGCTAAGAAAATTTCCCACTGCTTTTTTTTTTTTTAAATGTGTGAACATAACAGGGTTTCAGCAAAAGAATCTTAGAGTCTGAACCACTAATTGCTTGTCAGCATATGTATATGTATACCATTGAAAGTATTCATACCCTTTGACATTTCTTTATATTTAGTTGCTTAGAGCCTTATTTGGTTTACACAATATGTCAACAACCTTGAGGATGCTTTATTTGTTTGCTCCTGTGAAGCAAACTAGAAATGATACAAAAACCCTCAAGAAAAGATTGCATACCAACCCCCTCCCCTCAGCTACCACCCTCAAGGAAAGATTGCATACCCACCCCCTCCCCTCAGCTACCACCCAACCACAACAAAAACAAAACAAAGCACAAAAGTCTGTACTGTATAGAGTCGTGTTTTGCAGCAGTTACAGCTGCAAGTTCCATCAGGTTGGACTTGGTTTGGCTGATGAATAGCATTCTTCAAGTCATACCACAGATTTTCATTTGGATTAAAGTCAGGTCTTGGCCGTTCCAACACATTTTAAATGCTTCTCTTTAAATCACTTATGTTACTTTACTAGTTGGTGTCATTGACTTGCTGGAAGGCGAACTCCTGTCCCGGTCTAAAATCTCTAGAGAATTGAACAGGTTTTCCTCAGGAATTTCCCTGCCATCCAAATAGCACCACTTACAGTATCAGTCCTTTAATTCTAACCAGTTTCCTGCTTCTGTGTTGATCAAAAGCAGCACAGCATGATGCTGCCACTACCATGCTTCACTTTTCAGTTTGAGGACACTATGCACCATGACTCGTTAGTGATAACACCAGTCTCTCAGAAAAGTAACCTTTACTTACATTTGAGTTAAGATTTGAGATAATTTGAAAGGTGAGTTACATTAAAATTTCTAGTCCTGCACAGTGAGAAATCAACTTGATTGACAAGCATTTTAAACCAGCCTATGGTGGCTAATTGAAGTCCTGCAGTTTTTTTCAATATCAATGTCAGACTACTGCTTGAAAATAAAGTTACAAACATAATCGACAAATCATGTAAAAAATTATGAGCACATGTTTTATGTAATTAATGCTGAGTAACATTTAGTTTTAAAGCAGTTAAAAGCATGCATTTGCTCACATGATGGAGTTTTGAGACATGGCAGATGAAATGCTAAAAATCTATTACAAATGTCTTCCTACTTGTGCATTCAATTCAATTCAAAGTTTATTTGTATAGCACATTTAAAAAAAAACCTCTGTTGACCAAAGTGCTTCACAACATCATCACGGCAAAACCTCACACAAAGATTTACAGTAAAATTAATCTATCATAATGTCCTATGTGCCTGTTTTTACACAGAGTGCTTATCTGTGACTTTTATTCATTCACCAACAGATATCGCAAGGCTTTGTCTAACAACTGCACTGAGGGAAGTCTGGCAAAGTACAGCCCCAGGCAACAAAAGTGTCCCAGTCAGGCCCCAAGAGGTCTCCAGCTTTTCACCAGTGAGGGAACACTGGTGACAACATTGGCGAGGAATGTCACCTTCCTGGTCTTTCTAGAAGAGGTGCTTATTACATTTAAATTATTAAATAATACTGTGCATTACATAAGTAGAGGAAACAGTGCTAAAAACATTGCAGGTATTGAAAGCAAAGATTTATTTATTGATTATGTGTCTGTGTACATAATGTATGTTACCAAGTTGAATTTAAGTACAGTCAACTCTTTATTTTACGGTTAAATAGATCTGAACTTGTGAAATAAGCAGGTGAACTCCCAGGTTTGCTGTGATGCTCCTGAAAGTCAGTTTCTGTTTTGGAACAATAGATTATAGCACTAAGCTCCAGATTTCATTCTGTGATCTGCAAAGTCTTTGCATCCTTGGGTTTTCTAAGCAATGGGAAACTGTAACCCAGATCATCTTAGTTTGTCAATTTTTTTACATTTGTAAGTTTTTTTTTTGTTTTTTTTTTCATTCATTTATATCAAACTGAAATCAAAAGCAAACATTCACATTTGCCGCACAAAATAATAAAAAAAAACATTATAGTTCGAAAAGGAATTTTGGAAGAATTTTAAGTGAAGTTTATCAGACGAGGTACTATAAAGAGAGATACTGACTGCACAGGGAAGGGTTTGTGGTAGATTAAGGGCTCCAACATAGAATTTTCCTTCAGGAGGCAAAAGTTCAAGGTCCATGAGAAAATGAAATGACTTCAGTAATTTTATTCAGGGAGAGCAGATCAGTTGAAAGATCTAACACAATTTAATGATCCACAAAAGCTGAATTGAAACAATTTAGTTTGGCTATTAGAGTGATGCTTCATCTCTACAGAGCAGTGATATGAACAAAGGAAGCAGATAGGAGTAGGACCCCCAGAGTCTATACGCTGGTGGTGGATGAGCAGAGACGGGATGGTGGATTCTTCGAATGAGAGTCCTCTGGTATCGGAAATGTAGATATGGGGAGGAGGCAGCTTGCACAAAAATTAGCCTGAAGAGGGAATGGCAGAGCAGAATAGAGCTTTAAGGAACGGACATCAGACTGAATGGCTCAAAGAGAAGCAGGGAAGATGATTGGACCGGAGTTATGGGGACAGAATTGAAAATGAGGGAAATTTGACATCATGGAAAAATGGAAGCGACAAGACTTAGTAGGATGAAAAACCCAAATACCAGAGTGAGCAGACTTAATGGAATAGATTTTCCTTCTTGAACTTGTACATAAGTTTCATTCCCAAATTATGGCAACTGATCTGAATCCCTCGTATAAACATGGCTGCAGTCAGGTTTTAATAAAGTAGCTTTCTAATGATAAAAGAGTTTTTTGCACATGTTCCATTTCTATTTATAAAGACTCTTTTTAAAAACTATTTTTCCTTTCACTAGCATAGATTTTTTCTTTATATTTTGGATTTTAAATGAGGGGAACAGTATTGCAAAGAGGAGAGAACTGCTTTTTCTTTATTTATTGAAAATAAGGACAGCCTAAGACATCCACCTACAAAAATTGATGATAATTATAATAAAAATACACTTTAATCTTTTTCAATAATATTTTTTCACATTTAGTCACGGAAACATGAAGTTAAAGCAACAAAAGTACTTGTTTAGTTTCAGGAAAAGATCATAGGTGGAATTTATGGAGATAAATGGCACGAGGGGAAAACCTTCTTGTCAGAAAGTTCCAAAACATATAAAAGTAAACTTCCCACTTAAGGAAAACTGTACAATACTTTTACCACCAGTCAGTTCTGTATTCTTTATAGCATGATACTTGTAGGCGTCATGTTTTTCTTTAATGTACTCTATATCAAGACGCTGTCAAAAACCAAGCACAGAGTCTGGAGCACCAGCTTGTCAAATTAATATGCACTGACACAATTTACAGCATGACCTCATTCTTGTGGCTATCAGTGGGAGTGCACTCTGTTCTGAGTCAGCGAGGGCTGAGAAACAACTGAGGTTACTGTGTGAATGACAGTATTTTGTTTTCTCTTTGAAGGGTCTTGGCTCCATGACAAGTATTACAGTGGACTTTGGTGATGGAACTGCCATATCGTTCGTTAACATGAGCTCCATTGATGACGGGATCAAACATGTCTACAGTAAAGTTGGCATCTATCAAGTTTCAGCCACAGCAAGCAACAGTCTGGGTTCTGACAGGGTCGTACTCTACCTCCACGTCTCCTGTGAGTCCAAAACGTTACTCATAGTTCAAAGTCATTGCTAATTGTGGAAATTTATGTAATATTCCTTTATTTCAATTGTAGATTTGGTGTCAGGCGGTTCACTCAACCCATACAGCATGCATGTTTCCTGTGTGATAATGTATTCTATTTGTGAGTAGTTTATCATTTTGGGTAAAATACGCTCTGTGCTAACCTTCACCCTTTATCATACCAAATCATGAGTAATGACATCCAACAGCTTTTAGATCTGGTAAAATCTCTGAATTTAGAAATATCTGTATCTGTGTTTTGGGCCGATGTTTTTAAATTTATTATTATTTAGTTACGGAACAACGAATGTTGTTCCATTAGTTGTTCCAGCATGTATGAAAGTCCCTGTTATCCTGGAAGAACCCAGCATTCCTTTTACAGTAGAGTCATGTGACTATGGTACAGCAGCTGCTGCTATAGTCTGACTTGCTTTGAAGCTGCTTATAATATGTCTGGTTTTAAGTTGCTGATTAAGTAACTAAGTTGTCAGAAACATTATAATTAGCCACATGTTGGCTAATACCTGCTAGTATCTGGTACAGTATATGGCAGACAGATGTCCAAAATGAACTCCTCTGGCTGAGTTAAGACTATTTTGGGATCTTTGCTCTCAAAAATCAATCTGAATGCCCTGAATATAATATTGTTACACTGCCGGAAGATAAAGAAACATCACATTACAAAACTAATAATTGTTTTGTTGCTACTTCGATGCAGAATCATCCAAATTGGCATCAGGATGCATCATAAAAATGACTGAATTCAACATCCCTATTATATACCTAGATGTTACGTTACAGTGATTTCCTGCAGTCTGTTGTGATTTATCACAGATCACAACAGGGTCCAACTGTTGTAAGAGACTCTTCATTCAGATGCTGAAGGCAGAAAGTTTAAAATGAAAACAATATGTGGACACTGAGCAAGTTTATGCATTAGTAATCTGTGGTCACGGCTTGATAATCTGTGACCACAGGATAACATCTTGTCGCCATGCAGTAGTGATGCATGGCCACAACTTAATTATTTTTCTATCAATGCCACCAGACACGCTCCATGCTCATCCTACTTGTACATTTAAACAAAAAACAGCTGTTTCTGGTCGTCAGATAAACATCACTAATTAGCCTTGAATTCAACTCACTAAAGTGACAATTTTATGGCTGGGAAACACATAGAAATAAAAAACCACCCACAGTCACTTGTCAAACCTCTCCAGCAGCGCAAACAGCTTCCTCACTGTCCATCAATGTGCTGACTGTGTTCCAGGCGGCCCCCTTTTTGTGCCAAAATATTATTACAAGCATGGCCTCTGTTGAAATTTTGAGCTCCGGGGAGGCATTATATTTAGCCATGATTTAATAAAAGGTGTGACTTTGCAGTTCATGTGTTTTCTCTCTAAAGGTCAGCTTGAGCAGGTGCAGCTCTCAGCTCCTTCGGTGGTCGTCAAGAACAAAGCAGTAAATTTCACAACAGCGCTTCACCCCAGCAGTGTGGGAACGGTCACTTATTTCTGGTGGTTTGACAACAAGACAGAGGTAAGGCCTTCTTTTTCATTATATGCCATTCCACCTATTTACTGAGAGATGTGATGCTAAATGCTGACATCTCATCTGTCTTCTGCCTTTTAGCCTGTTGTTACACTTGACGGAGCGATAGCCTTCACGTTCTCAAAGGAGGGAAGTCACAGTGTAACTGTTCAAGCTTCAGCTGGTAATACTGTCCATCAGGACCAAATGAGGGTGGCAGTTTATGGTATTTATTCATCTGTTTTTATTTATGTAGTGCATTTATTTAGTCTCTTCACTTGTGTGAAATCATATTTGGTTTATAATTTTGAAATTAGAAGTTAGTCACCTCCTTTTTCTGAGGATGTCCTTGCATTTGACAGAGAAAATTCATGGTGCACTAATTGGTTTGTGAACCACTTTCAGAACCATCTCAAAGCTTTCATCTGTGTGTGTTTGGTGATTTGTAATGAAGTCGATTTAGCCAACTGAATAAGATCGATAACTCAGGCCTGCTTGTCTTATAATGCACATCTAGTCAATTATTATCCCGCATTCACCATGGGTATTTACTTGGGTATAATACAAGAGAAAAATGGTTCACTTTTCTGTTAAATAGTGGAATGTTTCGCAGTGGTAGATCCTTTAACTCATAGAATCATTTAGCTTAGCAGAAAAGTGAGTCATGCTTGCAAGATTCAACATTAATAGACACTGTGGTTTGTTTCCCACCATCTAACATGTCAGCACCATCTCCTTGTATCTGAAGCTGTAAAAAGCTAGTTTTGTGCAAAAGTAGATTCCCTCTTGGAGGCTCGGTGACAGTAGACACACTGTTGCACCAGAGCTACAGATAGTGAACACCTATTTAAAATCTCCCTTCCCCCCCTTTTTTTTTTTTTTATAATAATATTTTTAACTCAATATATTTTTTTCCTTTTCTTTTTTTGAGAGTTGTTGTGTTTTTTTTAATTTCCTATTAAATTTTTTTTTTTTTTTTTTTTTAAAATATTAAAAATAAGCATAAACATGATTTTTAGAGATTAATTTTATTGTATGTGTATAAATTATCCTGAACTTGGGCTTTGAGTTTCTTTCTTGACCTCGAACAAATTTTTATATTTAATTAAGCTGATTTAAAAAAACAAAAACAAACAAAAAATTCAGTATGCAGCCTTAGTGCTACCAGGATCCTCACAATATGGCATATAAACACACACAGTTACCAAAAATTCAGCATGACATCAACTCCACATTTTCAGTAATATCTAATCTCACTCATGTGAGTGAAATAGAATATATTTATAAAAGTATCTATATTATTAATAGTAAATAACAAAATTCTTAATTACAAATTATAGCCACATTGTCAGCTTTGTACTGTCATTTGAAGCCTGGAGTAGCTAGCTGCTGAACCATGAATGAAATGTGAGGTGATGCTGATCAAACTTCAGTCAAAGTCTTGCTGCCTGTGTGTTACAGTCGCCATCTTGTGGTGGTCAGAGGAGAAAGTACCAAGGGTATTTACATTTATTTAAGATATTTGCATCATTTTTCACATTTTCTCTAATATTGACATGTCTACAACCACTTTACGTCAAAAAACAAGACTGATCCAGTGTTTTACGTGTAATTGAGAACGGTGAACAATAACGAGGTGGTGGAGGAATGCGAGTACCTTGGAGTTCAGCTCAACAGCAGACTATACTGGAAATGCAACACCAAATCCATCTATAAGAAGCGTCAGAGCAGACTCTACTTCGTAAGGAAGCTGAGATCATTCAATATCTGCAACAAGATGTTGCATTTCTTCTATAAGTCTGTTGTGGAAAGTGCCATCGGCTTTGCAGCATCTGCTGGGGCAGCAGCATCAGAATCAGAGACTTGAAGAGACTAAAAAAAGACAACCAAGAAAGCTGGTTGTGTGCTGTGGATAACTCTGGAGCTGAATGTCCAAAAAAGATGCAGCACAAGCTGCTGAAGATGATGGAGGATTCTTCACACCCTCTACACAACACAGTGAATAAACAACAGAGTGTGTTCACTGGGAGGCTTTGTCAGGTCTGCTGCGAGACACAAAGGTACGGAACATCATTCCTGCCTGCAGCCAGCCGCCTCCAGAACAAGACTTCTGATTATTCATTGTTATGATTATTGTTTTTTTATTGGAGGAAAAACTACTTCAAGATTGAATATATAGTATTATATATATATATATATATATATATATATATATATATATATATATATATATATATATATATATATATATATATATATATATAGTATTATAGATAGTATTTTTCTTTTCATTTTCATCATATAAGTTCCAAGTGTTATATATCTTGTTTGTGTTAGATCGGTGATCAGGTGGAAACTTTATTGACTGAGAAAAGCCATGATATAACTGTAGTAAAAGCACCACAAAAAAAAAGATAATAAGCCTTGTGAAGCCATTTTTATTTAAACTATTTAACTTGGAAAGAACATGTTGCACACTCTTACTCCAGATATAGCCTCCTATTTACAGATATATAACAACTGACACCCAGAACCTTCCCCAAAATCCATAATCTGATTCGAGACTTTTCCTCCCTGCCTTTTAATACATACCCAATTATCAGCACCTAATTGGATCTCTTGGTGTGGAAGTTTATTCTATTACAAAATTAGCTTAATTTAATGTAAAAAATCGTTCAAGGTCAGGAAAGAAACTCAAAGCTCAAACTCGATTAAATTGATCTTTCACTTTCACTGACATGCAAAATACTAGAGACATAATAATAATTTTGTGTGTGTGTGTATGTGTGAGCTATCTTCTACTCTTGCCAGTACTGCCAATGCAAGCCAATTTTGCTGTAAAAAGTGTTTCATTTCCACACATGAATACCCTGATGCTGATGTATTGTGTCCCATCTTTGCTGGAACCCACAAAGGATGAAGCAGGGATAGAAAGCAGATGAATGGATAGATTATATAAAAGCAGATACCATCTTTCCTTTGTCTGTGCTTCTGGTTAAATTGCTTTCTAAATGTTTCTAAGAACTGAAATGTGTATAAAATGTCATTCTTCATAAAACCATTGAGGTATTTTTTGATGCCGATGAAGGTGTTAGCATTACAACATGTCTTCAGCGAGCAACTATGAATTTGCTCTATGACAGCAATGCAAGATCAGTGTTGTGTCATGGCAACCTCCATCTGTCTCAATTAGTCATACTGAATAAGTCAGAGTTTACTGTAGCTACTGGTAATGTTTAATGTGCATGACTCAAACATACTGTAGATTTACCAAATGAAGCTAGAGCTAGAAACAGACAACAACAACAACAACAAAAGAAAGAAAGAAAGAAAGAAAGAAAGAAAGAAAGAAAGAAAGAAAGAAAGAAAGAAAGAAAGAAAGAAAGAAAGAAAGAAAGAAAGAAAGAAAAGAAACTGAATTTTTACCTTTCTCAGTTTCAGTTGCTGATCATATTGGACTTCCAGCCCAACATTGTCATCTTTTATTTGCTACTGAAATCCCTAATTGCTTCCGTCTAGTTGACCTTTCTCTAAGAATGAAATATATAAAATATGAATATAAAATACAAAGAATTTCAAGTGGATTATAGACTGAGATGTTGTGTTGTGACGTAAGAGAACATTTCTGCTTGTATTCCAGATTATTTCCTCTCACATGCTTTGGCCTTTTCCTCTAATCTGGACGAACTGAACCCCGAGGTGCTTGAGTGGAGAGAGGACATTGGCAGAGTTGTGAAGAGCTGCATGGTTCAGGTCAGCTTTGTTGCTGCTGCCGTCATAAAGGCTATTATATATTACAGTCAAAGCTGAAATTAGCAGAAAAAGACCCCACTCACATTCTTGCAATATGTAGCTTGATTTGTGTGACACTTTGCTTTCATAGCTGCCATATCTGGTTGCATGTTGTGTGTAAACTCCTTATGCAGACAAAGCAAATCCTCGAAAAGCATCACTAGCAGCATGAACTTTCAACTGAACTTGTCAAAACACTGCAGGCTGATAAAGCTCTGCTTTGACAGTTGCCTTTTGCTCTATAAAGAGGTGAAATGCTGGTGAGAGAACTTTCCTGCAAGTAAAGGGAGCCTAACTGTGGTTAAGTGCAGCTAGTTTTCTCTTTTAGACACTGCAGCGGGTTATGTAAAAGACCTGGATATTCTGCTCTATATTTATCCAACAGTAGCCCTCAGTATGAAACATTCACTTTGACCTTCTGTCCTGTCAGATATTACCACGGTTTACACCAGGAAACTGACAGCGGACCTCTGGTTATGGCATAAATGCACTAAAAGCCCTGGCCTTTACCAAAGACTGTCAGATTGCACTTGCATGTTCTGCTTGATCCAGACATTATGCTTTGACAGTGACTGGTATAAAGGCAAATTATATGTGAAGCAGAAAGCAGAAAGTATTTACTCATTAAAAAAGACACCCCCACCACAACCAGCAGAGGATCATATTTTAGACAATGAAGCATGGCTACCACCTAAAACTGTCATTTATAGAAAAAAAAAGTCATTCTAATGAAGTTTTTTTTTTTATTATTATTGAAGGTCACAGGAATCAGTGAGGATCAGCTCCTGGTTACAGTGCTCCCAGGCTTACCAACCACTGCTGAGGTTTTTATTGTACCGGAGAGGAGGTCAAGAGATGGTGCCATGGATGAAAAGTTGGCACATCTTGATCAGGTACTGTCTCGTGAGATCCGTCGGAGCCCCCTGCTCTATCTGGGTTTTATTCGATACAAATCCAAAGAATGTTAGAGTGCCATTACAGAACCACCAGCCTCAGTAGTTGACACAAGGCAGGATAGATCAATGTTTTCATGTTCTTTAGGCCAAATTCTGACCTTGCCATCCAAATTTTGTAGCTAAAATTGAGACTGATCAGGCCAGGCAACATTTTTGCAATCTTCTGTTGTCCAATTTTAGTGAGCCTGTTTAGCCTCAGTTTCTTGCTCTTAGCTGACAGCAGTGGTGCCCAGGGTGCTCCTTTGCAGCTATAACCCATCTGCTTCAAGGTTAGATGCATTGTGCAATTCAGGATGGTATCCTGCATAACTTGATTGGAACCAGTGCTCATTTAAGCTGCTGTTACCTTTCCATCATCTCCCACCAGTCTGCTCATTCTCCTTTTACCTCTGACATCAGCAGGACATTTTTTTCCTGACAGTTCCCTTCTCTAGATATTTTCTTTTTGTCAGAGTTTCTCTTGAAACCCTTAAAATGGTTGTGGGTGAAAATCTCAGTCAATCACCAGTTTGTGAAATACAGTATTACAGACCTTGTCTAAATGCCTAATTGCATCAAGTTCCTACCATGTGATTGGTTGATTAGCGACTGTATTTGTGTTTACAAGCAATTGAATTGGTGTAATAAAGTGTCTGAAAAAGAATATGTAGAAAATATATATTTTTTAAGTCTATGTTGCTAATTATTTATATTCTAGTCCTGAAATGACTTTTAACAAATATTTTATTACTCCAAAGCTTACTGTACACACTTCATCTTCCATCTGTTTTTTTCATTATGTTCATGCAATAGCTCCAGTTTCTGGTGAGCACTAAAGCTGTTTTTGGTTTTAGTTATACATCAATAGGCCACAACATTAAAAATAGGCGCCCATTTCTTTTTCTTGTAATAATGTTTTGGATTATATGTTTCAATCATGTAATCAGGGAAGCCAAAGCCTGAGCTTTCACAGATCATTGCAGATGGAACAAAGTGTGCATTCATGAAGTGTTTTAAAGAAACGGTTATATCTTAACTGAGCTGATGATTCTCCACAGTACTTAAAATGTTTGTGCCATGTATTCTGAATGGGATACGGTACATGCAGTTAGTACATTGACATGAGCTAAATTCTGCTTACTGCTATTCCCAGATACAAATTCTACTATAAAGAGGAAAACATATTACTGCTTTTACTGCTCTTGTAGTAATATTTGAATTTGAACCATTATCTTACCTTCCTTCTATGATGCCTCAGTTTCCATTTATTTCGGTCAAGTCTGAAAATAAGCTTGAGAAAATGTGAAACTCATTCCGGTGAGGCAATATATCACGATAACAATCGTGTCGCCACTTATTTTTGTCACTTGTATTATCATTGCATAGTAACATCATTTTTAGTGCATCTTGATTTGGAAAATGTGCTACCCATCATCACACAACAGTACAGCTAACTTTGACAAAAATAAATGCAGGCACGAGGCTCATTGTGATGAATTACCTAAAGCAGCCAGGTTTAAAGTCTGCAATTGTGTTTTCGTAGCACTGTGAAATAAATAGCTTCTTGTTGCATGGTGGGCAGGAAAAGCTTAGTGGACTGCCTTGATAAAGGTCAGCAGTAATGAGGACTGTACAATCTTTGTGGTAATTGGGCTAAAGCACACATACACTACTGTGGTCCATTACGTGATCACACAGAAAAGAAAAAGAAGAAGAAGAATGTGTTCCTTGATAGATTCATTGTTCTTAGTATGTGCCGACTTCCTTTTCATCTCATAAATCTCAGTACTTCAAGTTGCAGGGAGCAATTTCTTCTTGTGTTTTTTTCCTGACCACCTGCAGAGTAACCTGCAAGACCTGCTTCTCTCTTTTCCTCTTGTCATAATTTTACCATGATTCATTCATGCAGCATGAACTTAAATATTTAATGAAGCTTTGTTTGCTTCACCGGCAATCAAAACAACATGTTTTACCGTCTTGATTACACAGATTGTTTTACAGACCCACCAATGAGATTTTGCATCTATGATGCTGAAATACCAAATAATTAATTGTTCAGACAAGATGTCTTCAACAGGAGGTCCGCGGAGACTGCATGGGGATCCTGAAGAATCAAATAAAAAAAATAATAAATCAAATCAAATCAAATCAAATGTTACTTATGTAGCACTTTTCATACAAGAGAAATAAAACACACACACAAAGGCAAAAAGTGCTTTATGTAGCCTTCACAAACCCAATTATATCACCTAACCAAATTAAAACACACCTAATCATTTATAATTTCTCACACACTCATCATACTAATACATCCATAGACACAAAGCACATACCCCCCCATCCCCCCGTCAAAATTGGCTTGACGCCTCTGTGAGGAAAAAATATCTAGGGGATCCATCCACACCTGGAGCAATCCCATCCATGACCACAGGGGCCGCCACCACAGAAAGCACCTGGATCAGGGTTGGCTGGGGCCCACACAGTGACCATCGGGCTGCAGGTCTCCCCAACGACCCAGACCAGGACACTCATTATATCATCAATTACCCTGCAGACCACACAGGCACAGCTCCTGGTGTGGAAGATCAAATTCACCTAAAACCAAGAAAAACAAGTACATATAAAAGACTAGACAAAAAGCAATGTACTTGGCTTAACCAACCCCCCCCTGTCAAACCAACTAAAACAAGCAACGAACAAAAACAATAGCGAAAGCGAAATGTATTGGTTGTGTTTTAAAAAAGTAAGTACATAATTAGAATAATAAATATATAATGCAAAAATATAAAATAATAAATAATATAATAAATACAGTCAAATAAAACCCTGTGTAAAAAGGTAGGCTTTAAAAAAATTATTTTTTTTTATTTATCTTTTTTCTTTTTTTTTTTTTTTTTTTTATTTCCTTTTTCTTTATTTTTTTTTTTTTTCTCTTTATTTTTATTTTCTCTTTTTTTCCTTCTCTACCTTTTCTTTTTTTTGTCTTTTTTTTCTTTTTTTTTTTATTTTTTCCCTTCCCCATTCTTTTTCTTTTTCTCTTTTTTTTTTTTCTTTTTTTTTTTTTTTTTTTTTTTATTCTTTCTTCTTTTTTATTCCCTCTAATTTCCTATTTTTTATTTTTTTTTTTCCTTCCTTTCTTTTTTTTATTTTTAATTCCATTTTTTCTCTTTTTCCTTTTTCCCTACACCCCCCTCCACCCCCCCCCCCCTCCCCCTCTTTCCCCCTTTCTTCCCTTTATTAATCTTATCTCGTTTTTTTTTTCTTTCTTCTCTTTCTCCCCTTCCCCCCCTCCTCTTTTTTCTTCCCCTTTTTTTTTTTTTTTTTTTTTTTTTTTTTTTTTTTTTTTTTTTTTTTTTTTTTTTTTTTTTTTTTCCTAAAGTCTGATTTACAAAACTTCCAACAATTTCAGCCATCCTCAGGTCTTCTGACAGATTGTTCCACAAACATGTAGAATAAAAATTTAAAGAGATTTTCCGTTAATGTTTAGCATTTATTTTGTATATTTTACCCCCTCTCCCCTTTTTTTCCCCCTTCACAAATTTAAATACAACTTTACATGAATCCAGTATATTGCAGTGTCTAGATACAAGGCGGTAGAAAATATTATCTCAGTCAGAATTGCACACATTTATTGACAACAGCCATCTACTAAGGCCAGTTCATTATAATGCCAATTGTATGGACAAAGTTATTAGCAAAGATCTCTGCAAACACAAGAGTGATATCTTCCACCTCAGGTGAAAGGTGTCAATATAGTCAAGAAGCGTGCTTTGCAAATTCTGTGTTACTGAGGTAGAAGGCATTGCACAGTGTTGTCATATGTGCTGGAACAGTCATAAGGTGGCAATACACATGTTAATCAGCTGTATGATGGTCTTGCTTCATCCCTGCATCCTTGTAGTTGTCCTTGGCTTGAAACACATTGAAGACACATCTTTGTTGTATTTCAATTCTTTCTAAAGAGAATTACTTCATACCAACACTAGAGGGCAATAGTGGCCCATAAAAAAAAATGTGTTGAAACCAACACAATTCATCTCAGATCATGTTGCTGAACACTCGGCTGCATTTTAGAAGTTCAGACTTGCATTAATCTTTAAAAAACAACAGCATTATCATTTCAAATAATCATGCCTCATGGTGTTTTTTTATATCATTACTGTTAAGTAAAATGAGTGGAAATTGATCTTTGAATTAGCTCATTCAAAGGTATCAAATAAGCAAAAAAAAAGAAGAAAAAAGAAAGATAAAACAGTTGTTTTTAAAGCACAACATAGAGAAGCTCATTTATTCATCACAAGTAAACATGATTTTGCTGGCTCACAGTCAGTCTTGAACTAAGTTAATAGGTATTTAATTACATTGATGCATCATATAATTGGCACCATCGAGAAGGGAGACAAACTGGGGCAGGCTGCAGGGATTGGGAATTAAAGAGATGTATTTATCTAAAGCCTGTCTGATTACCTGGCAGAACCTCACAGACAATAGGGTAATAAATCTTCAGTTCACTGTTCTCATCTCCAGTGAATGACTTGCAGTGCGGAGGCATTAAGTGAGGGTGTGCCCACACATACACATGTGTATGTGTTGAATGTATGTGTGGAGCAGCTTATTAAAATGTGTAATAGATTTACTGACCCTGATATGCCACTAGAACAAAAAGTAATTATTCATGCTGTGTAGAGCAGTCTAATTTTAACCAGTGGAAAGATTTCAGAAAGAGCGAGATGGAATTAGTGAGGCATGGCTAAGGACTCAAATGGGCACTGGGAAGGCATTTCGGTCCCTTGTTAAATGAGTGCTTCATCAAGGTGTGAAAAAGCTGAGGAACTCTGACCACTTCAGGGAGAAAAAAATTAAAACAGCAATTTTTATGATATTAGAACATGCTTTGATTTCCTATAATGCTGCCTCGTTGAACTTTTAAATGGGTAATACGCATTCTCTTTAGACTAGCTACGCCAATGCAGAATAACAGAACGAGTCCCTTTGTGGTAGAAATAGCAATAGATTATTATTTCTTTAAATGTCACCGCTGCACTACAAGCACGATGCCCTTTTACCTGGATGTGTTTCCTTCCTCTTTAAAGTCTGCGGGCTTTCAGTGCAGCAGGTCCAGTTCTGCATGTGTCATATCGACATTTGCTCCTCTTTAGAGGGAAACAAAAATTCTGATTCATAATTCAAGCTGTTGGATGAAATGACTGAAATGTGTCTGAAATATTAATGACTGTGGAACACGGCTGTACAGCTGCTGTTAAGAGTCCTCTCTACTGTGTCACTTCCTCCTTGCAGCTCTCCCAGGTTCTGCTAAGTGCTCTGAACCAAGACCTCATCCAGTTCACACTCAAACCCGGGATGCAGGTGAATGTGTATGCCACACGGCTGTCTCCAGGTGGGTTTGCTGCTGTGGTCTTTGGCCTGACTTTGTGCAGGTGTGTCAGCTTTTAAGGTAAAGTTGAGCTCTATAGTAAAAGTTTTAAATGATTGAAATGTTTGAAATTTTAAAAAAGCTCATCAACAGACTAAGTTTTGTCTTTTTTTTGTAGTTCTTTTCATCATTCAGTTGATATTTAATACAAAGTACTGTGAAAAAAGGTTTGAGCCACTTCTCTTTTTTTTTTTCTTTTTTTTTTTTTTTTTTATCTTTTCCGCCATTCTTTGTCAATATGATCCCAAATTGCTTCAGTACAGGTGGGATCTGGGCTCTAAAGAAGATTCATTCCTCCATAAGACCTATTAATCCTGATTTAAGTCCAGTTCTTGTGTAATTTCACACAGCTCGTGTTTTTTTTTTCCCTATGTTCCTTCCTGAAGAATGATTTCTTGACATCCAGCCTTCCATGGAGACCATTTTTGATGAGGCTTTGATGATTAGTAGATGATTTAACTGTAGGATCAGATGAATTTCTCAGGTCCCATGTCAGATCTTTGCAGCCCCCCCCCCCCCCTTTTCTTAAGGAAAAGTCTCTTGGTTTTTGTCCATCTGCTGTGGATAGGTTCCTTTCAGTCTTGCCACTTCTTTTATTCTTCACTGTCAGTTTCCTCAAATTTTTTTAAGGACATGCTACACACCATACTGAGATATGCCAAGTTTTCAGGTAATAGCTCTTCAAAAATCACCTTGTTGGTGCAACCATACTATTTTATGCTTGTCAGAATGTCATTCTTTAGCATTTTTCATTGAAACAACCAAAGAAATGAGAACAAATGAAGTGTTTTTGCCAGTGGCTGTTAGTAAAAAGGAGCCTGAAGATACATTTTGAATAAGCTTTATTGCTAAGTTGTCTGCTGTGCGTAGATAAAGCACTTGTTGTTCTTCAAGTTAGGTGCCTTTTTTTTATGCTGAAACGATTCATAGGTCAATGTTAAGTGGTTATATGGAGTGGACATGCATGAAAAAAACGTAAAATGAAAAATGAAAAACTTTGAAAGGCCTTTATAAATCTGATGCACCATTGCTCAAGACCACTTTAATGATTACAAGAAAGTCTGTTCCCTTGGATGTCAAATGTAAAGAAATGAGTAGATCAACCTGTTTGACAGTGTTCTATGTCATTTATATTCATATAAGATAACTGTTTTTGGTGACTATGTGCTCATTTTCTTAATTCTTCTCCTTCAAAGCTCCTCTTGTGGACAGCAGTGACAGCTTACACAGCGGCACTGCAGTCATCATGCTCGTGTCGGTGGTACTGATGGGCTTGGCTGTCTTTGTAATATATAAATTTAAAAGGTACAGTGTACTGGATACGGGGGATGTACTGAATTTGCATTTTTAGAAGAACAGATTAAATTATTTTTGAATGCATATGTTAAAACTTAATTTTCCGTTTGCATATTGTTGTTTGCAAAGCATTATTTAGATTTTTTTTTTTTATCAACTGCAAGTGAATGTCTCCTACTGTAGCTAAAATCCCTGAAAGTTTATACAAGTATTCACAGTCCATATATCTCTAAGTTATGGCCATTTGTGACAATAATAGCTGGAGGAATAAGACAATTCCCCTCTGTCTCAATCTGCAGAGTATTACAGGGAATGACAGTCTAATCAATTCTCCCAGAGTGCTGAATGTGTGTCAGAGTCCTGCAGTTATCAATATTCATCTATCTGACAATGTGAGGGTTGACCTTTAGGAAATGCTAAATACAACCATTCAAGGTGAGGCATCTTCTGCAGAATGGCAGGAAAGGTTGAGGAGATAAGTCCTGAGACAACATATATTATACAGTGAGGGACATACAGTAAATAGCATCCTCTGCTGCAGGTAATCTCATGCCAATCAAGAGTGAATGGTTTATTTTCTCCGCAGTTTTACTCATTATAAAGCAAAATATTACTTAACTGCAACTTTTGGGATCATAATTGCTACATTAAGAATTTGACTTGGCTGAGTTTTTTAAGCTCTCCCAAATGTCAGAGCATCAGCTGCAGCACAAACTCACAAGGGGAAATGTGAAATTAGAAATGCAAGAAGTTAGTTTTAAGTAGAATTGGGGATGCATCTGAGGGGATGAAAAATTGATTGAAAACTGAGGTGAACAATGCAAAAATGAGAGAGCAATGCCCAGTGGAATGCAAAATGCCCCATTTTCCAGCTTTCAAGCAATCCTCTGCCATTTTTAACTGTTAAAAATAGTGTGTGGCAGATTATGTTCAGTGAAAGCATTAGTAAAACAGACCTGATGGCAGATTTCCATTACGCCGCCCCCCCCCCCCCCCCCCCTTTTTTTTTTTTTTTTTTAATTTCTCCACTCCTGCATGACCTGCAGAAAGATACCGGGCATGAACACATACACAGCAGAGCAGCCGGACAAAGAACAGGAGGTCATCCCAACAGTGACTTCTTTAGCCGTCCCAAACCCTGATGGGGACAAGCTGACCTCACTGGATCATGTGAATGTACAGCTGGACTCAAAAAGCAGAGGTATGGATGGGTCAACCTCTATCTGCAGTCTTTATTATTTTTTAACTTCCATATTTGTACAGTAAGACTATTTTCCTTCTTTGGTATACTTGTTGTAAAATTTTATTGTTAATTGCCTAAAATACTGGAAGTACACCAGCTTTCATTTGTTGCACAAGAATGAAAGACGATGTTTCCTTTTCATGGTTTTCATATATTTCCTAAAGCTGAAACAGTACCTGCAGAAACAGTTGACAATGATGCCTGAAAAGAGGCCATAAAGACTGTTTATGCCTCTGATATACTTGGATCTCTTCCCATCTGCAGAACCCAAACTGTGCGCATGACAAATTGAGAGTGTGTGATCTTCCAGACAGAGCTGACAGGGTTTCAGGTTTAACATAAAAAATAAAATAAAATAAAATGTTGCAGGAAATGTTGACTAAAAACAGAGGAGTGAACAGAAGATACTAAGATCTGTTCAGCTGTTTTCACACAGCATGCCATAGTAATTAAACCGAGCTCGGGTATTTCTTTTTGTTTTGTGTTTTTACTGTAACTTATTGTTTAATACACAGATGGGTGAAAAATTGATTTGACAAACAAAAGAAAAAACAAAACTGAATGCATAAATTAGAGGGGTCTGGTAAGTTTAGGTCCTCATATGGGGAAGGGTCACTTCAAATCGATAGAGCTTTGCTCTTAGTAATCCCCTTTATCCCATGATGATGAAAACACCTCCATCCACAGGGCAGGAGGTATCACTAAATGGTTTGATTGGTATTAGATTGATGTAAAACCCAAGATCTCAACCCTGTTGGAACATCTATTGGAGATTTGGACCAGCATGTCAGACAACATCATCATCAAAAGTGGAGTAAAACTTTTAGATATGTTATATCCTCAACCAGACCTCCTGATACTTAAAGCATCAATGCTACTGTAAGACTCACTCAGCAGGTTTTCCATAACTTTTTTTTTCAAATTTGCATTAAAAGACGATGTGAACAGAAATGCTGAAAACCGAAAATTCTTCCACATTTAAACACTCACTTGAAGGAGTTTTGACTTGCTTTGGAAAACACTTGATGTACATGAGAAAGAACAGAAACACTCACAAATCCTGTTTGAGGTAACAAAACTTAAAATGAACTTGTATGACTTTTTTTGATCTGGCATACACCAAACTTGTGCGTCTGACTGACGTTCTCTCAAATACTTAATCAAATCAAAGATATGCCCATGGATGAAAAGTTTTTCTTTAAAAAATGAAGAACTCTCTCCACTTTCTTCTTATGGATGTCCATCACAGTTCTTTTTTTTTTCCCTTGAGTTTGCTTATGGCTTCTACAATTATGCTTTCTTCTAAATTCTAACACTGAGCAACGCTACTTCAGACAAAACAGATCGTTCTAATTCATTTTCTTCAAACCAGCCAGTATATACAGTGTATATATACAAAAAATTTGAATATCCGGAAAAAGTTCATTCATTTCTGTAATTCAACTTAAAAGTTGCAATTTACATATTGTATAGATAAAGAATATGCAAATCGATATATTTCAAGCTTTTATTTGTCTGGATGTTGCTGATTTGGACTTGCAGCTTAAGAAAACCTCAAATTCAAAAACTCAAAAAATTGGAATACTGATAAAAGCTCCAGTATTTTAGGCTCAGAGTGTCACATTCTAATCAGGTAAGTAAACCAAAACATCTGCAAAAGTGCCGTGAGCCTTTAAAAAGTCTCTGTCTTGGTTAAGAAGAATTCACAATCATGGGGAAGACTGCTGATCTGATAGTTGTGCAGAAAACCATCATCAACTCCCTGCACAAGGTGGGAAAGACACAAAAAGTGATTGCAAAAGAAGATGGATGTTCTCAGAGTGCTGTCTCAAAGCACATTAATGGACAGTTAAGTGGAAGGAAGAAGTGTGGAAGAAAACGGTGTAAAAGCCAGAGGGCTGACCACAGCCTGGAGAAGATGGTCAGTGTCAAGTTTCCCAGTCTGATGACCTGGGGATCCATGTAAGCGGCTGATGTTGGTCCTCTGTACGTCATCAAGTCCAGCATAAACACAATCATCCACCAGGACATTTTGGAGCACTTCATGCTTGCTTCAGCAGACCAGCTGTACGGGGATGCAGACTTCATCTTCCAGCAGGACTTGGCACCTGCCCACACTGCCAAAACTACAAAATCCTGGTTCAACAATCATGGGATTACCTTGCTTGATTGGTCCGCAAACTCACCTGACCTGAACCCCACTGAAAATCTGTGGCGCATTGTCAAGAGAAAGCTGAACTGGAAGAGACCAAACAATAAAGAAGAGCTCAGGGCTGTGATTGAAGCATGTTGGTCTTCCACAACACCTGAGATATGCCACAAGCGGGTTGCATCCATGCCACACCGGGTTAAGGCAGTCATTCATGTAAAAGGGCCCAAACCAATTATTAAGTACAGATGAAAGATTTTATTTTAGGAGGCCTGACTTTTTTTGCTTTGAAAATCCTTTTATAATTGATTTCATGCAATATTCAAATTTTTTGAGTTTTTGAATTTGAGGTTTTCTTAAGGTGCAAGCCCTAATCAGCAACATCCAAACAAATAAAAGCTTGAAATATATTGATTTGCTGATTATCCATCTATACAATATGTAAATTGCACCATTAGGCTGAATTACAGAAATCAATAAACTTTTTCAGGATATTCTAATTTTTTGGGTAGTACCTATATATAGATAGATATAGATAGATACATCTATATAGAAAGATATAGATACATATCTATATAGATGCATCTATATAGATAGATAGATAGATAGATCTATCTATCTATCTATCTATCTATCTATCTATCTATCTATCTATCTATCTATCTATCTATCTATCTATCTATCTATCTACAGTATCTATCTATCTATCTATCTATCTATCTATCTATCTATCTATCTATCTATCTATCTATCTATCTATCTATCTATCTATCTATCTATCTATCTATCTCTCTCTCTCTCTATATATATATATATATATATATATATATATATATATATATATATATATGTTGATAGAAACCTTAAGTTGTTGCAGCTGAAGTTGCTCTGATGGCGTAGCACCTTTTGTCGCATAGCATGACAGGAAATGAACAGTGAATTGCGAAGGAAAGCTAATGAGTCATAGTAAGGACATCATTTCAGGTAAAAGCATGAAGAAAATTCTTCACCTTTTTGATTGGGTTTGTGACAAAAATCACAAACGCTCATCACTATTTCGGCACATACTGTAAGAAGAATACTTCCTGCTCAGTGTGGCTGTATAAGTTTGTGAATAACCTTTTAGCACAGCATAAAATGTCACAACAAAGAGAAAGTGTGGCCACAAGCTACTGTAAAGTGAAAAGATTTTCACTTAATACTAAGTGCTGATACAATTTTTCCTCTGCCTGTATTGTCAAGCAAGTTGCCAAGATGCAGCTATTATTATGTGCTGTATATTTATGCATTTGCCATCCCGAGTTAGTCATTGCGAGGTATTAGTATACACAGGTAAGTGATGCACAATCAAGTGCCAGCTAAAGTGATGAGAATGTCCAGGGTGAATTATTTGATCCAATAAAATAATTAGTGCGCCAGGAAAGCCGCAGAGTGGTGAAAGCATTTTCATCAAGAAGTATCCATGAAGTTCCAATTGATTTACCTCTTCCTATACCTACAGTAAACAATCAGCTCATCCAAGATAAATGTGTTTGCCTGCAAAAATATACCCTTATGCAAATAGCGACATAAAATTCCTCCTCTGTCTCTTCCTTTCTTCTCCCTCGCCAGGCTACCTGCCATCTCACACAGACATCAAGCTCTCTGATGAAGCGCCCCATGTGTTTTAATGTTTGGAGTCTATGACCGACTCGAAAGCAATACATCTTCTTTGGCAGTTACTTCCAGCAAGCAAGGAAACCGCGGTCACAATGACTGGTCTCGAGTGTTTTGCTACCCATGCATGGATGGACCAGTTCACACTGTGCTGCCTAAATCCCTCCAAGGAGACTGTACAGATTTATACTTGCCTCTTGAAAAGGAACACTTTTTGACTGAAATACTTGTATTTTTGCAAGGACATTGATCTTTTTATGTAAATAATGTACATCCATAATGGAAGAAGTAAAAGTTATTTGTCTCAGCTGGTTACAGCTGCGTCTGTGCAAAGCATCAAACCGCAGCATGAGTGGGATGTGGAGTAATATCTCGAAAAATATTCTCCTGTTTCTGTTTTTGGACTTGTGTTTGTGAAGTTTACTTTATGCAGCGATGTGGAACTAGCTTATCTGAGTAAGACAGTGAGGGGTGCGGATTCATTAAGCTCTTTGCAATCAGTAAATCTTATCAGCAGATTCTCATCAAATGAAAGCTTGCAATATCCAGGAGATGATGGAGGGCTCCCAGTCCCAGATCTGTGTATTCTATCAAGCCTGTCTCAGCAGCTCAAAATTTTATATGTCATAACAAAAAAAAAAAAAAAAAAAACAGAAAAAAAGGAAGATTATAGCTGATAGGTATAAACAGAAGATGAGAGTCTGAGCAGTCCCTCTTGTATCGGAGACACAAATAAGTCATTTTAATAACTGAAACATCATAAATCTGGCTCTGGCCGATTTAAATCATTCATGTGATTTATTATTGGAACAGTAATCTTGTATTTGATTGTCATATGGTCATTTTGACTGCAAACTTGTGTTCCATGTTAATTTGCTGCCAGAAGCATTTCTTGTACATTCTGTTTTCTACAATGAGATGAAAAAAATTTACTGAATAATTCCTGTGTAAAACAAGCCAGTGCAACAAACGCTTATTGTAATGCAGTTAAAAAAGAGAGATAATGCCATGTTTTTGCTTAAGTTATATAGTCAAAGTTTATTTTCTTTTTCAACACAATGTGAAAAGACTTTGACACACTTACAAATCATCTACTTGGAATTGATCTCACTGTGAAGGTTGTGGTGCATTGTCAACACACAAAAAAAGAGAAAAAAAACCCCCAAAAACACTTTAATTTCTGCTTAAAGCACTTTTATTCATTCTGGACCGTTTTAGACACAAACATGACACCAGCATTACATGCAGTGTCCATCCCTTCAGTTTGCAGTGATGCAGAGGAGCCTGCAGTCTGTTTTAGGTTTGCCCCTGAGGACTAAGCGGACAAAAGGCTGCAGATTTGCTCATCTCCTTCGCTGCAAGGGACACGGAGAGAGAAGACGTATCTCCTGTCAACATGGCTCAGCCTACGCGCACAGCTCCGGTCAGCCGCTGTCTCTTTGGGATAAGCACTGAAGTTCTTCTTCATCAAACTTTTCTTTTTAAGTTTTGTCAGCATCATACGTCAGTAAGACAAATTGACCGGAGGCTCCTTCATACTTCTTCACTGCAATCCTCCGATTGAGCCAGAAGCATAAATAAACTGACGAACTCTCCACGAAATTGTCAGATTTTTTTTATTTTGTATTATCTATTTATTTATTTTTGTGATTGATATTTATTTAACTTGAATTTCTTCAAGCTCCAATAATTAATCTGTGAATATAATTGTGAACATATTTGCATGATCTTTTTTTTTTCTGTCTTTCAGCTACTTAAAGTGTGACTTAAGTAGGAAAAAAAAGTGAAATGTTAAACTGTAACTGGAGTATTTTCTGTTTCTAAAGAAGCTTGACAGCTCGTTCATTACAAGTGAAGTGATTATTCAGTAGGTTGTTGTTGTGTTTTTCCATTTGCAGAAGTAACCATGGTTGCGGAATAAAGCAGAAACACCAACATCAATGCAGTGTGGCTGGACGTTGAAATCATTCATAGCAACATAAACAGTTTATTTTTGCTGCTGTGGCCACAGTTGAGAACTATTACTAGTCAGACGGCATACATTATAACTTTACCTAAGCTCTCTGCATGTCTGGCTTTGACACTTTGTCAGATTTTTTTTTTTTTTTCTGCTTCACCTCTTATTAAGTGTTGCTTAGCATCCTCAAAGTTTCACTGCAGTCATTTGCTCAATACAATGGGGCCGAGCGGGAGGACAATAAAAAGCATAAAGGAGCCTGGAGTGATTCTAATGGGCTGGTTCCTTGGCTCTCCCACTGTGCAACAAATTAATTATCCCCTCTCCAGGAAATCAACACACACACTATCAACAAAGAAGATTTTTCCCAGCCTGGGTCGCACCTTGAATGAAAAATGTCCCACAACAATAACCCACAGCAATATTGTGTTAGCCACAGTGTGAAATTGATGAGCATGTTTCCTTTCATTGAGTGCTACATTACACTGTCTGGCTGCAGCGAATCATCCATTAGTGATTGTCACCGTTCAATTTGATTGTGCGCCGCCGAACATCCCAGGGCGGTTAGAGAGAGGCCTCGGTGTTAATTCAGACTGAGAGCAGGACTGAGCATAAGTCTGAGGGTGTTGATGGCTGCTGAAGTGACGGAGATTGGTGTGTGATGCAAAGCTCTTGAAGTGGCAAACAAAATACAAAGCAGAGGATGGGCCTGTTTGCTGCAGCTTTGGGCACAGAGACTCTTCTCCTCCAGTCTGACTGTTGGACATTTTAATGTGTAATGCATTTTCTTTGTAGCATAGGAAAGATTCAGAACCATAGTTATGCCTGTAGTTCCTCTTTTCCAAATCATCTGTTTCTCATCACTCGTCCACAGCCTCAGTAATTGTTCCCATTAAACAGAAACCATCTATAACAGCAGCCTGAGCGATGGAGCTAAAATGAAGCTCAGTCTAAATGTCAGATGGGAATCTTCACATGGGTGTTATCACACCTCTACCCATTAAAGCTGACTTCAGAGCCAGTGTGGGATCATTAAGAGTTGTAAGCTGAGGCTGATACACTGGCTGCTACAAGGCACCTGTGTTTTAGATAAGACAGGGGCAGCTTTGTAAGAACAGCTTTTTACACCCATTTGTTTTCAGGTTTATGTCATGTCAGCACCACGTGCAGGCAGTGTAATTTTACATACTCCAGAGTGAGACATGCTGAGAGTGTATGCAGGATAGAAAAACATAATTCCATACAAAAATACATTTATTTTGAACAATTTCAAAATGGTTATTTGTTCACAGTAAGAAATGTGGTTTAAAACAAGACGACTCTTATATAGTTGACAAAAGGAACAACATCATAGATCATATCATGCACATCTTTTGAGCAACTGCACAACTAGACCATTAGACAAGGTTTTAATCATTTGTTTAATGTGTCGAGTAAACTTTAAAATCACCATAATGTATTTACAGTACTCACTCACCCCCATATAGTCTTTGATCACAGATAATTAGGGCATGCTTTTGTAAAAAAAAAAAAAAAAAAAACTAAAAAAAAAGTAAAGCAAACAAAGATGACATATAGTACAGTTTGTTGTAGGGCTGAAAGTTATGGAAACACACGACTGAATGTTTTGTGTGCTGACTTTACAACAAAGTAGGATGAATATACCGAATTCCATCTTTTTCTATTTACAAGTTATCGACATTCCTACCTTTAAGGCCAGACTTTCTTCAGTTGAGAAACAGTAATAAAAAGCACCGTGTTGTCTTACAGAGCAAAAACCACAAAAATCTTCTGTTCTTTAAACATTTACAATAGTCAGATTTTGACATTCTTACATGTGTGTGAAAGGAACAACACAAAGACTCTAGCGTTGGAGCTTTAAAAGCCTTTTTAAAACCTGTGATTGTAGAACTTCAAAATGAATTCTATCTCAGTGACATGGGGGCAGAGTTGGATGTGTTCTGCAATTGTTTTAGTCATAATATCTACTTAGGATGGAAATAATACACACACTTGTTAAAAAACTGAAAAAAAGGCTACCCACGTCAGATTTTACAGTTTGAGCCAAGTTGTGTGATAAAGTAACACTGAAACAGAAAGAAAACACTGTCAACAAGTCCTGTAAAATAGGAAAAAAAAAAAAAAAAAAAAAACATTTAATATTTTATTTCAAGCCCCATCCCATGTAATATTACTGTAATATTCCTTGAGGACTGCAAATCTTTATATAATTTTGTATTACATAATAGAATAAAACCTATACATTCTTTCTCTTGTTAAACCAGGGAGTTACTGATTATGTACATTCCATCATTTTTTCCTCCACCTATTTTCTATAGAAGAAAGATAGGTTATTTAATTTAAGTGCCTACTATCTTTATATCTGCCTAAAAAATAACCTTACGGATGTGTCAGACCAAGTAAAAAGTTTTCAAATTCTCACATAATCTAGGTATTCATAAAATATTCGCCATGTTCAATCAATGGCAGTAGTAATGGCATTATCAGCTACTTCCAGTAGTTCACCATCCTCAAACTGGAGGCCCTGGCTCAGTGGACTGATATTACTCAGAAACAGTAAACTACTTTCTCTGTACATGTGAGATGAATAAATTACTCTCAAGGACAGCAGTTATTGGCATGAAATAAATAAATAAAAAATGCCAACAAAGCAAACAATATCAGCACAAGTGAAACACGACAACCTCTACTTACTCGGTTACAGAGCTCACGTCTTAGACGTTAGTACAGTTTGGAAATTCCCGTGTAACAATTCTCTCCATATTCCTTCCAAATCCTCCTGAAAACATGCAAACAAATGAGAAAACAGATTAAATTCAGAGCCAGTCTGCTGCTTTGACATCACATGCACTCATTTAAACCGCTACTGTCTAACTTTTTGATTTTATCTTCTTGAGACTTAGATGACATTAGGGGGTGGCTGCTTTTAACATCACCGAACAAGCAGTCACAAATCTTTTTACCTCAAGATCAAAAGGTTTATACAAGTATTTACACATAATTACAAATTCACCACCAATACATTTTGGCTGAAAAGCTCCCCATCACACCAAAGGGACATGTTCTGTCTGAACATGACTGAGCCCATGTTGGAGCGTTGATAAGATGAGATCACAGTATCACTTTGTAGAGCGTGATTGTAGGTTGTACAGAGGTGGAACTTATGTGTCTCAGCTGTGTCAGTGGCTCATATTCAGTCATCTGTGCAGAGAGCATGAGGCAAATTTCACCCATGTGAGTAATAACAGCGGAGTAAATTCATCAAGGTAGAGATGTGGCTGTCAGTTCGGATTTGCAAGTGAAATAATGATTTATGAGATTAAATTGCTTTTACAAGCAGCGTGTTTTAAGACTGAAGTATGTAGGCTGCAGCACAATTGCAATTTGCAGAGTATGTCAATGATTAAATGGAGTTGAAAATGGCATTTTGAGAGGTTAAGTCTTACACTTGACACTCAACTAAAACTTTTGCAGAATTATCACACAAAGCGAAGTACAGTATGATTAAAAAAGCTGTGTCTAAGGTAGGAGACTACCTTCACTTCTTTTTACAAACTTGAGAATGAAGGCTCCGAATCCAGTTTTTGCAACAACACAGAGTAGATATTAGACACACAAGTAAGCTTACTATTTCTTTCCTGTTTCAACTTTTTCTTATTCAAATTTTGTTTCATTTCAGCCCTTTTCTGATCATTTCAGCTCAATAAATGCAATTCTGAATATACTACATTATTGTTCATTTCACAAGTTAATTGATTAAAAGCTACAACTCATCTTTTTTTTGGAACTTGCAACATAATCATCTAGTTGGAGTTGCAGCATGTTTCTGCCCACATGATGATTATGAGCCCAGTATTCATCCTATTCCAGCACTGATCTTGGTCCCTACCAACGCTGAGTTGGAGAATATTCAGCTTTTTATCTGCTACCATTCCTGCCATATTGACCAGCTAGCTTCTAACTTTGTCAGTCTGCTGTTTGGTGCTGAATAGATAAGTTAAAGTGGATTTTCAGACACCCCCCCCCCCCCCCCCCCCTTTTTTTTTCTTTTTCCTGAGGATATCCATCCTCTATGGCCAGGAGCGATGCTGCAAGCTCAGTGAAAATAAAGCCAAACATGTGAGGTGACACATGGACAGCTTGCTAATGAGCTGAGGTTAAATGTTAATACTTTTGAGAATATAGATTAAAGTCATTTAAATACATTGACACTCATTTATTTTTGCTGTGTAACTTTCATGTAAAATGTAAAGATTTATAAAGCATTACACACAATAAGGAAAATGTGTGACAAATCACATTATCAAATGAGAGCAGGTCTTGAACATTATATTACCACATTCTGCTTCACACACCGCTTCATCCCTATTAGCTAGAGAAGAAATGTGACACTCATACGCTGTTTCCATTTCAAAATAATTTTCAAGAAGTCTGACAAGTGTAAACCCATCCTACTTGGTTTTTCCACACCATCCTTCTTCCAAACTTGTTTAGCTTTTCCTCACAAAGTGCAGAAATGTAGCAGGGAGTTTTCTACACTTGATTGATGGGTAGACCTGTGCTGAAAACTTTTTGCCCTTTACTGATGTATCACACCAAACCCTGGAATCTCCTCCATGGCCAAATTAATCCTCATATCAACAGTTAAGTTTCTGAGCTGTCATTTTCCTCATTTGGGATCAACATAAATCAAATGAAAATCCTTGACCAAACTTGCCTGGCACTTTAATCGTAATCTGTCAAATTTGGCTTTGCATGTTCACATCTTCACTTTAACCTCCATGAATTTTAACTGCATAGCTCCATCTGCACTGTGACAACTATCAAGTAGCAGAATAATCATCCTGTTGAAGCTGGTTAATAATTTTCCTCTGGTACGAGGAATTTCTCTCAGTTATTCAAGCCAGAGCTTACAGGTGAATTCTGGGATAGTATTATCCCAAAAAGATTATTAATGATGAGTTTAGCAGCCTGGACAGTGACCTGCACAACCAGATGAAGATCTTCCTATAATTCTTGTGACAAAATGGAACCAAATAGATTGGCCTGCGTGGGAACATTTATATCTCAGCCAACATCGGAATCCAAGAAACTGAAACCAAGCTGATGAGTATAAATGAAACCTTTGACCAGCAGGTTGTGCATTAATTCAATCTAACCGGCACAAGATTAAAGGGTCTCATGCTTCTCTGCTCCCTAGAAAATAAACCCATTCGAAAGCAACAAAAAAAGGAGTTCATTTGTTTCAGATCAGCAATGAATCGGAAAGGTAGAAACAGCTGAGAAATGAAGAACAGCCAAAGTGCTGAGTGACCAGAAAAAGAGGCCTGCAGCCCACGTGTCTGTGTCAGGAGCACTGCAATGCTTCTTTTGTCAAACAGTCCACACTGTGTGCAGGGACTGAACACTTCACATCTAATAAACATCACAGTGGATGTCACGCAGAGCTATCAAAAAGTTAACTTGTCATGGTGATATCTGGGTTGTGTGCAGATGCTGCAGCTGTGCTCGTCAATTTGCAAAAGTATGACTCACAGCAAGAGATAAAGATGTCCCAGCTCCCCAAACGTGCACTGCACGTCAACATATTGAACATTGGCCACACTAAAAGAGGACTGAACCAATGCGTCTGCTTCAGTCTGCGCCACATACAGTTAAAATGCATTCAGATTTGCTAAATGATGTATTTTTGGGGCAATGAAATGTTAATCAGTATCAGTCTCTTACAGTGACAGTCATCCTTTAAATCCTGTTTTAATGGATTAATGGATTAGAGTAGTTAACAGATATTAATAGTCTAGATTCAATTTTGCTTTCACAAAAAACACTGAATCACTGCGATCACACACTAGTTTTTGCCTAAATCCTCTACATCCCAAAATACATTCAATAAAACCAGTGGTGCTGCAGATGTGAGTTCATATGCTTTATCAAAGCATTTGTATTTTATGCTGTAAAATTTACTTTTTTATTTAATTCAATACCCAAAGTTATTTTGCAGATGAGGAATCAAAGCAAAAAAAAAAAAAAGTTTCAATGCAGATATATGATAAATATATGATAATGTGACAATGACTGATTTTATTGTGTTTGCATATAAAGTACTTTTAGTTTCATATCCAAAATGCCTTTTAAATTGTGGCAAGGTTACTTTAACATGAGGAAATACATCTTCATAATTCTTCCACTATTGCTTAAAGACAGTATGACATATAACAGCCGTACGAGGAGGTGACTTGTAAATTATCACCTCTGCTCCTGCCCTCCAGCTCCTTTTCCATGAGTTCTTTCTGAGATGGGAACTCGCTGAGCTTGACCTTGGACATGGCGTCGTTCTGACCCACTGTACTTATCACCTCTGGCTCCTTTTCGTGGCTGTCCTCAGTCTGCACATGGATCCAAGGAATTTTCCTAAAGGCAACGGCAAAACAACACAAAGATGATCAGTTTTTGATTAACAAGTGAATTAAACACAATTAATCATCCTAAATAAATGGGCACACCTCTTGAACTTGTAGATGAAGAATGCAGCTAAACCAACAAATACCACACTGAGAAGCATCAGCATGGCCGACCCACTATGGATGGGGTTTGAATCCACCAGAGGGGCTGAAACGCAATCATATTTTGATTAAGACATATGCATTAAGACTTTTTTTTTCTCCCCAATATGCTATTTCTTATTCTAAAGAGATTACTTTCATCACTCCCTGTCCTACCAACAACAGCTGGAGTGTAGCACTCTGCATGTTATACCCTCAGGACATTAAAAGAAACCTTTAGGAGGTCCGTGGATTCTCCCTGGGGTCCGTCATGAGGTGGCAGCTTATGCATAGTCCTAGCTTTTTAAACGCTGAGATGCAATATTCAAAGTATTTCCCCTGGTCGCCCATCTTTCCTTCAGAGGGAAGCCTATGAAGTGTATGACCTTTCTAAATCATTTTAAAGGCAACCCAGACCTTTGTGTGGAGACACAAATGAAGACAGATCCATTGGTGGATGAAAAGGGTAAAGCCACGCAGGCTTGATCGACACGTTTTTGCAATATGCTAATAACCCGGTGACCCTGCTGATTTCTTCATTGCATACCAAATGTGTTCTATGTCAATCACCTCATTGATCAGCTGATTTCCAACGAAGCCACTGTCCCACAGCCTCAGGTACAAAACTGACACACCATGAAGGATGTTTAAACCCTGTGACATACTGTACTTGCTTTTTTTCTGCATTGGGTAAAACTTTGTGTCAAACTGTTTCAAGAAGGACTCATCTTTTGCACACTAGCAAGTAGAAATGATGTTCTGTTGATTAATGAAATCTTCGGTCTATTATTAACTGTTTTGTATCGGGCACTTAATGGGTTATAAACATTACAACAGCAGAGGTTGGCAGGCACAATGAGCTGTAAGGTTACAGAAGAACTTACCCAAGGTTTGCTGAGTCATGTACACAATAATGCGGATATCAGGCTTCAGCTCAAAGTGGATCAGGCCTTGGTTCAGAGCAGTGACAAAAATATCTGATGTCTGTTTTAGAAAGAGAACACATCCACACAAAAAACAAACAAACAATAAACAAAAAAGGAGAAACAAAACAGAAAAAAATCATGAGATTTATGTTGTGTTTAACAAATAGCTGAAATAAGGATTTATGTAGCTGTAAAAGATATTCTATTTTCTGTTTAATAGCTGCATTTTAGGAAAACATGAATATACAATATATAAATTATATCACATTTGAATCTTCTGATGACAATAAAACAATATTTTAAGCAAATACCATAATCTGTGGTGGTAAACAAAGTTGTTATACAAATAAGGGCTGCATTCCACTCCTGCACTTGTGCAAGCTGGTTGTACAGAATGCATAAAAGGAATAGTTTTCTAAATGTCATAATGTCTTTGTCACAATAATACTTCATGTTGATATTGCAACAATAAATCTGATATATTATACAATGCAAGTCTATATGTTGGGCTGCATCAGAAAAGGGGAGGACAGTCTTGGTACACAGTCATCACACTTGAGGATTTAGTTAGCTGCTGTGGAGTAAAGCTTTTTCTCTAACTCATTTAAAGCTTTGCAAAAGGACTAAAAAATGTTCAATGTTAACCGAATCACCTATTTGTCTGTTGGATCCCTCATGTCACAAAATGGTATGAAATTCATCTTGCTTGAGTTCAGATTTAAAGCAGTACACAGAATTTATTGATAACTAGTGGTGGACATAGAGATTGCCTCCAGTTGATTATCCTTTGTGTCACTCTTCCTATCTAAGAAAAGCCATTTCTGACAATAGAATTCCCCTAAATGTTACACAGTGAAAAAATCATATACACTAAAAATGGTATTTTCCCCCAGGAGAACCAGAGAAGTGTGCACATACCCATTCACATAAAAAAACACTTAAAGGCCAACTTTCATTTTAAATATATGTAGAAACCTTTGTAGTATACATATATATATATATATATATATATATATATATATATATATATATATATATATATATATATATATATAATATAAGGTCCACACTGAACATTGCCAATGTAAAAATGGACAAATATTACAAGAATTATTATGCAAATAAGTATTTTGACCACATCATCTTCTTTATGCATGTTGTCTTACTCCAAGCTGTATAGGCCGAAGGCCTACTACAAATTAAGCATATCAAGTGATGTGCATCTCTCTAATGGGAAGGGGTGTCGTCAAATGACATCAGCACCCTATATCAGGTGTATTAGGCAAACATAATTATTAGGCAACTTCCTTTCCTTTGGCAAAATGGCTCAGAAGAGGGACTTGACAGGCTCCAAAAAGTCAAAAATAGTGAGATATCTTGCAGAGGGATGCAGCACTCTTAAAATTGCCAAGATTCTGAAGCGTGATCATTGAACAATCAAGCATTTCATTCAAAATAGTCAACAGGGTCGCAAGAAACGTGTGGAAAAACCAAGGCGCAAAATAACTGCCCATGAGCTGAGAAAAGTCAAGCGTGAAGTTGCCAAGATGCCACTTACCAGCAGTTTTGCCATATTTCAGAGCTGCAACATCACTGGAGTGCCCAAAAGCACAAGGTGTACAATACTCAGAGACATGGCCAAGGTAAGAAAGGCTGAAAAACCACCACCACTGAACAAGACACACAAGCTGAAACGTCAAGACTGGGCCAAGAAATATCTCAAGAATAATTTTTCTAAGGTTTTATGGACTGATGAATTGAGAATGAGTCTTGATGGGCTAGATGGATGGGCCCGTGGCTGGATCGGTAAAGGGCAGAGATCTCCAGTCCGACTCAGACACGAGCAAGGTGGAGGTGGGGTACTGGTTTGGGCTGGTATCATCAAAGATGAGCTTGTGGGGCCTTTTCGGGTTGAGGATGGAGTCAAGCTCAACTCCCAGTCCTACTGCCAGTTTCTGGAAGACACCTTCTTCAAGCAGTGGTACAAGAAGTCGTCCAAGTCAAGTCAAGAAAACCATGATTTTCATGCAGGACAATGCTCCATCTCATGCATCCAAGTACTCCACAGCGTGGCTGGCAAGAAAGGGTCTAAAAGAAGAAAAACTAATGACATGGCCTCCTTGTTCACCTGATCTGAACCCCATAGAGAACCTGTGGTCCCTCATCAAATGTGAGATTCACAAGGAGGGAAAACAGTCCACCTCTGAACAGTGTTTGGGAGGCTGTGGTTGCTGCTGCACACAATGTTGATGTTGAACAGATCAAAACGTTGACAAGATCCATCGATGGCAGGCTTTTGAGTGTCTTTGCAAAGAAAGGTGGCTATATTGGTCACTGATTTGTTTTTGTTTTGTTTTTGAATGTCAGAAATGTAAGTTTTGTGAATGTTGAGCTGTTATATTGGTTTCCCTGGTGAAAATAAATAATTGAAATGGGTAAATATTTGTTTTTTGTTAAGTTGCCTAATAAATATGTTTGCCTAATACACCTGATATAGGGTACTGATGTCATTAGACCACACCTCTTCTCATTAGAGAGATGCACATCACCTGATCTGCTTGATTGGTAGTAGGCTTTCGGCCTATACAGCTTGGAGTAAGACAACATGCATAAAGAGGATGATGTGGTCAAAATACTCATTTGCCTAATAATTCTGCACTCCCTGTAGTACAACGAGGCTTTCTTGTCACTCCGTCTGAAAATAGCGCCCCCAGCAACAGACCGGAAGTGACGTAGGGCTAGGCGAACACTCCCGACTCTACAGGTAAAAAACATGGGATCACAGCTGGAGGAGACTTTGAATACGACATTAATCACAGCTTTAATGCTGAAGGCCACAGCTATATGTAGAGACATGAAAGTCACCTCTCGATTAGTTTTCATTTCTAGATCATGTGTACAAGATGCTTGGTGTCACACATTTAGACCTTTTAGAGGTCCATGGTTTTTAGACCGCTTCAAAAATCTGTTCCTGTTTATCTGATTTATTTTATTTTTGCAACCATCATTATGTATTTGTTGAGGTTTTTAAGTTTGTTTAAGCGACAGTTGCTGATAAATCTCCATTTAGAGGAGGCGGACTCCGCTCCACCGGATCATCTGGGACATGAATGTTCGCTGAACAGTGATGTCCCTATGTGTTTACTTCCACCAAAAACCAGGGGGAGGGGGGGCTCTCTCACACATTCCTGGGGACCGCATGGGGCTAGGGGGGGGGGGCGAGAACTGCTGTCCCTGGTCCCTGGGTGCCTGTGCCTCACAGCCGCTTGGCACCCTGTCTGGGTGCCAACCTGGCTGGGTGCCACCCCTTTGACACTATCTGGGTGGATGTGTGCTGGTCTCTGCGGTTGGCTGAGGTCTGTGCTCCTGGGTGGCTAGTGGTCTCCTGGGTCTTGGTGCCCCCCCGGCCTGTCTCTGATTTCCGTGGGGGCTTGGTCACATTCACCGATCACTCCTCATTCTTCCATCTAACATCTTGTTCCCACACTTACTAACCTGCATGATGATGATATCACTGTGATGTTATGTGGTGACATCACTACTAAGCTGTTCCTTCCTCTGTGCGATCAGTGTCTGGTTTTGTGATTATTATTGTCTCTTCCAGCTTGTCTGTCTATCAGAGGTCTTAATGACTGTCAGTTTTGTTTCTGTTGAAGATGTTGCAGGTGGCATTTTGTTTTCTTACAGGTGCAGCAGCTTTCTTTTTCTATCAGCTCTCTATTCTCTCTCTCTTTTTTCACTCTCCTTTCTCTGTCCCCTTTTCTTTTCCCTCTTGTCAGGTCCAGCAATAATATGTCAATTCAATAATATAATAATTACAAAAATAAATACATAAGTAAATAAATAAAGTATAATATTTGTACATCAAGAGGAGCCTTATACCCATAAGGCTCCTCTTGGCAACTAAAATCTGCCTGGCACAACACAGCAGTCAGATCCCCATTCTGCTGCTATGATGCTGGACAGGACATGTAGGAAAACGAAAAAAAGACAAAAAAAACCCCGAAAAAAACCCAATTGTCCTGGAAGCCAAACGTGAGCTCAGTCTGGAGGGACAAGAGTTTCTTCCCTCTTCTAGCAGAGAAAACTGTGTCCAGATCTGTCGCGGCAGCAGAGCTGCGGGTTGCGGGCAGAGTGAGTCATCTCTCCCCGGTCTCCATGAGTCAGGCGCCACCGCTCTCCCCCCAGGAAAACAATGGGACGGCCAGTGCAAAGCGTTTTTACCATGGATCATGTGTATGGGCGTTTATGAGTCCCGCCTCCAGCTTTGAGCTCAAGATGTTGAAAGGAACAGCGAGAAACAAACACCAAAAACCTGGCAGAAACTCCAGCAGCTAAGCTAAGCTAAGCTAAAGCTAAGCAAACATTGTCAGGATCCTGCTGTGGCCGAGTCAGTCGAAGGAGAAAGGACGTCTCTGGTAGCGATCAAGAAGGTGCTGTTCAGGAGAGTTAAGCCTCAGCTGTAGAGGTGAGGTTAAGAAAGAAGACGGATGTTAAGAAAGATGTTGTCTAGCTGCTAATCAGCTGTTGTCTCACCGTTTATCGGTTATTGTTTAGCATTCGTCAGCTGTGGAATTCACATAGCTTCACCTATTATGATGTCATAAGTCACATGATTCCAAAACCGCACAGTGTTTCTGAAGGAGAGTTTTATCCCCCCCCCCCCCCCCCCCCTTTTAAAGAAACACTTCCTGGTTTATGTCAACTCAAGAGAAATAACAGTTACTACCTCATCTCAGAGAATGATTTTCTGTCATTATAAAGAACATGAAAGATGTACTTTAAGTACTGAATTAGATTTTTATTATTACTATTATATTGATTTGGGAACTTTAAATATAGGTCAATTTGAAACTTTTTTTTTTCTCCCATAAAAGAGGTGCACTTATTTGTACAACAAAGAGAAGTTTGCCTTAAAAATAAATAGTTTTGAACTATTGACATTTTGTCAGTTGCAAAAAACAACAAAAACTGCCACACAGATAATAAATACTTATCTTACACTACCTGGTGGTTTAGTGGAAGTATGGACAGGTTAATTATCTTCCTACATTTAAGCTACTTGGAGGATAAAATGCTTTTATAAAACAATTTTCCTGTCTTCCTGTTTTCTGTAATGGCACAAATTTGCAGACTAGAAAGTTCTAATTATGTGCCCACACTTCCACGATTATACCCCATTTCAATACCTAACATACTTGTATTTTTTAGAAACAAAAGTCAAGATAATGAGCATTTCTACAAGTCATGGCGATTACCGTTCCCAGCACCTCTTCGTTTCTTCTCTTGTGCTCACTCGGGGTATGTTTATCAGGCAGGATAAAGAGCTCCGCTGTCGTTGGGAGTCCTGGGTACAGAGACACCAGCAGCTGGTCTTCAGCAACCCCAGACACCTGCAGTGATCAGATAACACAACCAGCAGGTGTAATTCCACTGAGGAGGTTAAAGTTTGAGCTGTTAATCTAACTTTAAAGCACAGATCACATAATTCAATGCAGCCCAATGGCTAACATTTTGACATCAGCTAAAATTGAAATTCACACTGGTTAAGTGTCATTACATATCAGCTCAGAAAAGGACAGTGGAGCATCATGACGACTGTGTTATTACTGCTCACAGGAATGAAATAGTAATGACCCTGAAAGTCACTGGAGTTCAGTGTTGGCTCCAGGAAATATCTTTTGGGACTTGATGTACCTGTGACAGAGCTGTCCGCACTACACGGCCTATGTCCTCCCTCCACTCGGGGATGTCAGGATTGTGCTCATCAAGAGCTGGTGAAAACGACAACAGCAGTGACCTGAAGAACTCTGGAAAACAGGATGAAGTCATGTCTGTTAGAATATGAATGCTACTTCTGGTTTAGCTTTTGATTAATCTGATGTGCAGTTTTGTCTTTTTTCATTTGGTAACATGCGCCTTGAAGTTAATTGCTCCTCCAGATTTCGTGTTCACATACCGTGACATTTTATTCATTAGATAGGTCTACGTTGACATCAACAAGGCGCAGCTTGCCATGCTGACCGAGAGTCATCACACTTTCCAGGAGATAGCATATTGCATATTCATGTAACTCCAAATAAAGTGCTTTGAAGTCTGTTTTCTCCACTCACCTTTAACTGTTATAACTTTTGTGTCCTGCATTACAGTGCCTCCACAAGCAACCTGGACCGTGACCTTGCTATTTCCCTCATTGTGCAACGTGTGAGAGATGCTTCCTTCTAATGTTATAATGGGCTGGATTTCAAAAGAAGAAAACACAGAAAATTGCACAGTAAAACCTGCCGAATATTGAATACTACATGCATTCAGCCCTTGACACACTGTATAATGAGTGGGTGCTGGAGTGAGCACAATCAACGTGATAAATAAATATGACTGAGCTTCACAGGGCAGTCACGTGCAATCACATTTCCCTTGATTTGCAGAAAAGCTTTGCAGATTTACACTCTTTAATTGTAAACAACTGCACAAGGACATCAGGGAGGAAAATGGAAGAGATGGTGGTAAACAGGAAAAGAGTGTAGAAAAACACTGGTAGGAGGGAGGAGAAGCTTCTCACCTCGGAGCTGTTGTCAAACCACCAAAAGAAGGTCAGAGTTCTTGTATGGCTCGGCCAAACCACTGCAGTCAGATTAGCTGCCTTCCCCCTGATGGCTACTATAGGAGCGGAGAGATACACATGCTCCACTGGACCTACAGCAGTAAGACATACAGCAGCACATATGCATGCATGCATCAAATAAATGCACACAGCAAACACTGAGTATTATTGTGATTGCAGCTGATGCACATTTAGCTCCAGGTGTGCGTTTGCATCTTTTTCAAGGCTGAAATGCATAAACGTAATGCAACCATGACTTGACGTGAGATTCAGCAGCATGGGGACGTGACTACCCATGAAAGAGAAGAGGTTCATGCTATGTGCACTGCTGCAGGAATGAGTAATGATGTTACTTATTCACATACTGGTGATGTGTAAAAACAGCGTGCTGCTGTCAGATCCCTGGCTGTTTTCTGCAAAGGCTGTCACTCGGTAAATCCCAGTCGTTCTGTAGATGTGCTTGATGCCATCATCGGTCCTGCTCAGGTTAGAATATGTGATCTTGATGCCATCCCCAAAGTCTAGCTGGATGCTGGTGCTCAGCGAGTCTCCCTGTGGACACATGGTATGACACAGCATCTGTCATCATGGCTTAGGTCGGGACACTTCACTTAGGCCGCCCAGAACAAGAGATAGATCAGCCTAATGCTTAAGTGCCAGGGCTGAGATGTCCTTTAAGCTGTGTCAGTAACATACTGTAGGTGAACATGGATGGAAGGAGACAGGAATTCAACTGAGAAAAACACAAGAAAAAAAGTGAAAAAGGGACCAAAGAGGTAAAGGTCATCAACTGTCTAAAAGTAAGAGGATGAGGTAGTAAACTCTTTCAATTTTGCCATCTGTGAAAATCCTTAAATTTTTGCACCCAAATTTTAGAAAGACTATGAATATTAACTTTGGTTTTATTTACCAAGGCTTTAAGATATATGGAGTGGAAAATTTTAGCTGCAGCATGAGTAGAATTGGCTCTGTGGGTTCAATTGTGGTGCTTACAACAATGAAAGCACATAAGAAAATAGCAGCACCCTGTCAGCAGTTTTCTCCTCATAGGAACGCAGTTCCAATTAAATCTGTAACTGAGAAATCTGAGGATTAAACAGGGTAATGATGCTGCTTGTTTCTCCTATGACTTCTCTTCTATTGTCATCATGAGCTATTCATGCTGATACACAATCATTATAATTTTGTAATATTCACAAACAGTATCTCCCTATAACTAATTACAATGCTTGTCTTTGTCTTGTTTTCTTAAAAATGCTATTTTTATGTGTTTTATTTATTTATTTGTTTATTTATTTATTTATTTTTTTTTTTTTTGGGGGGGGGGGGGGGTAAAAGTTCAGTGTTAGAATGTCTTTATGGGGTATCGAACTTTTAATAAGCAGGTTATCGCTATCTCATTTTAGTAAATTTCCATCACAGCCTCATCCTTGAATGCATGATATCAACATTGGTTGACAGAGAAAAACACAGGTTCAGAATAGAGGCTCAAAAAAATGCAAGATGACTACAATTTTAGGGCTCCAAAAATTTTCTTTAAAAAAATGCCTTTGATTTGGATGAAACACAAAAGTAATGTTAGTCACTTTAAAAGTCCTCAAAAACACCTGAGAGGAAGTGGAAGGGGATGGTCAGTATTATGTATGGAATGATATATTTATAGGTAAAAAAACAAAAAAACAAAAGACAAAATACAATGGTAAGGTTTGACATAAAAAAAAATTGTACATTGGTCCGTCTAGAGATCAAAGAAAAAACACATTAGTGTTGTCCTAATACAGAATAATAACACATTACTTATTACTTACACTGTAGTCAAACATAATTATTACCTGGTTTGAAAGGCATCTGGTTTGGAATAGGTGTATTTTTATTTTTATTTTTTATTTTAATTTTTTGTAGAACCAATATTTTTGCATCCACATTTATCTTCAGTATTTGTTCAACTTGCTCTTCAACTTAAGAAAAAAATGGAAAATGAGACCCACCTTCTATTAAAAAAATATTGCACGTTATTTCATAAGTCCTTCATACTTCTGATAGTTTTAGTCTCAGTGTCATATTGATTTGTATGTAGACCAAAACAGGAGAAAATCCAAAACAAGAATTAGAAATTCTGCTAAGTCACAAATACTAACATGCTGATGCTGGAGCATTTCTGCATCACCTGTTTGGGCATGTACAGCAGGATGAGTTATTGTTGCCGTTGCATGTTAAATGCAACAACAACAGCATAAATAAAGCCTCACACAGCCACTACTCTAGTTGTATATTGGTTGTATAAACCCTTTAAACAGTTATTAAATCCAACAACTGTCTATTTAAAACTACAGAGATTTATGACTCACATCAGCAAGGTAGATCATGAAAGTGACGTTGCTTCCAACAGCTGCACTCAACTCTCCGTGACTGGTGGATACTCGGAGGCCTCTGGGTGCCCTGGGCCGACACATCTCCCTCTTAGGTGAGTATGTGTTCCTTTGTCTTTCCTTACAGTTGTTGGACAAAACCCTTCGATACCTTTTAAATATGAAGTAAAAGCAGACAAAAGTCATTCTAACCAGCAATGGAAGTAATTCACACCACATATAAAAAGCTGATTTTTGTTAGTAAACATCAGTCATGCACACTAGACTTTATAATAGTGTGTGTTGTCATGCGGTATATCTGAAATCGGCTCTGCTTTATTGCTTTTCAAAGAAGTAGGACACAATGTAGTTTATATTCTCCAGCTTCCTGAATCTGTTTTTCAGCTCCAAAAGGCTGTAAACTATAATTTTATGTTTTATTCCAGACAACACGTCAAACAAGGTGGAATGAAATATTCCTAGGTGATGGACTGAACATTGGGGCCCACTTACCCTGTGCTGTTAAGGAAGCTTTGGCTGGTGCTGCAGCTTTTAGTTGGGCCATTTGGATTAAACCAAAAAGCAGGAGAGCACTTCCCATTCGTCTGGCGCTCCCAACCATAATCACTGCCAAAGGAAATAAAAAAAAAAGCAAAACACAACACTTCATGAAATGATAAACACTACTGCTCAAAATAATCTACAAGCTTTTGTAGTAGGGCAAATGCTCTGCAGTTAGAGCTTCACGGAATATTTTAAGACCATAACTAGAGACTTGATTGTCAGACAAGCAAGATCAAACAGAATTTAAGATGGATGGATAAAAGATATTTAAAATTCATTTAACGATTCATTATTAATTGAATTCTAATAAGTCACTTGACATTATGCAAATCACAGAGGCATGATGAAAAGTTCTTAACTCCCATCTCCATTTTTCAAACTATAATTAGTCTCATTGCAGTAAATATACAATGTTCGATGGATATTAAGACATATGAAGTTTTGCAAACTGATACTTTAGTTTTTTTTTCTTTCTTTTTTTTTTATTACAAATGCCTACAAGCAGCCTTAATTATATACAAGTGAATTAGATGCTCAAAGTGGAGTGGCTGCTTGGTAAACATGTTATGAAAGGAAAGAGCAGTCCCCCGGGGGTTAGAGTATGCGTTACATTATAATCCAGACTGAGAACAATAAAAGAAGAAGCCATTACCATTCAAAATCATAGGATGTGCAGAGGCATGGCTCTGAGGAGTAGATCCTGGAATAGTCTTGTGCCAGCATGCAACGGTTACCTGGCCTGCGTTTCATATATATCTGCTTCTCGCCCATCACACACAGCTCTCCCTATCAGACATGGAAAAACAAGAGATAGTTTTTATACAAGCATAGCCTCAGTGAGCACTATGATTTCATCAATGCTTCTGTTCATGACACCTATTTACTGTAATTCTGGAAATCTCCATTTAAATCTAGCCTCACTTTAATTTATTTATGACACACACAAAAGTAAATGTAAAAGATGCACAATCAACTGGGATTCTAATGTTCTTTGAAATTTGGTTGATTGGAAAGTGAGACAATACCGATTAATTTGAAGTATTTTTCCAATGTTACTTCACTGGTGAATGAAATATAGTTTACTTTGAGCACACCTAAAGTTTCATATAAATTATTTAAATGTGGAACTACTTCATACAGATGTGTACTGTCAACAAAATGCTCCCTGGATATTTTGGGTGCAACTGAATGCAGAAGAAAATGGCATTCCTTCAAAAAGATTTAGAAATCAGAGCTTCAACTCCTATATGGCATGAATTTTCTTTAAAGTCAGAAATTTGACAGTATAGTTGAGCTATGCAGCGTAAAGCTACAAGATTGTTTAGTTTAGCTTAGTTGCAAGAACAATTAGTAAAGTGAGCGTTTTGAGTTTTTCTTTATACTACCAATCCAGGTGAAAATCATGAAACATCATTAATAGATTGAACTGACATCATATAAAGTTCTGTGGACCGTTTAGTCTTTTGAAGAGATTTTGAAAAATGAAATTAAAAAGGTCAGTAGGACAAAAAGACTTAAGAGCACAAGCAAACTCTTTGAGGTAATGCATCCCCCCAAAATACCAAAGTTCTTTTACCTTATTATGCAGGTACCATGTCTGATAATCTCCATCCATGCATCTCCTGCTGAAGATGCCCTTGTAGTCTATCTTGATCAATTGCCACTCTGACCGATGACTGAAGTGTCCAAAGAAACTGGAAAATAATTCATGGGAACAGTAAACATCCAAGCAGGGGAAACCAACTAAATATACAGTCATCCTGAAAATTATTCATACCCTCCAATGAAAGAAGGAAAAAAAAATCAGCTGTCAGTGAAATAAGATGAAATTGACAAAAGTAATAAAAAATAAAAAAATTCTATGAAAATCTTAACAATGATTTTGAATCGTGGTTTGAAAGAAATATTAACAACAAACACAAAAATTAAAACAAGTAAACAAGCATGATGGGGCTCCGAAGCTTAAATTTAGTTGAGCAACACTTTGAGGTAATCACTGCAATCAGCTGTTTTCTCTACGGTTCAAAAAGACATCAACGCCTCTTGACAGGTATTTTGGTCCAAGGTTCATGTGAAAGGTGCTCTTATGTGTCTGGGACAGTTTTGTTTGTTTGTTTTTTAAAAAATATGATTTCCAACCACAATCCAAAAGCAAATTTCATTTCACTAAATTATTATGTTGTAAATTTTTATTTATTAGTTTCTTTAGTTTCTTGTTATTTGAATTACTATTGTGAATTTAGCCTTTTAATTGGAGGGTATGAATAATTTTGAGGACAATTGTATGTCAGGTGGTTTTAATGTGGCTTTCATATGGTGACAGACATTTCCAGTCATTGGGGAAAAACTTTTGGATCTTGTTTTGTTTACATCAACAGCAGAGCTCGTTCTTGAGGCCTGATAGGCTCCTGGGTTGTAGCCATATGTCTCTGCTTACGTGATAATATGATTGTCAGATTCTGGCTCCATTAAAACTCCATCCACATACAGAGGGGCCAAGGAGAAACTGTGGCGATCCCATTTCTTTCCTTCATCTAGACTGATCCTGCATAAAAAAGACAACAGCTGTCAGTGCAGGAATATCTATCCGTTCATATTTATCTACCGGTAGTCAACGGATAAATATATTGTTTTCCCTCTGCATACACCATTAAACATCACAAGCACACAGGTTGAGTAATGGAAAGAAGTGTACAAAGAAATATGATAAAAGCTTTGAGGTCATTTAGCTTCGGCTATGTTTGAAAAATTAATCACTGTATTCTGCTGGATGTGATAAATTATCCCAACAACAGGCTGAACAACAAAATAAATGTTCCTCAGCCCAGGTAAACTACTGAAGGTGACAAAACATCAGAAAGAGAGGTATTACTCAGGTGCTAACATTAGAAATAGATTTGAGGGGGGGGGTTCAAATCACCTTTCTCAGAACTTAATCACTTTTGACAGGGCTGTAGTGCACGGGGACATCAAAGTAGATAGCGTTACAAAGCTAGCACAATGTGGGGGACTTATGAGGCCATTCTGAGTCTCATATTTCCATCCTGTTCTACTTCTCATTTACATAAAAGCACTCAAACCTTCATATTCAACCGAGTACAAAGCAGTAACACACTCTCTTCTGTTGGAAATGACAGTCCTGAAGCTGCCGTGCAGATACAATAATCACACAAACTTGGCCCATCAGCATTTCAAAACATTAAATGTAATCATATGCTGCACCACCAACCCTCAAAATGAAATTACACCCAGGTAATTTTCCTCTACAAAATCAACACCTACAGTTTCTACTTCCAGCATGCTTTTCTAAGGGCAAGCTTCACCCACCATAGGTGTCGGATGGGTGTTGTTAGATGTTGCACAGCCAGCAAAGCCCCTCCATTGTCAAGAAACCAAATGTTGTACTCCTCATCAAAAATCTGCATTGGTGCACATGGGAGAAATAAAAACAAACAACAAACAAAAAACTCACTCGTTTGCACATCTCATTAAAGCAGATTGTTGATTAACACGCAGAAAGAGTAGATGGGTCGTACCTGTCTCCAGCTATTCCCTGCATCAGATGTTATAAACATCCCAAGGTTGGTGGAGGACAGCTCTGTTCCAATATTCCCTGAGAACGAAAACATGAATAATTTCAGTTAGTGAGTATTTACAAAGAAGGCCCCATAACACATCTTCTGTGTATACACAATCAGCTGATAAAATCGTTATTTATGAGTGTGTCCTCATTTTCTACTAGAGGACAATCTTATGACTTACTGCAACCTAATCATCTCACCCAAAACATGAGATTTAGGAGCTGAAATCTACAGATTTGATTTCTATGACAGAAAGAGGGCACTGTACAATTTATTTAGTCTTTGTGCTGTTGCACTGCAACAAAGATTTACCTGAAAAACAAAGGAGATCTAAAGACCTGCTGGTTCATACTGCATGCGCAACATTCCCATAACTCTACCTGTGGCAACAATGATTCCTGGCACAGACTTTTTGCTGGTGATGGGTCCCGATGTATAAGGATTCTCTGACATCTCCAGATGAAGATGAAGCGAACAAAATGGCTGTCAAGAATACAATACAGCACACAAGTAGGTGAGGAAACATGTATCTCATCTAAACAAAGCAGTTGCAATTAGCTTTCCTTTCATGCTATTCTTCCCGTTGAGAGAAAAGTGCTAACATTGTAAGAGACCATTTATGAAACAAAGATACTTTGTTCCTCTCATCTCCTCTGCAAGAGAAAAAGAAAGTGGTTGAGAGGACATGGAGGGCATTTGAATTGTTCCATTCCAAAGCAAACAAGGCATGTAATTAACAATCCCCAAGATGCGCTGATAAAACTGGCAAAATTGATTCAAATCATTTCACTCATTTCCCTGACTGAAGCAAACTGAAAAACATCAATAAGGCTTTTTAAAGAACTAAGGTTGGAGGAAGGGGATTCGGAAAGAAGAGCAGAGTGGTCGCGTGTACAGCACACTGCAAGACTGACGCCTGCTATTAACTGAAATACATTTTCAGTCTCTGAAGGACATACTGACTGGATTATATTCTATCATTCTGGCTGAATAACAACACAGCCACATAATGCAATTCTGTGTAATCTAACATTCATTAGTCCAGCGTGACTACAGGTAGTAAATTGAAATCACAGAGGTTAATGGAAAGTCAGGACCCCTGAAACTAACCGCGATGACACTCTGTGCCTTACACTGATAATAAGAATATTCCAGCCAGGCATCTTCTCGGCCATTTAGGAGGTTAAAAAAGACATGCTGATGTGGAAGCTGGCACCTGGAACCTGGCTACGTGTAAATGTGGCTCCGAATCAAAAAACATCCCAAGCACAGCCGATGAGGTTGAAAGATTTGATGAATGATATATGTCATAAGCTTAATTTCGCATGAATGGGAGCATCTATTCATTTTTGCCCTAAAGGCTCCAGCTCACCAGAATGCAGTGAAGGTTATTTCCAGCCACATCGGTGGCAGGAGCTGGCAGCAGGGCCCATGTTTGTCCCTTGTTGTATGTAATATAAGTCTTGATGTGATTATCCACCAGTTTGTTGGCAAGATACATGCCATTTATCCCCTCAACCTGAAAAGAACAGCAAAATCAAATACAAACAATAATGCAGTTAAAAAAATATGTATAAATTCTTGTTATAGATTCAGAGGATTAATCTGTCACGATGCATTATGTTTGTGAAACCAGTCTTACAGCATGCAGGTCTGAGAACTAATCCATTATAATAGAAGTGGTAGGGCAGTGACAAATTTTAGTCTGTTTAAATACAATTTATGCAACATTAAATAATAATAAAAAAAAGCTCTAAATAGATACAGCTCTGGCTGACAAATGCTTTCCATGTTTGTGTTCAAACTGAAGGGGAAAATAATGGTGCAGAGACAGCAGCAGTCCTTGAACAAAGCTGACAACAAACCTTATAAAAGTCGACCAGTAGGTTACCGGCGGGTCCTCTGCTGGTTCTCAGATTCTCTAATGAAAGGATGAAATAAACCCCGGGGGAGTCTGAGATATACAGGCTGTAAGTGTTGTTCTGATTCCACTCCTGGACAGCAGCAAATACCTGCTTCTCGTCTGTGCTGATAATATGCATGTCCTGTAGGATAAAGTCATACAGTTAAAAAGACAGAATGACAGGAGCAAGCACATGAACACAAGAGACTTGCAGGAGAAACCGTGCAGTGTTTTCCGATGACATTTCTTCACAAAACAGCTGTGTGGTTTGCTCTCTAGAAAAGCAGACACTGTTTGATTCGGAAGAAAAACATTTTTCCTGTGAAAATGCAACTTTAAGTTTCTGTTGCTCACCTTAGGGAGACAATATTTTGGTAATTCCATTTGCTTGAAGGATTCTCTCATGTAGGAGACAAAATAGCTTGCTCGTCCTGACTTGGTAACCTTTGCAATGAAGTCAAAGAAAGAAAAAAGTCATTCTTATTCTGCATTTACCAAAAACATTCTAATTACAATATTCTTATGAAATTAAAAATGAAACAAACAAACAACTTTGGTTGTGATATCCTGAAATCAGGTTCTGTGAGTCTTAACAAACAAAACATATCTGACAACAGAAGTGGATTCAGTTTGTTTGGAGACATTCTAGTTTTCTGAGAGATCTTCAGTCTGCATTTTCCTTTTGTTGTTGTTGTAAGTGTGTCCTGTCCCATTACTGCGGCACTCATGCCAAGTAGTCTGTCAGTGCACAATGTTGCAGACATAAAGCCACACACCCCCAACAACTGGATGAGCATATTTAGTCTCTAATGTTGTTAAAAATTATAAGAAATAAACACAATACTCCTGTAAAGTTTCTACTTGCATGCAAGGCTGAATAAGTGATCGTCCTCTTGAGAACTGCCTCTGTCTGGCTATTGACTGGCCACCGGATAGCCGAGACAGGGCAGGGAGGTGGAGATGTGGGGGAGGGGGAGTGAAGTCAGTACATTCATGGTCTACATTTTCTCAATGAAGATAAGATACAGTCATACCAAAGCCATTTTGTGACCATGACAGGTTTTCCTTTGCAAAAAAGTATACATATAAGGAGGAAAGCTAGGTTTTTGGGGGGAATTTACTAACTCCTAGAGGAGGACTCTAAGCAAGTTTGTGCGATTGTGTTTGTTGAGCTTTATTTACGCTCACAAAAAACAATTTGCATACCAGTTATGATTGTGAACCAGAGACAACTGCCCTGAAGCAAACTGACAAATTTGGCATGCACCAGTTGGACACACAATTCATATGGTGGGGTTTATTGTTTAGTGCATGCCAACTCATGAAAGCAACAGTATTCTAGCCAGAGTCAAAATGATTTGTTGCTGGGAAAATTTCCAAACATTTTCTTTTTTTTCTCAAATATGACATAATAGATGAGCAGTGCCTATACCTCTCTCATCCAGCAATGGATGAGAATTAGCTATTATCTGGGATGTAGCTGTGTTGTGAAATGAGGGTAAGAAGCTAAAACATCTCCTGAAGGAGACAAATGAATTCACAACGCATGACTGGTTTGATAAAACACTCGCAGTTGTACTGTTTCAAAGGTGTTGAAAGCTGAATGAAATTACAAGCACTACAGAAATTAATATCACTACCTTAATTAGCCTAAGCCAAGAGGCATTGAAAATTGTGTTGGCTTTATCTACAGCGCATCTTGCAGATCTTAATGCACTACCACTATCTCATGCACTTACACGAGGGGCAACAGTACTTGATTGCTTATTTTCTAATCAACTAGAAGGATGGTGTTTGTCCCCCAACACACTACATTAGGGCTCTAATGGAATAATCTATCGAAAATCAATGAGCTGCATTTTCCCAGGCCACATTTTTGAGGATGTTGCACTTGGCTGTTCCTTCTCTCCCAAGAGACTTTGGAGGTGTTGAAGACTGCTTATTTCGTTGTAGCCCAATCGATAACCTCATTACTCTTTGTCAAGTTAAATCCAACTGCCCCAAGCAATGAAAGTCACAAGAAAGTCATCTGTGCCACCACAGCTGCGCTCAGACACTTCTCTCTGTGTCCAGTTATATTCCCCAGCATCTCCCTCATCTCTGCCTCGACGGACAATCTCATCTCAGCAAAATACAATTTAGGCATTATTAAAATCACCATTGGGCTATATATATATATATATATATATATATATATATATATATATATATATATTGTATGTATATATATATAATTTCTTTCAAAAACATTTTCATTCTTGAATCACAACTATTCTAATCAAGACTGTAGATTAAGTGTGTGGAAAGTGAAACTGGGTCACTGCTGAATATTGCTGCTGCAACATCATACCATTTCAAAAGATAAAATCCATGGATAACTCAATTAAAAATGAATAGCAAACATTTAGGGTTATTTACTCAGTGAAATGTGCAGCCAGCGAAAAACTTATCTCATTTGATTTTTACTTCCATGAAACTTTGCTGGAGTCAAACAAGGATGGCCAAACGCATCAAGTCTGACCAACAGAAAATTACTTAGCAGTGGATGGAAATCAATGACAGTGGAGGGCATTTGAAAATTAAATTTCTGATAATGACCCTGACTGCAGTTGTCTAATTGGAGTCAAAGTCAGAGTGAATGGTAATAAGGACAGCAACCTGTCTATAGCGAGCAAACATCTTGTTCGCTGTGAACTATATCTACACGGATACTCAAACACTAAGCATGCCTTGTAGTGAATGAGACAAAACACAATCAAAAACATCTGGTGAGAGGGGAACAGGTGTGTTGGGAGAAGCCATTATGTGGGTTTTGATGGAAAAGCATGAGTTTGATGTCCAACATAGCTAAATGTGAAAATAGCAAAAAAACAAAAGAAAAAAGAACAGAAAATCAAAGTTCACAGCATTTAAATGAAAACATGGCAACTGGTTTACTTTAATCAAGAAGTAATCCTATTCCTTGCAAACCTGTGTGAAAACATATTCATCCTGCACAACTAGTGAGTTGGTGTCTACATGTCCAGGGAAGAGATACTGTCTGTTGCCCTCTGTGCATCTTTGGGCTCTGCACTTCACATACTGAGCACCTGGAAAGAAGCAAAAGGAAATCAATCAGAAGTAAATTACAACTATCCGCCTTCTAACACTGCTTTGTATGCACTGGAGCTGCTGTACAGTATCTATATGTTAAATTCAATCTAAAACTATTTCAAAGCTTGTGTAAATGTTCCACCACTAATGTAGCTTTGTATGTACTTTTCAGATCCAAACAGAGTGAGATTTACATCGAATACAGCCATGTGCAGAATTGTTGCTGCCGCTGAACTGTAAGAACAGATTTCCATATATCTCCAGAAACACATGTAGATCGATCAGTTCAATATTTTGATTTAAAAATTTCCAAAAGGAAGCTTCAGCAATTACTAGCAACTAAATATGAAGGTCTAAAATAATGCGTTAAATGCAACAGATAGCCTATGCAAATAAAATTGGGAGCGATATTTGGCACCTGTCTTTACTTGTTAAGACAAAATAATAAATATGACCAACTTTAATACTTAAAGAAAGGAGATTTTCAAATACAGCAATGTCTGAGAGCTGCAAATATGGCATTAATACAAGCCAAAAATATATGTCAAAGGTACTGGCACATTTATTTAAAGTATTAAAGCTTTTTCACTGAAAAAGTTTTGATTTTAGAGAAGATTTGACAGAGAATATTAACAACAACAGCTAAAACTGAAGAAGAAGAAGAAACAAGAAAAAAAAAAAGGTCTGAAATCGCACATACGCTCATAAAACCATACTAACTACTCAGGGAATTGTATGTAGAGGACTATTTTGTAGTGAACTTATCACCGAAAACTATTTTTGTACACACTTCAGTTTTTTTTTTGTCTGCACCATTAATAATGTGACTGTTGCTCAATTTAACGCAGCAGGTCAATATGCAGTTTGCATCTTTTAGGTATTTTAGCATATTACAGATGTTTTTTTCACACAAAGAATTGGATAATTAATCTGTAATTGTTGTTTTGATCCTGCTCTGTTCACCAGTGTTGGCCATCTTACTTTATAAAAGAAAAAAAAAGTCTTTATTACTTCTTAACAAAAATGACAGAGTTAGCCGAGTAACAGCTTAATAAAAGTAACTGGTTACCAAGGAAAGTAACTATTTCATTACGTTTTCTTCTTTTGTAATTAACATTTTGTTGACACGCATAATGCACATTTCACATGACAGTCCTTCCTCTTACCTCAGTAGGGAAAAGTAATGTCTGTGCTTTCACGGCTGCATATGTTTTGGTACAGTAGGTTGTGTGTGAGTGTGTGTGTGGTGTGGTGTGTGTGTGAATCTGCATGTGTTTGGGTTTGCACACTTTCCCAAGTCGGCCTGTGTTTGGCTTACAATGACATATTCCAGTTCCTTAGCCAATTATTATTATTGCAGTGTTTTTGCCCCTAACCCCCAGTCAGATGAAGACAGTTTCAGTTGCTTAATAATCATAACACACTGCACTGTTGGCAGTAGGAGTATTGTAACAATGGAAGAAGTAATTAGATTACCTGTTATTGAAAAATAATGTTGTTACACTGTTCATTTTTAACACTGTCATTCCCATCATTGCTGCATGTTAATTATTAACTGTGAAACTAAAAGTTTTTTCATGTATAAAACATGTATTTGTTCTATGGTTGCAGTTCAAAGGAGGAAAAAAAGAAACAGATAAATTCAAGTAGTGTGCAAGACATATTATAGCCTACTTCTTAAATACATAATAAAGGTACTAATCAAGTCTTTTAAAAATAAAATAATTAAACATTTGAAATTTCTTTCAAATGTAGAGTTGCTTTCATGTGTATGAAGCTGTTGCAGGTTTTTGATCTTTTGCCATTTTTGCCTTCTGCATTATGATTCTTTTTCTTTCTTTTTGCTGAGTTATTTACCAACTTTACATTGCAGGATACTTTAAATATACTGTACAGTATATAGAAAATCAGAATGCCCCTAAAAAAGCAACTTGAATTAATTGCTGAAACTGGTAACAAGCTAATTAATTAAGTTAATCCAAAAGGACAAAGTCTAATTTTCAAGTTGACTGGATCCACAAAGGTAGGCTACTTCAAATCACAGGATTTGATTCTAGTGAAGAAGTAGGCTACTATATACTATGTATATTTTCACTCTTTTTATAGTGTACATATTTGAATATCTTTTAAAATGGTGAGCTCTCTATTAGTCCATTTTATAGCAGAATATAAGTTATTTCAGACATTCTAAGAGTCAAAGCTCATAGAAAGGAGAACAAGCAGTGAACAAATTAACATAATTAGATTAATGAAAGAAAGCCCAACATTTTTTGATCAACTAATGTAAAATACAAGTTCTTAAAAGAGTTTACACAACATTTCTCTGATTTTTTTTTTTTTTTTTTTACCAATGATTTGTATTTGAACTGCAATTAGTCATAAGCTTTTATAACCCCATACCAAGTATTTCACTGCTATCAAATTAAATGATTTTGAAGAATTTTTTTCATCCAGTTTCAAGTGTTCTGTTTAATGCTCAAGTATTAATAACAGAAAAATATATGAATGAACAAGGTAAATAAATAAATTGAGTCTTTTATACATATTGTGATCACAGGAAATTAATTAGCTTGCATCTATTTTTAAAGACCTTCTAAAATGTATACTTAAAATTCAGCTGTGCTAAGAATTCTGATCAGGGCTACACAGTTAAAGCTCCTGCAGCGAGTCATAAAAAACAAAAAGTTCAAGATATTATTGCTTTAAGAGAAGAAGAGTTTGTATGCAAAGACTGATTCGGATCCTCTCCCCACAGGACAGCATGCAGATTTTTCCAAGCAGGAAGCCCTTATAATTGGTTTGACAGAATATGCACAACTGTTTAGAATGGGGGGGGAGTTGAGGTTTTTCCATGAAACACTGGGGATAGATTAAGAAGAGAAAACATCCATCAGCCCACTAAAACTCTTCGTTTTTACCAGAAGACACCTATTCTGCTTTACTAGACTTCAGGGACCAATCTGAGCAGCAGAACAGGTCTCATCTTGCCCGTGACCTCGCTCTAAATGAGAGGCAAGGGGTCCTGTGGGTCTTGCTACAGCAGCGAACTGAAGTGCAGCACTCACGGCCTTTTGCGATGCGTGTCTCGATGTGGACCACATCAGATTCCCTGTCTAGCCCCATTACCGCCCTTGAAGGAATGGAAGGAGCAGAAGAAGATAGAGGTGAGAAGAAATAGGATTGCGGGTAAGAAAAGGATAAATCAGAATTAGAAGAAAAGAGAGCAGCCTAGTTTGAGCATAGCTGCTGTAGATGGACATCTCTGTTATATAGAAAAATAAACACTTCATGATTTTATCTCCTGTAAATGAGACTGTGTAGAATCTGTTCCACCAGCTGCAATTAATCTCAATTCACCAAAGCATCAAAAAAGGCAACAAAATGGAGGAGGGGGGGTGACAAAACATACCCTGTTCCTATAAACATAAATCCTTGTAATGTGTATTTTTATGAAATTGCAACAGCATTTTGAAAAATAACTTTTTAGACAAAAATGCGCATGAAGAAATAACATTCAGGAGCACAAATAATGCATCGTTTCGCTTGCTGTTATACCTGCTGTGCTCCTCTAATTTATGGAGGATCTGACTGTTCACGCATGTTGTGAAGATGTCCTCCAACCAATGTCCTTCCCTTACCAGCTAAAAAAAACCTCCCCACTTTGCTGGACACATACCATGACAAACTGTAAACAGGCTCACATCAATATTCACTGCCTTGTGCGGCACGGTCGAGATTACTAAATGACAACGACAACAAAAACAGCATGTTGTGTTTGTGCAACAGAAAAAGAAGCACAATACTATTTCAAATCTACGTGACATGGATTTAATTAGTTTAACGTTTGACTGCCAATGGGGTAGATCTGTGTTTGACAAGAGGTCAGTGGATTCTTGCATAGGCATTGTCATTATGCAAATTATAATCAATCACTGTAAACCACAGATAACAAAAAATAGGGTCTTCATAATCGTACCAGTAGAATCTGCCTGGCATCACGTTGTCATGGACGAACTGCCACTTCCTTCCAAAGTCCATTGAACTGTACAGCTGCAAGACAAAATTACACACATCTTGATGATATTTTTAATGAGCAACACAGCGATCGTCATCTGCACAGCAGAATCACGGCAAACTGAAATGCTAATGAATTCTGCATCACTTGTTGTCTTAAATCTTCATTGCAGATTCACTATAAAAGCTACCTTGTTGTCATGACTGTAGGCCAGTATCCAGTTCTCCTGTGCAGGGTGGAAGAGGAGGCTCAGGATGTTGAAATTAATGGGATACTTCTCAAAACTCGCCCCTTCATCTGAGCTGATGAGAACAGCGCTCTCCACCTCTGGGTCACTAAGCACCATTATCTAAAGTAGTGACCCAAGCAAAGGATATAGCATTAGAAGAGAAAGAGAGAGAGAGTTACCTTGATTTAGCAGTCATTTTAAGAAAATATAATTTGATGTTTGGACTGAGCTTGTATAAGAAGAGACAGAGATAAAAGCCACAGAGAAATGCTGACCTTCTGTTTGTTGGTAGGGCAGACATACAGGTAACTTAAAACTGTCCTTGAACCCACTTTGTCATTGAGTTTGGTGTAGGTGCTGCCATAATCAGTGGATCTAGACACAGACAAACAGCATTGCATGTTTGATGAAAAAATCCATTAGAGCACCACAGAGGAGGTTTGGCATGTTTTAGCCCATTAGCTGGCAAATCATTTTCTTCTTTAGAAGACTGCCTCTCTGGAGCATATCATGCGGTTATAGATTGATTTTTTACCATTCAGGCAACCTTCTCTTTCAGTAAAAAGAACTTGCAGAGAGTACAGTAGCTTCATATAGTTGTTCCGGTTAAGCCCTGCCATCAGTGCTTCAGTCAAAACACTGTAAATGCTCAAATAATGAGCCAAATGTGTAAAACAAACAGCAAAAGTAATTTGAAAAAAAGCAGCATCTAATAACAGTGTTGCATGCCTACATTCATTATTTATAGGTAAACTTGTGTTTTAAATCAATATTAAAGTAAATCTTGAACTATTGAGCAGAATTTGGCGACTGCATCTTCATTTTGCCTATATTGTCAGGAACTTCTGCTACATAGTGAACTATCCAATAATCTGATGTTTAATCAAATGAAGTTGTATTTGGCCACAGTTACTCAGAGATGTTTTAGGATGTTGTTAAAATGACAATCGTAAACATTTAATTGTTTTGTCACTGAAATGGCATCATATTAATCTTTAGTAGCATGTGTTCAAATTAAGTAGGGTGAATATGGGTAAACTGGGACACTTTCTGAAAATGTAAACTCAAGGTAATTTCTGATTATGAACCACACATCTTAGCCCATATGATACCATTCTAAATAGCTTAAGATATCTACTATATTATGTACAAGAAATAACAAAGAAATATTAAAGCCTGCATGGATGACCCTTCACCAAAAACACACTGACCCAAAAAACAAAATTTCCAGGCACTATTGGTAAAGTGGGACACTATACTGACAAACTGGGACACTGGCAACATTCCATTTAAATGTATACACAACAATAAAAACAACAATTCATTTCTGATGAATATAAAACTCAGCAAATGGTCAGACACACCTGGATTAATCAGTTCATCCAATCATGAAAGACTGGAAACAAAGGTGCAGTATTAAAGTCAGGAAGTACTGGAGCTGCGCATAAAGTCCATTTGGACGATAAATGAACAAAGGCAAAAAAAAAAAAAAAAAAAGGCTGGAGAACAAAAGCAAAATGTTTTTGTACTCCACGGGAGCTATTAAAAAACAAACAGCAAACTGTGTGAGGTGGCCATTGTAGTTTTTGTTTTATATCAATTTAAAGAGTATGCAAAACATGTGGGGTGGTGGGGCAAGGGGCCATGGCTAGCTAGCATAGACTGGCAAAGCATCACAGTCATCATTTTCATTGTAGCAAGCTTGCTTTATGCAATTTAAGTAAATTCATGTATCTAGCTAGCTAGCTAGACAGAAAAATTATGAGGGATAAATAAAAAGAGAACTTATTTCCACCTGTAGAATGAGTCAAATGATTGTCCCAGTTTGTCAATAACACACTGCCCCACTTTAGCAATAGCATAGCATATTGCTAAAGTGGGACAGCAGATAAATAGCATTTTTTTAAAGAGGTAAGACTCAGATGGATGTTTTTTTTTAAATTATGAATCAGCATAACACCCCTTAACAAAAAATATTACAATTACAAACTATTCACCAGTTTTCTAATTTCTAGAACACTAACACTGTTCACCTAAAAACACTCATTTTACCCACCCATCTTGTTTCACTGCAGACATAGTTGAAGTAGTGAGCCGCACCCCCAGAAAGTGGTGTCATCCACACAGAACCTTTTCTTTTTAATCTCATGCTGCCCTATGATGAGCTCAATGATGATTTTTAGCAACAGAAGTAAACACATGTAAAGATAAACATGATTAACCTTAACTGTCCCGATTTACCCATATTCATTATAACATATAAGAAGTGAGAAATGCAGTTGCTTTACTTATCGATATAAGACCTAAAAGCCTTTGTTTTAAAGATTAGACAATCAAATGTTCACTTATCATCTCAGTTTATCATCTCAGTAACTCCATATATTTGCACTAGTGACAAATGCTTATCATGCATACATGATATTTAAAAAAAAAAAAAGCTGCTTCAGAGAGATGGATCATGTTTGCAAAACAGAAAAACAGAAGCCAATTTGAATTTGAAAAACTAGCTTTAACATGAACTGAGTCTTTGTTCATCTTGCATTGGATTTTCAATCATAATAGAAACTTGCAACAAGTATTTCACCTAAATTCAACAACAATATCACAAAGTATCTAGACAGAAACAACCTTTTCACACTGAATTCAGAAACTCTCACTCTTACAAAAAGTGGGGAAAAATATCCAAAATCTCTCCTAAGTACAAATTTGACTGTTGATTTCAACAGATTTATCTTACACGGCACAAGTAAAAAACAAATTATTGTATTAAACTCCTCTCCATCGGTGCAGATTGACCTGTGATTAAAAAAGATAAATAAATCAGTGATACAGGAGAAATGACTGGTGTGTTACCAGCTGCAAACTTTTATCCAAACATAACATGATGGTCACTGAGGTTCTCTATGGTTGTTTTTGTTTACCTGTATTGACCCTGGTACTACTTGTTGAAAAACACTTTAGTTTAGAAACCCTTCTTAGGGGCTTTTTACATGGCGTGCTGGGTCCTGTGCCTGGCCCGGGATCGTTGATTCTTGTGTTGCGTTCACATGCCAGTGCTTGAACCAGGCTCGGACACGCTCGGTAATTTCAGTGCCAGAACACTGTGGCAGTGTTGAGGAAACGTCGTTGAAAGCTAACAACTGAGGAAGCAACAAACCCTTACATCACCAGCCAAGCGACGGGTTAGTAAATCAACACAAGTTTACCCAACTGCAGCCACAGACCCAGAGGCGTGTCATGAAAATGGGCGTGGTTTGCAATGAAAATGGGCGTGGTTTGTACTGATGTGGGCGGGTGGTCATTAGGGTTAGGGGAGGGTAAGGGTTAGGGTTAGGTTCCATTCACTCTAGCGGTGGGCGTGGTTTGTGGGGGGCGTGGTTTGTAGTGGCTCCGGCTGCAGCTACTCAATCAACAAGGAAGGAAACTCATTCGGTTGCTTGGAGAGATTTCTTGGATGCAAGCTAGGGATGTGAAATTGGCCACTGTCACTTGCTGATAGGCAATTTTAAGCCCCGTTTCCACCAGCGGGTCTGGGTCGGGTCGGGCCGGATCGGTCCACGTTTTTTTGCGTCTCCACAGATAAAAACTGGGACGGGTACCCTTATATCCGACCCGATCCGGCCTACTTTTTTGGCACCCTTCGGTAGGGGTACTGATCTAACCGATCCGGACCAAAGAGGTGGAGCTAATACACAGCAATCAGCTGATTCATTGAAAAATCCGCCACTTCCCGCGTGACCCGGCGTAAAAACAAAGCCGGGGTGACTCCTTTCTGTTTCTGTCACGTGTGGCGCCGGTGTTTTGGTTAAACTGCGTTACACGGCGATGATGTCACACAATCACGTAGCAGCGCTGTCCAGCTAATTCTCCGCCTCCAGAATAAGGGTACAGGTTGCTGTGGGGACACAGCGTGAAATCAACACATCCGTACCCAAACCCACCCGATCCGGCCTGGCCCGGCCCGACCTGACCCAGACCCGCGGGTGGAAACGGGGCTTAAGAGGCCGTGCACAGTTACACCATCATCAAACAAAAAGAGGAAAACCCTCCCTGGTGGTTTTGCGCCTCATCTGCTTGAGCCTCCTCTTGGCAAATAATTTCCGCTATAGGCTCCTTGTTTGAATTGACAACTATGTTGGCAGCTGTAAGCAGTCACTTATTTACTTAGTCTGTGAAAGACAGAAGTGTCTGCAGCTCAAAATGTAATTTTGGTGTGGGTTTTTCTGATGAGTACTTCATTTACGCTGATGTCTCGATTTAATAGTTATTGTTCAAATTTAAGTGTAAATCATTTCTTTTGTGACTAAAAAGAAAGATAATATAGCACCACTTGTGGCACAGGGAAGTGTTTGGTAAACAAGCAAGAAGATGAACAGAGGACACGAGGAGGGCCTGTGTCTGCGGCGCACACCTCCGCAGAAAAGTGAGAAGGAAAAAGAGACAACACGGTGTAATTAAGAGTTTAATACTCAACCCTCAGTTGCTCAGATCAAAGGACTCTGTATGCAGACATGGTGCATCACTAGAAAAATTCAAGTAGCCGACACAATAGAGCGCAGTTCTAGGGATTTTTTTTTCTTTAACATCTTATGGCAGTAAATTAAAAAGGGCCTTAGTATAGAAGCTCTGCTGTAACTGATGTATTGAGGCTTTTAGTGAGTTTAGGGGAGAGAAAAGGACTGGACTGATGGCTGATAGTTTTGCGTAAATTTTTGTCTACATGGATAATGAGCTTTGGTGGTTACTTAGCTTTTGTTTGCAAACTTGTGCAATATGAACATATGTGTGCATTACATAAGTTAGGGTAGCCTGGGTGAATGTATGATTCCTATCTTGACTTTTAGTCCCAATTCAGCCCTGGTATGACAAGTTGTTGATGGAACAACCAATAAACAAAAAGTGATTTGCTTGATCTACAAGTATTTCACTTTCATCAAAGCTATTAGTATCTTAAAGTAGCACGCCAATGCTGAGCCTGCTTTTGTTGGGCTTGCTCTTCCTGCTGCTAGTAAAACACGCTTATTTCAGGCACAGATGTGAATGGTGATTAATTGTGATTAATCATGATTAATTCATTTGTAAGCCGTAAATAATCTGATTAAAATTTCTAATTATTTGACAGTCCTAATTTATATGACTAAAACTATTTGAAAAAAATGAAACTTTTAAAACAGGACTAACCCAGATACTGCACTTTGAGATCAAATCACTCTTATTTGTAATTGTTCAAATAGCTTAAGTGTATAATAAAGCTCCCAAATTCCATCTTTTTGCCTCTGTATAAAAACAGTTGGCAAAGTCAATGCCAACTTTATTGCTGAAGCACATTTAAAACAACAGGTTTTATGTGTTTTTAAATGTAATTGTATTTTAATATAACGGAATCTATGATAAAGCCGCTCTCATTCACATATGTACTTTTCTGGGCTTATGTCAGATGGTTCAGTGCATCTGAAGTTATGACAGTTGTGAGTCATTGTCAACCCAGTGTCATGTAAATCATCGCTCTCCTTTAATGAAATTCCAATACAACCACATGACAAAATTAACATTCAATTAACCCCTTAAAACTCTCAGTTTCTACCTAAAACTATTTATTGTGAAAAAAAGATTTGCTGTGGACCAATTATTTTACTGGGCTACTTTTACTGGACCCTTGCTGATGTAATATGGACATTTCTGTTGCAGTATCTGCTACTGGAGTACAGTGTGGTTTCAAAGGTAATTTGCATTGTTGACTGGTCTGAAATTACTGAATCTACAGTGATGATTGAAGCCTGGAATAGCAGCTTTCAAATCTCAAGAGTCTTAGCTTTCCATCGTGTATAACGTGTGTAGGTACTTGGAATGTGGACTAAGTAAAACACACTTTTATTTGTCATGTCCCATCCACGGGATATTTAGTATGCAATGGGTTATTTAGACATTTGTGCATCCTGGGTACGGTGACAGCTGCCCCCGGCTTGTACTACCCTGTGGGTGGGTACTGTGGAACTGAGGTGCCTACTGCCACCAGCTGAGTGGCCTGCCCTCCTGGGGGCGGGGGGTTTCCTTCCCTCCAGTCTTATAGTACATCCCCATACCCCTCTCCCCCCAGGCGCCCTCCTCTGTTTCTTGGGCACTGACTGAGGAAGGTGGAGGGTGAAATATATCTGTGCAATGAACTGGCAATACTTAAATTTCAGAGATGCCCACTGAGAAAGAATGAAGCAGCAAAATGTTCCTTTTTCACCCAGTAAACAATCCCATGCATCTGTACTGGGACAAGGCTGATGATCCAATGAAATGGCCAAGTGGAACTCTAACCCTAGCTTAGCTGAACTGTAAAACTTAGAGTCAACAATTACTGGTTACTAATTTCAGTACATGAAATAGGTGTGGGAAATTTCCTGAGACACAAGTACTGCAATGGATCAGCACGAGTCTACGTCACAACTCGGAATTCACGTGCCCACGAAGCTGGTCGCGGTGAAAACATGCTTTGTATTTGAACGGCGTCTGATGGACTATGAGCCTCAAAAACTGTTTTTGCACCCTTTTTGATTTTTTTCTCCGCCGGTGTGTCTTTGAAATAATGTTGAAATAACGTCCAGTTATACTGAAAGTCTCACTGCCGAGGCGAGAAGAAGATACGAAGCAAAACTAGTATCTGTTGGACTAAGTGATGCCCATCTTCTGCTGCTACAGCCTGGTTAGACGAACCTACATAACGGCCTGATGATCAGTTTCCCGATATCATGATGTATTTTGTTTAATCAGGTAAGCCGCATGTTAAAACCATTTGTTGTTTATAGAATATTAATTTCCCTCTGGATGTTTTTTTTAGAAATGGTGGCATTTCTTTGATGTCCTTCTCAGGAGTTTTCTCTCATTGATAAAGCTAAATTACTGATGGCTAGAAGCTCATCGGTATCTTACTGGTTATGGCTGTGCATTTTTTTAACGGTGCAAATGCCTTTCTGCCACTTTTTTATACTTTTATTCAGATGTGGGAACACTGATGCAGTAATCTGGATGAACGTGATCGTTAACAGTCCGTCCTGAGGAGAACAGGAACAGCGGGCGGCGCTGTGATTCTGTACATCCACTGATTTAATGGTGTTTTCTGTCATCTGTACAAAAACAGCTACAGGGTTTAAATAGTGAGACCACAATATGCTTTTTTAGTCACAAAGTGATCCGAACTTATTGTTAGATGTTTCCATGGTTTCCAGCGTGAACTGTCAGCATTTAAGGGCTTGATAGCTGCTCGCCACTTAGCATGTTGTTTGGGACTTTTTCTGTTGTTTTGGGAACTGGAAAAACATCTTCTCTTGTCCGTGTGGGAGTTATGTTTATGGCAGCCGAACACAGCGGGACTTCTCTGTATTTCCAAAGTAGAATAAAAGAAGATTGACGAGTAATGAAGCAGGTAATCAAATGGCTCTCCTATGCAACGAAACAATGTTTTCACCTCGGACCTAACCGGATGTGACGAATTTGGCAAAAATTCCCGGATGCTTGCGGTGATCCATAGATGGAAATGATAACTGGTGGAAAAACATACTAAAAGAAAGCAGGTAAAGAAATTTTGTACAACATCACAGCACTGTATTTAAATAATCATCAGCTTTTGACAGGAATCTACCATGTCTGCATGGCTATAAATAGTTTGTAAATATTTGTTTAAAATTGACCCTGCAAATACTTCACAAGTAAGGAAATGCTTTAAAGGCTCACTTGGCCTAAAAAATATGCACACTGCAGTTTGGTGAGTAATACCAAGACTATGCTGACATTCCTTAGGGTACTTTTAGCACTAGGTAAAATTAGGGAGAAAGTGTGTTGACAATGCGCATCGGTGCACAGGGGCTAATTGTAAGACTCATGCTTGCCGCTGCATCAGTGGAAACTCAAACTCTAATGGTCTTTGACAAGCAGAAAGAAATCATTGATGTAAAAAGAATCCTCATGTTTGATGGCGTTCTGCATTTAAGAAGTTGTCATACTGATTACAAAACATAGCATACTGACTTAATATTCATTCTTCACATATCTCTGCAAGTTAATTTTCATGTTACATTAACATACAGCGAAACCTTTGCCTCCCTGACCGTAAGGTAATCTACTGGCTGTTACAGAATGCTTCATTGGGATTTAATCTTATAGAGTCCGTGCAATTTGCAGTCCAAGGAAGAAAAGATTCAGTACCTTTATGGTATCTTTAAAGCATTTGCATTGAAAGCATTCATTTAAAGCATTCTGTGCATCGAATACATCAGCTTCATTCATATTGATGTTTTGAAATGAAAAGGGTGATGAAGGAATTTTGACAATCTTTTACTTTTGGATATGAAAATTATTTCATAATAACCAACAGTCTTCTGCTTTCTGTCCTTTTTAGCTGATTTAGAAATTGAGTTTGAGTCTAATTAAATCAGTTTTCTTTTCAGGATGGAGGAGATATTTAGAAAAAAAAATTGTAATAATAAATGTTATATACAGTATGCATAGATTTAAGGTGAAATGTACTATTAAAGAACGAAAATAAAAGACAATAAACAACCCAACACTTGACCACATCAATTAAAGGCTTGTGTTCAATAAAATGTCATCTGCTGCAACATGTAAAGATACTTGCACTTCACAGAGCTGCATCCCATGACAAGGACAGATGCGTTTGTCATCCCAGTCCTCATATTTCTTCATACCACAAACAGCTAATACACACTCTCGGTTCTACCTGGGTGCCTCCAAATGTAATTTCACTGCATAATTGGATGGGCACCCACAGCCTACTATCATTGTCTCTGCATTATCTTGAATTGTCCCATTTACTGTTCACATTGTTTTCAGAGACTTGCCTCTAAACACATTTGTGTTTGAGCTTAAGGGCGCCTCTCAGTTGGCACAGCTGTCTGTGACTGCGGAGGTGGAAGAAAGCCCCTTAAATGATATTATTACAACATGAAGTTTCATATCAAAAACACAAAGGGACTCAACACGTGTTTAGAGATCTCATGCACGTCATCCATTGATCGGTGCGTTTTGCCACCAACAAAGGCCTGCAGCTGCAGACATAAATCATTTATTGTGTTATCACAAAAATCATTTACCCTCTTTTCAGAACATTCCGATCGCTACTTTCTTAATACCCATACTAAAAGCCTTTGTGAAACCCCTGAAGTACTCTAATTTACTCGTAGGCTATTGTTAAACAGACACCTTGATGATGGAATACCTCCTGTACATAATATGGGATTTCAAACTGAGTCAAGTCGGGTGTAAATCTCAGTGGCGCCTCTGGAGAAACAGATATTAATTTGAAGCTCAATGCTTGGCAGACTGATGGCCTCTTTTTCATGTGTATTTCAGAATGAAATGAGTTCTCTGCAGGCTACCGGAGAGAAGAGAGAAGGCATATCAGAGGCTGGATTGGGCCCTTGGTATAATCCATAATGAATTCTGTTCTTATTTATGACCTGACAGGGTACTGTAACTCACCCCCAATACATACCGAATAAAATTACTATGGCTATATAGTAGCGATTGCATGTCAATTGCTTCTGAAACAAAAGGTTACAGATGACAATCAATCAAAAACTCCATTGGAGAGTTTCTAGGTCAGAGGAAAAGCACCACAGATCTAAACAAGGAAGCTCTCAGATCAGTCATCCGGTTTATCTTTCTGAAATAGCCTTTCAAAAGTTTCTTTGCCAATGATGGACAGAAGGTAGGGCTTTTTCTAAAAGGTTGCTGCAGTGTTACTTGTGTTATTTATGGGGCTGCAGGAAGCAGAGAGGAGGAAGGTTCAATCTGAACTACTTCGGAACGCTTTATTAAAACATACTTCATAGTGGCTTCCAGTGAAACTTGATTGTTCATATCCCAGCGAGGGAGAACGTTATAAATCACACTTACAGTACACAGCACTCTCTATGAATACATTATTCTTATTGTTTTTAGCTGATGCCCTAACCTTTATATTTGGACTGAAAAGGAAAAACAGCTGTGATTAAAACCGGAAACTTACCTCCAGAGTGAACTCTCAGTAACAGCCCCCAAGTTGAAGTCATAGAGCTTAGTCAAGATCAGGATCACCTACAACAAAACAACACCAGATGTGTTAAATTAGCAATGGTCTGCATTAAGGGAGTTTTCCATAAATGTTTTTTTTCACACATTATCTGTTTTGACCTGGAATGAACAGAGCATGCCTATTACACTTCTTACTATTAACTATGTCAGTCCCAAACAGTATATTACCATTAGGAGATGCCTTACTGGCAGCAAGATTGGGGTGGGGGGGGGGGGGGGGTAGGTTGTTAAATTTGTGTTTGCATCTCATGTGGAAAGACACCTGGGTGACAGCAAGATCAGAACATAATTGTTCAGTGAACAGAGATGCTCCACCCTCTCTCGTTTCCACTTCCTTTTTTCCACAATATAACCTGCAGCTTCAAAATGAGCTGCAAACGCTGATGATGAATGTTACATTAAACCACTTTTGTTACTCATTGCCAGAACATAGAAAAAGTTCTATGAAGATGAGTGGATTATGCGATTCTGGAGGGACAAAAAAACGAGGCCCATAAAAGTCTGCCAAGGCTGGGAGAGCGGAGGAAAATAGTGTGCAAACGCATTATTGTCACTCCAATGCCATTATAAATGACTTCCAATGGGGATGCTCATAATTCAGAACAGAATGAGGGGTAGGGGAAAGAGTTTGGGGCAATGCATGACGGGAGGGAGAGGAGATGGTGAATAATAACAATCAAGGGGCAGAAACATGACATAATATGATGATTTCTCCTTTTTTAAAGGAAAACCCTGAAAGATAGGTCAAAAGCTCAGTTACAGCGAGTTTAAACACATTAACCTCATGGGACCCATAGAAGGAGTTATTAAACCGTGAAAAACCACACAAGACTTGGAAGAACAAAGACACGCCACTAAGACTGCTTTGAAAATGTTAAAAACCCAATTGACCCACAATTTAGCCATCAAACGGCCACTGTGCATGACTGGGACTATCTGCATTAAAAGGTTAATTAACCAATCACACAGAGATAAGCATTTGCATAACTAAATGCACCATGTCTGCAAGGTCCAGTGCTGGAGTCTGAATCAATTTGGAGTACAGACTTAGTTAAATGGCTGTGATGTTAGGCCTAATTGCCTGCTTTGAAAAATAGATGCAAGAGAAAAACTCTGCCAAACTGTTGAACATGTCTCTTCAGTTCTCTTTGCTAGCAACAGTGACTCCATGACATTGGATGTTATAAATACTAAAAGGTATACAGTATTGAATCTAGAACTGATTCTTCTTGGTGTCAGACTAGAGGGATTTCCTTGTCTGTAAAAGGGAATCAAAACCACAGTGCAATGTACTAAAAGAAATATACTACTGTATAAAAAGATACTCAATGTTTTAAAATTTGCAACTGTTATGGCCTTTTTTCCAAATCAGTTTCAGTTGCACTGACAGCAAAGAAACTCAGAACTTTAAAAGAAAGCCACAAACGCAAAACAAAAATAACAAAATAATTAAAAATAATTTTTTAAAATGACAAAATAGAAAATGCACTTCAAATAACTTGTTTATACAAACGTTGCCGCTTTTAAACATATGTTGTGCTTTTATTTATTGTTAACATATTTTCTGAAATGTCATCTACTTTATGTGTTTCTCTGCAGTGTTGTTTTCTGCTTGGATAAACTATAAACAAAACAGAAAACGCAACATTTATCAGAACAGTTTGTTTTCTAAAATAATGAGTTTTGTTTGATTGCTGTGCTTTTTGTAACATTTTTCTATTCTCTGAAAGGTTTTGTGTGTGTTTTCTGTTTTCTATCATTTTTGTCTAGCACTTCAGAGCTAATGCACCTATATGACAAAGCTTGATGATAAAAATCCTCTTGACACCATGTAATTGCCGTCAAGCGCTCTCCTCTAAGTGTTGTCAACGTGTTTGTGTGTTTGGCTCATTAACAAACGCTGACCCACCGAACTGGGTCAGTGAAGATCCACCTCAGGGACCAAAACAGACTAGTGAGGCAGATGACTGTTTGGATGATTTTTCCCGAAGTGGATACGTGTGTTCCCACGTCTTCAACTTTATTGACAGGATGAGCATCTGTGGCTCAAGTCAATAAGAAGCAACCGCTATGTGCAAATGCTGAGATCAGAAAAAGGAGCATCTGACAAATGACCCGCCTGCAAGTATGTGTGACTTCTGCAACTGGATCCCAGAAAATGAAGCTCTATTTAACACAAAATTCTAAGAGTTTATGTTGCAGCCTTGCTTTTATGTAAATGCTGGCAACAAACAAACAAAATGTCTTCCAGAATTATTTTGAGCCTTCAAGGTAAATACAATTCTCCATGCATATCATCGCTCACTTGCATACATGAAATTAAGTAAGAACCCTGGAAGGCCAAAAGCAGTGCATTTATTCATGTTTATGTTTTATTGATGTGTGCAAAGAGAGCTCTGCCTCGGGAAAGTCAACCAATCATTTTTCAGATTGGCTTTCACCCTCCAAGGAGTTGGGTTTAGTCATCCTTTTATCCCAACATTCTATTCTTGTTGGTTTCTTTCCCGTCTTTGCCTCCTTTTTCCTGTCTTTCACTCAGTTTTCCAACCTCTCCTTTGTTTCCCTCTTCACTTTAGTGCAGGCTCTCTATGTTTGTTTTGCTGCGATACTTCTTTTAAACATGAAAAGGCATAACAGAGTCAGCACTGTTTGGGCATGCAAAGATTTTAAATCTCTCGAATAGCTGACTGGACAAGCCTCCGTGGCAACAAAGGTGTTACTGCTGTAATATCACTGTGATATACTGTGTCAGCTCAAAGCGAGTGTCTCATCTTCTTACAGACCTACACCGTCGAGCTGCAGACGCGTAGAGGCATGCAGCACATGCTGTAACACCGTTGGACAAAATCACATCTTCACAAATGTCATACTTTTTTTTTTATCAATTTCTTTTTCTAAAAATGAGAAATGCTCAAATATGACAGAGGTTGTTTGGGATGTGAGAGGCTTCTCAACAACTTGTTGGTGGGCAGAAGATTTTCTACAAAGTGCACAGATTTATCTCTGTAATGTACTGCAATAAAGCTAATAATAAAATAGAATAAAAATTGACTTATGCTATTAACACAGCAAAATGGTGCTTTGTAGCAGTGGGCTTCAAGTGGAACCTGTTGCTTATTCAGCCCTCAGTGAAACATCATTAAGATGGCACCCTTTAAATATTGTTCCTGTGTAATAGGGTATTCAAGCAAAGAAAAGGAACCCTTAATTCAAACATCACACCTCCAGACTTCTGTTTCTTTCTGCTCAGGAGCAGCACATCACAGGAAGCAGGAGCAGTCTCAGAAAAATGAAGACTACAGCTTCTTTCATGTAGATCTAGCACTGTTTTTGAACACAACCAGAGGGGACAACTGAAACAGCTAAATTAATTTCCAAGGGACTGCCAAAGTTGATGGCAGCGTCTGATGCAAAGCTCCTTGTAATAAACCAGCTAATGGCTGATACATGGCTGAAAGGGCGATAAATACTACGTCGCTGTTTAACTTACCTTTAGCCTTTCAGACGTTCATCGCTACAGTGACACACATTTACATCCTCATGAATACGGATAAGTTTGTGTAAACTGTTCAGTAAACACATCCCCACAGACAGAGTGATCTCCAGGGAGTAACCCCTGACTATTTAGCTCATCTGCTCTCATCACAAGGGCTGATTTGCATCAACACTGACTAAATCTATAACCTTTCTGTCAACTGATTTTTTTTGCACAAATGTGCCAGTTTTCTCTGACAGCTTTATTAACTCATCAGGTTTGATGAGGAGAGGCTTGCATTTCTTCACTGACTCATAACTTGACAAGTCTTGAATGTTGCAGTTTTATTTATCTGGCGTGTGAACACATTCATCCCAGACAGCCAGATGAATGGGCATGAACTGATAGATTCTGTATTACCAACTAGAATGCCATTAAATACCTATTACAAACTAATATCAATACATTATTGGTCCATTAAAGAGCACATATAAATTAATTTTCTATGCATAATATAGCTGAGTATGTTTCTTGGTTACAAATTCTAAAAGCATCTGGTTTGTAACAGCACTTTAAGTCACCCAGGAAGCATAAATTGCAAAAAAGAAAAAAAGAAAAAAAAGTGAGCTGTGGACATTGTACTGTTTTGTTTATCACAATCAAACTCTGTGAGATAATTGTACTGGCTGTTTTTGTGTACTCTAGATATTTGGATGTAACTGCATAATCTGCAAATGAATGAAAAAGCCTTGTAGAGGCCAGCAGAGAATAGGAAGAATTGTTATCAGCATGCACACTTGCTTGTAATTAATTCTTTTGAGAGTTGACTGCTGTATTTATATGTTGTACATCAGCTCATTCAATATTTTCCCACTTAAATACAGCTTGCAGGTTGTGCTAATCACAAAATATACATTAATAAATGACTGCTTAAAACATTACTTACAGTATCAACTTATTGTATTTCATGTGTTAAAAATGCAGAAATTCTACCTTGATGCTTTGTAAAGTATTTACCTGATATTTATCACTGTGTATACTTGTTTAATGCAGGTCACACAAGCACAAGCTTTTTGAGATACAGGATCTATGGTTTTCCTGACTTAAAGGGGCTAGCAGTTCTGCCTGGAGGTTTTCTGTACAAGTGGAAAAAACAACAACAACAACAACAAAAAAAAAAAACAGGACTTCACTGATGTAGCTGTATCAAAAACCCATGTGGGTTGCTCATTTTAGACAGAAAACACACATATCGAGAGATTTTATGGAGTTTGAGATCAGAAGCAGAAGCCAGATTCTTTTGAAATTGATAGCAGCTAGCAGTTCGCCCCATGCAGTCACTTCTATTGCACGTCTCCACTGGGCTTCCAGATGTGCAAGACGGAGGCATTGACAGTGACGATGAGCACTGAGATACAATCTGATTGAGAATAACAGTATGCATTCTTAAGTCCATATCTCCATCCATCCATTGTCTAGTCATTCCAATAAAGGGTCTTGTTCTGAAATAGTTTGTTTTCATTTATCTCTTTTTTTAAGAACTGTTTTACATTAATGTCTCTAACATTGTAAAACAATGCAATTTCACATAAAGGTGTGTGACTACAAGCCTACCAGCCAATCCTTTGGCATTTAGCTCTAGCTTGTGTTGTGTTCAACACTCCAGTATTGAAACTCCACCTCCAGTTTTATGCTCAGATGAGTGATGGCAAACTTTACTGATCAAAGTTTAGGATACTGTGAAAATCGTCACAATCGTTAGCTAATGAGCTCACCACTTCCCTTGTCTCCATTTCTCCCCACACCACAAATTAATGTCTCTCTGACTGTCGATAATTCTCCCAATCTCATCCTTCCTTGGTCTCTTTGATGGGCATCAAGTCCATAATCATAAATCTGTGGTGTGCCATGCCCTTGTTCATTTACATTTCCAATAACTGCATTGCAAAAACCTCTGTGTGGATCCATATTTCGAATTGTTAATTTTGTCCTATCTTGGCTGCTGTCTCTCATGGCCCATCACCTCTGAGCTGTTGTTTGTTTTTGTTTTAGGTATTTGTTTTTCTAAGTGAACAAAACTCTCACAGTAAACTGCCCAAGATATGACATTTAGTTTTATTTTTTTTTAAAGACACTTCAAAAAAAGCTGAATCAGACCATGAATGGGAGAAAGATATATAAAAAAAAAAAAAAACACTGAAACACAAATTTGTTTACAGTTTTCCAAACTCTTCTCTTATCTTTGTTTTTTCTCTCTCTCTCTCTCTTTTGGGAGAAATATTACATCATTTAAACTTTCAGTGAAATCAAAAATGTTTTATGTCATTTCCTTATTTGTTAAAGGTGTGATTGCCAAAAAGGCTGGAAACCAGTGGTTAAATCTTTAATGTTGTGTTGTATTTTAAAATCTTGTTTTAATATATTTTGTGCAAAATTTTCATTTCAGAAATAACTGAAGCTGTCCAATAGTCAAGTTGAAAGTGTAGCATTAAAGCAACCCGTACCGATGTTGCATTCTTACACAATTTTTCTAACAGGGTAAAATGCTATGAATGAGGTAATGGAACTCTGAAATACAAGACAGACCCACCATTAATCAATATAAAATATTATTCCAATCTCTAAATATTCAATGAAAACTCCAACCAATCCTTGAAGTGGGGTGCACCTCTAGGATTGTCCAACGGACCTGCCTGTCAGACCTTTGATTCTGCATTGGGAGGCAGAGGGAATAAGGGGGTGTGTCTTAGGAGTGAGGCGGGACTGTTTATATTCAAATTATCTTGCTGTGCTTTCTGAAATGCAAGATTGGTAAAGGCTGCTTTAACCTCTGAAATATAGATTGGAAATATAAAATTATATACAGAAAGTTCAAGTACTAAGCTGAATTATTCATAAGTTTTTAAAAATGATCATAGACAATATTTAATTAGATGCATTAATTCACATTCGATCACAACCACATTTTGAATCAAATCCCAAATATGAAAATCACTGTTGATGTCAAATCCTGTAGAACGGACTGTAGAATGGATCAAATGTCAAAAAGGCAATCAATAAAACAGGTCAGAGCATACGTTGGAAAAACAAACAAAATACATAACATAAAATCTAAAGATATTAGTAAAGTAATTTCCACCATAGGTAAAAAAGCAGTGATTTTCAAGAGGATATGGATTAAAAACAAATAACACAGAGTGATGAATCAGCTGTACCTAAGAACGCTGATCCTTAGAGACACCCTAATGCATCTTAGCCGTGATGACAAACCAAAAGACGGCAACATTAATGGGAAACAGAGCAAGCTGGGACACCTTTATTCACCTCACTTCTACTGTTAATTTGACTGGCTTGATCACAAACAAGAAAAACTGGTGCAAACCTTCTGGGCTCATTACGCTCTCATTTGATCCAATCTTGGATTTTTTAAAAAGTCAACTATCTAATTATTGTTGCAGATCTACAATTCCTACTGGACACTTTTCCCTTCCATTGTACAAAATCACCTCATTTTTCATACCCTGTGCTGGGAAAGTAAATGATCACAATCAAAGCACAAAAAACAGAAAATTAGCGGCTTTCTTTGAGATGCAGGAGATTAAAATCTACAATCATTGCAAAAGTGTTGGGAAAGTATCTGTATCAAAATGAGCTTAATATAGAAGTGTCACAAGTTATTCAGCATGGCAGCGATAAAATTATTCCTTCTCTGCTCTAAAGATTTAAGATTAAAATATTCATGCATCCATTAGAAATTATCTGATGCAAACACCTGCGGAGAAAAGAAACATGGCATTGGTTGCAAATTTGCATAAATTCCTTTTAGAATTGACAGCAGTGAGGGCAAAATCAAGATATACTGCAAGTGGGTGGAAGACAGAAAAAGAAGACGTCTTGATTGCTGGGCTCTGTGAGGACGATTCTAAAGCAGAGCACTTAGCAAAGAGACAAATGTCTTTCAAGAGAAATGGTGCGGTCAAAGAGAGGCCTTACTCTGTCTTCATCTTATCCATGGACCAAATTGATTGTTTGTACTTTTGTGGGTGAAAACATACTCCAAGGAACGCTGCTTTCATCAAGTAAATCCAAATGATGTCCCCTGTGCATTAGTCTACTGTCTCTGTGTTTGCTTATCCACCCAACTCCTGAGCTTTGGTCATATAAGCCAAATGCTTCAAGCTTGAGAGGTTTCACCAATCAATTTAGTCCATTATAGGAGAGGGAGGGGGGAGGGGGGGTTAATGAAATGGGTTGAATATAAAAGGGTTTCACTTCAAATACTGTTCTATTGTGAAGAGATTTTGTGGGCAGGTTGAGATTTTACTTTCTTACAACAATAGGCAATAAACTGCTTTTTCTCCTGCAGTTTCCTCGGATAAAAGATTGTGATTGGTCTGCTTCATTTTTGTCAAACAAGGTTGGGGTAAAAAGTCAAAGAAATATGTTTAATGGACTAGCAATGGAAATACAAAGTGCACTTTTTTTTCTCCTCCTGCACTCTGCTGTTGTCATGGCACAATGAACTGTGATTTGTACTTTAAAAGGTGGAAAACAAGAAGCATGGCACTCAAGGACGAATTTGATGGCAATTTTAAAAGTCATTTAAATGTTTTGACACATTTGACGAAGTTTTAGTCACATCCCGTGCAATTTAAAATTAATTTGATGCATTGTTAGCTGTGGAAACATTTGCATTTTCTTTTATAACCGTTTTTGTTTTTTTTGTTTTTTATGAAATGTCTCTTTTGACTGCTTATATGCATGAGTTCAGAGGTTAAAGGTAACAAGAAGATCAGAAATTCATAAGAGTAAATGTAACATTATGAAGCGTATCGAAGGTAACATGACAGGTTTTGTGATGAGTTAAAATACTACTTTGCAATTTAGAGAACTTTGTTCAATCTGGTGCCATTTAAACATCTCTTCAACTCCCCACTGTTCCCTTACGGTGTTGGCTCTTAATGGCTCAGCTTCTGCCCAGGGGGGTCTTAGCTGGAGCCAAATGCAGTTCTGAATCCAAACTGAGATTTTGGAAGGGAAGTGTTTCACCTAAACTGAACCTGTTCACTGCCAAAACTGGCTTGAGACTTTGATCAAAAGCAAAAAGACTCCCACTCCTTGTTCTGTGTTTGTTTCAGTAGTTCTGACTTTACATCATTTACATTCAAATTATACATTTCTTTTGCCAACTATATTTTTGGACGGCACAAAATTAATTCATTTTCTTTCTTTCTTTCTTTCTTTCTTTCTTTCTTTCTTTCTTTCTTTCTTTCTTTCTTTCTTTCTTTCTTTCTTTCTTTCTTTCTTTCTTTCTTTCCTTCTTTCTTTCTTTCTTTCTTTCTTTCTTTCTTTCTTTCTTTCTTTCTTTCTTTCTTTCTTTCTTTCTGTCTGTCTGTCTGTCTGAATATTAAAGGGACTAGGAATAAACAGGAATAAACAGGAGCAAACAGAATAAAAGGCCAAGTCTGCACGATTGATAAACGAGGACTACTTAAAGCTCGGCTGGAACCATGTAAGTTGTCATCTTCTCATTTTTAAAGGCTGTTATCTGTCATGTGAGGGCCACGCTGCAGCGTCATATTTAATCACCTCCACACTCCTGACTCTTCGTTGGACCAGTCCAGGCCTAGTTAGTCCTGCAGTTCTGTTAGTCCACTCTGTACGGGTCTGGCAGGTTTGATTCCGCCACACAAACCAGTCCTGGAACCACCTTTCATGTATTTTACTGCTTCTAAAACTGAGTGTAGAACAATCAGCCGACCGCGACGAGATCCCCACCGACATTACGTCTATGAGGGTTTTTCAGCCGCTGCTGCAGCGGTCTTTTAAACATCTGATATTTTGGTGAAAACACGTCTGATTGATGTGATCTTAGTTTGTCATGAGTCTTATAATTGGGCAAATTCTTGTAAACTTCAGTGCTGGCTGAGACAAACCAGCCACCCCTCGATTTGTGTCAAGATATTATTGAGTTTATAGAAACTTTGCTGTTGCTGCGCTGGAAAAAATGTAATTATACTTTGAATATAAATTAATTCCTGTTGTGAATTTATTCTTTTAAAAAGATCATTAAGGACTGTTTAAATTGGATAAAATAGACATAAACCCAAACATACCCTACAGCTGGTTAGTGGTAACAGCCTGACTGTGGGAGGAAGAGAAAACCATAGTTCAACTTCTGTCACTATGCTCCTGTTTAACAAGTTATTTTGTGATCACTATTTTTTTATGGCATACAGTGCCATCACTCACATAAATGTGAAAGACCTCTTGATTTTCTAGTAGCTATATATTTTTATTTCTAAAAAATCTATTAATATATATTTATCCATAAGCTATATATATATACAACGGTGTTGACTTTTTTTGCATGGGGGGTGGTGTGTGTGTGTGTGTGTGTGTGTTTTCGGCTGATTAATCGGCTATCAGCTTTTTCCTGCTTCAAACAATCGTTATTATATCGGCCTTTAAAGATCCACTATCGGTCGACCTCTGGTGCAGATATTTTACTGAAGTCATCCTGTAGTCCCATATTTTGTAGCTTAACTTATAGGCAGTCACTTTGACTGAAGTTTGAGTTAGACCAAAAAGTGTATAAATAACTGGATATATCCTCAGATCTTTACATTGGCTTCCTGCTTGTCAAAGAACTGATTTCATAATCCTGTTGTGAGTTTACAAAGCACTGAATGGTTTAAGGCCAAAACACATTCAGGATCTTCATTCTGAACCATCCAGATTCCTCGGGTCATCAGGGTCAAGTCATCAGGGTCATGTTTAGTTCCGAGTGAACTACACATGGAGAGGCATTGTTCAGTTTTTATGCTGCTCACATGTGCAACAAACTCCCAGAAAACTGCAGGTCTAATGAAACTCTGTGCTGCTTTAAAACAAGGTTAAAAACTTCTTTTATTTGCTTCTGTCTTTCATCAAAACATTCTTGCTTTATACCTTATTTTATTTAAGTTTTTTACATCTTTATTTAATTTCTTTATTTTCAAAGTTTGTTTTTAATGTACTTTTTAATGCTTCTTCTGCATCCTGCTGTAATGCTTTTAATGTTTTCTGTAAAGCACTTTATATATTCTTGTACATAAAATGTGCTACGTAAATGAATTTGCCTTGCCTATAGAGTTAAGCCAGCTTTTTCTGCTGCACTGCATCAATATTGGCTTTGATGATTGCATTGTCTTCATTTGATAACATGTTACTGTAATATAAAAAAAAAATCTTCTTTGATCAGGATTTTGTCAGTGTGTGACATTCAAAGCAATTTGTTATTTGGCTTTTGACTTTGCTGTAAAAAAAATTACATTTTTAAGGCCACTTTTCAGACATATTCATTTAATTGAGTGGGTGTCCTGTAACAACAGCTTCAGTGGACCATCTTCACTTTCTGAACAGAACATTTCCACGTCTGAAACAGACTTGTTTGGAGGAATAACCAATGGAATGCAGTGGAGGAATAACCAAATACATTACTGAAGGTGAGTATTGAGTATAAGGTCACACATACAGTACTGTACAGTACACATGAAGACTGAAATAAACAAGGATATTAAAAAAAGATCAATGCAGTATATTGTGCTAGAAAACTTAGAAACAAAACTAAATGAAAATGCTGATAGTATTTCTAAAAATCACTATGAGGTTATTCATAGAAGCAATAACATGTCCCATAGGAACCCTGGGTCTTTATATATTCCCAAAGTATATGAATTATGAGCTCATACAACCACTGAATCTTTTGTGGCAAACGTAATTAATTATCCCCACCACAGGCACACTCAGATGCACACACCCACACACACTGTGTTTTCATTAGATAGCAGCAGTTGACCATGGATTCTCCAGCTCATCCAATCTCACACCATCCCATCCAGAAGGGAGGAGGGGGGCCCGATATTGGAACTTTTTGATTTTCACAAAAAGACTCACAACCAAACAAATTGCCAGCCACAACATGAAGTTCCTATTTAGAATGGTGTTTTCTTTCCCACCTAATCCTAATCTAGTGATGCTGTCTTTGATCATACACTACACTATATTGCCAAAAGTATTTGTTCACCCATTCAAATTATGGAAATCAGTTGTTTCAACCACTTCCATGGCCACAGGTGTATAAAATGAAGCACCTAGGTATACAGACTGTTTTTAAAAACAATTGTGAAAGAATGGGTCGCTCTCAGGAGTTCACTGAATTCCAGCATGGAACTGTGATGCCACCTGTGCAACAAATCCAGTCATGAAATTTCTTTACTCCTACATATTCCACAGTCAACTGTCAGCTGTATTATAAGAAAATGGAAGTACTTGGGAACAAAAGCAACTCAGCAATGTAGCCACGTAAACTGACGGAGCGGGGTCAGCGGATGCTGAAGCGCACGAAGAGGTCATCAACCTTCTGCAGAGTCAATCACTACAGACCTCCAAACTTCATGTGGCCTTCAGATCAGCTCAAAAACAGTGCCCAGATAGCTTCATGGGTTTCCATGGTTCAGCAGCTGCATCCAAGCCATACATCACCAAGTGCAATGCAAAGCATGGTGGTTGCCAGGACAACGGTACTTGTCTGGCTGTATTGTGCCAAATGTAAAGTTTGGTGGAGGGGGAATTATGGTGTGGGGTTGATTTTCAAGAGCTGGGCTTGGCCCCTTAGTTCCAGTGAAAGGAACTCTGAATGCTTCAGCACACCAAGACATTTTGGACAATTCCATGCTCCTAACTTTGTGGGAACAGTTTGGAGCTGGCCCCTTCCTCTTCCAACATGACTGTACACCAGTGCACAAAGCAGGTCCATAAAGACATGGGTTGCAACGTCTGGTGTGGATGAACTTGACTGGCCTGCACAGAGTCCTGACCTCAACCCGATCAAACACCTTTGGGATGAATTAGAGGGGAGACTGAGAGCCAGGCATTCTCGTCCAACATTAATGTGTGACCTTAAAAATGCGCTTCTGGAAGAATGGTCAAAAATTCTCATAAACACACTCATAAACTTTGTGGACAGCCTTCACAGAAGAGTTGAAACTGTTCTAGCAGCAAGGGGTGGACCAATCAATGTTGAACCCTATGGATTAGGAATGGGATGTCACTTGAGCTCATATGTGAGTCAAGGCAGGTGAGGGAATACTTTTGGCAATACAGTGTAATGACACATTTTGGTTTTATTTCAGTTTCAGTTATATGACTGACTGAAACAGCTGATCATATCAAAAGCACAACTAGCAATATGATTTTGTCCTGGTTTAAAAGATGAGAAGAATTCCTGCTGAAAAACATTTAAGCCACTGTATGTACAGTAAGTTAAAGGTGCTGTATCATCCTTTTCACACGTTCCAAATAGGGGTGGGCGATATGATAATTTAAGACTGTCTTACGATCTACACCTCTGACGATCTGTCATTTTTGAGAGATCGTTTTATCATGATCCACAGCACTGCAGTGCTGCTATATTTCTGCCATTGACCAGTTTACATGCAACCAAAAAAAAACATCCACAGCTAGAATATAATCAATAATCCGGCTGATCATGATCATGTAACAGGTCGGAATATCTCCATTCTATGCATGTTCTATCCGCAAGGACTGATGATCTTTTGAGCACACAGATGGAGTGTTTGACGTTCGTGTGTTAGTTTGACGGACAGTTATAGCGCACCCCTCTCCACCACTACCCCCCCCTTCATGTGTGTAAGCCAAGGTAGCTACAACAAGCGGGAGGCATGGCGGCAGCTGAAAGCGAGGATTTCGTTCCGAAAAGAAACGCTTCGTCCATTATATGGAACTGGTTTGGCTTCACTCCTGACGATAAAGAATAAAAAAACATTATATGCAAAGTCTGCAAGGAGAGCGTCAAGGCAAGTGATGGCAACACAACGAACCTGTTTAATCATCTGAAACGAAGGCATCCTAAACAGTACAACGAGAGCCAGGCGGCTAAAGCTTAAAAGCCGACTTCGGCCTCAGCAACGGCGGCTGGTCCTTCTCCCAAGCAGCAAACGTTAACAGATTTGTTTACAAAATTTACTCCTTACGACAAAGGCAGTAAACGGTGGAACAGCATGACAGAGGTGGTGACGTTTCACTTGGTGAAAGATTTATGTCCTCTATGAACCGTAGAAGGAGTGGGATTTAATAAAATGTTAAAGTTTTGGATCCATGCTACGAGTTGCCCAGCCGCAAGTATTTTTCAAATACCGCTATTCCACGTATGTACGCTGAATGCAGAGAGAAAGTTGCACAAAATATTAAAAATATGCAGTTCTTTGCCACCACAAGCGACTCCTGGTCCCGTCAGAGCTGTATTTGAGCTTAACCATACACTACATCAGCAACTGGGAGCTATGTAATGCAACGCTGCAGAAAACTTATTTTCCTGAGAACCACACTGGCGAGCATATCGCAGCGGGACTGAGAGAGTGTCTTGAAATGTGGGACCTAAAAGAAGAAAAAAATGACCTCAATGACAACAGACAGTGGATCAAACATGGTGAAAGCCCTGGATCTGAATGGCTGGACACGACTGCAGTGCTTTGGCAACAGATTACATCTTGCAATTGGTGAGTTGATGATTAATAAATTATGATGAATTTAAATCCGTTATTTTATTTATTAGTAAAGTGTACATCTGTACACACATGTCTAACATTAGTGTTATAAAAGTAGTTATAAAAGCCTGAAGTTGCCTGAACTGCTTTAATTTTATTTCTTTTTTTAATAATTTGTTTCAGAAAATGGCTCCAAAGATCCACGGACTGAAAGAGTAACTTCAGTTTGCAAGAATATGGTCACCACGTTTTCCTTTAGCTGGAAAAAGAAATGAGCCCTCATGGAAGCCCAAGCAAGCATGAATCTACCCCAGCTGAAGCTGAAAACAGAATCACCAACTCGATGGGGTTCCAGACTGGCGATGATCGAGAGAATACTTGAACAGGAAAAGGCCATCTCTCAAGTCCTCAAGTCAGACAAAAAAACCAAACATGTGGCTCCCACCTGGAAAGACCTCGATGTCATGGACTCAATAAAAAAAAGCCCTCGGACCACTCGAAGACTTCACTGAGGCACTTTCTGGGGAGGATTATGTGAGTGTCTCATATGTGAAGCCTGTCCTGCATCTACTACACAACAATCTTCTGAAACCAGAGGACGAAGAATCAGAATTGACAGCACAAATAAAAACAACCATTGATAAGTACCTCACAGAAAGGTACCAGGATCCTGCCACTGATGCTCTGTTGGACATGGCATCACTTGTTGACCCCAGATTTAAAACCCAGTAGATTAACACCACAGAGAAAGAGCAAAGACTGAGCAGAGCTGTGACTGAGCTGGAGTCTCTGCTGACTCCTGAATCAGAGCGCCCAGTGCCATCTACCAGTACCTCCACATCACAAAGCCAAGCACCAGAAACACAGCCAGCAAAGAAAGCAAGAAAGTCTTTGGCCAGCTTTCTGAAGACTGCAGCAGTTCCCTCAACATCAGCTGAAGCTGAGGAAGAGCCAACACTGAGAGAGCTGATTGAAAAGGAATTGCAGTCCTACTTGTCCACACCAAATGTGGATGGTGAAATGGATCCACTTGCATGGTGGAAGGCTCATGAGGTCAATTTTCCAAAATTGAGTCAACTTGCTCTGAAATATCTTTGCATCCCTGCAACAAGTTCTCCCTCAAAGCGAGTGTTTAGCACTGGGGGCAATATTGTCACATGCCAAAGGGCAGCCCTTAAACCACACAAAGTGGACAAACTCATCTTTCTGGCCAAAAACCTGTGACGATCTTATTTTAGTTTTCTTTGAATGTAACTATAATAACTTTGCTTACATGGTTACTGAAGTGTTCGAACTGCTTGCAGTATACTCTGAGTCTACCTCTATTGTCTTCTTGTAGCAGCAGTAGTTTGTATATCTTTGTGCATTTACATTACTTTGTTACCTCTGTTACTTTTTAAGAGGCAAATTTGTGTACCTATTTCATCAGCATTGCTGGACAAGTTTTGCAAAATACATTTGCACTAGTTAAAGCTGTATTTACCTCCTATTATGAAGATTGTTTATTGATTTATTATAGGTTGCACAGATTACATCTTGACTTGCACAATATTTGCAGTTTTATGATAGTTTCTGTTTCTAAAGACTTTAGATTATATCATTCTATTGTTTCATGTCATATTTTTTAAACTGAAGTTAGTTTATGTGTGCTTTCTGTTTTCTTTTACTTCATTAGACCATTCAAGATTTAAAAGTAATAAAACTGCACTAAGATACAGTTAGAATTTTGATTTATTTTGCCTGTAGTTACTTGAAAAACTTTACTGATTTGTAATTGTTTTACTCAGGAGTTTCATTGCATTTTTATAAGATGAGTAATAAGTGAGAGTTTATAATATAAGTATGTTAGCACTGCTTTGATTATCTCTAATTTAAATAAAGCTGCTCATTTATATAATGCATCTCTTCTTTGCATGTTATTGAAAATGTGTTGGTCATGTTTTTAAAAAAAAATTGTGATAAAATCGAAAACGCAATAATATAATAAAAAAATCATGCTATTTTATTTTTGCCATATCGCCCAGCCCTAGTTCCAAAAGCCCCCAACAGGCTCATATAGGCTAAATATGCTCCCCTTTGCCACTATAGAAACTAATTTAGTGTTAAATATTAGGTTTTTTATGAGTCTAATTTCCAACATGGAAGTACAACGGCTGACTGCACTTAATCACTGAAGCTCTCGACCAATCATGATGTTTGTACGCCCATTTCATGATCTCTCTCCAGAACAGTCACACATTCTAAAGGGTAACAGATTTTGATGTAACACAGACCTTGTAACTCATGTGAATAGATATTTGTAAACACTGATGGATGATGGAACTCCGATTGCCTGAATAAAATTGACCACCCTGTTATAGAGTTGCGCTGTCTCAGAGTGTGATATTGAGTTTGAAGTACATGCGGTACCATAGAGACCCCTGACAAGTAAGTAAATTAGCTAACAAGTCATAGGGTAATGGTTAGCATTGAGCTGACTATATGGTTTTACTTACTGGAGTGGATAGGTTAGGATTCTTGGAATCTCTCTTGAACAAAGTGGGTGTCTTTCTACAATGCTGTGCACACATATTTGTGGCTTCATCATTGGTGAAATGATGTCTACATAGGAATTTCTAAGGCTGACATCTGAAAGGAGCTAGAGCTTGGACTGAAAATTCCTATAGATTCATACAGACTGCTCAAATACAGCATGCAAGAATGAAGAAAAATAACAACTTAAATGAAGTTTTTATGAATAAATAACCCACTAACATGGTTAAAAGCTAATAAAAGTCTACTTTTCACAATAGGGCACCTTTAAGGGGTTTATCATTGCAATCTTTTTTTCCTCCCATCAATGCTGCATGTGACAAACAATTATTTAAAGTATGCATGTTGAGCCAGTAGGCATAACATTAAAAACAGAATGCATGACAGATTTTCTGCATCATACCCAGATACAGTATATGCCAAACTAACACCTTCAGGTAGCTACATTTACATTTTCATTCACATATTCACTTGGAGTTGTGGCTCAAGAGTGGACCGTCCAATAACCAAGAGCATCGCCATTTTGAAATGTGCTTCATCCCAGTCATTCTGCCAACACTTAACCCACCTTGCTTGGTGTATGAATAAGAGTGTTTGGTTGTGGTCAGAGAGTTTGTTGGCATGGACTGGTAGCCACGTTTATGTCAGTCTACCCCACTGCTGTAGCTCTAAGTGTAGCTTAGCGCCACCAGTGTATGACTGTAGAGTGAATAAATGATGGATTCAGTGGATTCAACTTTGGGTGTCCTGAGAACAAATCCAATCCATTTTTATAAGTTCATGCAGAAAAGCCGCAAATTGCTGCCTTCAAACTCATCAGAAAGAGGGTAATTAAGTCCTTGACTCTCAAATTTATCAGCTTCTTTCGCAGCCTCCCGTCCCTCAATGGTGGAAAAATATAAATAATGATGAAATAACCAATGCCAATGTACCACAGTGTGTTAAGTGGAAAATTACAGCACAAAATCAGAAATTAAATGCTATTTGCTTCAGCTGTAGAAGGTGTATATGACATTTTATTTAAGTAATTCATGATTTCATGACATTAACCGTGTTGACATTTTATATTACTCCAATGTAGTCATTGGCTAAATCATGTTCTGTAGCTTTACTTCTGCAAAGATTTAAAAATTGTAATATTTTTTTTTATAATATTTCATCATATTTATTTGCTAATCCATAGACAGTAGCCTCTGACTTTCGGCAATAATTTAGTCACTTTTTTAACAAAAAGTAAACCTTCATTATATTTTTGAAAGTTTCATTATCATCGCCCCTGATTGCACGGTGCATGTGGTTTTGGGTGGATAGGATTCCCTTTGCAACTGCTGTCACTGTACACCAGTCAAACTGTTATTCAAGATGACTGCCACCTGAGCATTCATCTTAGTTGATGGTGTGTTGCTTCAGGCAATTTGTAACCTCAAGGCCCAGTGATTCCCAACTTATCATTTTACCAAACTGGGGTCACTTTGTGTGGATGATAGTAGGAAATAAAGACAAATCAACCATGATTTTTGGGGGTACAAAATCCTCTTTCTTGACTTGGCACAGTGTGCGTAGTCACTCTATCTCTATAATGATTAATAAATCTGTCACCCAATTTGAATTTCAATTTTATGATTTTCCCAATCAGAAAATGCATAAATTTGTTTCCATAAACTAATCACAGCAATACTATGTGTCTACCTCAGTGCGACAATTATTAAACTAATTAATCACATGCAAAACTGTCAAATATGATTCTGCACTCGCTTTGTCTCTTTGATTAAATGCGAAAGATAAAAGTGTGTGCATGTGTGTGAGCGTGTTAAACAAAGACTGATAGAGAGGCAAAATGAAATCAAGCAATGTCAGTGTGCTTGAATATAAAACTGATGGAAAGTCAGTATTTGCTGCTTAAAATGCACTTTGTGAGGCAAAACTAAATTCGAAGTGCTGAGGAAGTGCTGAGAGGATATGTTGATGTGATGCATTATGGTCCCCAAGCACAAATGATTCATGAAAAAAGGGCACACATGCATGTCATCTGAGGAGTAAAAACTAGGATTTCACTGAATTATTACTACAGAAAGGGTGAAACTTGCATCCAATATTCTATAAAATAAAATTGAGGAAAAAAGAAAATAACAATGGGATTTTTTTCTAACATAGGAAAGGAAAATCACTGATCTAGCAGTTAACACCTCTAAAAAAGATAGTTGAGCTTCAAACGTCCGAGCTAGCTGTGACCTGCAATGGTTATGGGAGTAGCTCCAGGTGTATGACATCTTAACTTAAGGTGCTGATGACACGTTTTGACATTTTTTGCCATGTTTTAAAGATGAAAACCTTCTTAATGATGATTTAGGTAATAAAAACAGGCACAGCTATAGATGAGTTATTAGAAAACATCGCTGCATTTCAGCACATCTGACTAGACTGTGCCGAGACCGGACGTGACGTCTGCCAGAGAACGTCCTCAGCTCATTTAACATTGAAGTCAAATGCTTCATAGCAGTTTTTAAGTGCCTTTTCCATTATTACAGACAAACAGTAATAACTCAGCCTTCAAATTGTATCGCCAGTTAATGTTTAAAAGCTTGTAAGTACAGCATTAGTTTATTTAAGTTTCCAGAATTTTATTTTGAAGAGGATAAATTGGCAGGTTGGACTTACGGCTAGCAGTAGGTAGCAGTAGCCCTCTGCACGTCTCTCCTGTCTACAGCAACTGTTTACTGGAGCAGCTGTTGAGACTTCTAACACATGGAAGTGTAATCATGTCCTCTGGAATATTCCTTTTCAACCATTGTTGCTTCATCAGATTGGTCATACAGCTTCTGTATGGACAGACAGCTGCTGCTCGGTTATAACAGGACATCTTCGGTCATCAGATCTCCTCCAGCTTCCAAAGATGCATAATTCCCTCCATTCTCATTTTCATAAACAGGGAACTATTTAAAACTCAACTGGAACCATGTAAGTTGTTGTCGTCTCATTTTTTTAAAGGCTAATTATTTGCCGTGGCTATCTGCAAGCTAGGTTGTTAGCCAGTTAGCCGCAAGCTAACCCAGGGAATGAATGCCTCTCCTCTGTCATGCTTGACCCTATTGCTGCCGTCATGTGGCATGGGAAAGATTATCCCTTCTACTTGTTAAGTGAAAATTACCAGTGCGTTGTGTTCAAGTGATTTGTTGTCGTAATGAGGTGAATCACTGGAGGTTATCTTCGATTGACTAGCCAGCTAGCTGCTAGCTAGCATCTGCTCTGAGGAGGTAAACCAAACAACCATATTTTTAGACACAAAACTAAGTCTAAATGGTGATGGGATTAAAGTTCTGTATGTTACATAATTATGCAGACTACAAACTAACCAAATAGCAGTAGCAGAGAACTTAAAACATAATGTAATGCATCCTATTCAGGATACTTTTGTTGCTCTCCACCATGTTGAAAGGTCAAAGTTTACTTCATCTCGACAACTCAGGTATCATAAAATTTTTCCAGCTTCCTAGAGGAAATTCGGTCATAAATGGGTGTTTAAGTGCAATTTTCATGTCAGACTTTGCTATTTACCATAAATATGATACCACATGAAGGAAGCATATGTCAAACTGCTGCAGCTCCTTAAAGGGATAGTTCAGGTTTTTGGAGATGAAGTTGTGTGAAACATTCACCGTCTGTAGCTCTGATGCAACAGTGTCTCTCCTGTCACCGAGCCTCCTGCTCTGAGAAACGGCCGGTAACATACCGGAGAAAAACTAGTTCTGCTGCTGTATGGGGGCACCGCTCTACAAAGGTTTTTAATCTAGAAAAGTATGCATGTGTTTTGTTAGATTATTTCAAGAATTTTAAAACTTTCCGGCCCTATGTCAGGCCTTGATTTAAATTTGGACTATTTTTTGGCTGATATCACTCCGCCACGTAGCTGCGCAAGCCTGTAGCCCTTTGCTTGATTATTATTCATCTTAAACGCTCGCATGATCAAGCAAACTGGAAAATCCAGTCGTGACAGAAACATTATGCTCTGAAAGCTTCTGACTGATGGAAAGTGCAGCGCAGCTCCGCGGTGTTTCCACGTTTGGTAAGAGGATGCAACTGATGATCCTCAGTGCCGAACCAGCAGAACTAGCAGCTGAGCAGAGCTCTGCAGACAACAGATCCTCCCGCAGCCAACACCCAGTGCGCGCAGGGGGGCGCACAGAGTGATGTGGAGTGGTGCGGGAAAAAGAACTTAGGAATCGCTTGCCTTTTCGTCAGATTTGATTTAAGGGGGCACAGTGTTTGTTTGGGGGGGCAGTGCCCCCTCTTGCACCTGCCTGGCGCCGGCCTAGAAACCCGTACATTTTTTCTAGAACGATTTCTCTTGTCATTAGCTTGAAAATTATGGACTTCTTCCTCTCTCTTTTTTTTAAACAAAATTTTCCATAAATATCCACGTTTTCTAAATTTTCTCTTTGAGACACACAGTGGTAATAGAAAATCAAAATAAAATCCCATAAAAAAATATAACTGCCATGTTTTTTGCAAAGGTTCTATGTTTTGATTCGTTTTGCTTTTTCAAAACCAAAAGTAGAAATAAAACTGTGGTTCTTCAAAACTGACAACAAATTTTGTATCAGTATTTATCAAAAATTGTAAGTTTTTTTTTTTTTACAGTTGCGCCTGAAAGTTTAGATACCCTCCCATTAAAAAAGGTACAACAGAAATTGACATAACAAGAAAATTAAAAAAGTAATAATAAATAAAAAATCTACCAAATTATAATTTAGAAAAATAAAATGTTGATTTTGAATTGTGGTTTTAAAAGCTATTCTAAAACAACAACAACAAACAAACAAAACTGTCCCGGACACATTAGGGCCTTGCTCCTGAACAGCGAACAAAAGTACCTGTCAATAGGTGCAGAAGTCTGATTGGACGTTACACAACACACTTGATTGCAGTGATTGCCTCATTGTTGCTCAACAAAATTTTAGTTTAGGAGCCCCTTCATACTTGTTTATTTGTTTTGTTTTGGGTTTTTTTGTTTGTTTTTAACATGTCTGTTAAACCACAATTTAAAATCAATGTTATGATTGTCATAGAATTTTTATTTATTATTGCTTTGTTCTTCAATTTATTTCACTAGCAGCTGATTTTTTTTCTGTCTTTAATAGAAGAGTATGTAAACTTTCAAGCACAACTGTAAAAGACAATAGGGCTGGGCGATATTGCCTGTTTGTAATATCTCAATATTTTTACGGCATGTCACGATACACAATATATATCTCGATATTTTACCTTAGCCTTGAATTAATGCTTTGATGCATATTATCACATCAGTAAGATGATTCTGTCTACATTAAACATTACTGTTCATACTGCATTAATACAGTATATGCTGTTTTTAAACATTCATGCAAAAAGTGTGAAATCATAACTAAACAAATTGATCAAAACTATATTTATCGAACAGTTAAAGCAGTGCAATAAGCATATCATTTCAAAACAAAAGAAAAAAAAAGTGCCTACACCTACTTATGCCTTTTCGTAAAAGACAGAAATAATTAGTACATGGTGTGAATAACTTACATTAAAATAGGAAATAAATAAGTTGATAGTTACTAAAAGTAAATTATGTCATGCTAATTTACACTAATCAGTGTAACACTCGCACACAACGGGAAGAATTATAAACTGGAATCATCACAAACATCAGTTTCCCTCAGAGTTAAAAGACACGAACATGATGAGAAACGTTTACTAGAAACTTTGTGTTTCTTCGTGGTGGCTGGAAGCCGTTAAAACCTCCTGAGGAGGAGACGGAGCTGCAGGGAGATTTTCTGTTAGTTTGGTCGGCACATTCCTGCAGAAATGAAATCATACACAAGCTTTTCAGTGGGGAGGACAAAAAGATTGGTGTTGTCCTTCGTACGCCAGGTACAGAGCAGTTCTGATGCGAACTGGACCCCATGATGTCGGTTTGTTGTTGTAGATCTAGGAGGGAGGGACTTGGACAGTGTAGTTTGAGGGAGGGGGGTAATTGGCTGGAAGTCATGGCGTCACAAGCTGCACGAGGAGTAAAATACACCGAACTGCCAATCAGCCCATTTGTGAATGCTAACTTCGTCATGTAGGCAGACACAGCCAGGGACAAAGGAAACACAAATCTATAATTTAACCCCTTCGGGGACATAGGCAGGCTGGGGAAACTAAAATATATGGTCAAAAACCTCAAAAAACGCAAATTTCATGCCAGGGGCACTTTAAGCACACAGCACACGTGATGTACGCAAGTTGGGCTTGTTTTATCTGTGCAGAGCATTGCAGAGAGACGAGGAGAGAGAAAACCCCGCCCGCAACTAAAAGCTATATGAGAAATATAGGCATTTTCTATATCCCACAGGGAACTAGCCGCGGTATTTCGAGTATATTCGATATATCGTACTAAAAGACAATTAAATATTTACGGCTCTGGGTGGCTTTTATCTTGCTGGGTTGAGGAAAAAAATGGCTCTTTGGATTGAAAAGGTTGCAGACCCCTAACCTACTGTAAAATAAATTTCACAAACACGTTGCCTCACTTACGATAAATTAGCAATTATATCAGTTATTTTATGTATTCTTTAAAGAATTTTGAGGCTCTAGTGACCCTTATTTGACAGTATCGTGATGGGAAAGGGGGCAGAGAGAGTGGGGGAAGACATGCAGCAAGGAGTCAGAGGCCAGGACTCAAACCTGTGCCAGCTGCACTGAGAATAGTTAGCCTCTGTATATTGGGCAGCTGCTCAACCAGTTGAGCTAAACACTGCCCCGGCATTGCTTTGTGTTTGTGTTTGGTCCTCAATCACTTACTGAAAGTAATTGTTGCAAATATTTTTATTAAACAACAGCAGCAGATATTGATTTTAGAAAAAGTGAAAGGAGGCACACACAGTTTATATGTGCATCCAATAAATATTTCTAAATATCGTAAAGAGAAATAATTGAAATAAAGACATAACAAAGATTGCATTGATTAATTGTTATGAATGTTGGTTTCAATTCATTTTCGATTAATTTCCCAGCCTTTTTTTTTTTTTTAATTATTTGAAAAAAAAATTCTCATGATTGTGATTATGGATACTGGCCATTTTCACCGTTTAGGACCAATAGCAGTGATGGTGCTCCTGATGGAATTGCCATGATTTTCAACATCATGCACATATGGCAATCCTGGAGTCTGAGAGCAACTTCAAAACGGCTGTTCTGAAAACTAGGGTCAGTGAGCAAGAACTAATGGGTTATCTATTACTATGTGACTATATGGTGAAGACACATCAGTAACCTCCAGTAGACCATTATTTCTGCACATGAAATAATAGTGAATCTAACACAAAACTGCTTCCCATAACTGTAGTTACAACCATACAAAATGGATAAAAATTCAAGAACAGGCACATCCACCGTTGCTGTGCTGGTAACCAGTGACTTCAGTGAGTCTTCTGTAGCACACAGCTGCAGTTTATATCAGCATCTTACAATCACATCAGAGGACAGTGCCCTCCTACAGGCTTGGTGGAGGCGAGATTAATGAACAGGCGTGTAGTGCTGACACCCAGAGGGACAAGCAGGTTGGAGCTGGCAGAAAAAAAACAGTGCTTTGATTTGATTTTGGTCTACTCAATAAGACTTTAAAGTTCTTATTAAGTAAAAAAAAAAAAAATTACAAACAATCAGATTGAAATTAAAACAAAAAATGTTACTTAATCAAAAATTCCCAAACACTTCAGTGCTGCATAATGTTGTAACATAAAGTGTACCACAAAGGAAAAATAATTTGTACTTTAGTGTGAGGACATTAACCTTTTTTTTTTTTTTTTAATCTCTATCAAGCATAATATGTATCAAAAATCCTCTTAGCTGCAAAGCAGAGCACAAGAAGATCATAAAAAGTTCACAGCTACTGTAAAAGGCTTTGGAAGGTTAGCTATCAGAACATTGTGTGACTTTCTTTTCTTAGAGAGATTTTATCCCAAGTTTTGACAGCAAAACCTGAAAAAAGCGCCTTTGGAGTAAAATATCAAAGATAAATGTGAAAAATTATCAGAGAAGCAAAACACTGGAACTCTTCCCTATGCTGTATCTGAATACCTCAACAGTGGCAGCTTTGCAATGCACTTTTCATCATCCCGTTACAGACCCGGATTCTTGTGAAACACCTCTGTGAATTGGGAACCCATTCCATTTGATTTTATGGATCAAGGAGTTTCTGTGCAACTGGCTCTGGCATGTTAAATGGAATGACTGTCTATCTAATGAACCGGTTTTAAACACAGGTGTCCTCCAGGGCCGTGTCATTTCCGCTTTTTTTTTTATTGTCTATTTATACCAATGAGATTACGTGCAACAAAAACAGCCTCGTTCTGATTAAGCGTGCTGACAACACGACCCAGGAGGCCTGTCTGATTCCCAGTCAGGCGCAGTAAAAAGATAATGTTACAGCCCTGATAGACTAGTTTGACTTTTGCCACCACAGAGAAAAAAACAAAATAGAGATTTACAGAACGGCCAAAGAAAACAGCCGACCTTATCAGTTTGCCCTTTCTACAGCAAGTCTTTAACGGGTCAATGAGGATGATTAGATCCTTCCTCTCATGGCAAAATGGCATTATTTACATTGACATATATTGTAGCGGAAGCTCAAGGGATGTATCATCAATAAAGACGTTCATTACTGTCCTCATCTTCAACACAGAGTCCTGGTTTGGTCAGCTGTCTGTGAGGAGCTCGCAAAAAAGGTCAATCAGGCTCCTAAAATCATTTGACAGCCAATAACTCCCTGATCACCAGCTGGCTTCTACACAAAGATGTCTGCCTCCAAAGGGGGAGAGGGCTTTTTATCCCCTGGGTGTAGGATGTGCTGTCACGGCTGTTTAAATATATTACCAACATATCACAGCTCCGGCACTCACGTGAGGCAAAACATTAAAATCTTTACAATTCACAACATCCTCAACAATGCATACTTGTTGCTATTTGTAATTGGTTTATTTTTCTGCTTTTTCCCATATTTAAGGTGCCCATCATTACAAATCATGAATTTTCATAACATCACCCCCATTCACATTCAGGACAGAAATAAGGAGCAAGAAACATGCACAGCCAATCAATACTACGTGTAGTTAAGAAACATGAATTTAAAAAGGAATTTGTGGAGTATGTTTTATTCCCATGGTCGAGTCCAATCAATGTTATCTCTCTTAAAGTTAGAGACCAGGGGGCTATGACTCCAGGCTTTGAAGTCTGAGACAATCCCAGAAATCGAATGATAGTTGGAAGACTGACTTGTGGACAGATTTGAGGTTTTATACGATGAAATTCGTTATCAAATCTGAACTCAGAAGATCCCCCGCTGGCGCTTTCACTATCACCTTCGACATCTTTCTCATTTTATTCCCTGAGGGATTTGACATCTTGGCCAAATCAGAGGCAATGTCTTGAAGTGAAAATGTGATAGAACTACCCTAGACCACAGGAATGAAGTAATTTTCCTTCAAATGTCTCTTTAAGATTGAATTTATTATCAGTCATTTACATCTAATATCGTCTGAGCTCTAACATCCAGTCGTAAAATCCCATCAATTTAAGCTCTGCTGTTTCGCTCATACTTTCGGGACCACAGACTGGAGTTCAGACTATATAAATCTTAAATGTTGACTGGCTGCAGTGACAAGCCCATCAGAGATGATCCAGTGAGCAGTTTTTTTGCAATACAAAAGGCCATCGATGGTGAAGACATCTTAAACCAACCACATATTTCACCATGCATCCCACAAAGAAGATTTTATGAGGTTCACATCTAGCTTGTCTTCAGTGACACATCAAAACAACCAAAATCCTGTGACATAAATTATGAGACGAACCACACAAACAGAAAATGAAAAATAAAAACAATTACTGATAAAATTACACAACCGACCAAGTGAAATATATTTGCATGCCTGGAAATATATCAGCGCTTCCAGCTTTACTGAGCCATGGAAATCTTTCGATTTTGTCATAAATCAGTGTCTCCACATGCTCTTTTGTCCAGCAAACTAAGGTGATCTAAATTACCTGTAGTAAAAAAAAGCAGAGCTCATTTCTTTTGTACACAGCTGTTTGTAGTTTGAAGATCTTAGTGTCTGATAAAAGCTGGTGCTTGCATGTTTGCATGCTGTATATGTAAAGAAAAAGATAAAATCTCCCTGACTTAGGATTTGTGATGATAAAATGGTGTGCAACCACAATGTGTGCTTGTGTGCGCAGCTGTGAAGTGGATATATATGTGTGTGCGTCAGCTGAGGGGGGGGATAATGTGGATGGATACTGCAATGTTTTCTCATTCATTTAAGTTGTGCCCATTCACACAGAGCTGTTTTTAGAGCACAAAGCTTGTAATAATCAACCATACAGCAACAGTATATTTATTAAGGTGATTAAAGAACTATCAACTAAGTGTGAGTCAAATGTCAATAACAAAAGAGCGTTGAATTAGCCAAAAGGTCAGAGAATGTCTCATCAGTGTCACATTAGGGGGCAGGTTGGACAAAATACTTTTAATTCTTGTCAGTATACCTTCCTGGGAGGCATTTCTTGATTATTTCATAAATAATTAATGTGTTGTGATTGCTGCCGAAATGCCTGCACCCTCTGTGTCACATCAAATTTACCTGCGAGGTTAACTGTTAATCTAAAGTTCATGTGACAGTTTGTTGAAATAAACAATTCTACTCTAGTTTTAAAAGGCGTGGGGACCCTGTCAGCACATTGCTGTGTTCATCAGTTAACTGAGTGCGATTCATAATCACTTCATTGCTTACATGGAAGGAATATGAGATCTGCTCAGCGCAAGAGTGAAAAGATTTTTTGTAGTAGTACGTGCTCCTGTGCGCTTGAGTCGTGCGTAAAAATGCGGCACTTTTGTAAAAACATGTTAAATATTCCAATTTCATTTGGGAAAAGCATATGGACTTTAATTAAATTCAAAGGGATTATTGTGTTCTTTATAGTATAAATGATATCATGAGGTGTTTTTTTTGTGGAAGAAACTCACACTGCTGTTGTGGCCAGACCAGTGCACCATCGCTTGGTTATGTGCCGAGTCCCCCGACAGAGCAAAAGTGGAAGTGTCCAGGTGAGGCTCACTTTGCCTCGGGTTTGACCCCCTGGCGTCCTCCCCAGTGCGCCGGTACTCGGCTCTGGAGTTGGAAAAACCTTGGACAGTCTCCACCAATCTCTCTTTAGACTGCGTTTCTCCACTTATACTCCTGTCCACGTTTTCGTTGTATGATGCTCCCACACTCCTTTTCCCTCTCTTTCCCATGACAGAAACGGTGCGCTCTGACATTACAAACGCTGCACGTCGCCCCTCGGAAATGTTACCATACTTTTTGTCAGGTATTTTCAGACCGTCATTATTTGTTGCGTTGAGGGGTGCCTTTTTTCCAGTCAGTGTTTCGTTTTTCTCTTGTTGTCCCTTGCTCGATTTCAAAGCAGTCGCTGGTTCCGTTTCAAATCTATTCAAAACTTCAGAGCTGTCGTCGACTTTCTGCTTTACTTTGATCCCCGTTAATTTTCCGGTCGAACTTATTTCCGGTGGCGTTACCTCCAGGTGATAAAATCTGTCGATTGAGCTGGTAAAACTTATCTCCGCTTCTCCAAACTTGGGGTGAAAGGGGTAGAGCAACACGCAAGCCAAAAGAAAAAAACTCCAAAATGACTTAAGTACCATTATGCTCTTCCAATCTTCCAGTGCACAACTGGACGGAAAATAAAGAGCAGCAGAGCTATTGAACTTTTGAAATATTCACGGTATCATATTTAAAAGCAAGCAGCCATTCAGCAGAACCGCTCAGGTCTATGAATTCGTCAAAGTGAGGGACCAGTTGGGGAGGCGCTGCGCATCAGGCAGGCGCGCCGTCGGAGAGTAACTGCAGGAACAGTTTGACTGGAGCCCATGAGGACGTCTGAGGGAAGGGGGGGCTTTGACGCCCAGAAGGCAATTTAAAATTATTCCACGATCTTATTTTTGTTTGTGACGGCCGAGATTTTATTCGGTAACATCTTTGGCTGTTTATATAAACCTGTATAAAACTTACCCAGAGCAGCGCGATGGGCTCGAAGGCTTTTCCAGCCAAAGTAATTTATGCTTTGCATAACAGCATTCACTCTGTGCAACATTTTGCCTTTGAAACGACAGGGGGAAAACATCATTTGCTGGCATCAATCAAAAACGGGTTCACCTGTCAACTGTGCACGTGCGTGCGCATGTGTAAGGGTATTTGCACGAAATTTTGCTGGACTCCTGATAAAGATACAGATTTATTGTCCTAAGCTGCAGGGCATAGTTTTCTTTTTTTTTTTTTTTTTTTTTTTTTTTTTTTTTTTTTTTTTTTCTTTTCTTTTCTTTTTTTGTCTTTTTCTGACCTAAACCTGGTATTTTAAGCTACTTAAAAATTCACCTCAGGCCATCTGCACAACAGCTCAGAATAAAAGTCAACCTTGAAGTTATATCATAGTATTAATTCAGCATCGTTTTCGTGATTTGTTGCCACTAAAGCACTAAGCATCCAACAACTCTCTTTTAATCTTTGGACATTCACACTTTGTTATTCATTTATTTTTACAGTGCACATCTGAAAAATGGAGCGTCCTTCAAATCAATATGCTATTTGAAAGGTATTAGTTTCAATTAGTGGAGCCAAATGAATCCTGAAAGGCAATTCCTACTTCCTGCTGACAGAGCTCTGTTTCAGCTGTTGCAGAAATTGTATGTCAGCTTCTAAAAAAACAAGCAAACAAACAAAAAACATATTCTTTTTCACTTTGCAGACCATAACCATACTTGGTAGCCCTAATGATGAGCTAAAACACAAGAGTAGTTCCATCAGCTGCCAGTCATCTGGCCAAGAGATACCATAAGGAGAAGATATTCCATCTTCCTCAAGAGCAACAAAAAATACCACTGAATTAAGACAAAGAAATCATTCACATCAGACATGTTTTTGTGTGTTTCATACATTTTGTTATAGAAAAAAAAGAAAAAGAGCATTTACTTTGAAATGACTCCAACACCTGAAGATTCTCAGGGATTTTCACAAACCTAAATACTGATGGATACAAACGGCTGGAGCCAGTTTCCTGTCTCGATCTTTAATGAATGAATGAATGAATGCAGCTTGCTACTGTCCTTTCTCTTAATTCGGAGTATCAAAATCAGCTGTAAAACACAGCATTGTTCTGGGTAGATAAGACAATTCCTTTAAAGCGGAAACGAGCCAAAAGTCCAGCAGAAGGCCTGGGACTGACATGAGTTCATTGCTGAGAAGGCACTTTCTGATCTTGCACCCATTAGACTGCAGTGGACACAGTAATCAGAAACCCAGCCAGAAGTTCTCCTCCTCAGAGGCCTCACTTCTTGGTCACTGTTTTTCGCCACGGCTGTACAAACAAATTGAGATTCATACAAGTGAGGGCTCTGGGCAGCAGGTGCTACTGTTGCAACTTTGCCGTGTGCCAGACAGCTAACTGGCATTCCCGCCAGAACGCTTCTGCAATGAGGGGGTAATTGGAGTGATCACACTCTGTTTACCCATTATGCGGCTAAAATGAAGTGGGTTGTTCCCAAACACGGTGTGACAGTCCGGGGAGGGAGGAGGAGCCTCTTCCATCAATGACACATCTTTTAATCTGTACTAACCTTGGGCAGGGAGCACTGTGTGGCTTTGTTGTTTACTTCTCACTATGTGTGTGTGTGCGTGCATGTATGTGTGTGAAAGAGAAAAAGAAGAGAGGTTGAGCATTTGTGTTTATATGAAGAAGTATCTGGAGAAAGAGCTTTAATGTGTCTGTGTGTGCCCCACATCCCGTTTGTGCTTCAACTATGACAAGGAATATTGCATATCTTCCTGTGTGGAGAGCATCTCAGATTCTGCATTAATCTGAGGTATAGTGAAAGAGAATAGGAGAAAGAGAGAGATGAGAGGACGAGCCTAAAAAACTCTGCCTATCGGTGTAGCTCATTCAGTTTTCCGTGCTCTCCTTTCCTGTGTAGATCAATAGCAAGATTATCAGAGGTAATCATCTCATTTCTGTTGGTGCATAACTCAGTCTCTGCCAACCTCACCATCCTCTCTCCTGTTCCCACTGAGGGCAGGGAGCAAAGTCTGAAGCTTTCAGGACAAAATCCCATTTGTGCATCCGCTGTCTGCATCCCAGGCTTGTTAGTTCCAACACTTCAGTGATCCCGGTGGAGCAGACGCACACGCAGTAGCAGGAACCATAATGGCCATCAACCAGACAGCTCGCTCTCATGTGCAGGAGATGAACAGCAAGGTGCACTCCCAACTCGCCCATACCCAAGCCATTAAAAAGAAAGATTTTCTTTTATTGCAGATGGCAAAACACTTATTTTGTACCACCTTCTTCGTCCAGATGAAAGAAAGGCTTTTTAGATTCACAGTGGGAGAAGTAGTTTAGGACAGTTGCCACAGCGATATGCCAGCCCTGTCAGTGAAAATGTAATTTTCCACATTTGTGAACCACTATCTCTTTGATGTCTTTGTTCATGATGAACACAGGATCAGGACTGTCAAAACATCAACATAATTTATCCACCATTCCAAACAGTTCACACACATCCAATTTACATTAATGAGTGAATTAGTCTTTTTATCTATATCTTGAACTATTCTCACTATTATACAGACATTTCCAGTTGAGTCTAACTTATGCTTGGTTGGCCATTGTGTCTAGGTGATGATAACACTATTCAGGGAAAAACCTTTTGGAGTTACATGAATGGACAGGTTGTAAACTAGCAGTCTCATTATCCACATGTACATGTGTTTTCAAATAAGATTAAAGTGTTTTGTTCATTGCAATCATGTTTCCTGCATTATGACACCTATATTCAACAATGAAAAAAAAATATATTTCATGAGAAATAGAATTCTTTTCATTTAATTTGAATTTAAAAGGACTTGAGGCAAGATGAAGAAACGAAACTCCATCTGCCACAACTGCCGCTTCAGGTAACTGCAGCCATGAGCCAAGCCGTCACGGGAGCGTGCACAAACTGAAGCTATAATGTTGTTTACTAACCTTTTTCTTCGTAGTTACACTTTTTAGTGTCTTTCAGCTGATCTGGATCATTTGCTGACGGCAGAAGAATCCATAACTATCGCTTACAGTGTTTGAATGTACCACGACCGTCTTCTTCCTGTATCAAAACTGCGGATGTAGCGTCATTTTACGTTACGTCCGCAGGGCAGCGCGGGAAATTCGGACACCGAATTGCAGCGCATTTTGCAGCACACAGCCTGTTCAAGGCAACGGAGAGAAACGTGGGTGGAAACGTTATTTTTGGTATTTAGCGCTTAGTATGAAAGAAAGGGACATGCATGTTTGTTTGTTTTTTTAATTCCTGCCTCAAGTCCCTTTAAGTAAGTGAACACATTTACCAAGATGCAAAATCTTGATCAAATTATATCACAGATATATGAAAGACTGAGTTTTTAAAATAAATCTTTGCGAAATCTCAGTAGCATTTATAAACAGAATTTTTCTCTCTTCTTAGATGATAAATCAATATCAGTGTTTTCATGCAATTAAGCCTATTTGAAGAGGTCTTTTGAAATGCTGCTTCAAAGAAAATGAGTGAGGCATGTTTTCATTACCTGGTTGGAAGAAATAATCTAAGCCGTCTAGTATCATTAGCAAGTTGCAGAATATAAACAGGGTAGAGTCCTTGAATGTTACCTTTTGTGGATGATGGTGCTCCTGGTCATTTAAAGTGCTTACTTGAGGTGGAGGACTTTTTTTTCTCCAGAATCTTAAGCAGTCAGTGTGGCGAAAGAATGCAGAAGGAGAATAAATGCTCAAAGTTGAAGCTCTGGGAGTTAACGCAGGAGTTTCTGTGAGAGTATAGAGGGAAAAACACCAAAAACAAAATCTGGTGGTGCCTCTACTGCCATCAGATACAAACTGATGTTCTCTGTAGACAGGTAGCAAAAGCAATAAAAAAAAAAAATCTTTACATGATTTTGAACAGTTTTAAACTGACGATACTGTATAAAAGTACAGTATAACATTAAAGAGAAGCGACACCCCCCTCACTGAGAACTGCAAAATTAGGGGTTGCAGCAACCAACATTTAGTCTCTGTAAGCATAAAAGTAGGTATTTAGATAACTGCAGATTTGTATTTTATCCCATTTTGGATGAAAAGAATGTTTCATGCATTTTAAATACACCTTCAGTCAAAAGTTTGGACACACTTCCCATTATGGGAAAGTGTGTCCAAACTTTGACTGAGAGTGTACACAGTACAAATTATGTAGAAGTACATAATTTTCTACTTCTACTTTGGCATCTGACTAAGCTGCATCTCCCTCATGCAGGAAACTGCATAAGCTGTCAGTCCTGCTAAAAAAAAAAAAAGTTGGATGCACACTGTACTATTTAGTTTTTTTTAGTTTCTGTGCATCATCTCATTGACATATTTGTGTGTGTGTATGTGTGTGGGTGTGTGAAACATGCGTGGTTGTGTGTGTGGTATTTTTGGGGGTATTTTTTTGGAGTGGAAGGGAGGAAAGAAAATCCCTACTTTAAAAAATTTCATATATGTCTACATAGCCTTGAATACTGTATAAAACAAAAAAGAAAAAAAAAAAACATTCTACTTTGATTGTAATCCTGAAGCTTTGTTGCACTAAAAGCAGGAATTGATTTGGTTAGCTGAAATAGCTGGACATTGCCAGTGGCCAGTCACAGGACTTTACATGGGTGATGGAGTTTGCTGTTAGGGGCTGGACTCATGCAGGACAGTCACAATGCAATGGCCAGACATGCTGTTTCTCTTTATTCACCACAAATTGGACCTCAGCATGGCCATTTCATAATGGGCTGCAGTGAGGATGCTCTAGTGTGTAAGATGGACAGCATCATTTTTTAAAAAAAATACTTCACTTAAAAACTAAAATTTCATATACAAGTATTTTCAATGTTTGTGAACTGCCAAAAAATGTGCTACCACAGTTGCATTTCTTAAAGATTATCTTAATAACAGGAATAGTTATTATCAGTTGTTGACAGGACTGTGATTATTGATCTAGGACGCATGGTGGTAGGTTAGTAATGTCACTTTACAGAAGGAAGATTCTGGTTGAGCCCCAACTGGGGCCATTCTCTCTGGTGCTTGAATGCTCTCCTCATACATGCATCAGTTTTCTTTGTGAAATTAAGCTTCTTCCCAAATTCTAAAACCTGCATGTTAGTTTATGGTGGAAATGGCTCTAAGAGGGGGCAAACATGGTGCTTTTGTTTGTCTCTGTTGGATTAGTGGCTGACAACCCATCCAAGCTCCCTCCCTTTTGTAACACTAAAAGTGAATTGAGCTGGTCTAAAATAAAAAAAGAATGAATAAATTATAAATAAAAGGATGGATTATAAACGTAATCATTCACATTTGAGACAATAGACAATATATCTCAGTGTGTCAGCCATCGTGTCATAACTACACTGTATGGAGGGATAAGGTTTTTCAAGTTTTGTAGTCTTTTAATTGTAAGAAATCAAATAGTTTATGTGACTATCATGGCAATATGTGACAGTCCGTGTTACCCAGCACTGGGAAATGTGTTACTAACAACAGGCAGAATTATTTTCCCAAGCTGTTCTTCAACCACCAGGAAAAATAACAGCAAAAGAATGCTTCACCAATGTGAGACTCAAAGTGTGTGGTGCTGAGAGATTGAAACTGATTACAAATATAAGAAAGATGCAGAGCCAAAGAAAATAACTGGCAAAGGTTCTGTATAACCTCTTCAAGAAAATAACCAGTGGACCAATGAGGTCCAGTGCAACCTCTGTTAGGTAAAGTTAGCATATCATCACTCTACATGCCATTAGAGAGCAAAGCATCCTACAAAAGGTCCATCCTTTAATCAGTAGTCACTGCTTAACTTTGTCACCAAACAGTAGGTTTGGAAGAGCAAATATTAGCCCTTATCTCCAAGCTAATAGCTCAGTACATGTTTCCCATCAGTTTAGTTGGAGATGAAGTCATATGTGGCGTAATTAAAGGAAACTGTTCAGCAATAGGTACTATGTGAGTTGCACACTCGACAAGTGTTAAAAGCTGTCTCTTGCCACAGATTACGGCACTTACAACACATCATTACAGTTGTACAGAACCTTCATGTGTCATTATGTACTCAGCTGAAAGAATGGTAATGTTCGGATTCAGAGAATGGTCAAACAATTGTGATTAGGAATAGTGTTTTTGCTTCAAAACTCATCCTTAATTACAGCTCAATTGCAAATTTTCTTTAAGAGAAAAAAGCTGTAAACACTAGTTAATAGCAATATCAGAAATGAAAGAAAAATGTTTTTTGAGTCATTTTTTATTAAACAAAGAAAATCAGAAATAAGTTTTCACCTAGTGTGAACCAGCTGTGGACTGTTTACCCTCACTAATGTTTTTTGATCACCAGCTGCCACTTCCCTCCACTGACCGGACTCTGCATACCCAGCATCCACCCTCGACTCCCACCTATGACTTGCTGTACATTAATTTAGCACAATTACATTATTTTTCAGGGAAGAAAATGAAGATAGTGGTCACGTTTCCTCTTATATCACAGAGGTCAAAACTAAAACTGGTAACTTACATTGTATAATTTGGAAAAGACAAATATCACAATTCACAAAAAAACAAAAGTTTTAGTGATTATACTTGTTTTTAAACTTTGTCAGTTTATTTAAAACCTGATTATCCAACTTCCCATTTCATGCCAGTCCACTCCCACTGATTTATCACCATTATTATTAATTGCAAAATGTAAAAAAAATAGTTTTGCATTCTAAAATAAGAGATTTGATGTGGCAAGGAAAAGCTTTTTTTCTACTCAGTTCCCATACCAGTACATAGCTAAATTTGATGTCTGTCTGTCTCTGTCTGCCATGTGTTTGACTGACAACCTTCCCAACTTGTGCAATCCTAAACCAGGAAATACAACAATCCATGCAATCAGGTTAATGTGAAATGGAAAGCAAACAAACAAGTTCTTTTCACTATTAAATTACTTCCAAGAGAACTTATACCTATATGTGTGAAAATGTGGCTGCAAGCAATGTTTTTGAATCTTGAAAATGTCATCACACACTGCTCGGCAATTATCACCCACAAATATAATCACACATTCATAAAGCTGGTCTGTTCGTTCTTACTGAACATGTTTGTTTATTGCCACTGGAGAGCAAACACCATCTGCTACCATCAGAAATTACTTGACCCACTTTTAAAATACCTGATCTGCCTTGTAAAGGAAAGTACCAGCAATTTCATGCAGCGAGCCAATTTAAATTGCACGAATGAACATCTGAACTTGTAGGAAGCTTTGGAGCAACTGTTGGCATACGCCAATATGCAATATACAAGGACATCCATGTTCATATACCAGTGGATGACAAACAGAAACAGAAATGCAGAAGCAGCTCTTACAATATATGCAGGTTTGCTTTTTCATAATGAAGCCTTGACAGTGAAGCCAGTGAAGCATGATTGCACTACAACATGTTGAAAAGTAATACTGAGAAAAAAAATCTCTCATAAGGAACTATGCTAATCGGCTGCTGGTTCCCAGAGTGAAAGAATTCTTTCTAGAACAGTGGATAGAGTGACCCAGTCTGAAGCTTGTTTAATTTGCCTATAGACCAATTTCGGGTGTAGATGTAATCTGTTTCTTAGGGCAGTTTTACGCTTACAAAGACTGCTTGGGATTTCATACCATACTGTAGTATTTAAATATTCCTGCATGGATTTAAAATAAATGGTATTCTGAGTGAAGTTAGTTCCAGTATAGTTGGATGACAAACAAAAACAGGGATGGATTAGATTAGAAAGGTGATAAAACCAGCTTGAGTTCATCCAAATCCCCTCTCTCTCCTGTTAGCATTAGTATGATGTTGGGGTAGATTTATAGCAATATAACATGGCAAATTAAAAGGGGCTAGTACGTGTTTGGAATAAGAACTGAGAAATAAGGGGGGAAAAAAACCTTTCTTCCTATCCTCCTGGCTGCAGCATCATAAACAAGTAAAGGTTGTATCAGTTTACTGTCCTGTTATATTTCATGCTGACAAGGTAGAAGCCAGGGGGAGAAATGTCTTCCCCATTATGGATTTTGTCCCACATTTAAACATGAGCTATATGGAGAAACTCAGACTTTCAGGGGTTTCCTTTGGCTTCCCTTGCAGACTGAAAGGAACATCAATACTGCTTAAAACCCTCAACAACATTTCTGAGATTTTTTAAATTAGCACTTTCAAACTTGGCCGAAGGTCACGCGCTCTCAGTTTGCCTCCTTTTTTTTTTTTTAGGTGATCTATTGGCAAGCAATTGCTTACCACCAACAGCCCCTTTTCTCCAACCACACAAGTGCACACACACTATTCCTTTTTGTCTCCCTGTCTGTCTTGGTCTCTGTACTCCTTTCAAGTATATTCCCACTCCCCACTCAACCCCCCACCCTCTTCCTTTCTCTGCCTATGTGTCTCCACTTGTACTTCCTCACTTGCCTCTTTCCCATCTCGCTGCTTTTGAAGTCTGAGACAGCTCAAAATCCAATGTGGTTCTTTTTTGGACAGCCAAGGGGAAATGGCTCAGAAAGAAGGGCTCAAGTTCGATTACAGCTGTTAATCAAAAATCTACGGTGCCCGGCATGGCGTGATGTGAGAAATGATTTTTGTTTCGATCTGTCAAAGCTACTATGTGTTACACACACTGACCTATATGAAGATATATTGTGAATCCACACACAAAACGAAAAATAAGCTAGGACAATACAAAACACAAGCCCGTGAAGATATGCAAGAGAGGACAAATGAAAATGAAAACAGAACATGTTCAGACCCCCCTATCCTATAAAAAAAGAAAATATGCATGCCCTACTGTACCGTAGTCAGCACAACTCATTTTCCACACACAGTACAAAACACGGCTGTGACTCTTTCTCTGCTCATGTTATTGAACATCAACTTTCATTCATACATTTATATGTAGCTTTATATATGTGCATGCATGTGTATATGGATACAGTTTTGCTCAAAATTTTATATATGCGGCAGAATTTGTGATTTCTCTGGGTATTTTTCAGAGGGTATAAACTGTTATGAAAAAAATATTTTGTTTTTCATTGTTTCTCGGTTTGAGTTATGAAATGAAATGAAAAATATTTTACTAGTTCAGTAGTAGTAGGCTTTTTTTCTGCAACAAAAGAAAAACAGTAACAATAACTAATCAACAAGATGTCTGGTTCTTCAAGATGATAGCTGCTGGCAGGAATGATTGTACCTCTCCGTCTTACAGCGGACCTGATGAAGCTTCTCTCTCTGGCATTTTTGATTTTTCACCATCCTCCATCATCTTCAGCAGCTTGTGCTGCTGGGGTTGAGATAACCATCAACCCCAGCAGCTCCAGAGTTATCTCCAGCACAGAACCAGATTTCTTGATCAGCTTGTTAATTTTCTTCAAGTCTCTAGTTCTGAAGCTGGTTTTGCTGGTATTTACGATGAGGTGATTGTTATCATTTCACAAACTGACTGATCGGTTCTCTGTACTCGGCTTCTTGTCCATCACTGATACACCCCACAGTTGCAGTCATCAGAGTATTTCTGCAGATGACAGGACTCAGAGTTGTACTGAAAGTCCAGTGTGATGAGAAAAGGTGAGAGTACACTTCCTTGTGGTGCTCCAGTGCTTCTGACCACCATCTCAGACACACAACCTTTCAGTCTCACAAACTGCAGTCTGTTTGTTAGGTAGTCATGAATCCAGGAGGGATCCACCTGGAAGTTATGGAGCTTCTCACATAACAAAGGAGGCTGAATCATATTAAAAGCACCTGAGGAATCAAAGAACATGACGCTCAAAGTGCTGCCTGATCGGTCCAGATGAGAGTGGGCTCTCTGAAGCAGGTATGGTGGCATCTTCAACCCCAAGCCCATTACAATTTGCAGATTGTGTTGGGTCCTGAGAGGTGTTCACTGCCTTAGTGAGGTGAACCAGTAAGAGTCTCTCTGGGACTTTCATGATGTGAGATGTCAGGGAAACTGGTCTGTTGTCATTTGGTTCAGCTGACTGTGGTCCACAGCACTGTAACTCTGCTCTGTCGCAGGCTGAGGTTGAAAAGGTGGTGAAGAATTGGACATAGTTGTTCTGAGCAGGTCTTGAGAATGCTGGGACTGACACCATCTGTTACCACTGGACGTTACTAAGATAGTAATGTAAATTGTTTGTGTATTGGTAAGCCTTTCTTATTCAGTAGTTTTGATAAGTGTTTTTCATGGTTTTCTTTAAAAATTGCTATTATCATTAGTTTACTTTATATCAAACAACTGAACAAAGAACCACACACAAAAATAAATAAATAAATGAAGGACACAGTGTGAAGATTGTGACATTTTAAAGGTGCAGTGTGTAACAAAATCACAGGCCAATGACAGGAAAATATAATGTAGCATTAAAAAACATGCTTCTGTTGGTATCACTTTGATTAAATAACTGTTTTGATTTACCCTCTTAGAAAGAGCCATTACATCTTCTTGTCATGGGTCACACACATGGGAGCTGTCATATTTGTGCCACCATTTTAACTTTGTGTATGAAATAAAATCCCTCTGAGCTTTAAAAGAACTGTTCTAGCTTTGTTTGAGAGGGGCTTGAGTACTATTTGAGCTTAATATTGTTTTAAAAGGAACACATCAGAACACACAAGCTCGTACACATGTTCAAACTTTGGAGTAGTTATCGATTTAATCATGTTTTCAATAGTTACCTGAAAACAAGTTTGTGTCTGGAAGAAATTTGGCCACTGATGGCCACCATCCAATAAAACTGATTGGCATTTGAATTTCTACGCTTAACTTTACCATTAGATGTCAATCATTATTACACACTGTACCTCTACATAAATTTGACTCAAAAAATTCTGCTTTTAGTGTTTTACTCTCCAATATCACTTAAATGTCACCAGATGTGGCTTTTTTTAAAGTTTACATCATTTACTCACTTTTATCCCTGATATGCTAGTATTTAATCTGCTGTTATTCTCTGTGAACCTGTTCTGAGTCACTACGTCTTCTGACAATCTTCCTCATAATTTCTGTCATATAATGGTAAATGCTCCTCGTCTGTAAGTGGCAGCATAGAGTGCTCATCAAACTAAGGTCCTGCCCACTTGTGAGTAGCAACGACTGAAGATTCGGCTCTTGTCATTTTCTTCAAATCATGCATCACTAATCTATTACCTGCCAAAATTGCCAGTAAGTTTTTTATCTATATCCGACAAATTTAATTTAAACCCACATTTAGCAGGTAGGTGGGTATTGATTTAGAGCTGTGTATAAACTTTATATAAAAGTTGAACAAGATCAACAAAAGCTGGAGAAGTAATTGGCACAAATAAAAAACAACAGAGCATAAATTAATCTGCAACAGGTTAGTAACATTACTTGATATAAAATATTTTTTTTTTTTTTTTTTTTTTTTTTTTTTTTTTTTTTTTTTTTTTTTTTTTTTTTTTTTTTTTTTTTTTTTTTGAAGTATTTAAGAGAGGCTGAATCTTCTCATAAGTGGAGATGGATATAGTTTCACCAATCTGTGACAAACAATGTCTGAAAATTGTTGGAAAAATTTAGAAAAATGTTCCTCAATGTAAAATTGCAGACATTGGAGGTACCAACATCTCTGATGTATGATTTCATCAAAAGATTCATTGAATTGGGGGAATATCAGAGGGAAAAACGGATTTGTGTGATTTTCAGCCCCCAAGGCAGCACTGCATTAACACAGGCATGATTCTCCAGTTGAAACCACTGCTCGGGCACAAGAACATGTCTAGAAATCACTGTTGCTAAAAGATGAGGGGATGAAATGGGAAACATCACCTTGTTTAAATTTTTTTTTTTTTTGAAATGTATAACTAGTAAACTTCCCTCTAAGGCGAGCCGTTGATGGAAGTAGGCACCCCTGTTCCCTAGGTGACCCAAGGGCAGGACGAGCTAGGAGCAGCCAACTCCATGACCAGGGCACGGCGACTGTAGCCAAGGAGGGGCTGCTGACAGTAGGAGACATTTACCAGCATCCCACAGCGTTTCCACTTTCCCACTAACACATCTTCTAGCTACAGTATGAACAAGCTATAACCTCTCACACATCACACATCACTGAAAAAGAGTTTATGTGTGAAGAAACATTGGCAGACAAACCTGTTCTCCAAATTCTGAAATCTATACCCATATGTTGCTATGAATAGCCTACCAAAGTTACCCATATTCAAGTTCCACAGTTTGAAACTTCTGCAGTAAGAGTCCCAAGCTTCAAATAAAAACTGAAAGTAGCCTTTAAAGTAATTTCTAGAAGAAACTATGAACAGTATCTGAAAGAAAATTCAAATATAATCCACATTTTGTGCACAGAGATTCCTGAAAGACAGTTCTAGCTGCTCTGGTGTCCCAGACAAACTGGCTTTTTTAGGATCCTGTAGATTAATGACATTCACATGTACATAAGTTAATATCTTGGGTAGACTGACTGGTAATATAAAATAGATTACATTTTATATTCAGTAAATTGTGGGGTGCTGGACTTGTTCATTTACAACCTGTGTCATTACAGGATTAAAATTCACTGTGATTGAAACCATTACAAAAGCAATTAAAATGACCTTCATTGTAAAAAAAATATTTTTTTTTATTATTGTCTTTTTGTTTTTGGTATTTGGTTTTAAGTTTTTTGTTTTTGGTTTTCTTCTTGTCCCCCCCCCCGTTTCGTTTTTTTGGGGGTGTTGTTGTATTGTTTCCCTCCTCTCTCTTTTCCCCTTCCGTACATCTCTGCTGTATACCTTATATATTAAATATACTGTCTGGTGTCATGCCAGAACTTTTTTTTTCTTTTTCTTTTTTTTTTTTTCCTTTTTTTTTCTTTTTAACTTAGGACAGATTGGGAAGACCAACTGCATATTTTTTAACATAACATCCCCCACCCCCAGAGAACAGAAAGGTAACATTTACCCCGCACTCTCCCACAATGTCAATATCACCCTGTCACATAGTCCCCAAACAGGTGGGACCCTCATTCTCCGAGACCGTGCTAGACCTGGAGCTGTGTCGAGTGGTGCTGGTGGGTCACCCGCCACCCGATTACCTCCTGGCCCGGGCTGCCAACCTTGAGCCACCGGCGACAGAGGCAGTGCTGGGTGCAGGGGGGTTTGTGACTGTGCAGGCGGTTTGAGTGCCGAGTCCCATCTTTCAGTCTGCAAGTAGCTGGCCCGAGCTGCTTAGTCACCTGCAAGGGCACTTACCAGCTTATTTTGGCAGTGGAGGTGTTTGATCCTGACCCAGTCCTCTGCTGAAAGTGAGGGGGTCTGCACTCTATGTGTGGCATCATACTTCTCTTTCATCTGAGCCTGTGAATCTTTCACCTGAACTCTGTCTTTTTCTGGAGCTCTGGGCTCCCATGTGCAGGAGCTGGCTCAGCTCTCAAACAGTCCAGTGGTTGTTTTAGTTCATGACCAATCATGAGCAATGCAGGTGACACTCCAGTGTGGAATGTTTGGATGCCCGGATGGTCTGGAGAGTGGTTGAGAGCATCGCTGAAGGTCTTCCCCTCCTCCAGACAGGCTCAGATACCATTTTGGAGAGTTTTGTTCAGCCTTTCTACTCCCCCATTACTCTCTGGATGATACACTGCTGTCCTGATGTGCTTTATGGGCCACTGCATGAGAAACTCTGTGAACTCTACTCATACAAATTGGGGCCCATTATCTTATGTGACCACATCTGGGAGGCCCCAGCGCCCAAAAATGTTGTCCAGGCGGTTGACGATGGAGCACATGGTGATGGAGCTCAACTGAAAAACCTCTGGTAATAACCAGAGGTCCAAAACCTAACCCTCTGGCCATCACTCTGGGTCTGATGACATTCCACCCATCTCCTTTGTCACAGACACAGCCCTCGACAGGAGGTTGGCCACCGTGTTGACCTGCCCACGCATAAACTCCAGACTGAAGTTGTACTGGTTCAGCCTGTCAACCCACCATAACAACCTCAGAGGCCTGTGTCCCGAGCCTTGAGTAGCCAGCAGTGCCATCAGCACTTGGTGGTCGGTGCGAATGTTGAAAGACCTCCCAAATAAGTGAACGCACCAGCGTTCGCAAACCCACAAGCAGGCAAGGGCCTTCCTCTCCCCTACTGAATACTTCTGCTCCGCTGGAGTAAGTGCTCATGAGGCAAAAGCCACCGGACATTCCACCCCAAGTTGAGTCTGGGAAAGCGCATCGCCCAGCACTACCCCGGACACATCACAGGTGACCAAAGTGGGCGTGGCCAGGCTGAAGAGGGTCAATATGGGTAGGGACGTAAGCTGCTCTTTGATGACACACGGCTTCGTGGCAGGCCAGGGTCCAGCCCCATGCAGTTTCCTTCCTTAGCATCTGTGGCAAGGGAGCTGTTAGGTGCGAGAAGTGTGGCATGAACCTGAGATAATAGGCGGCCATTCCCAGGAAGGAAGACAGCTAGGACAGTGATTCCGATGCTGGTGAGAAACTAGTTCCTCAAAATGTAATGTGTAATTTGTGATGCAAGGTAAGTTTTATATGGCACATTATTTTGTTAACACAGCACTTACACAGTCTTGTGTTATAACTGATTTGCTTCAGGTGTTCTGTGGAGTGGTTATGATTGTTATTAATGACAGGCTAGCAGATTCCTGACAGATTCCTAATTTATGCTAGCATTAGCATCGGGGACCACTGGTAAGAATAAATGTGATGGAATAAGATGACCTGTCTCCAGTGATAAGTAGGACCCTGGCTCACGCGAATATGAGGCCCTATGTCAAAAATCCTGAACTTCCCCTTTAAAAGGCCTTAGTTTGTAACTTTTACTCTACTGTAAAGACTCAAGATACAAGTGACTGGACAGGGGGACTTCAGGGGTACCGATCACACTTTAGCAGTGGCTAGTATCCCTCTGGGCCTAACCCTGGATCCACCCATGATCTAAACCTAACCATGAACTGTAAACTATGACAGTGCAGCAGAAAAGAGAGAATTGCAAGAGAAAGGAAAATGGAAAAGTGCAATGATTGTGTAAAAAGTTGTATAAGCTGAGTATCAAGCCAATGACCTCATGCTTGATGGTCTGTTGATTTCCCCATCCACTGCATCTTCTCTGTAAGGGAGCCATAAATTAAATGTGCCTTAGTTGAGGGATGGTATGCCTTCATGTAGGAAAATGCAAAGAGATGGAAGACACTGACTCCCTTAGAAGAAAAAAATCAAAACATCAGCACATCTGTGTGGAACAGTGTAGGAGAAACACTTCAGTTATTGAGCTTTGATTCTGACACTGATTTTGCACTGTGGACTTTTTTGCTATTATCTGCTGTTTAGTGAGTTTAATACCTTGAGTGAAAGTTAAAACACTAAACTGTGTATTCAATACATTTGACAAAAATAACACTTTATTTGACTTCTGATATCAATGGAACTGGAAACTGCATGAAGTTATACAAATTTAGGCAAGTTTATTTGAAATTTAAAGGGAAAATCTTTTCATTATAATTACTGTATCTATTTATCCATATACTTGTTTATAACTGACTGAGTAGAGTTCCATGGTTTGCCCAGGTCCAAACATTGATATCATTCATGGTAATCCAGCTATGTTGCCATGATATCTGACAGCTGCCATGACTTTATAACCACAATTCTAATAAATTAGTCGAAATTATGTTTATAATTACATGATCACCAGTAAACTGACTTTTCATGTTGAAGTCAAATTTTAAGAAATCATCCAGCAGCCTTTTCTCTCTGCTACTTTGTCAGTATTCACATTTTCCCTACACAGGATGTGTGTTACAACTAAAAATGATTTCAGTGAACATAGTATACAGTTTATGGAGGGCTTTAAACCCTCAAACATAGCACTTAATAAATAAAACAAAACTGGGCAAGAAGAAAATACAAAAAAAGAAACAGGGGAAAAAGAATTTTTTGGGGACTGGTGTCTGACTAAATGGTGATTTGCCCAATCGTTTCACAACAATAAGTGGTTGAAATCTCAGGCCTTTCTGTGTGGAAATGCAGTGCCTTCATGGGTTTTCTCTCAGAGCTCAGATTTCCTCCCACAGTCCAAAGACATGGAAGTTAGGTTAGCCCTGCAGTAAACTCATATTACATGCCCCTCACCCACTGGCAGCAGGAATAGATTCCAGCTCCTTGCAACCCTAAATTTTTATATAAAAAAGGCTATAGAGAATTGATCAATGGATTAATTCAAAGTGCCAACATTCATCCACTTGCCTCCAACTTTATAGTACTTGCTGACAGCAGTTTTTACAGTGCAAATGCAGACTGTACCTAAAAGACCAGAGCAGAACAGGCAGCTAATTATAAAGTCAGGGTTAATCCAGGCTGAAATGACAAATGAATAAATGAAATGGAATTAGGATGAGGGAGCCTGGAGGAATAACACTATACACTCAAGTCATAAAAGAAATACTTGAGCCCATCTTATTATATTACAAAATAGGCTATTGTATTACATTCATGTATTGCAGGTTCAACTGATATGTTAAACTGACTTACCCTCGTGAATGTGAGGCATAATGTAGTATTGATCCATTATCTCTCATTATAAAATGTTTTGGTTTGGATTATGTTATTATTATGTTTAAGTATGTGGGGATCTTTACATTAAGTGCATTTCTTGTCTGAAGCTCTTTGAATGATTCACACACGACTTCTTTGATCCAATTAAGGGCAATGCTAATGCTTCAAAAATACAAGGTTATTTAAGAAAGAATATGTCTTTTCACTTCTGGGCAATCCCTTTTATTTCCAAAGTTGACAAGGCCACTCTGCAGACAACAACAAATAGATTCTCTAGGTTTGTATGGGAGAGCTTGACTGGCCAATATTGTGCCTTGATCTTGACCTCATCCATCACCTTTGGGGTGAACTGGCTTGCTGACTGGTATCAGATTTTTATCACCCAACAGCACTACCAAGCCTTGCTCATACTCTTATTGATGAAATACAGAATGCACTGATCCTTAAAGCCAGGGCTGAATCTAATAGAATGTATTTCAAAAAATTGTTAAGGCTGCAATTACGGCATCTTAAAGGTTGAATATGGAACATTTTTATTAAAAATATTTTTTCAAAAATAATACCTCCACAGGTCATTTGGGGTGTACAGAATGAAAGACAACATTTTCCAGAAAAATTATATTTAGCCTAAAAATAATTATAAAATAAATTTTACGGGTCGAAATGGCATTTTATTTACGTCTATAAGCCAAACACCCGCCGTTCAGGTTGCCAAATACGATCTTGTGTGGAAACAATATTTCGGTCATAGTCAGGCTTGTACAGGGAAAACCGTAGAGACGACGAGTGAAGCAGCTGCTTCAGAGCCCTGGAGATGTTGTTATCTGTTTCTGAGGAGGAGTGACCTGAGAAGAGCAAAACCTGGAGAAATTTAGGTGAACTTCACTAAATGGACCCACAAAACGTTTTCCACGGAGTAAAACACGGAAATGGCGACTTTTCTCCTGGATCGGTAAGCTAGCTTGTTTGCTAACATGGCTAACGTTAGCTGTCAGTTATAAACTCCTCTTGTTACTTTTGGACATGCTCAGACTGTTGGTCACTTACGTATCGGCAGTGAGTCTGGCATCCCAGCAGCCGAGTTGTTTTTCTGCCATTGCAACTACAACCTAGACACACGTGATGTCGATGTTCTGTCCGTATTCCATATTCAACCTTTAATTGTTTCTTGAATTAATAAAAATTACATGTAAGTGTATTGAGCTGAAACTCTTGTGTTTCACGCTATTTAGATGTGGAGACCTGCAAGAAAAATTGGATTGAGCTCACTGATGATTTGTAATCAGAAAGCAAGAACTATGTTGCTGGTATAGGAAGGAACAAAGCAGAAACACAAGGTTTTGCAGGTACACTATAGTAGTTTATTTATGTCATGTGCAAAGTCAAGTTTCAAGTCACTTCCATCTTTTTCAACAGTGAAACCAAGATTGCAATTTTCTTTTTCTTAACAACAGAAAAAAAGTCTTCATGCTCATGTTTCAGATTCCACAGATGAATAAGCTGCAAAAGATACATACTGTAAAATACATTGACAGTCACAGTCATTGCCAGTGACAATAGCCTATATTAAAAAAAAAGTCAACATCATGTCTTGGAATTGACCCTTCCCCAGCCCTGCCCTAGAACCGCCGCTGACCAATCATACGTTCGCAACGGTAACGGTAACTAAGGAAAGGACTTTCTGGCAAACTTCACTTCCATAGACGGGGCATAGACAGGATTTTCAAGTATGATGACAGATATCCAGAATGTTTAGCTGATTTTGTATTTTTTGTCTTCTCAAAACCAAATAACACAAGTGGAGAGCAGTGTTGTTTTCCTTAACAATGACAAAATCATCTAGTTGACGCCCCTTTTTTTCATGACGATAACGAGACGATGAGCTAAATAAGTCTCTATGATGACTAAAACATGAAGAGACGTGAATTTTCATTGACGAGATGAGACTGGACGAAAATGTCAGTGGCTGGTCTTCATATTTTTTGAAAACCATTTCTTTGCATTTTTTTTAAACTGTTTATGTTTGGACATTGCTTGATTTCAAATTGAAGCTTATTCCATAGTTTAACACCGTATGATGCACATACTTTTCATGGTTGTTCTTACTTTTAAAGTTTTCATATTCAATTTTCCCCTAAGATCATATCCCCGTGTCAATGACAAAACATCTGTTGTGAATTTTAAACATTGATGTTGCTGTTTATAATTCCACCAAGTCATAAAACTTAAGAGTTCTTAACTTCAAGAAGAGTATGTTGGTATGGTCCCGATATCCCATGTTACAAACAATTCTTTTTGCCCTTTTTTGTTGAATGCATAATGGTAGTAAAGAGGTTTTGTGAGTGTTGCCCCATATTTCCACAAAATAATTCAGATATGGCAAAATCATTGAACAATAAAGAAGACAAAGTGTTTTTTTTTTTATCCAAGGCATATTTAGATTTACCTACAGTGTAATACTAAAATGTTTTTTGATATTTTATTAAAGCAACCTTTACCAATCTTGCATTTCAGAAAGCACAGCAAGATTATTTGAATATAAACAGTCCCGCCTCACTCCTAAGACCCGCCCCCGTATTCTCTCTGCCTCCCAATGCAAAGCAAAGGTCTGACACGCAGGTCCCTTGGCCAACCTAGGGGTGCACCCCACTTCAAGGATTGGTTGGAGTTTTCATTGAATATTTTAGTTGGAATAATATTTTGTTTTGATTTATGGTGGGTCTGTCTTGTATTTCAAAGTACCATTACCTCATCCATAGCATTTTACCCTATTAAAAAAAGTGAACAATTCCATCGTAGGGTGCTTTAAGAGTGACCACAGTGTGGCACAACCAAAAAAGAAATAGACTTGAATTATCTCAATGTGAAAAAGTCTTAATAACAGTCCAGATCAGCTCATAATCATCCCCTGTTACAAGTCATTAGTCCTAATTTCTTTAAGAAACATTTTGATAATGGATCAAATCAGTAAATGTACTGCTTGTCTGACAAACAGACCAATAACCAATTAATAGATTTTGTTATTTTTCTATTCATAAATTGTTTTAATTTACCGTTTTGGTCTTTCAGCTCTTTCATTGAATTAATATCACTGCTAACAGAGGCTCAAGATTTTATTACAGCTTTAATTTTTCATCAAACTGGTCAGCCATTAGCATGGCAGGTGGCATTTAACAGCTACTGCACATGATATTTCTTGCAGAGCCAAGGACGACACCCTTCCCACCCCAATAAACTTGGCAAGGTACTAGGCATTGATGAGAACTGCAACATACAGTGAGGACCAGCCACATTTTGTGGGGCTGCCTTGGCCCAGGGTCATTATGAGTGGAGACATAAACAGGTCCTGAGAAAGCTGGCTGAACACTGGCCACTGGAAGATCCCTCCAGAAGCAGCATGTCCAGTTCATGCCAGCAGGACAACCTGTGCAGAACTGTCCCCAGGAAAAAACCATCAGCCATGTTCCAAATGCCTGGTCAATTCCTACCAATATCTATATTCACCTCACAAACACTAAACATTGTTCTGTGGTCAGGGACCAAGAGGTGTGTGTTGTTGGTCAAGGTGATATTCCAATGGGAACAGGGACTTGAGGAAGCAAATGAGAGAAAGACTATGGTAGACTGACTAAGCGGCAGAATGTTGGGAGATAGGCTGGAAACCAGCCGTCTATCGAGTAGAAGATGGCTGCTGTGCCTTTGTATCAGTCAATTTTATACTTCCTGAAGAACATTGGCTTCATAGCAGAGACAGCCAAGGACATTCTTAAAGAACTAGCAGAGGCTGCAGAAAAGAGAAGTTTTTGGCTCTGGCTGCAAAGACAAGACAAAAACTGGGGAAATCAATAAACTATTGTATGTAGTATACACCTTAGTATAGTATACCAGCTGCTGGGAGAGGCAGGGAAAACTCCCTGACTACTGTCCCGTCATCCTGATGTGTTCTGGTGCTCAAAGAGGTCAAATATCAGTGAAGAATGGATGAACAGCTGGAATGCACTGGTAAAAGAGGGACAGGCAGGAATGCCCAACAGGTACCAACCCTAACCTGTCCAACAAACAAACTAGCAAGCACACAGTTCAGATGAAAGTGGATCAAACTTACATTTGCTACTCGAGACAAATCTGACCTCAAATAGGTATGTTCCTTTATTTAAGTTGGAGTAATGACCAGGAAATTGTTTCATATCTAGTATAATTTTTGCAACCTGCAGTGCTGCTCCCAGGTGCCCAAAACCTCTAAACACAGGGGAGCCCATGTCCAGTCCTCGAGAGCTACTGTCCTGCACAGTTTGGTTGCATCCCTTCTGCAACACACCTGAGTCAAATGAATGGCTCGTTATCAGACCTCTGCAGAGCTGAATGTCATGTGCATGAGGAGATTAACCATTTGATTCAGGTGTGGTAGGGAGGGTATGCTCTAAAAATTGCAGGATAGTATCTCTTAAGGACCAGACTTGGGCACCCCTGCTCTAACATAACTGTTTTTAATCCAACAAGTATTTGTAAGTACTGATAGGAATTTTCTTGCACTCTAGATTTAAAGGTTGAATATGGAACATTTTTATTAAAAGCTATATTTCTTTTAAAAAAATAATACCTCCACAGGTCGTTTGGGGGTGTACAGAATGAAAGTACAACATTTCCCAGAAAAATTATATTTAGCCTAAAAATAATAAAATAAGTTTTTACGGGTTCGATAATGGCATTTTATTTATGTCTATAAGCCAATACACGCCGCCATTGCAGGTTGCCAAATCCGATCTCTGTGTGGAAACAATATTTTGGTCATAGTCAAGCTTGTACAGGGGAAAAATCGTGGAGACGACAAGTGAAGCAGCTGCTTCAGAGCCCTGGAGATATTATCTGTTTCTGAGGAGGAGTGACCTGAGAAGAGCAAAACCTGGAGTAAATTTAGGTGAAGACTTCACTAAATGGACCCACATAAACGTTTTCCACGGAGTCAAAACACTGAAATGGCGACTTTCCTCCTGGATCGGTAAGCTAGCTTGTTTGCTAACACGGCTAACGTTAGCTGTCAGTTATAAACTCCTCTGCCTTACTTGTTGGACATGCTGCAGACTGTTGGTCACTTGCGTATCGGCAGCGAGCCTGGCATCCCAGCGGCTGGAGTTGTTTTTCTGCCGTTGCAACTACAACCTAGACACACGTGATGTCGCTGTTCTGTCCGTATTCCATATTCAACCTTTAATACAGTAATTAAAAGTAAATATCTTCCAGATGAAGAAATGGATTTTAAAAAGTGGAAGTGCAGGCACACTACTTCTTTCATGGCTGCTGATCACATCAACAGTCCTTAGTTTTTACACAACTCCAAGAAACATAACAAAGGGTAGTTCATTTGTTTAAGTTGTCTTACCTAACTGAGCATGGACTTGAACATCTCTGATTCTCAACAACTTGTGCTGCAGTCTTTTTAAGCGTTAGATTGGAGGGAGGGGGTGACTTCATTTTTTTTCCCTTGCGGTGTCGCAAATGAATTCTAGCAGCTGTCATAAACCTGAAAGAATAAACAACATATAAAACAACTAGCATTCAGGTTTTGGCCCCTATAGACATTAAATTCAAGATCTACAGAGTTTTAACTCAGAATGGCTTCAATTTACTTTTGCATATAAAATTACACGAAAAGTTTCAAAGAAGTTCCATGAACCTGCCCTCAATCAGGTGCACAGTTCTGTTGGATTGTAACATTTAAAAAGACGATGAAAATTGAAAAAATTTTGATTAGTCATATGAAAAACTATCAAAATAGCAAATTAAGCCATCGGAATAATAGAATTTGAGCGTAAGAGGTTTTCTCTGGAAGAGTATGAAAAAATTGTCATCAGTTATAAATTGTAAGAGGATTAAATACTTTATATAGCTCTATGACAGAGCAGAGTAGGCATTCAAGGTGTGAAAATATTCAAGTAACATAGAAGTTTCTTCTATTTTTTCAGCATTCATTCCACTTACAACACTGTGAATAAATGAAGGTTTCCATTTAATCTGGTGTTTTACAAAACTGCCAGCATTGTTATTGCAAACTACTGGAGCAAAAAGGATGAGTTGTGCAAAGCTTCTCAGGCTGAGAAAGTAAACATGGTGTAAGAGTCTGGTGAGCATTCATAATTTCCAAAGTTGAAACTGCCTCCTGTAGGGCCAGAGACCGTCTTATCTGGGATGACATGATTTCTACTTTTTGGATCCCCGACCGCTCCCTGCTGTTAACTCTGATGCTACGCATTTCTTTACGCTGTGTTAAGAAAGAAATGCACCAGTTTATGCCACGTGGTGCTTACACAGCAAGGAAACTGGCAACGAGGACATATGTTCATACCATTACACAATCACTCCCCATCACAGCAGATTTGATGAGAGTGCTGTGATGGAAGTCAGTGATGTGAGGGGGTAATGTACAGCTGCAGAGCTTCACGCTGTGTTCTTCCTTCCTTGTTGGATGGAAGCTTAAAGCTTTCTTCTGAGACTAAATTATAGGATCTTCCCCCTGTGCCCCGGCTCTTCTGCGCTCCTCTCCCTCTCAGTTGGGTGGCTTTCACCACAATGAGATGGAAATGTAGCACAGCTAGGTGGGACTCCTGCCTGGGCCTGTAAAGCCGATTGGAGGTGTGTGTGTGACACATTTCCAACGACTCCTAGCTGCTCCCAGAACAGCTGCTGAGGACTGTTATGACAGCTTTCCACTGAGAGCACAGGAATTCATCTTCTCTCAACGACACTTCTATTCCAGTTCAGTCACTCTCATTTTTCCTTTTTCCACAGTTTTTGCAATGCTGTCATTCAAGCAGCCAAGATTGAGCTTTTGGGGAGCTAAAACTGGTGGAAAACATGTGTATGTATTTTAAATAACACTCTGCAGGTTTAATTACTCAGTTCTGCACAACACTGATCCTGAATCCTCTCTCTACTTAATGACATATACGAGGAAAAAAAAACACCCTTTGATCTTGGATTGCCTCTAACCATCCTTTCATGAGAGTTTTAAAAACTTTATCACAGATAATGCCTTTGGACAAATCTGGTATCAGATGGGGAGAAGAAAGGGGAAAAACCCTCTATATCATGTCACAGTATTTGATTTGATTTGCACCATGAAAAGGCATATATATGTATACATGCATAAATTTCACTGAACTCTACAGAAAGGTGGAGAAGTGTGCACTTGAGTTCTAAATGGTTCATTTACACGGAATAATCTCAAAACAGGCACCTGTTTATCCTGGCTTTGCTTTGCATTACTAGCAGGACACCAGGAGAAGATGTGCTTTCTGCGCAGCAGCTTATGCATAAATCTCTGCTGTAAGACATAAATCCCAAATAAAAATTACCCCCCCCCCCCCCTCAAAAGAAGAAAAAGCCCAGAAAACAAAAGAATGGGATTTTGTCTGTTCGCTGTGAGTCATTTTGAGGGTGCTAGGCAAATTTTTATTTCTTTTAATAATCTCTCTGAAACAGATGACATTCATGTTCCACTGATATTGTGTAGCTGTGGGTTAAAGCCTGAAATATTCATAGGATATTGCATATATATGAGTGCAGATGACTGAAAAGTAGGCAGCTAAACAGCCAACTGCAAGGCACTTAGGCAGGCAGGCCCACAGCTAATGTGCGGAAACAGTGGGAATTTGTTTTTAATCATCTGAAGGCACTTCACTGAGACTTCTACCATGAACAGTACACACATGATAATGTGCAGCAGCCAAATAATAGTCACATGCCAATCCATCCATCCATTTTCTACCACTCATCTGAGGTTGGGGGCAGCAGCTAAGCAGGGAAGTCCAGACTTTCCTTTCCCTGGCCATTTCTTCCAGCTAATCCATGGGGAATTCTGAGGTGTTCCCAGGCCAGCCAAGAGAGTCCCTCCAGCATGTACTGGATCTGCCCCAGGGCATTATGCCAAATGGGACATGCCCAGAACACCTTACCAGGCAGGCTTCTATGAGGCATCCGAACCAGATGCCCAAGTCACCTTACCTGGAGTGGTTCACAGCTTAACAGCACAGCAGCTGGGATGAAGATCAGCATCTCTGAAAAAGGGTTGAGTGTCCTTTCTTTGTGGGTGATTTACAAAGAATGATCGCGCAAATGAAAGCGGGTGCAAAGGTGTTGGAAATGCCCCTATATACATAAATAAGGGTTTGGCGTGTTTGGAGGTTTACAGCGAGGCGAATTTTGAGAGACGACAGCGCAAAAGGAAATAAGATGCACAAAGAGAGATACTAGTGGAGGAGGGAGATGAAAATGTAATTCAAAATAAGTATGATAAATATAAAAATTTAAATAATACAACAGGTATCTGTGTAGAGTCTCAGAAACAGCCAGTTTATGAGGGCATGGATCAGGAGTTGCTGAACAAATTAAAGTGATGTGCACTTTCGCACAATACCAGCGGCTTCAGAGACTTGCGCTCCCAGGTGATCCTGTGATCCAGTCCACCCGCTAAAAACAAAGTTAAAATGTGACGTTGGGAAAAAGGGAAAATAAAAAGACAATTTATGCAGCTTAAGTTCTCATTAAGCTCCACAGTGGCTGTAAACTTTCTGTTTCATTTATCCAGAATACTTTACACCTTGTTGAATAGTGATGTTTGCTGTGGTCATTTTCATTGCATTAAACAATTAGAATTAAATACGTTGCCCTCACTGCTCATGAAAAACTATTTTTAATCATATCTGTGCATGTGCAGGATTGTCCCTCTCAGAAGCCAAAGCCATTGGACCGGGAGGGGGATTTTTTTTTTTTTTTCTTTCTTGGACTTAAATACTTTTTTTTTCATCAAAAACAAAAATTTTATTTAAAAAAAAAAAAATTTTTTTTTTTTTTTTTTAATTTTTTTTTTTTTTTTTTTTTTTTTTTTTTTTTTTTTTTTTTTTTCTTTTATTTAATCCACTAATCCCCCTACCAAAAACATATTAAAAAAAAAAAAATATTCTGGTTAAAGTAATCCCATATTTAAAAGTTATTGAACCGAAAAAACAAGAATTGTTTTTTTTTTTTTTTTTTTTTTTATCTTTAATTTTTAAATAAAAAAACCCCCCTTTATATTAAAAAAAAAAAATATTAAAAAAAAAAAATCTTTTTTTTTAGGGGGCCGGGGGGGCCCTTTTTTTAGGGGCCCCCCCCCCCCCCCCCTTGGGGTCCCTCTTCTGCCAGTTTGCACCTGCTTTTCAGATGTACTAAAATACACGCAAAAAACCTTCAACACAATGGGTCTCACGAATTATAAATCACTTTACGAGTGCTAAATGAATATATTTCCACACGCAAAACTGCATGTAAATGCCACATATTGCATATTCATTGGAGCAGAAGTACTATTTGGGTAAGAGGAGCTATTTAGCACGTTTTAAAGACCGAACCTATGCTGTTTGTTGATTAGTTTGTACATTTTTTTTTTGCGTGTGCAATGAGATAGCTCACGTTTTTATACACGCAAAGCTTTGATAGATCTGGCCTTCAGGGTCTTGTTCACAAGGGAGGGAAGAATGGAGTGGGAGATCAACTAGCATGTCTTCCTCGTGAAAAGTCAGTGAGAGTTGAAGATCGCAGCCTGATGAAACAAACAAAAACACATCATCTGCAAAAAGCTGACACCCAATCCTGAGTCTACTGAATTGGATCCCCTGCAATACTCTGGCTGCACCCTGAAATTCTGTCCATAAAAGCTGTGAACACAATTGGTGACAAAGGGCAGCCTAAGTGGAGTCCAGTCCTTACTGAAAATGGATCTGATATGATTTATTTGCAAACACTGACATTGGTCATAGAGAGTCACATATATGATTTTTAAAGCTTTTTCTTGTGAATTACTGGGATATTGTTTTGTGTTGTCAGTACACAAGTGATTCAATGTAAAGATCTACTATATAAACCTCAGACAATATTCTCTCAATGTTTTTAGGCATGGTTGTTTTACATGTATAAAAAAGAAACTGCCCCTCAAACAGCCCTCTAAACCCTCTTTGATGAAGGTTTTTAAAAATATCTATTTATTGATTTTTGTCTGTTGTTCAAGCAAAATGGATTTATGTTAAAAGCAATGACATAAATAAAAAGGCAAAATGTTCCCAAAAACCTCATGGAGAAATTTTACCATAGTACTAACAAAAATAAATTAGAAAACACAGATGCATGGGTACTTTTTTTTGTAATCCAGTGACTTGTGCTCACTTTAATAGATGTATAAAAAAAGAAGGGGGGCTTCAATGAATGTGTGGAGCCCAGATTTATGTGCTACACCACTTATTACATTCTCTGACTGCAATCTATAAATCCCAGTTAAATACAGATGGCAGGGGCCGTGACTGCTGATTGTAGTGCAACATTTTCTCCCTGCTGTATATTTTCATCAGTTACAATGTACCATGCCTATTAATGACTCCAGCTCAAGGATGTGCTGTGGAAATGAACAAACGAGTATATGGAAATGTAGGTGCCATGTTCTGAATTTAGCAGGACAAAAAGCCCCCTGACGGTGATATTGGGGAGAAATTTATGTCCTCCAGAGAACTGAATTATAATCATGCTTTTGGTGACCTTGCAGTCAGGTGAGTATGAGCCTATACTTGGGTAGTTGATTCTAAATGCGTCTTGAGAAGGGGCAGATCAAACTCTGCCTAAAGCCTTCCTAAGCTCCAAACTCTCAAATCACCACTCCTGAACCAGCGGACCACAGTGCGTGGCCTCTGCAGCTCTTCTTGGCTTATGTGTATGTATTTCTGCCACTTTGTTCTCAGCCTTTATGCCTCACACCATTAGCAAGCCACCTCTCTCAGCCCCCTTCTTTTCTTCCCCTCTCCCTCTGTTTCCTGCACACGCCAGCAGGATTTAGATACCCTATGTATTATGGATGGGAAAAATAAACAGAACGCGCCAGCCATTTATATGACACACTTGTGAGATCACAGGACAGCAGCGATTAGAGTGGTCAAATAAAGATTCAGCAGGGAAAAGAGGGGGGGTAGAAGAAACTGAGATAGAACAGGTCTTATAAATCTGCTGCTTTTTTGGTGATACTACCCTCCCCATGTCGCCTTGTAGCCAATTACATTAAACCACCACTCCCACTCTTGCTGGAAGTCTATTAAAGTGGGTCTTAATCTAATAGAAGGCTTATGAATGTGTTGTTATGATAATTATTCTTCTCATTGGAGATGATAGCACCTTCATCAAGCACTGCCTGACTCCAGAGGACCTCCCTGCACAAGTAAATTAAAACAGTAACTGTGCAACATTGTTATGGGCTGCAGCATTATCAGAATACTCTTACTCAATGTTTAGAAAAAGCACATTTTGTGCTAAATAGTACTTGTTTTTTGTCTCGGGTATGTAGAAATCTACAACAGATTTAGGCTAATGATAGTACATTGACTACATTACTTTAAAAAGAAACAAAAATCTGATTCAGTTCACCACAGAGATAAAACTTACTGTATGTCTCCTACAGCATCACAAAAGCTATATACTATCTTTCCATATTCCATATTTCTCATTATTGTGACATTCGCGCTTCACATCTTGCCTTGCATGTCATTACGCCTTTCTCTGGCACACTTTCAACACAGCTGATTTGGCACCAAATGTTTCTAAGGAAAATGGAGAAGGTGGCAGACGGTGTGTGTTGAGACCTATCCTGCACAGCTTTTTCCACAAACCTTTTACTTTTCTACTTTGCTTTCATTTGCAATTCAACACACTTAGGTTTACACAATTCAAAATGCATGTTTATAGTTTGAAAAAAATGTAGACAGTTAGGGTTTACACAATTTACTATTCATGGGTTGTGCTTTCCATCCAGTCAGGTGGATGCTGCCCTATGCAAAACAACAGTCTGGGTTATATTGCACAAGCATGAAGAGTGATACTGTGCTTTGGAGATGTAGAGAAATATACAAATGACTATTTTCTTGTGTGAAACTGGCCTCCCATATCAAGAAAAGTTCTCTAATAAAATGCGGTGTTTTCTTTGTTTTGTTTAGTTGGGCGTTTTTTTTTTTTACCTTTTTTTTTTTTTTTTTTTTAAATAAATGCATGTTTGTTGATCAAAGCAGCCAAAGTTAAGAGAGTGAGAGGCAACATCAGACTGGCAGCTGCCATTTTGAATTGTTTAAGAAATTACAGTATCAGTTTCCTTTTTCTTCCTCATGATGTAAGGCCACCTCGATGACCATTGGGCTTGATACTATTCTGTGTAGGCATAGAATCACATAATATCATTACTGCACAGGTTCTCATTTGAGGTATGTTTGACTGAATGTAATCTTCCCTTAAAAAAATCTGTGTCTGATCAGCTAGTCTTATGACCGCTGCTCATTTTTCAAATGCATCAATAATTTAGCAAGTGCACATTTACAAACATTAGGAGGTACAGTATCTAGCCAATCAAAACAAAGCCAAAGTATTCTTTCTTCCAACAGTGGTAACATCATTTTTATCGTTCCACCACACCATGACAGAGGGCAACAGCATCCTTAAACTACTATATGAGTCTTCCAGGCATCTCAGCTGTTGCATATTTTGTGCTGCATTTGCTGATGTGTTAACTTTACTCTTCATTATACCAGACCGTTACAGTTCTGCACAAGGTTGTGGAAATAAAAGGTTTCAAAGCACAAAAATGCTACTGTAGGTACATGTCAGTCACTATGCTGCCAACACAGTCGAATATGATAAAAAAATGTTTTATTCTAAATCTGAATAGATAGATATTTTGTTAATGAGAAATTGTGGATTGCTGGGGCTTTTATATTACAGAATTAAGGTGCAAATTTATCAAATAGGGATCATGCAATAAATAAACAACAGAAAAAAACAAAAAGAAACAATATAATGGTTTAAATGCTGCACTCTCAAACAAAAAGACATCCTGATAGCAGAAAGTTGAAAACAAGATCCAAATGCAAAAAAATCTTATGTTTAAAAATAAATATGGCTGCAGATTTGCATTTTTTAACCCTACGGCAAAGCTTAGTTGGACAGTTTGGCAGATTTGCCAGCTGCTGTCTAAGGTAATCTGTTACACTACGGCAAGCAGCAGATGCAATAAGAACTCAACATTTTTGAGCCTTAGCATACTGGACATGTTTCACTCTGCAATATTTAACAGAAATTATTTATGACAACACAAGAAGCTCAAACGGCTGAAACCTTTCTTACAGTAGATCACACCGCACCTGTACGAGTAACACTAAACCACCTTTCATATCATGCTCAAAAGTTCATAATATCAAAGGGCACTGGCTGATGATAAGATATCCAGGAAATGTGAAAACCCGCAGAGAAAATTACACATATCCCAACAGCAATATCTTTGCCAAAATGAAAGTGATAAGTGTGTAACCTGGGTGGAAATAAAGCTATGAATATATCAGTGTATTATGGGGCAATTTTTCTGATTGTCCAAGTGGATCTAAGGTTCATGCTTCCAACTTATTGATGTGTATGGAAACAGACATGTATCACCTCAGTTTGCTAAAAATAGCTATAGTGTTACAGATCAGATAAGTCTGAAACAAAAGAATAATCAGCAAGATCTCACTGCATCTAGAAAACCTATCCTGTGTGTGTTTTGTTTGTCTGACTCTCGATGGATACTTCATCTGGCATTGCAGACTCTATTGTCACTTTGCTGCTTTGCACAAAAGGCAATCCAACTGCTCCAGCATAAACTAGCACACAGGTGACACTTTGTTCCCATGTTGTTTTTCTTGTTGGTCTTTCTTGTGGCAAGTGAAAACAGATCCTGAATTTACAGTAGTCATACCAGGTGGTTTTCTACCAGTATGCAGAGAAAGCAGCACATTTCTTTTTACAGCAATGTTTTCTTCCACTTTACTTCATGCTGCACAGGAAAGGGTTGAGAGAAAATGCAGAAGAAGTGGACAATTCGTTTTCTTTTTTTTAAATTTCACAGTCAGTGCTGCACAAAACAGTTCATTTTGGTAGAAATAGTGAACCATTTTTACAAGAAGCAAAGGCAGTGTTTCCTGTCAGCTGCATGACAAATAACACTCAGGAGTCCTCAAATGCACTAACTTTCCAAAGTTGGATAAAGACGAATTCAAGTTCTCATTTATGCATAATTCATTATCATTATTCTCTCTATCCTGTCAGTCGACGATGTGTTTGAGTTCAAGGGCAAAGATGAAATGATAGTACAAAGGGGCTGGATAACTCACAATGGTAAAATGGCATTATATCTCTTCCTTAATGTTTAATCAACGCTGTCACTGAGCCCACACAGGGTTCAGTCAGACTACTCAATTGCACTGGCTCCGCGCTGTGTGTGTTTGCACTGGTGTGCATGATTGTGTATGTGACCAGCTTAGACGTTAACGTACTGAAATGTCCTAGAAACTTTTAGAGTATTTTTGGTGCAGAATGAGGGCTGAAAATCACCAATTAAAATGTCAATGCTAAAACCAAGTCAGTACACTGGCAGACTTTCATCACAGTGATGCAGTGTGTTCCACATACATGGTTCATAATTGCTTTACCAGTTACATTAATTAATTTCCTCATTCCATTCAAAATTGCTTTGACCAAACCTGGTCATCTATTTCACATGCCAATTTCAGGAAAAAAAAATAGATCACAGAAATTTCAGATTATTACAACAACCTTACAAGGCAATATACACACACACATACATACACATATATATATATATATATATATATGTATATAAAACAGCCCCACAAAAAATATTTTCTCTCTACCAGTCTTTTGACTATTTTTTACAGTTTCCAGTATTTCTTCCAATTTCCACAGATCAAAATAGAGTGCAGCAGCAAAATAAAACATACATTTTTACATCTTTATAAAACTGAAGGACAAGAAGTTTGATACTGTGGTGATGCTTGCTTGATTATTTAGCAAGCATACTGCTTTCCAAATGTAGTTTACAGTATTTACATATATCAACTCTATAAATAAAGAGTTTTAGTTATAATGGCAATGCCACCACAACACAGACATTAGCTTAGCTGTTAATGAGGGTAGCTGCAATAACCAAGATTTGGCAATAACTTTGTGCATCTTTCCCTCGACTTAGTGACTCAAGGGCAACAAATTTATTTTCTTTTTCCAACAATGTGAAAGAAGGGCCCTGCAAGATTTTGTTTAAAGGTAGAGTCCGGAGTCCCCCCACTGTTTCTGTTTGCAAACAGCAGCATTCAAACTGAGCGCCCCTCCCTCTCAGGCTAATGGCCGCCTCATTCTTCAGCCTGTTCAGCTTCAAGCATCTCCTTCAGAGCTCAGAACCGGGTAAAAGCCAAACCAATATTAACCCTGGTTTTGCAACATGCACTATCTAAAGCTCTTACCTTTTCTTCAGTGTATCCGCCGTTTTTCTTTCTTTCTTTTTTTTTGTCCTTTTGTGTTCGAGTGACTGGCTTCTGCTCCAATCATGAGCTTATTCCCACACAGAGTCATGGCCTTAGCTCTGTCACTGGCTGGCAATATAAACAGAAATCTCCACCCAGAAACATCCAGACCAGACCATAACAAAGTGAAAGAGCGAATTCCAGACAGGGGGAGACAGAGTTGCATTCAAACTCACCACTGCATGCGAGCAGAGGCCCAAAGGCGTGGATTGAGATGGATTTCACTTGCACACGTCTAATGTTTATTTTCAGGGGGGAACTTCAGACTCTACCTTTACATAATGAAAAATTCCTGGAATTAGAAAATAGAGCCCCCCTCGGGTCAGTTGTCAAGCTAGTTAGGTGAAGGGGCTTTACTGTATTTTAGCAGCACAGAAAAAAAAAAGTTAAACAGATGAACAAAAATAAAACAACTGTGAATAACAAGAACTGTTTTATTCTGCCTATTTTGCCAACTGCAACATGCTAGACTGACAAACTTAAGCAAAATAAAAGACTTTTACAAAAAAATGTTCAAATGTCAGTAACTCCAGCGTCCCATTATAAAACTACTTCACAACCACAACAGAGAACCCACAGCACATCCTCCATCTATTGACAGATAGTGAGATATATTCGGTCTCTATAGGTACACTGGACCCATGTGGCACTACACAAAGAACACCACTGCTCAACATCTTTTAAAGTTTACATTGAATTTACTTCTCAGGGGACACTGAAATTCCTTCTGCATAGAAATGAACCTTCAGGATTTGCATGTGCTGTACAACTGTACAATAAAATGACACTGTGTGAGGATGAGCAAGAATCCCATTTTGAGTCCTAAAAATAATATTTTGATCTTTGGTAATCTAGTAGAAATTGATTACTGATCCTATAATCTAGTAGAAATTGATTACTGATCCTGATGTTGTGATCAAGTGATTTTTGTTTGGTGGGACCAAATAGGAAAAAGAGTAACAGGTCCTACTTGTAATAATGAACCAACAGTTATCACTCAGCTGCTCCCATCAGCTGTACTGAGTATTCAGTGGCCGTTTTCTCACTGTAGGAACCTTTTGAAGTTCCTGTAACCTTTTCAGGAATAGGTCCATTTTTTCAATTTGTTCATTTGGACAGAAAGAAACTAGGGAGTGACGAGTAATAAGCCCTTAGTTCCTACTGTACAACCCTAACCCTACTCTGAGACAGGGTCTTTTCAGGGTTCTATAGGAACTCAACTAGACCTCTGCAACTGTTGACAGGCATTTTGGGCCCACTGTTCATTATCAAAGTGCTTAGATTTGTTCAGAACAGATTTTTATTATTATTATTCTTTTGAACTGCAGTTCAATAGCAATGTTTTATTAACTAAATTATATTTGAGATTTTTTTTATCAATATTATTATCACTATTTTCAGTTTCTAGTTATGAGTTACTGTTGTGAATTTTGCCTTTTTTATGATGGGAGGGTGCCAATAAACCTGAGCACGACTGAAGAACATGTAAGCTACGCCCCTAAAGTAACAAGTCACTTCACTGTTGTGTCACGTTGGTCCCTTTAAAGAGGGGGTTTTATGTCATTATTAGGCATATAATTCCCTTTTATGGCACAACCAAACAACGGGTATACCCTCAGTAGTTCTGAAAATACAGTAAACATTACAAAAAAAAAAAAAAACCTCAAGAAATGTGACATCACTCCATGTCTGTATCTGACGCCTTAAAAATTCACCACTGTCCCTTTAAGAAGCCTCCTGCCATTACTGACACGCCCTCTCCACTTTACACAACACCATCATGCTCTAGTTGGGGGGAGCTCAGCAGGGGAGAGGGAGGGGCTTCGTGATATGGGAGGTGCTCTGTGGTAGCAGCCGTTCTAGCAGCCATGTTGGTTTCCACAGGAGATTCAGGGATTTCTCAAATATCCGTGAATGAGTCAAAATAACCCCTGGGGCATGTTGTATGGGGAGGGAATGACATAATAACATAATAAAAAGCTCATAAAAGTTTATTTTGCATGTTACCCCCCCCCCCCTTTAAGGTGCCTGACTGATATGTGAAAGCAAAATGAAAAAGTTCCCCTGGGGAAGGGTCGTTCCCTGAACTAATTTGGACAGTTCTTAGAACTGTTTCGAAAGGGGCTGCAGTATTGATACACTGCTTCTCTTCTTTGGCTCCACAGCCCACATCTTTACTGCTCTGGTTCATAGCCAGTGCTTTCAGAAGCCTTGATGCAAGCAGCTACAGCCAGCTCTTTTCAGCAAAGGCCCTGATAAACCTGCATGCTACCTGTAAAGCACTGACAGACAAAGTTAGCCTCTCGTTGCTGGAGCTTTTGGCAGCTAAAGAGCCTGATATTTCCCCCAGGTGTTGCTGGAGAGCAAAGCAAAGCTATTGGCAGAATAACATTGGACTGACAGCCATCAGTTTGCCTGAAAATGATGCCAAATGAGTGTTAATGATGCCCCGTGTCTGCTGTATGTGTAAACAGTATCTGGCAGTCTGTCCCACATGTAAACTTTGTTTCATATTCAAAATAAACAATTCAAATCAAATCATATCAGTGTTTTGTTTGGATAAAAACATAGATGTATAGCTATAGATTTCAATATGAAGATATAAATTAAAAGTAACTGAATTTAAAATATATAATCCTTTTTAGTTAAAATGATTAGCATGGAGAAATTGGCACAATTTTTAGGAACAAGTGAATAAATGCCATGCCAAAATACTTTCCAGAATTATTTTCAATTCAAATAAACACAAGCTAAAATGGTGATAACATTTTTTGTAAAACAGAAAATTACTTTTATTGCCTCTGCTTTCCCCGTCAGGTGCACACTAATTACATCATGTTTATTTCTCAAATCCACACTGGATATTTGTCAAAATGTTTGAGGTCCTAAAGTTTGGACAATTAAGTACAAACAAAATCTAAGTTGGTGTTTTCTTTTCCTTTATTTAAAAAAAAGAACAAAATCTGTGGTGCGATAGTTGGATCTGAAATGACCAGCAATGTCTTCAAGCATATACTGTACGCTTGTCAACTGGCACTGGCACTTGGAACTTTGATATAATGTAAAAGCTGTGTGTATAAATTCATTTTTAGTACTGCAGGGAAATAATTTGTTTTTGTACATTTCTGAAACATTCTTTTCACAGTTAAATAAATCTTTTAAATTTCAAACTGACACTTTATTGAAAATTCAATTTTTGCAGCCAGCTAGATATCATAAAAATGTTGGTGCAGATTCAGTTGATCAATAATAATTTTCTGCCAGTTTTGCCCGCAGAATTAGATTTTACTCATGGCAGGGGCTGCACTTCTTCAGTGGGACAGACTCCATCACCACTGTGTTGGTCTGCAGCTGGAAAGAGTTGTCAGTTGCCTCATCATGGGCGTACTTTCATTTCATCCATCAGTTCTCCAAACCGCTTAATCTATTTTGTGCTCATGCTTTTTTTTTATTTATTTATTTCATGCTTAAAACAGGAGAGCACATGGCTCACTCTCTCTAGCAACTTCCTCCAGCTCCCACTGGGAGATTTCCCGGCACTCTTAGTCCAGCTGTAAGATATTTGCAGTGAATCTTGGATCAACCCTCCCTGAGGCCGCTGTCCAGCTAGCTGTGCCCAGTTAACCTTGAATGTGAGGTCTTAGTAATAGCAAGTTTTGGTATGAGTGATCCAGCTTGCTGCAGATTTTGCAAGCAAGTGTGACTGGGCCAAAATGTGGGTTTTTATTGCATTGGATTGTTTAAAATTTTAACTGCATGTACTTTTTACTTTTTAATCTTGGGTTTAACTGAGTGAGACACCTTTAAGTAGCGTTTTAAAGACTATTACAGGACTCCCTGGTGTTTGAAATAAAATGCTTTGAACTGTTAATGTGGTTTTACTCTGCTACAGTTGTAAAAGTCCTTTGGGCTTTTAGAGACCTGGCTTCGGACAGCCACGAGGCCTTGCCATTTTTAGTTGTTTTATTCCAGTTTTACTAAATTTTCTGTAAGTTTTAGTTTTTACTGCATTTTAGCAATTTTTATTTCGTATTTTTAGTCTCAGCAACAAAAAAAGGATACCAGTTGTAGTTTAAGATAAGCCATTAGTATATTGTCATGATCCCTGATTTTTGTTCTATTTCATTAGTTCCTTGTTTTGTCATTGGTCATTGAGTTATGTCTGGTTTCCTGTTTTATTTTATAGTTAATCTCCTTGTATAATAAGTTTTATTTTATTTCCTGCCCAAAATCTGTTGACACCTGCCACCACAGTCACACCACGTATGTGTCATCCAGTTTTGATGCACATAGGCAAGAAAGGCCCCTCTTGCAATGTTCGTGTAGGTCACACCAGGTAAATCCCTTTCAGTCTTGTCAAATGCAACTGATAGCAGAGATCAGTCATACAGAACGTTTTTTCCTGATTATGCTGACAAGTCTACCCAAACGTAGTTTTAAAGATATCTAGCTATGAGATGGTGTCATGTCACTCCTCAACACCATAATCGAATTTTGAGAAGGGCTAAATGTTCTTTGTGGACGAATACATTTGCTGCCATTAAGATACGTTGTCTTACAACTCAAACATAATGCTACTGCAATATAAAATTAGGGATGCCGGCTGACTTTTACCTACAACAATCTACTTTCGGTGCTTAGATGTGACTCATTAATGATCCAGAAGTTGTGTTTTCTGGTGTTTCTCCCATCTATTTGGCTTGTGTGCTAATCTGGTCCTCATCAAGCTGTCACTTGCTCCTAGAAGAAAAGTTTTCTACAAGACTCTGGAAATCATTCCAGCTGAAGTGACCAAGAAACAAGCTTGTCTTTAGCCAAACACTGCCATCACTGTAGTCTGTGGTAGTAAAGTGCTGAATGCAAATTAGGCCTCATTTACACTGTCAGTGAAATGTGACCCAAATCCGATTTTTTGCTCTTATGTGACTCAAATCCGATCTGGTTTTTGACAATGTAAACAGGAAAAAGACACATGCATTAGGATCTGATATGGGCCACATTATAAAATATGTGTAACCACACATTTAAAAAATCGGATTTAGGCATCAAATCCGATCTGGGCATCAAGACCTGACAGTGTAAATGTAGCCTTAGAGTCCTCCCCTTACAAATTATGAAATATCTTCTTTTGTCTTCTTGTACTGCCTCAATCCATTTCTCTTTAACTTAGATTTTTGGAAACTCATGCAAGTATAACTAGGGGTCTTTTGTTTCTACTTTAGGTACTAGGGCACACAACGAAGGTTACAATATTGTTACCCTATGGCTGCAGCTACCGATTATCTTAATCAAGTAATCTAGCGATGCTTCTGACGATTTATCGAGTAATCGGATAAATTGGACATTTTGCATGTTATTTAAATTTCACAACTTAACCCTCAGCTCCCTAAGCTTTCTGAATGGGTAGTGAATGACCTTTTATGTTGCTACTTTGTTTCTACTAATGCAAATAGCATACAACTTGGTCAAGGTGTGTATTTTGGCTTGACTCATGATATTCTAGAAGATGGGTTGTCTAACTCTTTTTCTAAGGTCTCCAATAAAAATACACCTCATTTACTCCTTAGTGCCAATCTGTGCCACATTGACTTTCATTGTAAAGGACCTTTCTATTATCAAATGCCATTTCAAAATAGATTTTAGGATAACATTTTTTCACCTCACACACTTGCACTACACTTGATGTAGTTTGAACTGTTTTCCATGACATAAGACCATTTAATCAAAAGGTCCCCCACTTTTTATCTTATTGATGAAAAAACCCATAGACTTCAATTTTATTTCAGCAAATCAGTGTCCTTCAAAAACTCGAAATGCTTGGCACATCCAAGCACACATTCTCTCATGTGTGAACGTGAAAGGGTCTCAAATTTGTAATTTTGGTGTTTGTCTTTTTTCAAGCATTTTGATCAGACTGATCATATGTTAATTATTTAGGTCAGTCTTTTGCAAGGGAATTTAGTCCCCTCTCTGTAATGCACTGCCATTCCAGTTCAATTTGGAATTGGAATTTTTCCCACATTTTTTTGCATTTTATCTTGAAACAACTTCTCATTAAGCTCTTTAAATTGTGGTTGCTAAAATCTAATGTGCTGCATTTGGCCTGCCCCCTACAGGCTATTATTTATTTTTATTTTAACCCACTTTTCAGTTTTAGGCAGTGGGAACATTGTCGGCCAGATCTTTTAAAGGTTTGCATGTAAAAAAAAACGTGAGCTATCTCACTGCACACACAAAAAATGTACAAACTGATCTGTTGACAGTGTGTTAAAAGGGTTTGGTATAAAAAAATATGCTAAATAGCGCCTCTTATCCATTTAGTACTTTTTCTGCAATGAATATGCAATATGGGGCATTTACACACAAAAGTGTGTGTAATGGGAGGAGAAAATGTAAATGTATTAATTTAGCACTTGAAAAGCAAATTATCAACCGTGAGATTGCCTTGCTGGTTTTTCGCGTCTATTTTTGTATATTTGAAAAGCAGGTTCAAACTTGAAGTTTTGTGCACAAAAGGCTGCAACTTCTGAGCAGGACAATCATGGGCACGCACAAATCTAATTCAAAATCATTTTTCATGAGCAGTAAGGGCCGCGTATCTAGTTCTCATTAATTCAATAAAAATCAGTACAGCCAACCACTATTTAACACAATATTCTAGATAAATGAAAGTTTGCAGCCACTGTGGAGCTTAATGAGAACTAAAGCTGCATTAATTGTGTCTTTTTATTTCCCCTTTTTGCCAATGTAATATTTTAACTTGAATTGTAGCACCTGGACAGGATCACAGGATCCCCTGGCAACGCAAGCTCTGAAGCCGTTGGCATGGTGCCAAACTGCGCACCTCATGCGTAATAGAGACCATGTCAGAGCTGCAGACACTTCATTTGTTCAGCAACTCCTGATCCATGTCCTCATAAACTGGACACTTCTGAAACTCTGCACGGATACATGTTGTATTATTTAAATTTTTGTATTTATCATACTTATTTTAAATTGTATTTTCATCTCCTTCCTCCACTAATATCTCCCTTTGTGGGTCATTTTTCCTTTTGCGCTGTCGTCTCTCGCAATTCGCCACACGCAAAACCCTTATTTATTTATTTTTTTTTGTTATACTTGTATGATCCCCGAAGGGAAATTAGGGCTCTGCATTTTACCCATCTCTGTACTGTGAGTAACAGAGAGCAGTGGGTTGCTACTTAAAGCGCCCGGGGAGCAGTTGGTGGGGGGTTAAGGACCTTGCTCAGGGGTCCACAGTGGTTCACCCAGGAGTCGTGTCGGGGGATCGAACCCTAGTCCTCTGCGCCCAAGCCCATGACGCTACCACCGGGATATCCACTCCCCATAATATAAGGGCGTTTCCTACATGTTTGCACCCGCTGTCATTTACACCTTCATTCTTGGTAAGTCACTCGCAAACGGTGGTTCAGCCACTTATGCAAAATTCCAGATTGCTTGGGCACGCAAATTTGGATCTTGATAAATCCGGCCCTAAGTGTGCAAACTGGAACTTCAAGGGTTAAAATTTTGAAACTCACTGTTTTTGTCAGTGATAACAGCCATGACAAAAAAAATGCAACTTTTAATTTTTAGATAATATTTACAGGCCAGTCCATGCCTTTAAGAAGCTTAACATAACTGTTCCTGTTACATTAAGCTTAACACTGTAACACAAAGAGTAAAGATGAAACAAAAACATTTTGATACCTTTTTTACATACTCCAGGGCTCTGATAATCCTGCACAAAAAAATAATAATAATTTTGCACTTACCATATTTATTTTAACCTTCATATTATGTTAAGGGTCAATTTGACCCGTTTCAGTTTTTGTGTTGAAAAAAGTACTGTTTATCTTTTCTTTTTCCTCATGAAATTTTGTGACTTTTCCTCATCTGGGGTCATGAACTGATGTGTAAATTTTGAACACTCTGATGTGTTCTGGAGTGTCTCTGCAGAGTTTGTATACAAAGATGATGTTAAGGGTCATTTTGACCCGGACTCTTTAATATAGGTAAGAACATGTTCAGGTCAAACATGAACATGTCTCTTTGATGTAATTTATTTTGATTTCATAATTATTTATAATTTAATTGCATCTGAATAGATATTTAGACCCAGAGAGCCAGGTGTGGTGAGGGTAGAAACTTTCTCTACCTGGTCCTGGTCTTTGTCACTGTTCTCATGTTATCTCTTTGAAAACGCACTAAAAAATGAGCTCCAGAAGGTTTACAGCTGAAGAAGCTCTATAACAGATTTTTAACCAGGCTAGTGATGAAGAAGAACAGATTACAGAGACAAAGATTCTTTCAGAACCTGAGTACCATATTTTTGATGATCCAGATTGTAATTTTATAATTTTTTATGAAGAGGAAGATTCAAGGGAGGAGTCTGAAATCAACCAAGAATGGAATGCTGGCAAAATTGTACCAATGTTGTTTTTCAGGAAGAACTGAGCAAAGCACTTGTCTCTCCCAAGATCCAGAGGTGAGCCAGGTCAGCTCGACCCCCAGCAGCTGTATTGTAGCTATCATTGAAAAAGTCAAGTTTGTGCCATCCAACTGTGACAGTTGACGGTCCTGTCACTATGCCTCCAATTGATCATGCGCCTCGTGTACTTGGCCACAGGGATATTTTTTTGGCTGAATGGTTAGCATGCATGGCTCTTACTCAGGAGATTTGGGTTCAAACGCTCCCTGGGCCATTCTTCATCCTGTTATACAACCATTTTACAAAGGGTTGAGTAGATACAGGTGTAAAGAAACGGAAAGATGCCAGGTCTGTCCCTTCCAAGAGGACAGTAAAACAAGCATCGTTTGCGTTTAATGCAAAATTTATATTTCAAGAAAGCACTTTTATATTCAATCCATCATATGTAGAACACATTGAAAATGATTAACATCAAATAATCTCAGCAAATGGGGCAAGTTACAAAGAAATGACGTGAAGAAAGAGCAACTCAATCTAAATAGTTATCAAAAATAGTTTTGGAATTAAAAATTATACTGTCTTTCTCTTTTATATATGTTTATCAAATCAAAAATACATTTGTTAATTGTTTTAACCTAGTTTTTTGACTGTTCTGAATGGATTTACATAGTATGGGTCAAAATGACCCGCAACATAATCAATGTAATTTTTTTTCAACATAATATGAGGGTTAAGCCCATTTTCAGTTTTTGGAAGTTGGAAGATTGTGTATGCAAAGTGGAATTTAAAGGTTTGAAATGTTAAATCTCATTGATTTTTTGCTATTGATGGCTAGGCCAGAATTCTGTGATGACAGCCATGAAAGGAAATGGCAACTTTTCATTTTTAGATAATATTCACAAGCCATTAACTGACACTGGCCAGTCTGTGCCCGTAAAGGAATAGTACACCCACAGAATGATGTAACTTTATTTTCCACTTACCCTCACGGTGAGCAAGACTCTAGAGCACTTTTTTAATATGACAAATGCAGCCAGAGATTACAATAGGAAGCCCCCCCCCCCCCCCCCCCCCCCCACTTTCATATAATGGAGTTCGATTGTGCCCGAGCCAAAAATGTCCATAAAAGTGGATAAAAACTTGTTAATCTTCCTCCATACTGCTGCTCGTCCAATGTAATTAAAGTGTCCTGACTGGGTAGCGTCCAGAATTTACTTAAAACTACGCCATTTAGTATATTTTTTGAGCCTAAACAGTTCTACATCGCATCTCCTGCGAGCACGCCGATGCGCGTTCATGAAACTACGGAAGGCGCGGCAGACGAGATTGCGCGTTCTCTTTTTCTTTCTTTCTTTGTTTTAAATCAATATCCAACCCCTCTTGTGTTTGTCCCGGTTTGTCTGCAGCTCTGTCACTCTTAGCACAATGTAAACAGCGAATTTCTTTTTCTACGCTTGTATTATCGGCAGACTAGACTCTGAATGCTGAGGCTTCCAAAGTTTCCTGAACGTGCATATGCACGCTTCGTGGAAGCAAGATGTACTACTGTTTAGGCTCTAAAAATACTGTATACTAAATTATGTCGTTTCGAGTAAATTCTGGATGCTACCCACTCAGGACACTTGGATTACATTGGACAAGCAGTATGGAGGAGTAGCGTTAATACCAGCTTTGTCAGAGAGGAGGACGACAACGAGGAGGGGAAAAAAATTGCAGTGCTGAGCTACTTTAGCAGAAATTCAGCAGTTTTCCGTGCTGTAACAGGAGGGACAGCACTACCAAGGACCAGTGGATTATATTTATTCAGTGAGGATGTGCAGTCGGTAAGCGTTGTTGCTTGGGTAACTTATCTTTTGTGTAAGAGACCAGTAAACGATGGTCGACAAACGGACAAGTTGCTAATGTAGCTACAAAAGCTACATTACGTCAGATGTCCGCTCCTTATATTCATCAGAGTCCAGCCCTTTTACTCCGCGGATTCTCTTTATCAGCCGCACTGTTACCTTTTTATCATGTTTCTCTCTGTTGGGTCATCATTTCCTTCACTTGGTCTGTTCTGATAAAACTTAGTTTTGGCTTTGCCTCGTGAATGCGCTTACAGACAGGTCTAATTCTTGTGCGTATTCTCGCGACAAACAAATGTTGGGGATAAAAAGAGGTTCAAATTAGCTCATTAAATTTTCCTCCCACCCAACTATAATTAAAAATTCATTTGAAGATAATTTAAGAAGGATTGTGTATGTAAAACACTAGGTTATGACACCTTTAAAATATTTTGAACCGAGACTGGCCCACCAGGTATTGATGGAAAGCTTCTGAATGAAAACAAGTGCTTGTACACTGTCTTGTTTGTGTATATGTACTTGTCTAATGTATTTGTCTAATAAACTGAAACCTAAACCTTCCTCCCACCATCTAAAGACATGTACATTAGGTAAACAGGTCTCCCTTGAAAAAGAGACTGTCTCAATGGGACTTACCTGCATAAATATAGGTTAAATAAAAAAAATAAAAAAAAGACCTTCCTCCCAGTCCTGTTATTCTATACAGTAGCTTACTAAGGTGGTCTGTAAAGGATGAACAAGGTGACAAAAAGCTACAATATAATCAGCAGGATGTTATAATGGTCAAATTATTGTTTCATGAAAACAAACATGAACCAGGTGAAAAAGGTAACCAATGCACTCTGTTTATCTTAATCAAATCTGAACTTTTTTCAAATACAAATAGGGCAGCCCCCTACCATACTCATGCCATATTGGTCTCTATCACAATCTTACTCCAAACAGGCTTGTTGACTGGATGTAGCCTAGACACCAGCAACCTTAAAATTAGCGCTGCTAAACTATTATACCTGTTCATGAACTGAGTAACTTCTCCATCACAGTGATAATAGTTAAATAATTTTCTCTAAATGACTGAAATACGGTGATTAAAAACAAACAAACCCCCGGGATAGACCAAAGTTATTTTATTTTAAATCTCCTGATGCAACCAGCCCACCAGGAAAGTGCCCAGAATGCCTGGTGGCCAGTCCAGCCCTGTTGAGCAGCCACCACACCCAGGGGAGATGGGATTGATGGAGGGTGAGGGACGAGAGTATTTTCTACAGTATATATATGTACATGCAATAAACTGGGTAAAAGTGCAAGAAAACAACTAAATTAAAAAAAAAAAACAACAGTTAGTCGTATGTAAAAGCATCCTCCAACATCTTGAACCTCCAAATGTACACGTTAGGCTATTAAAGCTACTATAGGCAGGAATTGTGAAAGAATGAACAAGCATGTCCAGTTTTTTATGCTAATGGTTGATGAAGTGTTAAAAAACAAAAAGAACAAGCCCACCCATGTCTCTCTCCTTTGCCTTGAATAGGCTGTGTAGTGCATAATGTGCTATGCTTTCCATGCTGTCCTACGGATGTGACGTCAATTGCATACCAAGGTTATAATAGTTTGGGATTTTTAATTAGTTTCAGTTTTTATTTCGTTTTGACTTTTTGTTTTTCAATTTAGTTAGGTCTTTGAGCAGATTTGCTAGTTTTTATTAGTTTTTATGTTTGGAAAATGTTTAGTTTTAGTTTAGTTTTTATTAGTTTCAGTGTTAGTTTTAGTTTTTTAGGGTTTTCTGGGTTTTTAGTGAATTATAGGTGTTTTTCTGGTGTGACATTCAAAATCATCAGAAAGTCATTTGGAGTAAAACCAGTTGAGCAAAGTAAAAAGATTAAATAGGAATAGATTTCAAATCAACCCGACAGGCTTATGTATTATATTGATTTACAAAGACTAAAACTAGGGGTGTTTCTGCGAAAATTTTAGTTAGTTTAAGTTAGTTTTGCAAAGACACAATACAGTTTCAGTCAGTTATCGTTTTGTTAAAAATTTTATTTTTATTTCAGTTAACTGAAATGTTTTTCGATTTTAGTTTTCGTTTTTTCGTTAGTTCTAGTTAACTAGCTATAAAAACCTTGTTGCATACACATCCCCGACAGTTTTGATACAGGAAGAAGATGGTCGCAGTGAATTCAAACACTGTAAGGGATAATTATGGATTCTTCTGCCGTCAGCAAAAAATCCAGATCAACTGAAAGGCCACTAAAAAGTGGCACTATGAAGAAAAAGACTTATCAGCGTCGTAAACAACATTGCAGCTTCAGTTTGTGCACGTTCTCGTGCCGGCTTGGCAGGTGGCTGCAATTACCCGCAGCGGCAGTCGCGTCACTCGCAAGTCTCATTTCTTAATCCTGCCTCAAGTCCCTTTAAATGTGAAGCAGCAGTTAGCACATGACTATTCCGGGAAAGGCTGTCACACTGTGTTCCTCTACAGAGTTATTTTCATGTGTAGTGTCACAAACAAAACAGCAAAAATCATGTCTGTGATCACAAATTGTGTTTACAGAGTTTCAAACCATGAGACTAATGTAAGTATACTATGATATATGGCTGTACAAAATAAAGACATAGAGGTCACCATTTCTAAAATCCCAGAGCTAAGGAAGTGATGACCTTACTGACCTTAATGTCTACTGAGAAATTTACAAATGTTCATAAAAAGCAGTGGTTGATGCACAGCTGTAGAGCACTTCTAATAATAACTTGACCAGGCTGCAGGTATGTAACATCCATCCACCCTTTTTCTGTAATACTTGTTCCTCTTCAGGGTTGCAGGGAAGCTAGAGCCTATCCTAGCTATTCCCAGCAGGCAAAAAGCAGGGTACACCTTTGACAAGTCACCAGTCTATCACAAGGTCAACACAAAGAGAAAAACAACCACTCACACTCACATTTACTCCTAAGGAGGATTTAGAGTGATCAATTAAGTATTGAAACATGAGAGAAGATTTTCTCCTCATTGGCAACAGCACTTTCAAGATAAAAATCAAGGGCTTCCACAAACACTGCATATTAAACACAATCATTATCTGGAGCAGATTCCAAGTATCTCTGTGTACTTGGCTAATCTTCTGCAGTAAATTTAAACATATTTAGCTACAGTGAATTTATGCTTAACATTAATTTATCATCATGAACACTTTGGTATACTGCATATCCCAAGTTAATAAAGCCAGCCCAGGCCTGATGCTTATTCAGATACACAGTGTCCCTCTGTTGCAGACGATTAAGATTTCCCAATAGGATGTCATTACGTTTGATGAAGAACTATCACTTCTACCTATATTATTTCCCTTTCAAAGTGGTCCCTTGAAAAAACAACAAACACGCCAAGATGTCACCATACACCAGGCATCATGAGAAGAGAAAATTATGATCTCTTGACAAGTCCTATTTAGATGTGTGCACTGGAACACATTAGGCCTTTTATTTACTCCCTCTGAAGACATTAACAACACTTTGTGGCACAGATTGCCTGCCAGATCTATGCTGTGCTGATGCATGTTTTAAGATTCTACACTGGGTCCAATTTTCATTTCAAATTATCCGATTACCTATTTTCAAATACATGTGTAAACAGGATTATATTTGTTTTTTTTAGAGCATATGACCATTAATTACACATCATATCCCCTGCAAGAAAAAAAAAAAGGATTAGGAGATGTTAGATTTACGAGATTAATAGTGCATGAAACTCTCCCACGCTCTTCCAACAAGAGGAAGGCTGGGAAGATGGGATGGGTTAGTAGCAGGCACATCTCATCTTGCTTCTGTTTAATGTCATGTAAAGTACATTCATCTGAGTGGAAGCAAATAATCTACTACTACAAGGAGAGCCTGTGGCAGCAGACGACAGCACCGGGGTGTTCAATCAGCAGTCAGCAGAGTAACGAGAGTGAAATCCTTTCCTGTGGTGTCTAATAGCATAAGTCCTTCTATCACCAACATGGGCAGGAGTCCGGGGCAGAGGTGAGCCCGCTTCTCGTGTTATCAGAACCACGGCGACAGATCCTCTGCAGATGTGTGCGCAGAATACAAAAATAGCCTGGTTTAATGACCGTGGCAAACTTCCAAAAATGTGTCGCCTTTTTGTGTCTATAAACTGTGAAAGTTATCTGACTGGGCGAGAGGTGTCTCTCTGGCAACCCCCCTAGTCAATTTGTGTCTCAAGTCAGAGCCTTTACAGATCAGACTATTTGATCCAGCCCCAATGGCTCTGCCGTCTGCTCCTGAGCAGCTCTGGCCTATTGACCGAGGCAGCAGTGTCACCAGCACCGGCAGATGCCACAGAATTTCCATTTGGTTCATTTTAGAGTTTGGGAAAAAGGGATGGCTCAGGAAATAAGAACATGTCAACACTGATTCACAAAAAAAGGGGAAAAAAAAACCTATTTTGTTGCTGTCCCTGATGAGTTTGTGTGTTTGTGAGACAAGAAGTGTGTGTTTCTGTCTGCGATTGTGGTTTGCCACAAGTTTTAAACTACAAAAGCTGAAAAAAGTGCTGTAACATATAACCTTATTCTCTGCTCACCTTAAATATCATATTATTTTTAGTTGGATGCAAATAAGTAAAATGATTGTCAAAAATGTTCTTTTTTCCTTTGATGTATAGACTCCCTGAGCAAAACAGTGTGAAAAGTATACTGGGCTGTATTTAAAAATGTTTTGACGTTACTTGAGATTCCATGTTATGCAACTTTAACTTTTCATTCCCGCTATTGTTGACAAAAAAGTGCTTTTCCTTTATTTATAGCTTTCTTAATCACCTCCGCTTATTACACTTGCCTAATGATGTCTTTCAATTCTCTATGTCTATAAATTCTCTTTGGCAGATGATTAAACCTGATTATGTTTTTTAGGATCTACTTTGCAGCACAATTGAAATTAAAAGAAATATATTGACAACAAATATTAACTGCAGCTATTTATAACTTCAATATTTTTTTAAAGTAGCTTTCCCAGCCACCAAATTGCATAAAAATAGAACGCATGTTCATCTTTATAGCCGCAACTCCAACGTCCATCTTTTTAATCTGCTAGTACGACACATTTTCCAACACATTTTTACTTAAATTGTTTTTGTTACAAATTTAGAAGACAAAAGAAAACTGAATTTGTGAAATTCTTGCTGTTCCAATCTGATGTACTTAGAGGAATAATAAGAGTCTGATTTGCTTGAATAATTAGCTGTGCTACTTTCAAGTAGACAATTTAACATTAGACAAAAAACAACTGGGAGGAAAGTAATGCTTGGACTAAAAAGAAGTCTCTGTATGTCCATATGCCCATTGCTGTTCCATTTGCACATCCTTAGATATGCAAGTGTATCACAGTTAAATTGTTTGGGTATACAAGTTAGTGTTTGTGTGAGTCACATGGAAAGATGTGTGGATGAAAGGCTCTGGCCTTGACCTCTGTTTCCTGGGGTCACAGACTGTGTCTCTTGTCTTTAGTGAGTGATCGAATCTGAATCACCACCCTGGGCAAAATTGCGAAACTCCAGTGAACTTGGATGTTAAGTTTTATGTAAGTTTTATTTCTGCTTAACAAAGTGTAAGGGATAAGGAAAAACTATTTTATTAGACTATTTTATTTACCTGGTCAACACCAAATTTGAAAATATTTGATGATTCTCAGTCCAGCTTAGATAATTGTTCAGTTTTTTAAAAAAAGAAAAACAAACAAACAAACAAATGTATACTTATTACATTTTTAAGTTTCTGTCTTTGTTTGTTCCTTTGGGTTTTTTTAGTATTGGACTGAGAAGTATTGGCTGGTACTCAATCTTAAATGATTCAGCTCCATATCAAGTGAAAAAAAAATGTTTTGGATATTTCTAGTTTGAAAAGGAGCAATGAGACAGAAACACTGACTATTAAACAATGTTTAAAAAATGATGCAGGCTAATGACAAACAAACAGGTTGTCAATCAATAACAAACACTATAATTAGGAGAAAACATCCAGCCAATGCCACTCATTGATAAACTTCTCTCCACTACTGTCCCGATCAGAAGCAAGAGGGAAATACTGTACTCTATGACATGCATGAGATTTCCACATGGGAGCAAACATAATTCACAGCATTTTCAAGTGCTTCTCTCAGAAAAGTCTCAAAGTCCTCTTAAGAAAGATGGGATAGAGGGGTGGTGAGGTTATGTGTAATACTTTCATCCATGGGACTCTAATTTAATACCCTGGTACAACAACAGTCCCCCCTCAGCCACCCCATCATCACCTCTGGATTACATTCAGTTACTACAAAAAGAACACATTTGTTACTTACTGTTGTGTTCAAACTGGCTTGTAAATCAGATACTTAAACAAATTGTCAAAGAAATAATAGACAATGAATTAATAAAACAAATACTAAATAAATTAGGGTTATAAAACAAAACAAATTGGTAACTGTTAATGAAAAACATCATTGCTAGGACTACTGTACAAGTCTTTTAGAGTGCCATCATTATGTTAATGGGGTAAATTTAGTCATTTTTTTTTTACTTCACGTTCACCAACATTGCACTCAATTTGAAAATAATCATACGTCATAATTGTCTGCGTTAACAAACACTAGGGCACTTCTGGGAGAAGAGCTATAAGACCCATGACATCATGGGCATGTTATTTACATCTGAATACAAATAGATATATAAATATATTCACATTTTGTTTTACAAATTGGGAAAAGTAACATTTTAGCCAAGTCTGATGGTGCCTCACAAAGAAAAGAATGTTCCCAATCTCAGCATACAGTAGTGGCCCAACACTGTATTAATCCATTTTCCACTTTGGAAAATCTGGAACTCAACAGACAAGCACATTTTGAATAAGCGCTACACAGATAAAACCCATAAACCATCCACGGGGTATCTGTTGTTGTAAAATGACTGTGCGCTATTTTCTTCAGTGTTACATTTAATAAAATTTACTGGTTTATTTTCCTGTTAAGAATCCACATTCACTTCAGACTGTTGACTTTGCATCCTCGTTTTTTATGCAGAAACAATGACCAGACCAGTGCTGACACTTTTCACAGAAGACCGACCGGAAAGCAGATGGATTAATGATGGTCCAGCTATAAGCATCATGTACAACACCAGAATCTCCTGTGAAGAAGGAGCTTGCTCCATACATGAATTTGTCATTTTTCCTTTTTTTTTCTTTTTGCGTGTGCGTGTATATGTTTTTTGTTTTGTTTTGGTTTTTTATTGTATGATGTATAAAAATTATATTGCAAAGAAAAACATTGTTTACTGTGTGCTTTTACTATTGTGAGAAATATGTATCATCAAACCCTTAATTCCTCTTTTATACAATTCAGTATGGTAAATAGACAGCTAACACTAGCAGTCTGTGTTCTCCTCATCAAAATTTCACTTTGTTAACTGAGCTGATCTCAAAAAGACATACAGATTAAATGTTTTTCCTTTTTGTTACTTCACTTTCACCAACATTGCACTCAATTTGAAAATAATCATACGTTAAGATCATACTGTACGTTATGATCTAAAAATGTTAGATCTTAACATTTTTATTGTAACATTGTTTTGTGTACCTTTATAATTAAAGAGAAATAAGAAAGTAAGTTTGGACTTCATGATAATCATTCATCATCATTATAACAAACTTGGTCATAACATTATGACAAACTACTTGTTTCATGTTGACAGAAATAAAAAAGAGGGGGAAAGGGGAAAAAAACTTATTTAGACTCAGTAAGACCTTCAATAAGCGTTAGCAGTGGTAGTGTACTACTGTTCAACTATGCACTAACATCTACACAAACCAATCCAGAGACGTCATCAAGCGAAATCCTTTGGTCCACACTCAAAACCAACATCAAAAGTTTGCAATTAAACATCAAAATAAGACTGATGCATCTTTGAAAAAGATTCTGTGGACTGATGGGGTTAAATAGTTGGGGGAAAGGGGGGGGGGTCTTTTTTGCTGTGCAATAATAATGTTTTGTTTTTGTCTAAATGGGATCATGATTTTCAGTAGGGGTGCAACAATATTCGTATCGAACCGTTCCATACAGGTGTGCATCGAACCGTGACCACCATGTATCGAATATCGAACAATACCGAATTTTTAATTTATTTTATCAACTTGTCTTCTGACGATGAGCTCTGTGTTGAAAAACTCAGTGGATCTGCATTTGATAAATTCAGATCTGGTGTTTGGAAATTCTTTGGTGTTCATGTTAAATATGACCCTGATGGTAAGCTGTTATGGACAAAAGCACATTTGGCCAAAAAAGACATCAAAATCTTTTGTTCGTATTGAAAAAGTATTGAACCGTGACACTGAAGTATCGAACCAAACTGTACTAAACTGAACCAAACCATGAAGTTTTTGTACCGTTGCAACCCTAATTTTCAAATATAACTAAATTCAACATAAACTAATTTAACAGAAGCAAAGGAAATGTGGACATGGACAGACATGAACAGAACAGTGCATCAAAGACAGAATCGAACAAAACCAGGAGATGTTTTGGGGTAGAATCATTCAAAAGTCCAAACTAAGACTTAATATTAAGCTGCTAAAAGTGCTTAAAAGTTAGAAATCCAAACTTTTTTTCCTTTTTCCTTTGGCTATTATCCTTTTTTTGTTATGTTAAACCAAGGTGAGAGAAAGTAATGCCTTAAGTATTGTATTACAGAAATGTGTTATTTTAAACTTCATGGTATCTTGGCATACAGTATGAAATTATGACCAATGCCAAACCTTTGCCATGCCTCAGAGGTTTTAATAACATTTATAACTCACTTTTCAGCAATAAAGAGCACAATTTTTCAAATACACCTTTAGATGTACGTTTGGACAGTACATAATAGGCTTTGCCTGTGATAATCCAAAACAGAAAAAAGAAACAATTATACTGTGAGAACAGTTACTTTCACCGTAATTATAGAAATTACATTTAATTCAGTTTGCATTATTTCAATGTTATTTTTAGGTTGCTAATTACCTTTGTAACAGTATAATGTTCCAGTGGGTGCAATCACACACAATGTCAATGACCCAAGTGGTGAAAAAAAGTCAGTCTTTCAAATACACAAGGAGCCTTATCACAATCAGAACAAAGAGAAACTGGCTTCGAAGGTCTGAAATCATTTGAGAGAAAGAAAAGAGAACAGGAGCAGGCTACAGAAAGTTTTGCTGTATTTTTGTTTTTGTGGGAATCATCACAGGAGGCCTTGGCATACATTGAACTTAAAATTAATTCAAGATGATCAAAAGGATGAGTGTTAAAATGATCGCTTCTGTGCTTACCCCGTTTGAACATTCACAGCATTTCCAATAAATTAACATATTCTTTGGTCTGTCTGTGCTTTGAATCAGCAATGACCTGATAAGTATATTGTGATGCTATTAATGTACAGTATTTTATAAACAATGCCAGATCTCAAAGATTTGTGTTCAGAATAACTTTTATCATTCTGTGTCAAAACATGACACATCTGTTCTTTCTAGCTTTTTGGATAGGGTTTTTGTCTTTACAAAGCAAGCAGAGAAATCAACAGGAAATAATTTCTTGTAATATTATAAAGAAATGTTTCTCATCTTATTTTAAACAAGACTGTCTTTCATTGCTAAACCTGAAATATAGAAGTTTAAGATCAAAGAAAAACATGAGAAAATATGTTAAAACATCAAAATTAAGCAGCAAAATCAGCTGAACTTGTTGACATAATTATACTTTCTCTTTGTGGATATTGTTTATTCCAGATAAATCTGCATTGGTATAGTGGAAAACAGAGCTATAGACAACGGCAGATATTTTTCCACAGTCAAAGATTTATACAGTATCTACTTAAATCTCAACTATCCAGGCTCTAAGATTATCCTGATTACTTCTGCTACCCATCCAACATACTATACTGGTAATTAAATTTATTGTTGCAGATATTTCTACTTTTTTTCTAGTACAAGGAATGGAATGCAATGGAGCAGCCGCTTAAGAGTTAAAACAACATCCTGCTTCAACAACAGTCATTTCTGTCATCTTGATTTTACTTGTGTGCAGCACTTTGTTTCAGCTCTGCTTGTTTTAAAATGCTTTATAGATAAATGATGGTATGGTATGGTATGGTATGGTATGGCATGGTATGGTATGGTATGGTATGGTATGGTAATTACCTGTGAAGAAAGTGTTTTACCCTGGATGATTCATTGAGACTTTTCAGCTGAATGTAATTTATGATTTTCTTGAAGGCAGTAGGTGGAAACGCAGGGTCCAGTTGAATAGTTATAATAATGATCCCCTACAAACTTTTCTTCAGCACTGTTCCTTGACCTCACTGTAAAGCACCATGAGGTAAAGAAAAGATAGCAGGAGGAATCTGGAGGGCCTAAAAAATATCAAAATCCAAATCCTACTGCATTTCCAGTATGAGTCTGCAACAGTGAAATAACAGCTGTTCCAAAAATATTCTTGAAGAAATTTATCAGGCCCTGAAGTGGAGATGTGGCGTTTCATTTTGCAGCAACAGCTTCACAAATACAGTATTACAACCACAGAAGAGTCATCAGAATCCTAAGCTTCTTTCTCAAAAATCCACTTAAAAAATTTGCAGATGAACATCAAAACAATTTGGAGATGAACCTGCAGACAGATGAAGTTTTGGCCCCAGTGAGAAAAGGTTTGGAGAAAGAAAGAGTATAGTTTTACAAAAAGCACACTATTCCTTAAGAAAGCAACACAAATAAAAGGTGTCACAGGGTGTTCACAGTCATCCTCTGATTCTCAATATTTATTCACAAAATTCCCATTACTGCATCACAGTATTCAAGTATTGCTTTGAGTGTTGAAGGTACAGGGAGTTGTGAGATCTTCCTTTCATCAGCCATGGTCCAGTGCTTTTCTATGCTAAAGGAAGCACCGAGGCTCCAAAAAAATTCAAACAGTTCTTATCATGGCTGCTTCTATGACACTTACAGGTCATTTTATTATGTAAAGAACCCTCTTATGAGAAATGAGTACTTGACCAGACCCTCAGTTAATCCTCTTACCTTGCTGCAGTGTGGTACACCAGTCGGCCATGACATTTTATCACCTGCCAAAAACTGAACAGGTTGTTCTCATTCTGCTGAAGAAATTCCAACCACTACGATGAATAAGCATGTAGGCGGTCCTGAAGCATCTGGGACAGGAACATCTGCACCATACATCCCTTTGAGCTCATGTATGGAGAGTGGGGTCTTTGTCTGACATGGCAACATAGTCTCAGTTTCAGTCTGATTCTAAAAGATCATTTAAATAATTTTACATAGTTTTTATTAATCTTTTTGTTCAGGAAGGCTGTGAAATGACTGAGTCATATGCCTGAGGTAACTAATATCATCATAATGTTAAGTTAGGCATAGTATTTCAATAACTCTCAAGGAGAAGTTATCCAATTGTTTAAATCCTCCATATCCAATACAGTGAGGTCATGTCAGAGAAAATAGGCCTACTGTTGGCCACTGTAGGAGTAGATATGAGAAGAATGAAAATGCATAAGAAATGGAGGCAATACTCATCTGCCTTGGGATTGCAAGGCAGACTGGCATTTTGATTTCTTTGCTGCAAGTTTGATGTTAATGATTTGGATTTGGATGGGGGACCTTCATAGACTCTGAGCCATATGAGTGCAATTTCCGTCCTTGGGATGAAAGCACATCGATTGCCCTCTGATGGTTTTTTAGGAGGGGGGTGGAAGGGGTCTACTTTCATCCAGACTGAGACATTATTGAGCTGTGCTCACCATTAATGCTGGGCTTATTCTGTGTAACTACATCAACAGGAGTCCTGCAAACATTCAATATTCTGCACCATCATGCACCTTTCATACCACTCCTCAAGTGTTTTTGAGTGAATATGCTAATGTCAAATTAAAGTGATAATTTTATTTTCTCACAATGAAGCACAAACCTCATATGTTTCTGTGAATGAAAACTACAGGAAGTCAGTTCGCCAGCCACCCATGGTAGGCATAAAAATGAGCTTTTTATTCTCTGTAATTGATTAATATTGCAATTAGACTTTGCAGTCGGCAAACCCTTCTGCATTGGCATTAGGGAATTCATCCCTGCTGGTGTGCAGCAGGGAGGATGCTGTTGGAAGCCTTTCTGTCTTTATGAATCCTTTTCTCAGTGTCTGCTTGGATTAAGGAATCATCCACAGCTGCCTCTACAGGGCTGATGGGGTTTATACCCGGGTTAAACGCTGAAATGTGCTCAAGTGATTCCTTTATAGCCAAAACCTTTCTGGACTTACCCATGAAGACGCTGAAAATAAGCAAGTGTCTAAATGAGTACACCTAGGTAAAAGCTGTAAAGATGTCATGCACTCAAAATTGCTTGTTTTATTTAGACTGCTGTTGAAATGTTCAGTTGCTGCACAAACATTTATTTTCCTGCAAGTTTCCACACATCAGTGATACCCCAGTGAACATACCTCACTACTAATAAGATCTAGCATGATTTAGTTCAAGGTAGCTCATTAAAAGCATCACATACCTGCTCAAAAAACAATAAAACACAAGAAGCAAGGGGATTATGGATTTCATACAGCTGTTACTGAGCCAAGAGTGCTTTCACAGGTCATCTTCATCAGGGACTGCATTTAAGGTGACAGGACAAAGACAGTAAAAATGTTTAACTCTTACCTATCTGATTGGGTAACATTTACTACAAAAAATGGCGCAATGCACATGTGAAAGTGTGGACCAACATTCAATCTATTTAATCGGTCTCACTGCTTAGGTGCAGTGAATGGTTGAGTGATCACTAATGTATTAAAAAGCCTTTTTGGGGGGTTCAAAAATCCCCAGTGAGATTAAACCGGTAATAGGGACACTGGTGATATTTAGTACCCAACACAAGACTGCAGACATGCATATTTACCAAGAAACGAGGGACTGACCTATGCTCTCTTCACTTAATTTACTGATAAATTATAAATATGGAACGTAGAGCACTCACCTTTGCTCTCTATATTAGCACTGCACAAAGTGTGCTGAAGGTCAGGGGTTAGTTAAGCAGTCAGATGCATTACTGTGCAATAAACATTGAGCCTTATGCATGTCAAGAGATCCAGTTTGGTGCTACATCATTTTATGTCCCCATATGCAAAGCAAATCTAGCTGATCCACCCATAGAGGGTAGCTCAGCTCTCTAAATAATGACCAGAAATCAGATGTCAATGCTTTTGTGACCCCACAAACAATGAAGTACATTAATCCCAGGGCTGTTTGCCCTTGTTGATATGAGGTCTGCTTATCCCCATGCTTCTTCACCTAATGGTCTGGAGTTAAGGAAGCAAGGCTGATTGTTGGTTCAAATTCAACAAGTTACTCTAAATCCACATTGCACACACCCGCAGGACACTTGCATCTCATCCAATTTGCAGTTTTGTTCTTTAGCCTGCTTACTCCTCTCCTGTCTTTCTCTTATTCTTTCTCAACTAAGACCCACAATCCCCTCAGATCTCAAGAGGCTTAATCAGTGTCTGTGTCAGACTACTGCACAGCAGCCTTTGGCCACAGCGGATATTATCCATCTTTTCCTTCGAACAAATCTGTCAATCCACTCAACGGGAAATGAAACTTCTCCCTTTTGCAGACAGGCAGGGAAAGCAGAACAACATTAAACACACGGTCATGTAAAAGTGATACAGGCTCCATAAAAAGGAATATCAGGAATAAAATAGTGGTTACGAATTCTCAATGTATGCAAAGGGGTAACCAACCAGGGGAAAGCTTGCTTTGATTTGACTCTATTTGCATAAACCCTCCCAACTATGCTTTTAATAAGTGATCTTCACCCAGGGAGTTGCCAGTGCATAGCAGATTAGCATATTCTAGACAACATAACCACCAGTTGGTTTATAAAAAAAAGAAAAAAAGAAAGAAAAAGTAGAGAAAGAAGAAAGAAAAGCAGAGAGAAAGAGTGGTATGGGGGCAAATTGGCAGAATAGCAGGGGAAGGGGGAAGAGCACCAAACAGACCTGTTTGTTTGGGATTTCATTTTCAGTAGCACAACAATAAACAGCTACTGCTGGAGATATAACCACCCTTATGACTCCCCTGCTAATTTGCTAATAGCTGGGTTGTTTCATATTGCCCCCTAGTGGTTTAATAAGAGTCTGTGTCTGCGGTGTTGGAAGAAGTGGTAAGGCATAAAACCAAATGGGTTCAGCCAAGTAAGACCTCAGTAAGAGATTATTTTGTGGAGGCAGAAATCAGTTGGGAAAGAGAGGAATTAAGAGTATGTGCTACCAGAATGAAACCTGACATAAAAAGTAAGATTTCAAATCAATCTAATATTCTTCAAAACATATTTCAAATGCTGCAATATTTGAATATTTCACTGAAACAGTGTGCTGCATGTATGATGCATGAGAAATGTGAGAAGACCTTTGAGGCAGGAGTCTCCATGATCATTTCTTTACACACTAGAGGGGGCTAGATCATTGGGAGGGGGGATACATTTGATATGATTGTAGAGTGCACTCTGGTCATGGGTTTCATCATATTTCTGTATTTGCAGTGGGAACCCAAAGAGCTTAACAAGAATAGATAAGCATCTACATCAGTGTCAGCTGAATAAGATATTATTAGTTGGGTCAGGTTAATCCTATTCCCATCATATTACCCCTGAGAATGAACTGACTTAGACTGCAGGATGAAATAATGACAAAATAAAGATATAACTAAGTGGGTCCACACTCCAGTGCCCTGGATAAGCTGGAAATCCAGTTAATTTGCTGCAACTTTAATTTGCATGTATTTGAAAGAACAGAAACTAATTGGTATTAGATAGTTTAGTGTTGATAGAGGAGAACTGTCAGTAATATTGGCAGGAGTGGAAACAAAGAGACTATTGTTTAATTGGCTTCCAGAGGAAGCAAAATCTCATTAATTGGCATAGCAAAATTTAAGTTACTTATAAATTCTGCTCAGAAAAAAAGGCTTCAGTGCTTTGAATTAATTTCAAAAGAGGCATTTTGCAACGGTTTTAAGTCGTCCCCACTAGGATGTAATAATGCTTATAGTGATGTTTACTCAGCACACATCATTATGTGCCAGTTTCTTTCACGGACGTGAGCCTGTGAATGCACACGCATACCATCATGAATTATTCTCTACTTGCCATGCTCCATGCAATATTTTATCCATATAATGTGAGCAATATTACAGCAGAAACTGTTTTTCACTTGCAAAAGAACTATTTATAAACAGTTTGCCTCAGATTTAAACAAAATATTAAATGTATGAAGGAGAAACTATATTAAAAAAAAATTACATCAAAATCAGTCACTGTAAGTTAATGTGTTTCCAATTTTTTGGAAACACATTTCCAAGTTTGTGTATTTTGTTAATTTCTGCAATCTTATAGTTCAGTGTTTGTAGTTATGTCAGTAAGTCATAAAATAATCAGAATGCATGGTTAAAAAACATAGTCAAACTAAAGCAGAGTTCCAAGATTTTGAGTCTCAAGGATTCCATTTATTGCATGTATGTGATGGTCAACAGCGTACTTTGACCAGTTGCCTTGACAACGGAGTGCAACATCTCAGTCATTTTCTTATCTGTGTCCTTGGTGATTCAGCCGAACTCTGATTAGTGTGATTTATGTGTAAGGATAAAAGAAAAGAAATGAAAAAGGCTCAAATTTGGCCCATTTGCTTTCAGGCTGAAAGACACAAGAGAGTGTTTTCGTTTTTACACTGACCTTCGCTGTGCCTGCTTTAGGGGCGCATCCTGGATCCTGTCTGTTGTATCAAACAGATGCCTGTTATTAATTTTGATTTATTTACCCCTCATCACATCCTTGTGCTCTGGAAGCATCCACAGTCTCAGAGCTTAAGTGGAATACGAAGGAGGAGTCGGGTGGGTATGCAGAGGTTAGCATGTGTGGGGATGATGTCAGTTTGAAAGTGTGAGTAAAGACAGATGTGTTAAAGATTGTGCCACGAGCACAGAGGCAATACAACCATTGCTGTACTCCACAAGAGACACCTTTCTCATTTATTGAGGAAACTGAGAAATATAATGTTCTGGAAAAATTTACTTTAATACATTAACAAGCTGTTAGAAATGTGTTTTATGACTTTTTTCTACTTTTGCTGCATATACTGTAATAGCATAGAATTATATTTTATCATGAATTAGCACATGGACCGTGGCCCACTGGTGAATCACCTCTAGATGCATTGCTGTCTATTCAATCATTTTTAACCAATAAAAAAAAAATATATATTTAAAAAAATAATAATTACCGGGAAAAATAATATTTTAATTCAAGTACACTATTTCCAAAGACATTAAAAATGTCACGATGTCACCTCTGTTAACTTTCATTTCTCCCTTGTCAGGCCCAGCAGTATGAAATGGAATGGTGTAATAGACAAATGTTTAAATAAAGAAATAAAATGAATAAACATGATATCAAATGGAGCCTTATGTTCATAAAGCTCCGCTTGATAAAGCAAAACTGTTCAACAGAATAAAGCAATCAGATTTCCATTCTGCTTGCTTCGATGCTGGACAGGACAAGTAAAAAAAAAAAAAAAAAAAAAAAATGTCACGTTGAAATGTAATTAAAATAATGCTTCACCACTATAAAGAATAATCCTGGGTGTGAATCTGAAAAACAACAAAGAATATGGGGCTTACAAGATGTATGAATCATTAAAGGAGGAAAAGGTTAAGTCCACAAAGAATGCAGGATATGTTTCTTGTTGTGATTAAAGGTTGAGACATCCTAATACTGTTAGTCAGCCAAAGAAATGATTATTTTAACAACTTGCAGACAGAAAGTGCAGATTTTCTGTTAAAGGGTTAATTCCTCTCAGCAAAAGTTACATAATGTCAATTTAAAGCACTTAAGCTTTACATATAAAATGTGTTTTACAGGCTGCTGAGCAGATGCATCGTCTCTGTTTTTGTACACGTAACATTAGCAGTCCAGTATGTAGATAATAAAAGAGAAAAGCGCTCTTTGGTATTTCTGAAACACTAAGCCAAACTGTGAGGACTTAAAAGGTTCTGTATGAGGTTGAAATAGTGGTATACTAAAGTAATGTGAAGTTCAATTGTCAACAAACTTCCCTTAGGCTTGTTCTCTGTCAATTACATAAGAGATTTAGGATTAACTGTCTAACAGAGGATCAGTAGATCCTGCTTACATGAAACTGGTTCGTTTGGTCTTTTAAAGACCATGAAGCTGGATTTAGTCATTACAGATGATTGACAGTGGTATGCTAATTGAAGCTAGAAAAACTGAAAGGATAATGAAAAGGTTTATCTCATTGTGGTGTCTGATGTCTCCGACTGTTGAGTGAGGTAATCACACAAATCAAGCAAAAAAAAAAAAAAAAAAAACAGAAAGAAGGAAAGAAAGAAATCCTTACCTTTGGTTTTCAGTGAGTCATTCTTTTAAATGATCATTTTGGTTATCGCTTAACTCCTTTATCTAATGTATTACATTAGATGGTAAATGGACTGTACTTATATAGCGCTTTTCCAGTCAAACTAACCGCTCAAAGCGCTCTACACTACATGTCACATTCACCCAGTCACATGCACATTCAAACCCCGATAGGCACACCGGGAGGCAACTTGGGGTTCAGTGTCTTGCCCAAGGACACTTCGGCATGTAGTTTGGGGAAGCCTGGAATCAATCCCCCGACCCTCTGGTTAAAAGACGACTGCTCTTCCACCTGAGCAGTGACCTCTGCACCAATTGCATTATCAAAATGTTTTTTCAAACCATTTTGTAAAAAAATCTTTGTTTCTGCCTCACACTGACTTTATCAATGTTCTGCAGTAAAAAAAAAAATTCATAAAGACTAGCTGTTTACCAAACATTCTGTTAACTGTTATGAAAAAAAAAGTTTTCCTGCTGCAGTGGTCCTGATTTGAATTAAATATTCTGGTGAGTCAGTTGTGTTGCAGCAGAGAAACATCTAAAACATACTATACAGGGTTGTGGCCCTGGACAGCAAGAGTTGTTGAGTACTGTTTTGAGGGGTTAAAATCAGTGCAAGTAGCACACATGAAGCAGAGGATAAACGGTACAAATAGGATTTTAGCACATATATGACAGGCCTATAATATTCTCTGTCCCTTTAAAGGAGAACTCAGTAACTTTTTTCCCTCAATAAATGCTTTTCGAAATCCCTGTGGGGCTAAACAAAAAGTGTTTACGGAGCGATTCAAAATAGAGTCAAGCCGACTGTGTGCTGTGGGGGTGTAGGGGGTTGAACTTTACGACAGTGAAAGTACGCCACTAGGGGGAGCCCCGAGCTGAAGTTACTGAGTTCTGCTTTAATGTAAAGAGAAAGTGCAGAAAAAAATGAGAAGCCAAAACAGAAAGGAAAGTCTAACTAGGACAGTTTGACCCCAATGACCTGGCTATCCTGGCTTTGATCTCAATAGGACACTGGATGGGCAGGTTTTATTGGACATTGCGCTCTATAGTTTTGTAACAGCTGTAATAGCTGCTGAATTGCTTGCCAATAACCTGTAATAATGCAATATTGGCTATAGTTTTTACTCATTTCTACAGCAAGAAAAAACTATCATTGCATGTGTTTTTTTTTTTTCGTGTTACTTTTGTTTATATGGGGCCTCATTTATAAAACTGTGCGTAGGATCTTTACTAAAAGTGTACTTATGCCCAAAATGAAGGTTACGATATTGTAACCCTAGTTATATTAACACAGGCGGAGCCCTCTATTGGACTCTATAGGTACAACTCTCCTCCAATTGCATACGCGCAATGGCCCACTGAAATTTACATAGCCGGCCAGTAGGGCGTCTACCTATAAAGGCAGGTGCACCACCGACTGCCCTCATCCCACCAAGCTTGAGCGTAAGGTGAAAGAGCGGCAGGGTCCTGTGTAGAGGGCTCCGCCTGTGTTAATATAACTAGGGTTATAATATCGTAACCTTCGTTATATTTCACACAGGCTTCGCCCTCTACTGGACTCTATGGGTACAGTAGGTGAAGCCCAATTCCCTGCCACGGGAGAGGCTCCGCACGCTGACCACGCCAGCTACCGATTAGGTACCAAGACCCAGTCACCACTTTATTAATCTTAGCCACGTATGGAGTGGTACCGGGTCCAACTCCATCCCAGGTAGCAGCATCTGGCTAGATTGAGTGAAGTTGTGGCCAAACCTCGCAGGGGTCTCAACTATGACCACCTGTGCACCTCACTGATTGTGTCCAGCAGAGCATGAACCAATGTAGGTGCGTGACACCCTGTGGGGGTCAAGCAAGCAGACACTCGACACACCCTTCCTCTCTCAGGTCCTGTGATCCCGCAGCGAGCACAGACCTGGAGAAGGAGCCTGACACATCCAAGAGATATAAAACCTTATGAACGGGCAGGGAGAAGACCACGATGCCACCGTACATATGTCCTCAACACTTGCACCACTGAAAGAGCTGTAGACGTTGCCACACTCATTGTGGAGTGCGCCCGGATCACAGTGGGCAGCTCTTGACCCGCTTGCGTGTAGGCTGTGAAAATACATTCACACGACCACCTAGCCAAGCATTTCCTGGATAGGGCTCTGCCAGCTGTCCAGTCACCATAACACACAAACAACTGGTTGGTGTTCCTAACAGTGATTGTTCAGTTGACATAGCATGTCAACGCGCGCACAGGGCATAGGAGATGCAGTTTCACCTCCCTAGAATCCTCATGAGGGGGAGGGTGAAAAGCCTCCAGTTGGATGACACTGGACTGAAATGAGCTCCTATGTTCTAGGAACAAAGGAAGGGTTAGGTCTCAGGACGGCACCACTGCGGTCTCCACGAAGGAGTAAACAACTCGGATGGACCGACAGGGTACACAGTTCACTCACTCTCTTGGCTGATGTCAGAGCAAGAAGCAAAGCTGTCTTCAGTGAAAAAGCTCTGAAGGAGGAGCGTTCCAAAGGCTCATGGGGGTCCCTAGTGAGGGCCTTGAGCACTAACGGTAAGTCCCACTGCGGTACATATCGAACATCCACATTAAATGAACCATAAGCACAATGAGGGAGGACGGCGAGGCGGTCTGCCATCGCTGGCTCTCCCTTAACTGTCACTTAGGTTGTTGGGTGTCCCAGGCCAGCTTCGCTGCCCGCAGCACGCCGACGTGTGGTAAGGTCCCGTGCGGGGCGTTGTAAAAGCCGGTCGTCTGGGACGCGTAGTAGTTCAGCTGGGGAATCCACCGCAGAGAAGCTTCTTAGCTGACGGCGTTCCCCTCGCCTGACCGCAGCGTTACAGTTGGGCAGCTTTGTTCTTTCCCTTCCACTTAGCTAGCGGCTAGCTGGCTAAGCTACTGGTAGCTGCTAGTTATCCTCTTCCTCCCTCCAGCCTCTTCAGTTGCATCACCAAGTGAGGGAGCCGATGAGGCGAGGCGTAGCAGCAAAGACATCCTCTCGGTGTCTTTCGAGTAGGGCGGTGAAACCCAGCCAGACGTGGTGACAGCCAACGATGGACAGGGACATAACACGCCCTGCAGCGGTAGCCACCCTAAATGAGGTGTTCATCGTGCCGAAGTGAACTCCACAGTGTCAGGGGAGGGGGGGCGTCGCGGGGGCAGGAAGCTGCCGCTGTTACGCCAACACACCCATGTTGTTATTAGCTACTGCTGCTAACCGGTGCCGCTGCTAGTAGCTACTAGCTGCAGCATCCACGGCAGCGGTTGTAGTGGCATTCTGGATCCTAACCAGGCAGCAGATTAGGAACACAGTCAGCGTCTCTGAGCGGGGGCCGTTAGGCCCTGCACACGCATGAAAGACACCTTCGTGACTGTCGTCCTGGGCGCTGGGGAGACGGAAGCAGGTTGAGGTGGTTGAGCCAGGCCGTAACTCCTGGCGGAGACGGCTCACAGGCTTCGGAGGCAGTGGGAGGGGGCAGTAGAGCCCAGCACACTCTGCAGCAACAGACATGACTTCAGGTTGTCGAGTCAGACAGAAGCGGCGCCTCACACCATCGAACCGCCGGAGAGAGAGGTTTCCCTTCCGTCTCGCTCAGGCGGCGAGCCTGCAGCAGAAGCTGAGCAGGTCTGGTAAACATAGTGGAGGTGGTAGCGGCGCTCTCCTTCTCCTTGGCGTCCTCTGACTCTCGTTCTGCTTCCTCTCGAGATGATAAGTTCTTGGAGCGGCAACTCCTTCCTAGGAGATGATGTGTCAGTGGGCACTCGCCGACGCTGAAAGAAAAGGAATGAGGGCAGCCGGTGGTGCACCTGCCTTTATAGGTAGACGCCCTACTGGCTGGCTACGTACATGTAAATTTCAGTGGGCCATTGCATGTACGCAATTGGAGGAGAGTTGTACCCATAGAGTCCAGTAGAGTCCCGTAGAGTCCAGTAGAGGGCGAAGCCTGTGTGAGATATAACCAAAAGTTTGCGTACGCCAAAAAATATTCAGATTTATAAAACCGTACGCACGCACAGATTCAAGCAATTTCCCCTGTATAAATCACACTCTTTTTGGAAGTTTGCGTAGGTAAACTTGGCTCATAAATGGTCAATGCAAAGTACCTTATGGATGTTTCTGAAAATAAATGAGCCAGCTGATCTGAGGTATTTAAAGCTTAATGCTGGCGACCGAAAAGACAAAAAAACGTAATTTCGTGGAGGCTGGGTGAAGGTGCTTGTTGGTGGGTTGGAGCCTCACAAAAACATTTTATTTGGGCATCACAGGAATCACAGATAAACTAAAGTCTGCTGATAGCAGCAGGTTGTTGTGGCAGTGAATGATGTTGCAGTGGTCTGTTCCAGAAGTCGCTGTGGAACTGTGGAGGAAACACCATGTCAGTGCGACACTTTTTGTACGTTTAGACCAAAGGCGACAAAAGCGGCAGAGACGCCCAAGGCTGGGCGACAAACAGGACAGCTTCCAAAGCAGCAAGATATTTTTGCCGCTTTGGTCGCTGATCACATGACTGATGTCAAAGTTAAATCGCACTGGTCATTTAAAGGAGCTGCACAGCGACTTCTGGACAGCGGCGTTGCTGTTGCTCATGTCCCACTCAGTTAAAGCAGAGCAGAGCTGCAGGACGTTTTGTGTGGTCATTAAATACAGGGGGAGAAAAATCACAGAGCATTAACATAAATTAAAATGCTTTGCTATTTAGTCACAAGCGGATTGAGTTGTTTTCTGCAGAAAACAAACAAGTCGCATTATGATTTATCCACCACAGCATCATCAAACTTTTATAACTTTGAAATACACTAAAATATGGCTGAAACAAAAAAGCAGTAATGACAATAAACTCAGAATACGGCTTCAAACTTTGCAATAGAGAAAAGACGGAGTCAACACTGCGCACGCTCCTGTTTCTGTGATCTTTGTTTAGAGAAAAAAAAAGGAAGAATCTTCGCGCATCATCCAGCCGGTTCAGCCCGGTAGAATTAATCCAGCCACAGTTTGTCTGCTAGTTTGGTGAAGCAGCTTCATTTAATGTGGAACAACTTCACATTATTTTCTCCACGCTGCCCAACACTGACATTTAAACTCGCTGCACACAAACTCAACACAAATTCACAAGCTGTGCGCAATATGAGGAGAGCGTGCATGTACATCCTGGTCACTTTCTCATAATTATGCAGAGCTGGTGCGTTTTAACACATTTTAATAATGATTTCAGATATTTTTAGTTTATACCTTTATCACAGAAATGCATAAAACACTGCGCGGGAACAAAGTCCTGTATGACACGAAACAAAAGACAAGCAGAGAACACCACAGCGCAGCTGAGACAAAGTCAGGAGAGCGCACGTGCGTGCGTGTGTTCTAAAGAAAAATAGCCAGGAGCAGGAGGCGAAAAAGTTTTGGAAGAACGGGGAAAGGGGTGAGGCGGTCAGTAAATTACATTAATTCCTGTTGATAATTGTTATTATTTTATCATTAACATGGTCTGCCAGGACTATAAATATGCGCGTTTAACCCTTAAAGGTGTCAAAACCTAGTGTTTTACATACACAATCCTTCCTAAATAATCTTCAAATGAATTTTTAATTCTAGTTGGGTTGGACGAAAATTTTATGAGCTTATTTTAACCTCTTTTTATCCCCAACTTTTGTTTGTCGCGAGAATACGCACGAGAGTTAGATCTGTCTGTAAGCGCGTTCACGAGGCAAACGTCAAAGTCAAAACAAAGTCTTATCAGGACAGACCAAGTGAAGGAAGTGATGTCCCAGCAGAGAAAAACGTGATAAAAACATAATGGTATGGTTGATAGAGAGGATCCGCAGAGTAAAAGGGCTGGACTGATGAATATAAGGAGTGGACGTCTGACGTGAAGTTAACCAAACAGTGTTAGCTTTTGTAGCTACATTAGCAGCTTGTCCGTTTGTTTACTGGTCTACCATCGTTTACTGGTCTCTTACACAAAAGATAATAAGTTACACAAGCAGCAACACTTACTGACTGCACATCCTCACTGATAAATATAATGCACTGATTCCTGGTAGTGCTGTCCCTCCTGTTAGAGCACTGAAAACTCAAGAATTTCTCAGTGCAGCACGGCAGTTACCCCCAAGTAAAAGTGAAAAAGTGGGATTTCCGGGTGACGACTCCTTTAAAATCATCTGGACTCATCATGAATGTGGATGACATCACTGTGATGTGTGCTGCTGCTGTACACCTAAAGAAGACGGTGTCATCGGGTTCCTCTCTCCAGGTTTGATTGCTGGAGGTTTCCTCGGCGCCGGCGGGTGCTGGAGCTGCGGCCGCAGCCGGACAGAGACAGTTCCAGCGGGACTTCAGGGCCAGTCATCATCATCATCATCATCATTGGGCCAGGATATCTTGGTGAATCCCTGAAAACACATTCCCTTCTAATTGTCCCATCTGTAGGTCCTCCAGCAGCACCAATGCAACCATGCACAGCATTATTCACAAAAATCGTAAAAATCGTAACAGCTCGTAACTGGTTTTCCCAGAGGAAACACAAATAAAGTGTGCCGTGCCGTGTGGAAGGGTTACGAAAATGTGCAGTGGAAAAGGCCCATTAACTTCATCATCACAACCATTCCCACCAGTCCTGACTGCGCATCTTCATCCTCGTGTCCTGGAGACTCTGATGGAACCGGGAAGCATGGATGTGCACAGCTCCAGCTCCGAGCTGTATTTCCACCACACACTCTCTCCTTCTACTGTATGACCCGTCAATACTGCTGGTGGGTCGGTACCAACACAGCAGTGCCAGCAAAGGACTGTTGTCGGCTCCGGACTGCAGTCAAGCCAGCCGCCTCTCGTGGATCCACGATCAAACGAAATTAAATGAAATGAAAAATACTTTATTTATCCCAGAAGGGAAATTCAGTATTGTAAAAGGCTCACTCTTTTTTTTTTTTTCTTAATAAACAAAAAAGTCAGTCAGTCTTGTTCTTTAGGGTGATGGCTGCTGGCAGGAATGAATTTCTGCATCTCTCCGTCCTCCGTCCTGACGCAGCCTGACACAGCCTCCCATGCAACCTCCCACCTCCCACACAAGCCAACCGCTGTTATTTTGGCTGTAATTCTGAAACTTTGCTGGCTTGACCGCGGTATCTCCGGCTGAACCAAATGACTACAGACCAGTTGTCCTGACATCTCACATCAGTAAAGTCCTGGAAAGAGTCTTACTGGCTCACCTTGACAAGCAAGTCAACACCTTTCAGGACCCATTACAGTTCGCATATCGTATTGTAGCATTGTAGCATTGTCTTTGGAGAAATTCCATCAAATCTCCAACCAGTCAACCAACCAACAGGAGGTCAACAGGAAAGGAAATGACGCAAGAAAAAGAAGCGTTCATCTGCGGAGCCTAACTATCATCTGCTTAAAGAATCCATGGACCAAACCTATGAGGATTTCCTGGAAAAATTTCCTTCCCTACCAAAGTTAGCTAATGGTCCATCAGCTCTCCAGGAGAAAGGTGAGTTTAACTCTGCCGTTTTGTGGAAGAGTGAAGAATTTCCTGCACTGCAGACATATGAGGACCGCAAGAGTCAGAGGACCAACACCCCATGTTTGCAAGGTTTCTGAAAACCTGGAGAATCCCCAGAAAATAACATTTGGAGGCCCAGGATCAGAAATCCCCACTGAACTCTTTACAACCACAAACAAGCCGCAGAAGGCTGAAGAACATTGTGAGACCAATGAAGTAATTGATGGAGTTCCAGAGGAAATCAAACAAGGTAAGAGAGACCTAAACCCTTGGTACCCATCTTTGAGGTGCCCTCTCCACAGGCACCAAACTTTACAGAAACCTCATCAGTGAATTCTGGAAACCTGAATTTCCTAATAACATTTGGAGGGCCAGGATCTGAAATCTCAATTGAACTCATTTCAGAACCTTTGCATCTAACAAAAGTAACACAGACTTTCAGTCCTCCATCATCAGAGACTGAAGTAGCAGATGCGCTGCCTGGAAACACAAATCAGTCCTGTCATCAGGCAGAGACTAAAACATCTGAACATCAAATAGACATGACTTAGAAAGACCTCTGTGAGATATCTGAAAACCTGGAGAATCCCCAAAAAATAACATTCGGAGGCCCGGGATCAGAAATCTCTATTGAACTCCTTACAAGCACAAACAAGTTCCAGAAGGCTGAAGGACTTTTTAAGACCAAAGGAGTAATTGATGGAGTTCCAGAGAAAATTAAACAAAGTAAGAGGGTTAGGAGACGTAAACCCTTGGTCTTTGAGGTGCCCTCTCCACAGGCACCAAACTTTATAGAAACTTCATCAGTGAATTCTGGAAACCTGAATTCCCCAATAACATTTGGAGGGCCAGGATTTGTAACCCCAGTTGAACTCATTTCAGAACCTTTGCATCTAACAAAAGTAACACAGACTTTCAGTCCTCCATCATCAGAGACTGAAGTAGCTGATGCGCTGCCTGGAAACACCAATCAGTCCTGTCAACAGGCAGAGACTCAAACATCTGAACATCCAACAGACAGGAGACAGAAAGACAACACAAGGACTGAGCTGGACAGTCCTGGGACTGTTTCACCCCTACAGCCTCCAGACAAAAAACAACGCAAGAAATGTAAGAAAAGTAGACCTGTAGAGCCTGACTTCGCTCTACTACTGGAATCCAGGGGAATAACCTATGAGGATTATCTTAATGGAGTTCCTCTTTTTCCAAAGTTGGTTAAAGACCCATCAAACATCCAGGACAAAGTTGAGTCTACAGAACCCAGTCAACAACCAGCAGAAATTGAAGTCACTGATACTCTGCCTGGAAACACCAATCAGACCTGTCATCAGGCAGAGACTCAAACATCTGAACATCACATAGACAGGACTCAGAGACACAGCGAGATGTCTGAAAACATAGGAAATCCCCCAATAACATCTGGAAACCCAAGATCAGAAATTCCAGTTGTGGTCGCTTCAGAAACTGTGATTCCAATACCCCCAACAGAACCACAGGCTGACTCGAACCCTCTGCTGTCAACACCCCCAGCTGCAGATCTACATCCAATCCTGAAACTTCTGCAGACCAAAGAACCAACCAACCAACAATCTGTCAACGTCAACCATGTTGATGAACAGAACATCCCTTGCAGCCAAGGTCTACTAATGATCCCAGAACACCAGTTTCATCAAGCCTTGGCTGTCAAAGACCAAAGGATCTCCGGACCTCCACCAGAACCATCTCCAGCTGCAGATCTACATTCAATCTTGAAACTTCTGCAGGCCAAAGAACCAACCATGAAACAGCCTGTCAACGCAAATCTTGTTGACAAACAGAACATCCCTCACGGCCAAGGTCTACTGATGATCCCAGAACACCAGTTCCATCAAGCCTTGGCTGCCAAAGACCGAAGGATCTCAGGACCTCCACCTGAACCATCTCCAGCTGCAGATCTACATTCAATCTTGAAACTTCTGCAGGCCAAAGAATCAACCAAGAAACAGCCTGTCAACACAAATATTGTTGACAAACAGAACATCCCTGGCAGCCAAGGTCTACAGATGATCCCAGAACACCAGTTCCATCACACCTTGGCTGTCAAAGATGAGCAGATCTCAGCACTGCAGAAACAGCATGAGGAACTGCTGAGTCAGCTGAGGGAACTGCATGATCAGGTCCACAAAACTAAAATCATGCAGTCATCATCGTCTGAGCAGGTGCAGAAACTGGTGGAGGAACTCCACGAGGAGACAAATAAAAGAGAATTGGCTGAGACCCCTATATTTCAGCTGCAACATGAAATGGACAAAGCCAAGACCGAACTGAGACAGATTTATGTTCAGCTCCAGGATCGACAACAGAACACCACAGAGGAGGAATCTCTCATGGCTGAAGTGGAGAGGCTGAAACGACAAATGAAATCTCAGAAATCTGTTTCTGAGAAAGAGACAGCCATTCTGTATTAGGGCTTTGACTCCGAACTTCGTTATTCGAATATAATTCGAACATTAAAAAATAAACGAAGTTCGAACTAATATTTTTATGCAAACCTGTTCTGGGTATTACTTTTTATCAACGTGTTGGAATGTAAACGTTATCAACGGGGGTAATGCGCGACGCTTTCTAGAGAACTTCCGGTTAAGAAAGTAAGAGCATCCAGCACTGAGCAGGTGGACATAACAGTAGTATGATGAGATAAAGCATCTTGCAAGTTTCAGCGGCATGAAGAGCCGACCTCGTCAGCTAATTAATACTGTATAATCCTACAATCAGTTTTCACGCATTTCTTTCGGATGATCAACTACGAAGATGGATTGTGAACATCAGGTCACACCGTGTCTGAACTCCACACTTTACAGTCCAGGACGTCAGTCCAGCCGAGTGAAGGAGGAGGAAGAAGCTGAAAGCCGGCGCTTTTCTGATTTTAATTCATTATAACAACTATTCTCTTGGTGAGAGAAGACTGTGTTTGGGAACGTACAGCTGGACCGGAGAAGATGGAAACTGGAGAAGCAGTTCGTGCTTGTGTCGTCGGAAAATGAGAAAGATAAGTATCAGCCTAGTGGCTTATTAGCAAATCCAGCTAGTGCTAACCTAAGAAAATGATATAAATAGCAATGATTTATCTCAAAGAACAGTACAAATAGATTTCTGTGTTAAAAATGCGAGCGTAATATTGGTTCTTACTACACGGTGTCATAATCAGACAAACACGTTAATCTACGTATTTGTATCACTGTCTTCTAATGATGCTGCCACCGAGCTACCGCTGTTACCTAAACATCGTCAATAAAGTTGGTTATACAGCTAAAATCGCTTCACCCGCTTGGTGGCAGACGTCGTTGTGTGTTTCTGATAAATCCAATGGACATCGTCCACAATGATGTGCGGCAGGTCTAAAAAAAACATTTAAAAAACGTGTAAAATACCATTTTGTCCGGATGTAATGTGACAGTTCTGAACTAGAAGTGATCATCAGGGATCTTTCCCATCTGGTGAAGTTGAGAATCGCAGCCGACGGAGCATTTACTGTGTCGTAACAGCATCTTCTGTTATATTCTTCTCATTACATCTGCACTATTCCACTGAATCATCTTGTTTGCTCATTAATAACAATTTTAACTCACCTAAATACTTTGAAAAGCCTTTCGTGCACGTAGTACATTGACGTTGATAGAGCTACACTGCCCTCTGGTGGCCACAACATGTACAACTCTAAGTTGATGCCAATGCAAATTTAATGGTTCAATTATTATTAATAAATGTTCGAAAATGCCTCTTGGGGGGTTTGCGAGGCCTGGGGATGTTGGGCCGGTGACTCTGGCCCCTCCGCCGACCCTTTCCGCTCCCGTCCCTTTTCCCCCCTCCCTGGCCTGGCGTGGTCGAGCGCCCCCAGGGGCCGAGGCTGGCCCCTATGTGGTGAACGCCGGACGCCGGGCCGTGGGGGCGGCCATGCCTGCCCCTTCTGCCCTGGGGGGATCCCGGGAGGCAGGGGTACCTAATGCCGGTAACGGCTCTTCTTCCAGGGGGGGAATTCATACCCCCCTGGTCTCCTTTCCCAAGACCCCCCCCCTGCTCTACCTCACACACACACACGTAGGGTTTTGGGGAGGGTGCGTGTCAAGCGGGCGTGGTGAGGGAGGGCACCAAAGTGCCTTTGCTTGCCACGTCTAGAGGCAGCCTGCTCCCCAGTTTTAACCACACTTAGACACCTAAACACATAAAATAACAACAGCTCACAACCACTTCTGAGGGGCGGGCCATATAGTGTGTGGAAGGAGGGAGGGGCCGGTTGGGGGGTCATGCCCCTACGCGACCCCACTCCCGGCATGACTTGGCACTGCCCCTTAGTTTTAACTGCAAACAACACACATCTTACACACACAGTCATGAGCGGGGGGTGGGGGGGGACAGGGCCCTTTCATACCCCGGTCTCCCGGGCGCTACTGGGGGGAAGGGGGGACAGTGGCTACTTCACGCGCCAGTGGTTAAGGCTGGCTGCATTGCGGGGGATCTGCTGGCCTGGGGGATGCCTGGCCTGCTGCGTCCGGGGGTGGGGGATGGGGGTGGTGGTGGGGGGGGGGACGTGTTGGGGGCTTGGAGCTCGCGGCTCCTTCCCCGGCCCGAGCTACCACTCAGGAGGCACGAGGGCATGGGCAAGAGAGAGGTGGGTATGTGAGAATAATGAATGAGAGTGTGAAAGAGGAAATGTGGGAGGGAGGAACTTGGGCTGGAAGAGGGAGGAGATGTGGGTAAGTGGTTGGAGGAAAGGGGGATGGAGGAAGGAGTGGCATGCTCGTGAGTGTCTAGTAGGGATGGTCATGAGGGGCTGAAGGAAGGAAGGGCGGGAGTGTGATAGGTCAGAGGGATGGGCGGGGCTGGACATGTAAGGGGGGACTGTATGGGGTATTGGGGGTATAGGGAGGTGGGGGCGTATGTGTGGGGGGGTGGGGAGGGGTTGGTGCAGTTATGTGGGGGGAGTGCATGTGTGTGTTAGAGGGTATGAGGAGGTGGGGGTAGGTGTGGACGGTAGAGGGAGGAGAGTGTTGGGGGTGGAGAGAGGAGTGAGTGTGGGTATGTAAGGTCGGAGAGCGGAGTGGGTGGGTGTATGTGTGTGTGGGGGGGGGTACACGGAGGTGTTGGGTAGGGTCAGTTTACTTTCTCTCTCTGTCTCTTTCCTTTCACCCAACTGAACACTTACTGGTTTAAAAAATGCCCAATAAGACATCTAAATTAATTCGCTAATCTCTGTCATTATTGTTTACCCTCTTAGAAAATGAAGTACTTAATTCTACCTTTAGAGGTATACAGGATTGTCACTGGAGTGGGACCCTCAGAGGTGCTGCTGTTGGACCCTTAATAGTGCAGTTTGTGCTTTTTGAAGACCAGTCGACCACCAGAGGAACAGTATTCGTCTTTATAAGGTATAAACTGTACTGTTAAGGGCACAACAGCAGTACCTTAAAGGTACCAGCCGAGAGACAATCCTTTGTACCTCGAAAGGTACATTTCTTGTGAGTGTAGCTATATAGTTCAACAGAAATTTTCAGCCACACCATGATGACAGAGATGATTTTAGCTGTACAGAGATACAGTTGCAAAAATCCCTTGGAACTCAGAGGGTACAACAGCAGAACCTTTAAGGGTTCAGTGGGTCTTTCACCTTCTTTCTTTACTCTTAACCCTTTACACTCATCTCCTTCCTGTCTTTCCTACTTTCCACTCCCTGGGCTGCCACCTTACCGTGGTGGAGGGGTTTGTGTGTTCTGAGGATCCTAGGAGCTATGTTGTCTGGGGCTTTATGCCCCTGGTAGGGTCACCCATGGCAAACAGGTCTCTCGAGGAAGGACCAGACAAAGAGCAGCTCAAACCCCTGTATGGAGAGACAAAACATTGGAGCCACATGTCCCTTGCCTGGACGAGGGTCACCAGGGTACGGTGTACATTTTAGGACATCCTCGTCCTCAGAGTCAAGTATCAGGCGTCAGTACAAAAGTCATCAGGTATCAGGAGAAAGTCATCAGGTGTCAGACAAAACATCCTCAGAGTCAGACCAAACCTCCTCAGACCAAACGTCCTCAGAGTCAGACCAAACGTCCTCAGACCAAACGTCCTTAGAGTCAGACCAAACGTCCTCAGAGTCAGACCAAACATCCTCAGACAAAAAGTCATCGGAAAGAACTTCTTCAGTAAAAAAAAAAAAAAGTTGAAATTTACTTTCTTTTTTTTTTCTTTTTTTTTTTTTAATGAACCAGTTTCTAAGGATGGTGGAGGGGCACGTCTCCACTGCATACATAGTTCCATTCTTCCTCGCGGGTCTCCACGCAGAGCGCCCCAAGACGAGGCTGTCATTTCCTGCCAAATGCTTGCTATTTTGTCCTGTGAAGACCGATGTGTTAATCAGTGATGGATGTTCCTCGATCTATGCCGTTAACCTGCATCTGCTCAGATGCACCACTGATTGTATGAATCTCGAGACTTAATCAGCCTGATTTTATGTGTTTGGATAATTGGGAAAAAGCCGAGAGAGAGAGAGAGAGAGAGACAGAGAGAGAGAGAGAGCAAGCACATGCACACACCGTGCACTTTCCCAGAGAAACCTTCCAGTTTTAGGCTAAAAACAAATTTGAAAAAGTATAGTCTACATAAGTTAATTTGAAATTTATGAAGTGTGTTTGCGACTGGGAACGTTGCTGGTTTACTGTAACTGCTACTGAAATCAAGGCAGATGTCACGCAGCGGACCAGCGGTTTCAGGATGCGAGGTGACGGCTCTTACCAGGCTGCAGAGGAAAAGACCATTACAGAATGCAGTGTTTATGCTTTATTAAAACACATTGTTTGAGAAAAAAAAAGGTGCTGAGATACATTTAAAAGAATACCAGAAAATATGCCCGTATGAACCAGTTTCTGGAGGTACGTGCCCCTCCACCGTCCTTAGAAACAGGTTCATTAAAAAAAAAGAAAAAAAGTAAATTGAACCTTTTTTTTTTAACCGAAGAAGTTCTTTCCGATGACTTTTGTCTGAGGACGTTTGGTCTGAGGATGTTTGGTCTGACGACTTTTTGTCTGAGGATGTTTGGTCTGAGGACGTTTGGTCTGACGACTCTTTGTCTGAGGACGTTTGGTCTGACGTCTTTTTGTCTGAGGATGTTTGGTCTGAGGATGTTTGGTCTGACGACTTTTTGTCTGAGGATGTTTCGGTCTGACTCTGAGGACGTTTGGTCTGACTCTAAGGACGTTTGGTCTGACTCTAAGGACGTTTGGTCTGAGGACGTTTGGTCTGACTCTGAGGACGTTTGGTCTGACTCTAACCCCGGCTTTACACCTGGTCCGTGACGTGAGTGCAGCGCAGCGGCTTTGCTGCGACTTCCTCGGCGCGAGCATTTACACCGTTCACTGTGCGGCCGCGCAGCGCACTAGCCAGTGCACCAGCTGTTGTTGATTGGTGACATCACGAAATCACGAGAGGGCTGCTAGATCGCCTGTGATTCACATCCAAATGGTTAATTTTGTCCACATGCGTCATGCGTCATGGTTTCTTATTTCACTGTAACCTTGTGGACACGGAGATGCTGTCATGTTCAGATAGTTCAGCAGTTTAAAAGCTGCAGGGTGGCTTTTGTTTAGGAAGTTACCGGATATTTTACACTGAACCTGTGTCTGACTTCCTGTCTGGTTCGATCTGAACTACTGGTATTGGCGCGGTGTCGGTGCGTGGAGCGTCAAAAATAGAGCTGGCGCGTATCTGTAGCGCAGCGGCAAGGCATGCCAGAGCGACGACGGACCGCTCACGCGCCGCGGCGTGAGCACTATGTTTCAATCCATTGATTACATGGGCGCGATCCGGTGCGCATGGCGCGCCGCTGCGCTGCGCTCACGTCACGGACCAGGTGTAAAGCCGGGGTAAGGACGTTTGGTCTGAGGACGTTTGGTCTGACTCTGAGGACGTTTGGTCTGAGGACGTTTGGTCTGACTCTGAGGACGTTTGGTCTGAGGACGTTTGGTCTGACTCTGAGGATGTTTTGTCTGACACCTGATGACTTTCTCCTGATACCTGATGACTTTTGTACTGACGCCTGATACTTGACTCTGAGGACGAGGATGTCCTAAAATGTACACCGTACAAGGGTCCCTGTTGGAGCCAGGCCTGGAGGCGAGGCACAGAGGTGAGTGTCTCCAGGCGGCCCTCAAAGGCAGAAGCTAGCTCTAGGGACATGGAATGTCACCTCTGGTTGGAAAAGAGACTGAGCTGTGTGCGACATTGAGCAGTTCCAACAGAATAAAGTTGGACTCACTTCGACGCACAGCTCGGGCTCTAACATCCTTGAGAGGGGCTGGACCTGGTTCCACTCTGGACTTGCTCCTGATGAGAGGCACCAATTGGGTGTGGGCATACTGCAAAGGCTCCCCAAGTGGCAAGACAGGTCTGAGGAACAACTAGTAGTTTTTATCTGCCGATCTAAGAGCTCATTTTGCTGATTTCTCCTATTTTCTTTTTTGAAAAAAAAATCCTGCTTGTAGTCATCCTCTCCATTTGTGTGGATGCTCTCCTGTTGCTTTCAGTTTTTCACTTGTTTTGTCTTTAAACTTTCATGTCTTATGGGCACTATAGAGGATGTTTTGGCATTTCAGAAAGCAGAGGCTGTTAGCAAGTCTTTGAATAATGTGAATACGCAAGACCAAACTGCTAGATTCACAGCTCCCTCCTCCAGCCACAGAATAACGTGTACGAGCCACTCCGGTGTTTAGCAGACACTAGGTACAGATTCTCCCATCATGTCACAAACACAAGTAAACAGAATGTCATTGTTTGAACATTGCTAACTGCTAGCAGAATTGTTAGTTACCTGCGGTAAACGTCAGACGAGTGCACGCAGCTTTCGGGTCGAAGTATTACTCTCGCCAATCAATCACTCTCATTGATCATTCTCACCTACATGTATTATCCGTTGAACTGACCGTCAATCACTCTTTCTATGGTAGTAAAAGTGATTGACGAGCCAATAGACAATGAAAAATCGGGGAAGTGCAGAGATGATTGGAAGATGTTTTGCAGCCCCATTTCACAACTGATGTATGATAATATCTATATATTTAAAGCTTTTAATTAATCATAGCGTATGGAGTAGTGAACCCAATGTTACAGAATATTGCAAAAGTTGTTGAAAGAAACATCTGCTATAATGCCTTCAATTTACTGTGTGTTGGATATTCTGTCATTAGACTACCTGCCTTTGCAGCGCTTTCTGTTTGTGTTTGGAAATATTGCTTTCAAGTTCTTAATCTGCATGCCGCCTGTATCATGTATTGTGTTAACATGACAAAAGGTATAACAAGTTACAAAGCTAAAGACAATATAAAGTGCAGTTAATTTCTCTCCAAGAGTTTCTGAAGAGAAATACTGTCACAATCTTGCTTGCTGTCCTGTTTCTGAGCTTAGGTGGGGCTGAGCAGATTCCAGGAGGTCCAGGGCAGAGTCTGGTCTGCTGATTAACATCACCTGCGCTCAATCAAGACCTCATCAGCTGCTTACTTAAAACCTGCAGGCGCAGACTTTGCCAGATTGTCTCACTGCCTAGTGGGTATCAGACCTTTTTCTCTGGGCTCCTCCTGGTCAGCTGTTCAAGTCTGCTTTTTGTGCTACTAGTGCTGCAATACCCTTACTGGACTTCAACGGACAACAATTTATATAATTTATTAGCATCTTTGTCATCTCTTGACTTTTATTCATTTTTAATTGGCTTTATTAACTCATACAGCTTGATAAGGTACAAAAATGGACCAGGACCGAAGGGTACAGAAATGTCTTTTAAAAAGGAACACCCCCCAGAGACAAGCTTTATACCCTTTTAAGTACGAATTGGTACCTCTATTTTTTTTGAGTGTGTGCATTACTAGAAGATAAAACTTACAGTATGGCAATCAACGCCTAACTCAGGTTAAGGCCCCGATATACAAAAGGTTTGTGTCTTAAAACAACTGCAAACTTGATTGCTCATGCAAAAATCCTGTTGCAGATGATTCAGGGTGCAACAATGATTGCTCCTGTTAAATGGGAAAATTAGTGCCCGCAATCCTTTTCATCTGGTTTTAATACAGTATGGGCATTTCTGCCTTAATGTGCAAAATATTGAATATGTAAATCAGCTTTGCACAAGCAATATGATTTATCAAACATGAAACAGATTGTAGTGGCCTGTTAGATGCCTATTTAGCACATCTAAAAAGCAGCTGTTAACCAGCAAAGCTATACACACAAATGGCTGCAGCTTCTGGATGAAGGGCAGCAACCTAATAATGCAGGGCTGCAGACATGCATCACTGATTGAAAATGATTTCTCACCAGTGGTGAAGGCAATTTATCCAGTTTTATTATTCAACTAAATGACAATCAACACAACACACATCACTATTCAACACAGATTGATTCTCGAACAAACCAGGCAGAACATTTGCAGCCACTACAACTTAAAGGTAGAGTCCGAAGTCCCCCCACCGTTTCTGTTCGCAAACAACGGTATTCAAACTGAGCACTCCTCCCTCTCAGGCTAATGGCTCTTTCTTCAGCCTATTCTGCTTCAAGCCTCTCCTTCAGAGCTCAGAACTAACCCTTGTTTTCCAACGTGCACTATCTAAAGCTCTTACCTTTTCTTCGGTGCATCAGCCGTTTTTCTTTTCTTTTTTTTTTTTCCTTCGAGGGTCCAAGTGACTGGCTTCTGCTCCAATCATGAGCTTATTCCTACACAGTGTCATGCCCTTAGCTCTGTCATTGGCTGACGGTATAAACATTAATCTCCACTCAGAAACATCCCGTCCACAACAAAACTAAGCCAAAAGAGTGAATTACAGACAGGGGAGAGGGAGTTGCATTCAAGCTCACCACAGCACGCGAGCTAAGGCCCAAAGGCGCGGTTTGAAATGGATTTCACTTGCACAAGTCTGTTTATTTTCAGGGGGGGGGGACTTAAGACTCTACGTTTAATGGTAGTTCAAGGTAAAAACTTATCACTGTAAGTCTTTCTATTTTTCTTTTTTTGCCAATGTCATATTTTTAACTTGGATGCACACATACAGTAGTCTCCAGAACCAGGTGCTGTGCTCTGGAGCCTCTGGCATTGTGTCACAGAGTGCGCACCTTGTGTATAATAGATGTCAGACCATCTTACAAGGCTGCAGACTGTTTCATTTTTTCCAACAGCAACTACTTATGCACTGCAGAGATACCTGTTGTATTATTTTTTTTATTTATATTAAATATTTTTATTTTATATTGTATATTTTATTTGCCCCTTCCACTAATATCTCTATGGGTCGAATTTTATTTTTCGTTTTCGACATTGTTACGGCTGGCTGTCTGCCAACTTCACCTGTCTCTCATTTGACATGCAAATCCTCCTGCTCAATCCCTCCATTCCAATAGGGGATTATCACGCTTCCATGTTCCGAACTTCCGGCATTTGGGACACTTCCTCTTCCGGGCCCATTTTAACAACCGCTGTTCCTGCTCTGTTATACTTTGTAGATAACGTGAATAAACGCCAACCCTACTGAAATTTTCATTCCAGACTGAAGTAATACTAAGGATCAAAAGCTGGATCAAAGCGATTCACCAGACTGAAGGGCCGAACATTATAATAAAACAACACATGTTTGTTTGTAGCCGGTGGGGCACAACACCGGCACTTCACAGCATGATAGCATTAGCCAGCTAGCGTTTACTGACGTGCTTAACATTGTGCGTCTTAAAACACACAAACATCTGGAAATCGGGTCTGTACCTCCCTGTTTCCAGTGGAACAACTGGGGACTGCCAAAAAAGGAGACGCTTTCAGATGCTTGTGTGTTTTCAGCCGCACAAAGTTAGGCACGTCATCGAGCTGGCTAATGCTAGCCTGCTAACACGACTGTAGTCCAGACTGCCAGCTACAACTCTAATAAACGTGTGTCGTTTTATTGATTAAGTTCGGTCCTTCATCCACGGCGAAGTGGTCGCTTTGGATCCACTTCTTCCTTAGCATCACTTCAGTCTGGAATGAAAGACTGAGCATTGGCGTTTATCCGATTTACACAATGTTTAACAGAGTAGTAGCTGGCGGACTCGTGTTATCAGGTTAGCATTAGCCAGCTCGATGACATGCCTAAGTTTGTGCGGCTGAAAACACACAAGCATCTGAAAGCGTCTCCTTTCTTGGCAGTCCCCAGTTGTTCCACTGGAAACGGGGGGTACAGACCCGATTTTCAGATGTATGTGTGTTTTAAGACGCACAAAGTTAAGCACGTCAGTAAACGCTAGCTGGCTAATGCTAGCATGCCGGTGTTGTGCCCCACCGGTTGCAAACAAACATGCTACGTTGTTGTATTATAAAGTGCGGCCCTTCACTCTGGAGAATCGCTTTGATCCACTTCTTCCTTCAGTCTGGAATCCGTGAAAATTTAAGAAGGGTTGGCGTTTATTCACGTTATTTACGAAGTAAGGCAGGGACATTTAACTGGGCCGGAAGTGGGCCGTCTTAGTGTTTCAAACCGGAAGTTCGGAACACGGAAGCGTGATAATCCCCCATTGGCCTGGCATCACACCACCATCATCTCCTTCCTCCCCTCCTAACAACTCATCAATCTCACCTGAAGCTGCTTCATTGCAGCTACAAAAGGGCTGGCAGACATCAGTCAGCGACAGCTGTTTGGCCTGGAAACAGTTTGTCCTTAGTTTGTTTCTTTTGTGGGGGTTTTTTTTTGGGGGGGGGGCTTTAGTTGGTGTTGTTTTGGGCTTCTTTAGTTTTAAATTCCAGGTGTTTCTGGTGGTCAATGGTTTTAGTTTTTTGTAGTTTAGGTCCTGAGTCTTTGTGATTCACACAGGTAGTTTGGAATTGGGGTAGGCCTTTTGTTATAGTTGGGTTTTGGTTACTTTTAGCTTATTGGTGCTGCTCCTTTCCCTTTTTGGTTTGTGGAATTGGCTTTTGGCCTTTTTTCAGTTTAGGCTTTATCTGTTTTTGGTTTCTTAACTTTGAGCAGCATCTCTAACCCCATCTCCATTTCAGGTTTTTAGTTCCAGTGTTTATGCCGTAATGATTGGTGATTTATCTTCCTCTGTTGCCTCTCTTTTTTGTGGAGTGCCTCAAGGCTCCATCTTGGGGCCATTGCTGTTTTCGCTCTACATGTTGCCACTGGGGTCCATCATAGCCAGACACAACCTAGCGTTTCATTGCTATGCGGATGACCTGCAGGTTTATCTTCCAGTGTTCCCAAACACCAGTGGAGCACTTCTTGCCTTGGCCAATTGCATTTCGGACATAAAGCTATGGTTAGGGCAAAATTTTCTTCAATTAAACAATGATAAGAGTATATTTTATTTGGTGATAGTACAAATTTTGATTTTCTATCCTCTAAACTGAAACCTGCTGTCAAGAATCTTGGAGTTATCTTTGACAGCGGTTTCAGATTTGATAAGCAGATTGATAGTGTGATCAGGGGCAGTTTTTATCAGCTATGTCTTTTAACAAAGGTTAAACCTTTTTTTAAATTGTTGTGATCTCGAAAAAGCTATTCATGCTTTTATTAGTTCTAAACTCGACTATTGTAATGCACTCTGTTGGAGTTTCTCAGTCATCAATCAACCGTCTTCAGTTGGTTCAGAACCCAGCTGCCCATTTTCTAACCAACACCCCCCGACGTCAGCACATCACCCCGGTTTTGTTTTCTCTTCACTGGCTCCCCGTTTCTTTTAGGATTGATTTTAAAATTTTGTTTTTAAAGCGTTAATGGTCTTGCCCCTCCTTACCTGTCCGAACTTTTGCACGTTCGGAACCCAACCAGAGCTTTAAGGTCAGCAAACCAGCTCTTGTTGAAAGTCCCTAGAGCCAGATACAAGCATTCTCGGGCATTCTCAGTCGCTGTCAAACATAGGGCATTCTCAGTCGCTTGGCCCAGACTCTTGAACAAACTGCCTCCAGACATGCGCTCTATAATAGACTTTGGCGTTTTTAAAGCCAGGCTCAAAGCGCATTTATTCAGACTGGCCTTTAACACCCAGTAATGTGGTGATATATTTTCATATTTTATTTGTATTTTCTTGCACTTGTCTATTATTTTCTTCATGCTGTTCTTATTTTCTTTCTATGATGTTTTTATGGAAAGCACTTTGGTTACCTCGTGTACTGTAAAGGGCTATATAAATAAAATTGATTGATTGATTGATGCCTTTTAATTTACCCCCAGAACAATGAAACCATCTTTACCCTACCTTTACCATCTGAAACCAGTGTTTTGTTCACGTCTCTGATCCTTAGCTGAGCTGGGAGGTAACAAACATGTTTTCCAACTTTTCATGGCAAAGCAATAGCGCATGCTAGATCCTCATTGAAATGCTGCTATTTGTGCCTGTTATCAATAGCATGAGTAATTTTAGTAGATCACTTGCAAATGACAAAGATGCACATTTTATTTGCGTTGCATGCAAATTAGTGCCATTTATGAGATCTTGGTAAATCAAGGCCTAAATTTTGAACAATTAACTGACTTGTTAGTCCAGGCTTAGTGTTTGGTGATGTTGAAGAGGCAGGATAATTTCAAATAAAAGGAGGATGTAATACTTTTGTTTCCCTTAACCCTGTCTTTTCAGAATCAGCTGGTATCTTTTCATATTTGTGAAATTCCACTAAGTACAGATCATGTCATTGCGACTTCCAAGATTGCTTTCAGATGCTCCATAATATAGTCTTATTTGTGAAATCCAAACAAGGAACGCAAGCCCTCATATTTCATGCAGTTTTTGGCCTGTTTTGCAGGGAGACAGAAACTGATGAGCCAAGGTCACAGGAGACTTTGTGTGAGGTTAATGTTTTGTGATGCTGTCATTTTTTTAGATAAAGACCAGATGTGAGTAAACAGATATAAACTGGCAAGTTGAATTTACAACTAACTTCCAAATAAAAAAAAAAGGCAAGAAGATATGCAAAAGATGAGCTCACTGGCATATGTTCATGAGGAAGACAATACAAACGCACATTGCACACAACCGTGAAAGCCATCATGGAGAATGACAGCTTATACATTGGGTGTCTTTGAATGGAGGCCGTGCTGTGACAGTGCGTAACTCCCATTGCTCAGCCAAGTATAAAGAGATTTGATGGAGCATCTGTTTGGAGAGCACAGAAACAACGGGCAAAACATGAGTGAAAATCTGGACCAGACAGCTTGCATGTTGTCAGACAGCTTTAAATGATAATGTATAATAGACACAACAATGAAAAATACCATTTACACAAACAGAAGATTTGCAAAATTAAGTTCAATGCATCATGTGAAACATAAATGCCCTTTCTTAACACACTGTAAATGATCAACTTAGACTGAAATAATTAGCAACAACTGTTACTATGTGTGTACTGTTTGTGTGTTTCTATATGTGTGTGAGGGGGTACTGAGAAAGACAGAGGAGGAAGGTAAAGAAATGTGAAGCCATTTGTATCTAGAGGAGCCAAACTGTCATTCAGTGGTAACATGGCCTTCACCTTGTTGTCAGCTTAATATGATTGTGAGTCACAGCCAATGACAAAGCATCTGTTTGTGGCGCAGAGGAATCAATACTCTGGAGTGAAGTGTCATCTATCTTGTTACGCACTGACTTTGAAAATATAAGCACTGGTTCATCCTGAATGTGGGGAAAAGGGTAATCATGCAAAGGAGAACTCATGAATGTTAGCTTTACAACACTACATTTTGTATGAGATTAGGTGGAATAGAAAATTCTAATGGGATTTCTAACTAATTGAGGTATTTTATATGATTTTCTTGTGGCTTTCATATGAAGTCAGAATCTGAAATGTAACCAGCAAGTAAGGTGTGGAATGAAGAATAAAAAAAGGAAGCTATTAGACCTTGATATGCAACTAAGACACAATCTCATGGGCAGGATGCAAGAAAATGAAACATAAAATTGACCATGTGCATTAACACATCAAAGACAGGAACGTATGAATATCACAGAAAATAGAAATGTCATCAGAAACTTTAACATCTTTGACAAATTGTATGTAACTGCACAAATGTATTTAAAATGTTTAAATTGGGAGGCCAATAATCAAAACACTGAGTCTAGTTAAAATTGGATTAGAGATTGTAATTTACATTCATTTAATCCTTTATCTTTGGTACCCAGTTTCTGAATAAGCACAATCAGAAAAAATGACTTTTTAAGCAAAAGATTCACACCTACAATCTGATCGGCCTTCCAAGTGCCACCCTGAGAACAGACAATCAAATCTGAACAAAAATATTTACTATAATCTGATCTTCACCTGCAAAAATGTCAGATCCCCAAGTGAATGTAACATGTACTTCTATGATGTTCAACACTATGTTCTTGATCAACATGCAGAATTAATACAGCATCATCTTCCTAGCTGCCAATATGGGTGATAATATGTCTGTCCTAACCGTTCACGTTTCATGAAGAGGATGTAAAAGTCATAAACAGATGTAATGAATGTGCAAAGTTAAACAGCTAGAACGCTAAAGAAACGCAGGTCGATGACCCTTGTAATTGAACTCATCACAAGTTTTTCTCAGTGTCAATTAAGTTTCATTGATTATGCAGCCTTGTTTAACCTTCTAAAACCTGAGATTCCCCAACTGATGGACATTAAAGGACATTAATGAACCACTATGCGCCCTTGAGCAAGATCCTTAACTTCCACCAACTGCTCACCAGGGGCTGTAATTGGAAGCCCACTACTCTCTGGTTAATGTAGAGATGGATTAAAAGCAAAGCCAAATTTCTCAATTGAGATTAATAAAGTAAAAAATATATATTATCATTATTATTATTATTATTATTATTATTATTATTATTGAAAACAGATGGCCGAACTTTGCCAAAATTACCATTTTGGAGATCTCCACTGAACTGTCTGATTCTGAATACTTAATTGAGAATGATGTAGTGAAAATCTGATAATTATGCATCTAGCTAATGATGCAATCATGGAAAAACATATATTGAAAAAGAGAAAATATACATCTGTAAATGGTCAGCTGTTGGAACCATTTAACATGGAAAAATCCACTGCTGATCCATTTTCAGTGTGACCACTTGTCTGCCTTCCAGTTAACTGTCTCTGTGTTGTTCTCTATGGGCTATAGAGGATGTGCAGGTGTCGTCACAGTGTCACGTGACATACATACGCACTCAGACATACATATGAAAACATCTTCCAGGATGGTTATTTCTTGTTCAGTGGTTGTACCAACAGACAAGGATAAATGATTCCCTGCAAACAAGGACAGACGTGCAAAATGGGTGTCTGCTGTAAAAAGAGAAAACTGGCTGCCCAGTTCTACCAGCTGAATTTGCAGTGAACACTTCATACCAGGCACGATCCGACTTCATTTGTTGTTGATGTGCATGTTGACTCATTAACGATGTGCCAATCCACCTTATTCCTGGAGTGGCAAATGTCCAATAGAGAGGGGAGGGGGACACCGACGATCTTCCCAGCTGCTTTCACGGTGCGCTGCAGGGTCTTGCGGCAGGATGCAGTGCAGGCTCCGTACCACACGGTGGTCAGGATGCTCTTGATGGTGCCCCTGTAGAAAGAGTGCATGATGGGGAACGGGACTAAAAACTTACTTGGACAACAGGAAGTATTTTGTGTTTGCTGGTAACTTTACATCTGAGCAAACAAAAATTACATGTGGAGTTCCCCAGGGTTCCATCCTGGGGCCTCCTCTGTTCAACATCTAATGCTCCCACTGGCCCAGGTTATGAAGAACAACAATATTAGTTACTATAACAACACAGAAGACACAGATGTATATTACAAGGTCACCAGGAGCCCTGTACAGGCTCTTGGTAAATTGAGGAGATGACTGGATGTGCCTCAACTTTCATCAGCTGAACAAAATGGAAAACTGAGGTGATTGTCTTCGGTGCCAAAAAGAAACAATGCAGGTTATCACAGAGCTCCAATCTATACACCTAAAACCAACCAACTAGACATCTGGGTGTGGTGATGGACTCAGACCTAGATTTTGAAACTGCATTAAGGTAATTGCAAAATCTGCCTACTATCACCTGAAGAACATCTCAAGAATAAAAGATCTGATGTCTCCACAGGACCTGTAAAAACTAGTCTTTATAGTAACAGTGTCTTTAAGTTTTAGGTCTACCAAAAGATCAGTTAGACAGCTGCGGCTCATTCAGAACTCTGCTGCTCAAGTTCTCACTTAGACCAGAAAAGTGATCACATCAGTCCAGCTCTGAGGTCTTTGCACAGGTTGCCTGCCTGTCCAAGGACAGGCAGGCAACATTCTTTTCCTGGTCTGTAAAGCTCTGAGTGGTTTAGGACCAAATTACATCAGTGACCTCGGACCTACCAGACTGCTCAAGCCATGTGATTTCAGTATTTTATCAGTTCCCTGAGTGCAGACATGGAGAACCTGCGTTTAGCTTTTATGCTCACATATCTGGAACAAATTTTGAAGCCTCAGATCAGCTAAAACACAACCAGGTTAAAGACCCACCAGTTACCAGCTGCATCTCTGTTGCATTTGACTCTGCTACATGTTAAAGGGCAAGAGATTGCAATAAATTAACCTTGTAGTCTTATTAAAAATAAAAATAAAAAACAAGTGCAAACACACTTCACTAATTTGTAAACAGTGCTGTGATCTGACATGATTCTTGCACACATGCACACCATCTTGTATAGTCTGACTGACTGTGTGTAGGTGACAGACCAGAACTCAGTTTAATCTTAATATCCCACAGAATTGCTGCTGAAACTGTCCAAAGTTTTATGTGCATATTCCACTAAAACACAGGCATATGAAATCAGTGTTACACCTCATGAGTAAAGCAAGACAAAAACTGTTTGTCCTGTGTCCTCAGTTGACATTACATCATTATGAATTTATGTAAAATGCTTTAATCATGCACAAGGCCAAAGCTGAAAGGACCACCATAAATATTTATTGATTATAAATGTCATAATTCATTATAAACTTGTAGTATTCATTGTTGGTTTATTCTTTGTGTCAGCTAGCATTACAACATGTTTGCAGTCACCCTCTGCTCCCACAATGCATTATATTAGGAAAGGTTTAAACAGTTTACAGAGCAATGTTAACAAAGGCAAAAGGACTGTAACCAAATGTGCTGCACTAGAGCATCTTAAGCTGCAGCTCGTCATATTATTCTAGATTTTTAATGCCATGCAGAAAATGTGCACACTTTGTCACACTTGTTACATGATACCAAACTATCATGACAGTCAAATAATTGCAACTAACTGAAACAGTGTGCTGTGATACCTCATCTGGTTTCGTAGGACCACCTTGTTAAATCCTTCACAGCTGAATAAATTGCAGGTGATGACTAAAAAGAAACTAATTCATATCTGAATATATTTGATGTGCTAAAAAACTAAGTGAAAACTGGGCAGATGGGAAAATGAATGTTGTTTGATTTCAAAGAGTATACAACTAATTAGCCATAGCTCAGCTCCTCAGCAGTAGCTTCTGAGCCCCTCCCCATCCACTCCATATTAGCTCTTGCTGCAGTAATACTTCTTATTTCAATATGCTTATTTATGTCAGCTCATATTATGTTGCACAAATTTATTTTCCTATTTTTTTTTTTTTCAGATTTGTATGAAAAAATGTACTAGAATGCACAGCGAAAGTGTAATGAAATCACACAGGACATGAGCTGAGCCATAAGGAGCTTTCCAGACTGTAGGAACCTTTTGGAGTTCCTTCAACCTTTTCGGGAACCAGGCCGTTTTTTGCAAATTCAGACATAAAGGAACTAGGGACCTCTGACCACAGTTCCTATAACCTTTTTAGCTCCTACTCCGAGGCAGGGTCTTTTGGGGGTTCCATAGGAACTGAAATACGTAGATGTTTGGTGATTGGTAGAACTGGCAAGCCGCGCCCCTTATGTGAGCTCCGCTTCTTCCAGCCCCGCCATATTTAAAAAGTCTCACAGCTGTTTACCTGTTTACCGAGATTGTAATAACTACAAGAACTAATACAATAGGAGTGTACCAATTCATTATTAAATCAATCACAATGGTGGACGCCCCGAATCAATAACTATTTTGAAATGTCCAAAAGCAATTATTTTCATATTAATTTAATGACCAAATACAGCTGCAAAGTATAGCAGTAGAATCTGCGGCTGCCGCCCGGACACTTTAGTGAACGGACTGGCCACTAAAGTTCCGGGCGCACTTCAACAAAAGGTAAACAAGGGGAAAGGGAGGGAAAGTTGATAAGTTAGCTTTTATAATAGCTTTGAATAAAAGTGATGGAAAACCCAAATACAGTTGCAAATTGTCTGTGCCACTTTAGTGAACGAACCCGGTCCGTCCACTAATGTGTACGGGCTTACTTCAACAAAAAGGTAAACAAGGCGTTCGTAGAGCAGCTTTCCAACGGGGGGCTGCTCCGTTACATGATACATATGACCGTGATGAGGGAAAGCTGGTAAGTTTGCTTTTATAACAGCTTTGAATAAAAGAGATGAGAGACCCCAGTTTTGTATTAGATCTACTGGGGCATAAATTTGTCACTGTCGCAACGATTGCGTCACACATGGTTCCTAACAACGTCCTCCCTCATGTGCGAATGCACACTGAAGGCGAAGGGTAGTTCCTATAACTAAACCCCGGAGGCGTAGTTATGGGAACTGCATTCTTAGAACCTCTCTGTCCTAATGCGCCTATAGTAATACTGGTTCCATAATTCTAAGAATATCTCTTTCTCTCGTTCTCTCTCTGAGAGTTTATTGCCCTGGGGAAAGATCAATTGTAATTACATGACATTTCAACTAAAGTATATCCTGCTTTCAAATGCCATTCTCAGAAGTTTTGTAAATGCTCCAAAACCGTGACGGCTGATTGCTAATCACATGATAAGCATCCACTATCTAAATAATAAGAAAATATTTTCTAGACTTATTATACAAAATAGTAACTATAGCCGTATATATATATATATATATATATATATATATTAAGTGCTATATAATCACCTGCAGAATCATCTAGGCTTTAAGTGTTTCCAAAGACAAATTTAATTGAAACCTAAAAATTTAGTTATACAGTAAGTGCTAGTGTCTAGATCTAGAAAAAAGTGCATCACAGGAAGTGTAACAAACATATGCCTTTTATATCGTAGGAAATGTGTTTGTGTTTGGTGTCCTGGATACAGTATTTTAATTACAGTATAGAGCTAAATCATGTTTTGTTCTTCAAACAGTCTCAGGAAGGTCAGTTCAGTATGGGGTCTAATGACAGTTTTTGTCTTTTTCTTTTAAAATGAATCAGTCTTGTTTTACATTTCAACATGAACATGTATTTTCTTTATCAGTTTTACTTTGTGGTTATCAAAAAATCCACCCATGCAGTTTACTTTTTTCACTCTAAGACAACGGTGTCAGCCGCCAGTCCGCCACTATCCTAAAGTTTTTTGTTTCTCTGATGCAGCGCACCTGACTGAATGTCATTGTGTAGAAGTTGAATCCATTTGATGTGAATCAGGTGTGTTGGAGCAGGAAGCAACAAAAACCTGAAGGATTGTCAGTTGACATACCAGAGTTTGATTCACCTGCCCTGACCAGCATGCCAAATGATTAAATAGAATCTAATAACAGTCGTTAATATCATCATTATCAAATCCATCTTTATTTATTAAGCACCTTAAACAACCACAAAGGACCAAAGTGCTGTACAGAAAATAAAACCAAGGTAAAACAAACAAACAAATATATAAAAACAGGAATAAATTAAAAGACATGAAACAGCTATAGTAAAATAATTAATAGTAAAGTTAATATAAAAATGATAAAATAGACAGATATGGAATGAAATATTCTCATTATTTTCTTTGTTAATCCAGATTGGGAAATTTGGCTCTGCATTTGATTTATCTCTGATAGATGTACAAGATAGCAGTGGGCCGTCATGTTTTGGTGCCCAAGGAGCAGTAGGGGGAGGTTAAGGACCTTGCTCAGAGGCCCACAGAGGTTCATTTGGCACTCTGGGGACTCAATCTAAAATGAGGGTCACATCAATTTGATTGAGAAGTTGAAATGTTTTGCTTTGGCAACACTGCATATGTTTCAAAGCTTACAACTCTGTGCCTCTGAATTATTTTGATGGTAGATTGACTCAGCCTTGGTATGCTAGGATATCACACTACACAGCTTTTTTCTTTTCTTTTTTTTAACCTTTCTAGTCTTGGCCATCATGTGACTGTATTTTTCTTTACGGCACTGTGTCAAATGCCAGCAACTGGATATCAACACACTGGTATTTTGAAAGCACAATCTTGGCTGGTTCAGCAAAGAAATGCAAGAGCACATTATTGGAGAAAGCAACAAAAGGAAAGAAAGTGATTGAGCAACAGAAAAGACAAAAGTCAACATCAGACTGGTTTTTACTGCTGGAGCGAGCGCACAGAAAAGAGACAGATGCAGAATTAGCCATCGTTAGGGAGCACCAAAGTGGAAAAAGTCTGCCAGAGTTCAGTTGTATGGCTTTAAAGAGCTGTCTGAAGCAATCATTGCAAGTGGTACATGATCATGTGGTTTTCTTTTTTGTTCTGCTGCAGCACTGATCCGAATTTGCCAAATTTGTGTGCTTGTAACAACATGAAATTATCTTATGGAACATGAGCATTATACCTTCTGACAGATAGCAGAGTTTTTCATTTTAACACCTTCATGTCTTGTTTGTTTACACTCATCAGCAACTTCACAAACCTCTAACATCTAGTAGAAGCACACAAAACTCTGTAGTAGGTTAACATCTCAAAAACTTTACAAATTTTTGTTTTTGTTGATATAACAAAATAAAAATCTATTTCATGGTTTTCACTGAGATTAAGGTGAATGTTTGCGTGTAATTTGTGTCAAACTAATTATTGTGAACTGTCTTATGAATGAAATATTTCTAAGGTTTTGGGTAAAAAGAAAAAAGCAGTGATCCAACTCTGAAAAATATGGATTTGTTCCCAACTTTGAGAACTATATCAGCAACCATGAGATAAAAGACAAAGGCAGCAGGGTTATTTTACAGTCATCATATTCACATCTGCATTCATGCAGCAATTTACTAAGTCAGCAACAGGAAAATGAGATTTAGTGAAGCCTTCTAAACGCCCCATACCACCCAGAGTTTAAGAGAAACTGGATGAGTCAGCCACCGTCTCTCACACTACTGATATTAATGGGAGCTTTTGAAAGACAGAGAATTGGGGCAGTTTATTTTTATAAGCATATACTGAATATCCTGTAGGTCTACCCTGAATTCTTCACTATTTCTGCACAAACAGAACTCTGCTGGCATCCCTTTCATGACAAAACATATTCAGGAAAAACGGAAGGTTTATTGCAACCACATTTAAATAGTTTGGTTACAAACAACTGATTGGTGCGTGAGCTAGTTTGAGAAAAATGATTGCCATTCGATGCTGTTTTGTGGCTGTATATGATGATTCCTCTTATATTCATGATGTCAGAGAAAGCAGAGATGCAGCTACTGTAGGACTAAAACCAGTGTCTAGCAGTTAGTTGCAAATTTCTAATGAGATATATAAAGAGAATACTGAGCATTGTTACCAGCAATAGAATATAGCAAGGTAGCTCCTGCAGCAAATATGTCGGGTATAAAAATCAGTGCCAATCATCATTTTCCATATTTTCCAATGTTAATGATGGATCAACTAAGGAAATATTTGTCGCTCAACATGATGGCACACTGTAGATATGTCAACAATTCTGCAGTTCCCTGAGTGCCACATGTAACTTCTCTCAGCATCTTCTCTAAATGGCAGACAGGCAAATTAGTAAAAAGTGGAGCTGCTGAAGACCAGGAGTAAGAACAGTAGACTAAATACAAGCCCAAGTGGAATGGGCTCTATGCATGACTCCACTACTTCCTGAACTTAAGGTTGCTCCTTTGTTTCCAGTCTCTCATTACTGGATGAACTGATTAACCCAGGTGTGTCTGGCCAGTTACTGAGATCAGGCACACCTGGGTTAATTAGTTCGTCCAGTAATGAAAGACAGGAAACAAAGGAGCAACCTTAAGTTCAGGAAGCAGTGGAGCTGTGCATAGAGCCCATTTCAGATTTGATTAAATCTAAAGATTTAAGGTTTCATTATGTCTGCTGGAAATATTGTCCACTGTTATGTACAAATGTCAGTGTTGTTTATGTTTTGCATAAAATGGCAGGTCCTAAACAATTCCCAGAAAAGTTTAATGCATTCACTGAAACTGGGAACATTCTCCCAGTTTGCTGCTCAATTACTCATCTGTAATGTCACAACCTGTCATTTTGCACAGCTGAATTTATTTACTTGAGCAATCCCACATATTTATATTTGTCCATATGAGCTCTGCTGCACTGAGAGAATTGTCCAAGATCATGCAAAGCTAAAATCCTGTTCGCCTGTTCGTGACCAGGCATCCTCTCTACTCATAAAACAATAAACACTGTTCTCACAAGCTCAGGGAGTTCAGGCTAGTTGCTGCTAATCGCTGCTGTTATCTTCTAAAACACATTTGTGGTGATTGCTTTACTTTTACCTCAACCACTTAGTATTAAATATGTAAAGCTGAAGGAGATGACCATATTCAGTGGTGGTGGTGTGTGTGTGTGGGCGCGTTTTTGCAACATTGTGGGGACCATGTTCCGTATTTTTATCATCACCGTGGGGACGTCTTGCACTCGTGGGGACATTTTCTCGGTCCCCACGGGTACGAACCCCATTTTGAGGGTCACGATTAGGTTTTAGAGATTAAGTTACAATTGACCTATGGCTAAACCACGCCCTTAAACGCGATGAGCCAATCACGGTGCGTACAACTAACCCAATACACTCGGACATTCTCTGCTTGAACGTCCATTGAAATGCATTGAAGTCAGACCGTTTTTGTTCGTTTTTATGTGTCCTTATGTGTTTTTTTTTTTGTTTAAAATGGTCAAACAGTGTGCATGGGGTGCATGCAACTCCAACGCTAGGTATCCTGAGAGGCTGGGCGACGGGGTGTATTTTTTGCCCTATCCCAAGCCACATCTCAAGCGAGAAAAGTGTCTGCTTTAGATAAAGTTATGTGGCAAACCACAACATCAACTAAACGTGGATAAAATTAACAAGGATGTCTACATCTGTTCTAAGGTAAGGGAACATCTTATTTGAGGCAACATGTTGTCACTTTGCTGGAAAGAAATATGAACATCTTTAACATCGCTAACGTTAGTTTAAGTTAGCTAACGTTAGCTAAATGTGCTAGTTTTTGTACTTCGGTAATGGTACATAAGAGGTCAGTCATAGCTGTCGTGCAGTAACGTCGGTGACGACACGCTTCTGGTTTCCAAGCTGCATCTCGACTCTACTCCGCTCACGTGCCTGTTTAATCAGTTTTTGGCAGAAGATCACATTTTGGCACAACACTGGCAGCCGTGCAGTAGTTTGTGCAAGAAACTGAGGGAGCGCACACTAGTCACATTCCAGAGACTTCACAGGCTTGATTTCAACTCGCAGTTTCAGACTCGTGAACAATATTTTTTAAAAATCTTTTTTTTATTTATCTTGTCATGGTCTCGCTGTCTGATCCCGCGTCTGCTGTCGAGAGTTTTCCGTATTGCAAGTATCGGGCTTCCTATACACAATTACTCTGGAAGTGGACTGCAATATTTTCCAGCTTACAGTTACTGCAGAACTCAGCGGCACGAGTTCTGACAAGGACCAGAGGGCGGGAACACATTACACCAGTTTTAAAATTGCTGCATTGGCTCCCCGTGCATTTCAGGATTGATTTTAAGGTTCTCTTAGTGGTTTATAAATGTCTTAATGGTCTTGGGCCCTCTTATTTATCAGACCTGCTTTTAAACTATGAACCCTCGCGGACCCTGAGGTCCTCTGGCACCGGCCTTTTAATTGTTCCTAGAGTGAGAACTAAAACTCACGGTGAGGCCTCATTCCACCATTATGGTCCTCGTCTGTGGAACAGCCTGCCAGAGAACCTCAGGGCTGCAGAGACTGTTGATGTTTTTAAGAAGAGGCTCAAGACCTACCTTTTTAGCTTAGCTTTTAATTGAATTTTGTCTCATTTTTATATGATTCTTTTAATTTATTTTATTTTATTTGATTTTTATTTATCTATTTATTTATTTTTAACTTTGGTTTTACGATATTCAAATTGATTCTATTTGTATTAATTCCTTTTATGTGTATTTTATTATCTAGCTTTTATTTGATATATTTATTTATCTATTTATTTTTGGTTTAACTCTAAAAATTTTTACTTCCCCCAGTGTTTCCTCATGGGGATCCTTCGCTCCAGGAGTTTTGCCTGCTCGGTCTGGGGGTAACGGCTGTGGTGGATGCCCTTTTCTTGGTGTCTAGGGGCCTGCACTGCAGCCCTGCGGCTGTGGTGTGGACCCTGGCCTGTCATGATCTGGGGGTCCCTGCAGCTGGGCCTTATGTGGCTAAGGGGGGCTGGCTCCTGGTGCGAATGGATCCCCAAGATATCGTTTCCTCACAGCAGTGTCATGCCAGATGGTTTTTACAGTTACTGTTTTTATACCTGTTCACTTAGAACAGAGGAGTTGGGGGTTTGTAGTTAGGTGTGGAATTGGGAGGGGGTTGGGTGTGTGCATGTGTGTGTTTTGTGTTGTATCTGGATGTGTGAAGGCTTGTTTTATTTGAATTCACATTTTGTTTTTACTATGTCAAGCACTTTGTGTTGCTTTTTAATGGCATGAAAAGTGCTTTATAAATAAAGCTTGATTTGATTTGATTTGAATATTTTGAATATCTTTATGTAATCACAAACCCTGGAATTTTTTTATTCATATTTACCAGCAGAACACTGATGAAAAAAGTTCTTTTATAATTTGGATTAACAATTTATTTTCAAATGCAATGTGCCTGATTATTAAGCACACATATTTCTAAAGTCATGTTTTCGCTTCAGATACTTATTCTATGTTATGGCCATGCCTGTAGTTGACAGAAAATAACTTTTTCTTCAAGGAGTTCATATAAAAGTGTGTTATAAGGGATTTGTTATATTACCTATTTCGATATATTACTGAAATACATTTTTTGGTCCTTAGCAAAACATTTAAACTATAACCCGCCTATTGTTCTGTCAAGCACAGTTCTGGTTAAAGAAACTTCCCTGCAAAAACTCAAATCTTACTAAGTATATTTTTCTAATTTCTAGTCAAAATATCTCGTCACACTCAAAATAAGACAAAATTACCCAAAGAGAAACATTTCAGTGAGATAAAGGAACTAGTTTAAAGGCAATGCATCTTATTTGAAGAAATCTCATCAAGAAAATTTTGCTTGTTCTTTTAGCAGATTTTTTTTTTTATTACAAACAAAAACAAATCTTGGCCACTCTTGAAATAAGTTTAAAAGGATTTTTTTTTCTTGTAATAAGCAAAAATAAATAAATAAATAAATAAAAACATTTTTTTAAATAAAAATCTGCCAATAGAACAAGCAAACTTTTCATGATAAGTTTTTTTAAAATAAGATGCATTGCCCTAAAACAAGTTCTTATATCACCCTGAAATGCTTCTCTTTAGTTAATTTTGTCTTATTTTGAGTGTGATGAGATATTTTGACAAGAAAATGGAAACAATTTACTATTTAACATTTGAGTTTTTGCAGTGTTGTCATTACTTAAACTGCAAGTTTTTCCTTTATTAATTATGTTGAATCATTTTATTTCATGAACTAAGATGTTTGCTTCTTCACAAATCTATTTTCTTTTATGCCCATTACAGTCTCAGTGAAGATCTGTCGGCTCCACTGACAGGGCAACTGACTCCTGAACACCAGGCAAAATAAAACCTAAACTGAGCTCATGAGCCTTAATGTTCTTCTTGCTAGATCAAAAATTCTTTGTTCAAAAACAGCTAAAGGCTGTGGAAAACTGTGTGGGAAAGTAAAGATGGATCAATGTGATATGATAAACTCCATGAAGCCCACTTATGGAATGCAGTAGTCTGGGACAACAAACAATGGAGCTGGAGGCCATGAACCTTTTGTACCTATAATTTTAGAACTGCTGAAATATGTTTATCTGCACATTTTTTTGGCCATGAACGTGGATCCACAGAGAATTCCAACAACAGTGGATGTAACTCTGATAAATCTCACTGCATGCATACTTTGCCAAACAATCAAACTAGATTCAAGTCATATCAGATCAATGGAGGAATTCCTAAAAATCGCAGTTTCATTCCAAAACGATCTCTTGATTAATGTGTTTCTTCTGCAGCTTTGTTTTTATGTCAGTGTCACTTTTCAGTAGTATGCGACAGCTTGATTTCACCTCAGATGCCTGCTAGGTGGAGTTCCTTCTCTGCAGATGCCCCCCCCCCCTCGTTGAGGATCATATGATGCTCTTGTGTTGCTTTGTAATGTTTTGCATATGGGTCCTGGGCAAAGATCCAAACTTGGAGTTGAATGGTGTTTTTGTTCAACATGGATCATCCCAGAAGAGAGCAAGAGTGAACACTACTGCCTCAAACAAGACTGTCAAGATGTCCATAGAGGCCCCTCGCCAGCACACCCCACTAGGCAGCTGCTGCCTGCCAGGCGCCCATCTACAAATAATCTACAGTGGGAGGAGGTGTTGTCCTGTTCTGTCAGGGTATACTGTGCACATTCAGTCTCGAGTGAGGGGCTGAACATTATTACACTAAGAACTAGGTGATAATCATTTGAAAAGGACTGCAACATGGTAGCTTTTTAATTGAATCAGTTTGAGCCATTTTTGTACCTTTAGTTTATTGTTTGACTCCTGCGCTCAGATTAAACAGGGACCCAAAACATTAATGAGATGATCTCTTTTTTTCTCATCAGACTGTAAGTCACACAATATTACCACAATAACAAAAATGCATAAAACACCCACAAAGTGATGCAAAACAAACTACCAAACAAGGTTAAAGAAAGACACAAGAAAATGATGAAACACTTTCAAGAAATACAAAGAAGCAAATAGATTCAAAACAACTACAGAGAGATACAAAATGATTGCACTTTGATGGAAAATCACTTCAAAGAGACGCAAATTACAGCAAAGATATGCAAATCAACAACAAATGTATGCAAACGACCACTTAGAGATTCAAATAGCACAAGATGATGACACCAAAGATTCAAACAGCAACAAAGACATGTAAATGAAAACAAAGGCATGCATCATGGTGCAATATGACAAAAACTGATGGCGAAAAATTTACACATAAGAATGACAACTAAGATACACAAAATAACTAAAAGAATGTTAAAAAATGTCCACAGATTTTTAAAAAAAGAAAAAAGAAATGCAACTAAGAGAGCCCAGAAGCAAACAAAATATGACACTGCAACATGCTAACAAAATGATTAACTTGACCACAAAGAGATGAGTAAAAATAACAAAGATGGGCAACAAAAAAAGCAACAAAAAGATGCAAACTGGTTGTAAAGGGAGGCAGAGACACAAAGATCTAAAAAGCATTACATAAGCATGCACATTGTATGGTCCAACTAAACAGATGGAAGTCTTTAGAAAAAGATGCACCGCAAAGTGACTCCAAACCAACATAACTGTCTACGCACACAAGGAGACCACAAAAAGATATGTAATGCTGCCTGCATCTCTTTCAGCGTTGTACCTGTTAATATGAAGGGTGCTATATGATTCATATGGAATAATTTGAAAGATGTTGGCCTTAGGTTATTTTATTAAATCATATTCAAATAAAATCTGAACAAGGATATGTGGCATTTTGTGCTTTTTAATTGATATTCCACAGTTACCAAATATCTTGTGCAATGCAGCTTTATTGTGACTTTAGGACACAAGGCATCAAGTTTTATCATTTCACAGTGAACTACACTTCTTCTCCTATTAAAGAACAACCGATCAGATGTTGACAGCCCAGTGATCAGGTGGCATGTCATACTCCATTAAGCATGACTGTGATAGCTACAGGGTTCATGCTATAAATTCTTGATTTCGGTTCACACTTTTTGCCTTATTATTCTTCAGTTATCTCAATATCCCAAATTGGCTTTATATCAAAATTTAACCAGTTTGACCACATTTCAAAGAAAATCCCTGTTCAAAATGCTGCAGAATAAATAAATAGATAAATAAGACTCCAGTCATATGGCTTTAGCCTATTTGCAAATTGCTTACAGACAGTAGAGTTAACTGCAATCAGTTTCTATAAACATCACAAGAATATAGCTCATGTTATCGAGCCAATACAGTGTCACACAAGCCTGGCTGCCAATAAAAGTTACGTAAACCCTAAGGCGACAAGGCAGATCGTGAGAGGTGCCCGCTGAGGAGGAGGTCCAGCATGCCAACTCTGAACCACTGAGGTCAGACACAGCAGAGACAAGTGTGCAACAAGTTGTTCCTTTGCTTGAAAGGAAAATGGAAGGACATCTGTCTCTGAGGTAAAACACATAAACACTTTTGACATGAGGTCCTTTGCTCAGATTTAATTGCTTGAATGAGGTGATCTAGGAATTTAAACTTTAGAAATGCTGCACTCAGTCAAAAGAGCTCCTACCGAAGGCTGCTTATTTGTACAAAATGTCTATTTTGCATATTTCCTGTCACTATTATGAACAGAAAACGCACTGTAAACCTCAAAGACAATAATCCGGCTGTAGCCGATTAAACATAAGTTAATTTACTACATGGCGTTGTTGATTCTCAGCAGCAGCATCACATTAAGCTTGAGGCCAGTAGTGTCTCTGCCTGGTCATAGTGGCAACTCTGCTGCCAAAGACCTGTCACAGTGTGTCAGTATTCATCTTTATACAAACAAAGCCTTTAACCTGTGGTTGGAAGAAACACCAACCACACCACCCAGCTGTGTGACTTCCTTGCGGTATTTTTATTTACTTACTCCTGAAGGGTCTGAAACTTTCAGTGCCAAGTTAACTATAAAATCTGACACAGCTGTTGCGATATTTTGCTTCCTGCATTTCTATGTTTTTTTCATCTAGTGATTAAAGAGAGGTAGCTACTTCAAATGCCCTGTAAAAATAAAAGAGATTGGAGGGTAAAATAGGGACCGAGCACGGGTCAACAGGTGGAGATTTAAAAAAAACAAAACAAAAAAAAAAAACACGTGCTTTACTTTGACGAATGGAAAACGCCACACGAGAGGGATGAGTAATAAACTGAAAGCAAAACAGAGTAGGCTGTAGATATTTTTGGCTGTAAGAACTAATGGGTTCTTACAGAGGTAGTTAACTCCTCAATTCTTGTCTTCGGTGTCAACAGCGTTAATAGTCTCGACAAGCTCCACCTCCACTACCACCTTTTATGTTAATTTCAGCGTGATCTGTTCACGGAGAGTGAGCCAGTGCGCGCTGGATCTGTGGGCTGCTGCTTGCTGCGTAATATCGATAAGGCTTTGACAGACACTAGCCTGGCGCTGAATCCTTGACAGGACTGTGTTTTGTGTGTAAACGGCGTCCGCCCCCCCCTTCCCAGTACAATGTCGCAGATGAGGACGCGCAGCTGAATGTGAGAATTGTGGATCTGGCTCGTAGTTAAGAGAGGAGGTGAACGCACCTTGCATCCAGCCATGGGAGGTCAGATCACCAGAAACACCCTCTACGGTAAGGACATGTGCCATCTCCGGACAGGACACTGTGTAGATCATCCATGGACGTTGTGATATTATAACAGAAGACGATCTAATCGAGTTATAAGCGCGCTTGTGTAACCTCAAGCCAATCTGCATGGAGACTGTAGGCGTTTTGTCTGCCCGAAATAAATGAGAAGTGAAAGTAGGTGCTGTTAGCCAGGTTTAAGTGTGGTTTGTAAGTCACGACTGCTTTGCAACAATAGGAAATTTTATTTAAAGTTTTATTTAGTTGTTTTTTTCCAATAGTGGTATAGCCGTCTCTTTTTTCTGTACTTCCAAGTTAATCCGAGTTTGTATTTCTGGATTTTATTTTTGAAGTTGTAAAACAAGTCAAACAAGACAAGCGCAACAGCAACTTATTTGTTTTTAAAGCCTGTGGTGACAGTGAAACACATGTAGACTCATATTCTGAGGAAATATCCAATTTATTTTTCCAATGATTTTGTTTTAGATTGGTAATAAACGTTTACAGTGATAAAAGTTATCAGGTGCATTGCAAAGTTTTAAAATCAATGTGAGGCTTGCAAATGATTTCAGTCCAAGAAAACATATTTGTTTTATTTACTTTACTTGCTCTCAGTTTATTTATTATGCAGTCATTGTTGGAATGAGGAAAGTTAACACATAAAGGTATAATATATTTCTGATTTGCAGATAATGTGGCACTTTTTCTGTCAACGCTCTATTAAATTCTATTACTGTATGTGAACAAAACATTTGAATTATAAAAGAAGAAGAAAAGTTATCAGCAGTGTACTTTTGAAAAAACTGCAGCCAGTTGGTAAGTTATCTCCAGCAGCAATTTTTGATAATAGATTTAACATTTGCTGCTATTTTGTGGTTTATACTCTTTAAACTGACAAACTTGGCCTCGTTGAACTACTGCTGAAAGGAAAATAAATTGTAATGGTCGCTTTGCACTACTTTCTGGCAGCTCAGAAGTGAAAGCTCAACCAAGACAAACATCTTTGATGAGGCTTATTATATTGGTGTCGTTAATTATATTAATTGTAGCCCAGTGTATTAGTAATTTCAGTGTTCCTCCAAGTGTACTCTTGGGATCTTGTGAATTGATGTTCGCCTTCTGTTACTTTTCTTGAGCAAAGACCAGATGACTGAATATCATGCAGTTACCTGATGTAGAGTACACAAGCAGGCAAGCTAATTTCCCAGATGGGCAGATGGACACAGGCCAGCTCACTGGTAGAGGCAACTGGTGTGAAATAACAATACAGGTGTAGACAGAAGTGCTGCTAAAAAAAAAATCTTTTTGGCCATCTTACAAGAGCTCAGTTAGGGCCCTGAAAATGTAAACATCCATAATCCCTGTCATGTCGCAGGGCCAAGATCTGAAACAATGAATCATGAATCATTCAGTTCTTACTTGTCCCCATTTGGTAAACCTGCGGGGATGTATGATTGGCTTTTAGTGGCGCTCTGACTCAAAGAGCTGAGACCATTTTTTTTTTCCAAAGATCATGCTAAGTGAAAGAAAAGTTTCAGTTGCCACAAGTAGGTTTTTCCCCATGTTCAACTAGTGTCAATTTCAGTTTTGCTTTGTGTTCTTAGAAAATACCTCTTACATACACAGCATGAGGAGTTATCATAAACACAAGCCCTGTCATGGTATTATCCTTTCCAACACACGTTTAAGTGACTTTTATTTCATGATTCTAGCCTCATCAGAAGGTAAAAAGGGTTTAATTGAGTAATTTTAAATTTATGGAAAAAATCATGGGGTTAGACAGTTTTTTTTTTCTTAGTTTTTATTTTCACTGTAAACAGTTCCCCAGATCTTGGAAAAACTGCAGGAATTCTTCATATGAATACCCATTTTTCAGGGTTTGTCCATCTGTTAAAAATGTTCTGTTTTCAGTGCTGTTTTGAACCAAATATGATATTTGAAGAAGTAAACTTTGCTTAATCAAACTTTACATTACACACCAATACATGATGGATCCACATATGTTGACCCAGGTTAAATAAAGCTGTCACAAATTTCAGATTTTTTGTGTAAAAAAAAGAGAAAAGATTGCACATAACATCCCCTAATAACAGATCCAGGCAAATACGTTTTTGATGCCCTTTTATACCCAGAAAATAGTTAAGCGACTCATTTCACTCAGATCACCAAACGTTTGCATTTGCTTTAGAATTAAGATCAAATCTTTCTTATGAAGATACAGCTAACTTGCTTTGCCTTTTTTACTAGCGTCTCCCACCATGGAATGGATGTTTTAAACGTCTTTGAGAATCACACATTTTTTTAACACTTTTTAAAACCACACAAGTTATGACATATTTGAGAAAGCTGAAACATTTACATGCCCTCTGGCTCTTCCACATGCCTTGGAGTGTTCGTCTTCCGAGCCTTGAAACTAACGTCACACCATGTTGGGGCCTCTGTAGGCTTCTTAAAGAGCTCAGGCATTCAGATAAAACAGAGTGCAGGACGCCAGGTGACACAAATGAGGTCTGCTCATTGTCTCTGTATTGTCCTCCAATTAATGGCAATGAGGACAGTTACAGTGTGGGTGGTGGTGCATTAAACAAAACTATCCTTAAGATGCTCTTTTGATGTTTGTCATAATGCTTCTTTTTATTCCTGCCAGGGCTTTGGTCACTGTTTATCCTGAAGTTTCTGCCATATTTCATGATGTTTTAAGTCCCATTTTGGCAAATCAAGCCTGCACTTGTTTGACTTTAATATTATGTGTCTTCAAAGCTGCCTTGAGTGCAGAAAGCAGCTTTTCCATGAAATAAAAAAAGGAAAAGAAACTGATGGAAAAACTCATTTTCAAAGTAGTAGGAAAAGCTAGATGAAGTACTCAAAATATATTGATTTCTAGGGGTGTCACGATTTCGATTTTTCATTGAAATCTATTGAAATTACGTCATGGTCTCGAGCATCGAAATCAAAGAGAGGATCAACGATATGACCCTGAATGCAGGGGAACGCGAGGTGTTGCTTCTGTTTTCAGATCTCACAGGAAATACTCTATTCAGTCTCCAGCTTAGTTATCGAGGGAATACAATGCAGTCCTGTTGTCTTTTCCTGAAGACATCACGTCTGAGATGACATCATGGATGCAATATGGTTGAAGGATTTGTTGTTTAAATACACTGTTGTGCTTAGAGCACAATTCATCATTGTTCTGCAATGACAAGAGCATGCAAAGAGCTTAGCAAATAGTCTTCTGAGCACAGAACATTTGGCAAAACTTGGCTGTTTGTCATTAGAAGGGATGGACTGCAGAAATATGTGATGAAGATGCCTCGTCCTTGGCCTTTCTGTTTAATTCTCAACGACATTTTTTACATCTGTCATGTCTTCATCCACTGCCTGGAGATGAGATCAGCAGCCATGTTACAAACCTGGCTTCACATGTCGCATGATCACTTGTTTCCAATCCGGACCCTCTTAATTGGTTTGTCGCCAGGATGCATTATAAACCTCTTGACCCTTCAAAGTCAACTAAAGGAAAGTAAAATTAGCTGCAGTGGCTCGTGTTTCTCTCACAAACACAAGTAGCTCCTACACAGTCTTTCAAGTTTAGGTGTGAAAATACAACCCGTTCTTCAGGATGAAGAAGTGTTAATTAGGCTTAAATTATTCATTTCCAGTCTTGGAATATTTACAGGATTTTCAAACACACTCTAAAACCTTTAAATGTGACGGGACTAATGATTAAAGGATTGTAAAACCTGTGTCGGATCATATGATGAGATGTGCTACGTATTCATGTTTTTCAGTCAAATCAAAATAACTCTGCCTCATAATTGAGGAGTCTGTGAGAAAACACCTCCCCACTAAAACACAGTGACCTTGGTGTTGCGTTTTAAAGAGGAATGTGGGCACAAAAACAGGGAGAGTTGGTCCAAATAAAAGGGAGTTTTTGTAATCAGTTACAAAGCCTTTGAACAAGTCCGTTATCTCTGTAAACCTGAAATATAGATATTTATCTCTATTATGAGTTACTATTGGTGAAATGGTCATTCAGGTTTTCACATGGGAAAAAAACGCTGAAAACTCTGGCACATACTCCAACTCGCAACCTGATGCTGTGTTCCTATAACCCCAGAAAATGGTTTTGCATGTTGCAGCAGTAATTCATTTTCTTTTTCATCTGTCTGATTAGGCAGGAGGCACGTGCAAAACTCCTTCACTGCTGTGATTAATATGCACTCATTTGAAACTCAGACCAAAAACAACATATTAGCAGTCATTCCTGCTATTATTAGAGTAGTTTTGCATTGTATCAGTTAGGTAATACTCCTATAAGATCTTAAAGGTCATTTTCTGCTAGGCAAAGTGTAGACTTGTACTTTTGTTTGTAATGAATTCTGAACAAAGTACAAAGAGAAATGTTGAAAACACTCAACAAAGTTTAGTTCCGGCAGGATTAAGAATAATAAAAAGTTACAAGTGCAAATGGGAATTGCTGAAATTAGAGTCTTGTGCAAATGTGTCTCAGCTGCATTGTTCTGCATTGTTAATTACTGAACCAAGGAAGCAACTTATTCTACATTGATTTTTTTATGTCCAAGGACAATTCACCTTGCACATTGTTGACATTTAAAAATATGAGATTTTACCCACTACATTGATGAGTAAGAAAGAAGAGATGGACGATATTATCGGCCTGATATGGCCATCGGCCCATTATGGCTCCAAACCTGAATATCGATATCGGCCCGATACGACTGATATAATTAACCAATAGGCACTGTCTGGTGGCGAAAGCATAGAATGCTGTTGTTTTTGTTGTTGTTGTTTTGTTTGTCTGTTTGTTTGTGTTTGGGGGGGGGGTTGTTCGTTTTCTTTTTTATCTATCTATCTATCTATCTATCTATCTATCTATCTGTCTGTCTGTCTGTCTGTCTGTCTATCTATCTATCTATCTATCTATCTATCTATCTATCTATCTATCTATCTATCTATCTATCTATCTATCTATCTATCATCTATCTATCTATCTATCTATCTATCTATCTATCTATCTATCTATCTATCTATCTATCTATCCATCTATCCATCTATCCATCTATCTATCTATCTATTTATTTATTTATTTATTTATTGTAATCCTAGAGGCATGGGAATAACATAAGGCCGTGCTCACTGTGCAACATTATAATGTCTCCAGCAACTAGTGGATTTACAGCCAATGCAGCAGAAACATTTTTCTAATTCTGCACAAGGAATAAATATAACATCATTTTCAGCTCTCGTATCAGTATCGGCCATGAGAAGCAGAAAACTATTGGTTGTCATATCGGTTGAAATTTTTCATATTGTGCATCACTATGGGCTATATGCACAAGTCTACTACTTCCTGAACTTAAGCCAGCTCCTTTGTTTCCTCTCTTTCATTACTGGACAAATTGCTTAATCCAGGTGTGCCTGACCTCAATAACCCCAACGACAATGGCCAGATGCACCTGGATTAATCAGTTTGTCCAGTAATGAAAGATAGGAAACAAAGGAACTAGCTTAAGTTCAGGAAGTAGTAGAGTTGTGCATATAGCCCACTAGAAACCAAAAAAAGTAAACAAGTATTGGATTATTTAATTGTCTTGTTACTAAACTGGATCTTGCAGGTGCAAGGCAGATATATAATACATGTGATGTGATCTTTATACTGCCCGTTATTATTAAAGTGAAGTTCTCTAGGTTACCGACAGTCTAATCCAGGAATTCTAAATGAATCCAGACCATTATTATTTTGCTTGAAACTGAGCTTTGAGAAGAATTTGCTGCTCACCTGCTGACCAAACTTCCCTCTCATCATAGATTCTTTGAATGGATCTTTCCCTCCAACATCCCACCGATGCCAGCACAAACCCAAGCGCTGCCTGCCCATCCAGCCGTGTGGAGGTATGTCGTCTTTCCCTCTCCTCTTCCATCCCAGCACCAAAGGCTCACAGATCATCATGGACATGTCCCAGAGAACTGTGAAGAGACAGGGCAGCTTCTGTAATGCCATCACCTTCAGCAACAGGCCTATTGCTGTATACGAACAAGTTCGACTGAAGGTAAATACATATTTGTGTTTCTCAGAAAGACTCAAAACCACAAATTGCACTATTTCTTTTACATTTCTGCCAGTATACCACAGTACCATTTTTTTAGACATGGTGTAAGTTTGTAGTCAACAAGTCAGAAAACACTAATTGTGAAGTGATGAAAATGAGTCCTTTGTCTTTCCCATTCCCGGCTTGTTTTTATTTTTCTGCTCCCTGCCTCTCTCCCTCTCTTCATCTACAGCTTTTTTCCCTCCTGTTTTGATTTTCTCTCTTTTCTTTCTCTGCTCATGTGTGGGCCAAAGCAACAGCAGCTTAGAACAAGTTTCCACTACACCTATCAGGCCATCTATGTCTCGAATGTGAGAGAGCAGGGCAAGCGCTGCCATGTGAGGACCACTGTTATCTTGCACAGTAAATACTAAGTAAATACAGGTTGGAAATAAGACAAAAATCGTTTGCAGGTGATAAACATACCAAGGAAACTGGTCTTAGTGGGCTTAGGACAGATATGTTGTTTTTAGTGCTGCTTGCGCCTTGGCACTCACAATAGGAATGTTGGTTTAGACAGAAATATCCCAGCAACTAGACGTTTGATTGGCTTATACTGACACAGAAATCCATTGCAAGGCACGTTGTATTTGGTCATTTGTAATACTTTCATCTGGTGCTGTCATCAGATCAAGATTTTGTGCAAGTTTCTGCAATTTTCATGTCTGGAATCAATAAAGTCTCTGATTCTGATCAGGTCAAGATTTTGACACATGAAATACGCGAGTTCATGTGGAAAAAAACAAGTTCTTTGACATCCTCATCATCATCAAAGCTGTGAGCAAAAACATGGAGGTGTTTAACACGATTACTGATTACACTTGCATGTCAGCAATGCCAGTTTGGGGTATTTCAGCATTCTGCAGTTGGAATTTATTAAAAATACTAAAATATATTCTTGCAAAGCCACAAAGCCTGTAAAGTCTTACACCCCATTTAGATGTAATCCCAGTTACAGATTATACTTTGCTGAACACTCCTGTAGGGTGGATGATGTTTTCCAGGATAATTTTTTTACTTTATTGCTTAAAGTCTTCTTCAAACCCTGTTTGCAGCCAATTAATTAAATCTTCTGACACAAAAATTTAAAAAAAAATAATCACCTGTGGAAAGTACAGGACTGAAAAAACCCCATCCAATGAAATTGTAACGGCCCGTGCTTATTGATTGGTTATATCAAACTTGACTGCGGTTTGTCGCCCACCCCCTCCCTGCTCGCAACTCGCCGTGAGCGTCTCACAGGGCACATGAATATGGCTGCTCCCTGCTCTTATCTATGGAGCTGTTTGCTCTTAAAATACACTTAAAAGAAAAAAAAAATGGGATGTAGATCAAGTCATGGAGGTGTTGGTGTTTGCAGTGAGGATGTTTTACACCACAGAAGGAGTTGGAGATGAGGGAAGGGTAGGATCCCCTACCCTGCCTTTAACTCAAATTTCTGGATGGTATTTCAACTATAGCACAATGAATCTGGTAGGTACAGTAGTTCAGTCTGGAGGAGCACAGGTAGAATCTGAGCTGGTGCAATTAGCTGGTATTGTCCTGTCACAGATATAACAATACCAGCTAATTACATTGCTCCAGCTCAGATTCTACCTGCTGAAAGCTTAAATTATGGGCTCTGTAATACCATCATGTTCTCAGTCCCAAAATTTATTTCTGAAGCTGTGATGCTGTAGACTATAAGAAAAAGATACCAGACAAATAAACAGTTTGGTTAGGTTTAGCATGTACTTGGTTAGGTTTATTAAAATGTGGTGTAGCCTAAAATACACAGCTTAATGTCCAGCCAGTACAATGGATAACTACATGTGAAAATCAGCCGCAATGTTTACCTGGCAGGTTGAAAAAGGCTGAAATCTAACTGTGTGCTGATGAGCATTGCCAGCCAACCTCACAAAATCCCAGTATTTGACACCATCAAAGGAAGAATGAGCTGATAACAACCAAGGATGTTTTGAAGATAAAATTATCCTTTAACATTACTTTAACATGTTTTCTTTTATAAAAGTGGGACACAGCTCTACACTTATAGCCCTTTTCCACTAGCACAGGTCAGCTCAACTCAACTAAACTCAACTCAATTCAACTTGGCTTGGTAGCTTTTCAATTACCATCCATTACCCTGATCACAAGTGGGTGCAAACAGAGTGAAGCTGCTGCGACGTACTAGATTGTGTGATGCAAACGACAGCAGCAACAGTTCACACTCCCTACCAGTAGGTAGCAGTAACGTGCATCATTAATTGTTTGCCAGCCACCAGTTAAAACAGCAACAGAGGAAGAAGATGATGGAAAAAGACGATGAGAGGCATGGATGAGATCCTTATTTGTGATATTTATCTTGGAGTTTGGATAGCTCAGTTTGTAAAATATCTGAATTTAAACCTGAGGGTGGAGGGTTCAAGTCCCTGTTCAGGAAAACATCTTTCTTTTTTTTTTCACTGCACGGTTCTGTGGAGAGCTCCGCTCCAGCTGCTGATGTGACGGTGAATGACGCTGTATTTCTGCTTACAGCCAGTGACCCCTGAGATTCAGACATGAATCTAACATGTTTCAGACCAGACCATACATTAATACATGTAGGCATGTTATGTTTCCCATTTCAGGAGATTTTGATAACAGATTATTAAGTTGTTTAGTGAGGTTTTGGAGTCCATCTGCTGTAAAAGCACATAAAAATCTGAACGCCAGGGGAGAGGGGAGGCTTTTAAAGGAATTGTCAGAATGGAGGGATGTTTTTTTTTAGATACCGCCAATCAGACCATAGGATGAAAAATTGTCAGAACGTTGAGACGTTTGCCATTTCAACAATTGGACCCATGTCGGGGTGGAGGAATGTTGGAATGGCCATTGCCTCCCATAAAGGTGCAGACACACTCTTATAGGTACTCTCTTTCCTCCACTTATAGATTACTTTGGGATTTATATAAATGTCCTCACTCATAGCAGATTGACTTTTAGAGTTCATTATAACTGACCTCATTTTAAAGTAATAATGGGCATGTGGGAGACCTGCGAATGGAATGAATGAAACCCGTCCAGACTGGGTGTCTGTGCATCTCGGACACACGGAGGTGAAAGCTGCAGATAACGGCAGATTTATCTGCCGTTTAGATTTAGAAAAAGAAGACGGGAAAGTGATGCAGCAGTCATCGGTGCAACTGCAACATTCTCTACAATTCTATCCATTTTTCCATGAGTTTGAGTCTGTGTCGCCGCACTACGCTAAACCAAAACTCTTGCCCATGAAGCCCACAATGCATTGCAAAATGTCACGTGCCTTTTCAAGCCTTATACCATCCATACCTCCCATCTTCCTTCTCCTCGTCTTCTTCCTCTGTTGCTTGTTTTACTGGCGGCTGGCAAACAATTTATGAGGTGCGTTACCGCCACCTACAGGTAGGGAGTGTGAACTGTTGCTCTTTTAATGAAGTCACTCTCTGACCCTGAAATCTGATTGGCTAACCCCTTGGCCAACAGGTGGCATGCAGGGAGATGACATCAGACATAGCACGCCATAGCACGCTCAGAACCTCGCCAGAGCAGGTACAGAAAATGTATCACCTCAGCTCGGAAAACCCCGAGTAGAAAAGCCCAATAACCGAGGTGAGGTGAGAAGAAAAGTGATGGCGGAAAAGGAGGTAATAGACAGAAAAGGTGCACTCCACTTAAAAGTGGGGTGGGGGATCCTGGAAAAACTGTTCGAGTGAGCTATATTTTGAAAATACATATTGCAAAACTCCCACCTGAAGCCACACATCCAGAGCACAGGAACGTGGGCCCCGATGGTTCACGAGCAGGTTGGTGAAGACGACCTATAACAACCTAGCGAATAGCTTGTTAGATAGCCAGTAAACAGCTGATGAACCGCCTTTCTAAAATTATTAACTCACTCGCTTTCGGCTCATTCTGCGGTGTTAAAAGTCCACACTGCAAACGTCAACGCCTCTACGACTTGATCCACATCCTTTTTTGTTTTTTGCAGCGAGCAGTCTGCTGGCCACGTTTGTTTACACAGAGCGGTGCACACGTGGATGGGGGGAGTGGGGAGGGACAGAGACGAGACATGAAGGCATCCGATTGGCTCTTTCTATTCGGTGCGACTCGAGCAGTCCCTTCCATTAAGTTTGAACAGGCCTGCAGTTCCCACAGAGGTCTTGATTTTTTTTTTGCATTCTTTTTTATGTATTGACTGCTCTCGGGATGGAAAGACCATTTAACCCAATATAACAAAAAGTGCTTCTGAACAGCATTACCAACTATAGGTTTAACTTCAACCATTTGAAAGTCACTCCCAGTAGGAGGCCTATTGAATCGATCTGTGGCTGGAGGTGGAAAATTATAGACATACTATATTTAGATGGGATAAATGAAGCAGCACAGGTTGCAGACCCATTCCTGTATGCTCTTTATTGTTCTTTGCTTCTTTTCACTGAAAATAGATCAAATGTTCATCATTATTTGATTTCCATTAATTAAAAACATTTTTTCTCCAGATTACTAAAAAGCAGTGCTGCTGGAGCGGCGCGCTGCGTCTCGGTTTTACATCCAAAGACCCATCAAGGATCAATCCAGACACCCTGCCCAAGTATGCTTGTCCTGACCTGGTCTCCCAGAGTGGCTTCTGGGCAAAAGCACTGCCAGAGGAGCTCTCCAATGAGGGAAACATCATCTCCTTCTGGGTGGACAAGAGGGGCCGAGTCTTCTACCGAATCAACGACTCCAGCCCCATGCTGTTCTTTAGTGGTGTTCTTGTTGGCGAACCTCTTTGGGCTCTCATAGACGTCTATGGCTTAACCAGGGGCATCCAGCTACTTGGTGAGTCAGAAATTCAGAGATGAGTCTTCTCTGGTAAATGTGTGTTTTTATTTTGGGGGATTTTAGCCATGCCAGTGTTGTTGCCATGGGGACTAGATGTGGGTCTTTTGATCCATTGCCTACTGAAATGCCATTAAACACCAAAAGAATGGTTTTAAAATTTGCTGCTCAGTCAGTCCTGATATCGTTGTTGACATTATTTAATTTCTCATTAACAACTTTTATGAAGTACATTTAGAATTTGTTAAAGGCTTTCTTTTTGATTACCACCTACCTTAATCAGTCACATTCTTCTCAGCTACAGCTGTACATTACGCTTTGTTTAGGGATTAAAATAGTACTCTAAACATAGTAAACACGATACTGCAAAACATCAGCAGGAGTTTAGCTTGCAGCACCTCTTTGTCCAAGTACAGCCTCACAGTGCTGATAGCATGGCTGCGAACTCTTGGTCCTGTTTCTATAATGCTTTTACTGCTGGAAACTATTCTGCATCTGATGTTTTAGTGTAAGTGATTAAAAGGTGATGTTACATAAAGCTGCACAGGTTTTCCCACACCAGCAAAATAGCTCAGTGGAAAAAGATGGTGGGAGATAAGGCTGACTGTTTAGTCACCATGCTTGCTGGTATCAAAGAAATTTCCCTAAAGGAGGAATTTCAGAATGTTTAAAATCCACTCTAACAAGTGCTGTTTAAAGGGTCATTACATAAAAGAAATTAGAGGAAAACAGGTCCTTCCCAATTATTACCAGCAGTTTTTCACTAAACTAAAGTACGTCTCAGATCGTAGATTAGTAGAACACATCATTCCTCGTAAGCTGTCTCCAATTTTTTAAAAGAAAACGATGCAAAAAAGATTAATAGGAATCCTTGAGGATGCCTTAGTACTTATTTATAGCTATATCCAAGAATGGAACTGCCTCTCTCTAAAGAATAGAGTCTGTCAGCACCATTAATAAAAATAGAAGAGGCTCCCATATTGTGGAGATAGTGCCATTTAACCTCATTTCTTGTGGTGTGGTTGACAGCGAGAAGCGTGCTATCTGGTGATGGGCTGTTTGGTATCCAGTGCCAGAGTGCGACTATCTGGGGTTCACTGGCCTCATGGTGCTGCCCAGCACATAGCTCTTGTCGAAGAACAAGAGCAGTGTGTTGGTCCTCCCAAGAGGACAGACAAGAGGAGAGATGATGTCAGGTAATGACATGTCTGCGATGTTTTTCCAAGACAATCAGACTACTGGAATGTCTCACTCTTTGGATCCAAGTCTCATTACAATTTCATGGGACATGCGTTTACCCCTAACTCAAATTTCTATGTATTGAGAGTCACGTTCATCAGATGATACAGTATAATAAAGAATTTTACAGTTTTGCAATTACAGTAAGATCCTCTTAAATGAGTTGTATGCAGTTTTTGCCTGTGAATGAGGCCAGCAGCCTAAATCCTATTGTTTCTATTCTGGCTTTCCCACATCGATCACTTTTATCCTCATTTTGACGGTTTAAACTGAAAAGCCTCAGTCAGCTGAAGGATCACTTGGCTATCAGCTTTCCTCTATAGTCCAAGAGCGTCACTACTTGAGAGCATGGTATATCTCAAAGGCCTAGTATTGTCTTCGGAGTTGGCTGCCGTTCAGCAAACACTTATCCTCTGAAATATGGGCGGACACATCAAAGTCTGGTGTTGCAAACTGGCACGCATTTTCCTTTAACAGAAGGTTGCTTTTTGATTCTTAATGATGCTTACACTAGCTACACCAGCTGATAAACTGAGCCAGATTTCACCTGTTGTTGGCCCATTATCAGACTATATACCCAGGTGGGAATTATAGATTTCCAGCTGAAATTCATTCTTTCTTACTGTGTTTTTCTACATGGAGGGAAATGGAGCATGGAGCTGTAAATAGGCTCTGTGGAGTGTGGAGAATGGGTTTGTTAGGTGACCTTGATTTGGCTTTTGAGATAAAGGTGTGAGAGAGTAAACTAAGAATAAGTTGTGACAAACTCATTGACTTTAGCCATTTGTATCGCTGAGTCAGTGAGATAATGCATTTCAAGAGCTTTACATTTATTAAGGAGACACTTCACCAATTTCACTCAGTCAGATCAGGACACTTATCACTGAGTCTTCCTATTGGGTCCAATGGGAGGGTTTTAGAAGAGCTGTTCACTAAATTATAGCAAACAGACAGCTGGAGTCCCTACTGCCAAACTTTATGTACTGTATACTAATAGAAGTTAAAATTAGCTTTTTGCTAACCATTTTTTTTCTTTTTTTTCTTTTTTTCTTTTTTTTTTTTCTTTTCTTTTTTTTTTTTTTTTTTTTTTTTTTTTTTTTTTTTTTTAGTTCATAAACTCAAGAGCATTCAGACACCCCAACACTTATTTCTGGTCTCTTAAAGTTGTTTTCTACCAGCTCCCTCCTTTAAGCCACAAAAAGTTTTATTAGGCTTTATGACATAGATTACTTTTCTAGTTATGTAACATGCGTTAATGTGTAATTGGTTAAGTTGTCCTTTTTAAAGCTACCTGACAAACCGGAGAAGTTTAAAGAGATGTGAGTATTTATGATGAGAATGTAGAGGAAATATATTGATGTGAATATTGGGAATTTTAAAGATTCAGTGTTTTTTGAAGCTAATCAGTCCTGAAGGTGATATATATTATCATCACTTCTGCTTCTTTTTTCTCATCTTTTTTTCAGCTCTTTTGAGAAAACACAATGGCCCTCATTTATCAAACGATCGTAGAAATGGTCGCACATCTGATCGTAAAAATGGGCGTAAGATTGGGCCCAGGTGTGATTTATTAAAACGTTCGTATTGCTCCAATCTCGTCGTACGAACAAAAGAGTCTTGATAAATACCACAGCTGAAATTCATCGTCATTTAAATGTCACGCCCACATTTACACCCTTAAACATGCATAATGATGAGGCTTCACCCAGCGAGGTTGGAGAGGAGAGATTCTGCCAAAAAAGAAACTTTTGGGGGGATCAAGAAAGAATTCCTCATTTGTGAGGTGGGAAAAATTAAAGAGGTGTTTGGCAGCTTAAAAACCAAAGTCAGAAACGTGAACAATAACGCTGCACGGAAGAGGATCAGCAGCCTCACCGGTGTGAAGGACTCCGGCTGAGGTATTAATAAAAGTCTCAATCTAGGCCTGGCTGATTTAGTTTATTCATTTTATTAGTTATAAAATTTAATAATCACCCACAACCGATGGCAACATCACAATTCTTTAGCCAATGGGTCAAGAAAAAGTGGTCCAATATGAAACCACCAAAAGATGTTTCACCGGCACCGGCACCGTCCGACACCCACCTGCCTTCCTGCAGCCCGAAGAAGCGCTCCACCTGGGCACCTGCGTGGAAATGGTCATACGCACAGATTTTTGTCGTACGATCGTTTGATAAATGAGGGCCTATGTATGACTAGTGAAAACAGATTTCCACTTCCCTGCAACGTTTAAGGTCATAATAGAAAGCTGAACCATTCATGTGTTATGACCTCATTCTGCAGCTGAAACAGCTTTCGTTTAGTCAAACTAGTTTAGCTCACTTTCATTTTCAAGACATGTTGGTGCACAACTGGATCTCAACTTCTTAGTGAAGACATCCTTGACTTTGTTATTTCATGGACTGATTATGAAAGCATGCACAAGGCACATCAGTGCCACTATTAAGGGAACTAAGGACCTGCTATGTAAGTTACTATGAACACACCAATGTTTGTTGTGATCCCATATTGCATAAACTTCCCTCATTAACTCAAAATGATTTTTCTCAGTAAATTGTTTTTTGTTTGTTTTTGTTATTTTTTAAAAGATGGCTCTGATTTAGGTGCAGTGACCTACTACACGGGCTACAGTCACAAGTTTGTTGTTTTTTTTAGCTTGTGGATTATCTGCATCAAACACATGCTTCACAGGATTCTCATACCGTTGTGTCCGTTTGATCCCTTACAACTTTACATGCTGTATTAAAAGATTCATAACAGCTGACATCCATCATCGCCTTTTCACCTTTCTCAATGCGGCCTTCTGCCAAGCAGTTTTACAGCTATCTGATGTTTAAGGATCTTTTATAGTGCAGCACTGTTTTCTCTCTAAGCTACTATCAAGAGACTGCAGTTCAGTAGCTAGCCACCCATGCAAGGAGTCAAAGGTCACTCCAAGATCAGTGAGACTCCTTGAAAGCTGAGATGGTGTTACATAAGAGAGGAAGCTAAATTAATCTGCTGAAATCAAACTGAGCCCCAGGGGTTGTCCAGACCAACAATGCTGCCCATGCAATCTAGGGAAGATCCGTTACATCACCACACTTGCTCTACTTGCACAACTATCAATATAGACTTGAGTGCCTTTCTTGGGTTTTGTGCAGGACGGACTGTACTGTTGAGGATGTGCGGCATCATAGCTGAGACACATTAGTCCTTAGTGGGACTGATAAAAGGTTTTCCCAAGTGTATGATTAGTCTCAAGGAACAAAACTGTCTTTAAAGCATAATCAGGATTTGCAAAAAGCTTCTTTTACTACAAGCAAAATTTGTAATTTTAGATTTCTTTTCTTTCAAAAAAGAAAATTGCTTAGTTGTTTCATAATTTGACTTTTATCACATTGTTCGATGTAGAATCTCCAGAAAGCAAATTCCAAGCAATTTGTGAGTGTTTTTGTTTCATTTCCAGTAAGCAAACACTTAAGGGAATATTCTAACTTTCTGCAGTCAAAACAAAATGGGCAATCACAGAGATCTCTTTACACGTGTAAAACCATGTTTGTTTATGGAGATACCCCGAGAGGCCACACAGCCTCCTCTGTTTTGTACAGGTGTGATGGATTTCATCCAAGTTAGATACACCCAGAAAGTCAAAGACATCTTTTGATGGATGCAAGATGCTCCACTGGGGGTTTGTTTACCAGAGTTAGATGAGTCACTTAATCACTGACAGAGATGTAGTGATCCGTGAGACTGGCGCCAGCTAACATCATCTGAAACCTGTCTTTCCAGTCATTAGAGAAGAATCCAAAATGGCTGCCAGAGTGTCAAGAGCCTGTGTAACTCTCAAGTGATTACAGGTAGGGTGGTGACATCAATCATCACTATACGCTGTGCTCTAGACCTGTGGGGAAAACCTCCTGCTTTCAAGCTCGCTAACATCCTGAGGGATATTGTTAAATTTAACACCTCTGAGGATGGCAGGAATATATTTTTTCAAGTATATTTTTAACTAATGTTATCAGCCCGAATGGTTTTGTGTTCCTTTTGGCTTTTTGAATGTATTACCATGATATGGTGTAGAAATCCACTGCAACCAACCACAGTCAAAGACTTTATCTATGATCACAATCTGACAATGGAAAATGTTCCTTTTTTTGCCTTTTACTTCTTTTAATCAGGAAAAAATAGATTCCAACTTATTAGATTGATAATAATTTACCTGTGCAGCACCACAACTACAATAAAAAGTGCTGCAAACTGAAATGCATATGACAGCATACATACTGTACATGACACACTGGCGGAGCAGTGGGGCGGCTTAGGGGGCTTAAGCCTGGAATGGATTCTTCAAAAGCCCCGGATCTTTTTTGAGGTTTCTTTTTTCTGTTTTTTATTATTTCAGATTTAATTAAATAATTTCTCATCAACTGCAGTATGTGTAAAATGTAATAAAAAGGGGACGCTGCATGTCGTTACTAGGCTCCCCCCTCTCTAAACTCGGTCTGGTCCAAACTTGTGGCGTTTCTGTGCGGTGCCTTGTGTTGGCACTTCACCTCGCGGGTTCATTGATTCAGAGCATCAGAGGACGTTAATCTAACGTTCATCTGGTAGGTAGTGGTCATGCGTTATATGTAAACAAACCTGTCATGAATGACGATGGTGTGTCCGTTACTTTTCCCTTGTAACTCATATAACAGTCAGATGTCATTATGTCATTATGCAGTGAGCGCAGATGCGATTGTTTCAACAAGATTGAAATGGTAATTGAAATGGTAATATGGTGCATTTAGCATTGGTTTATGAAACAAGTACAGTAATGGGCTAAGCCCAATAAATTTCCTTAAATTTATAATTAATTTTAACTAACTTTTGAATATATATAAATATATACAGTATTTATACAAAAAAATTTTTAGTGATTTGCCAACGGTGGACATCAGGTCCTTTTTCAAAAAAGAGAACAGCTCAGGTGAGAGAAAACAACTAAAAACAATTTTACAATGATATCATATGTCATATAACTTTGGATAATGATAATTTGCTGCGGTTGATGTATGAATGAAGGACAAAAAGAGAGAAATGGTGGAAAGAAAGAAAAATGTCAGCATGAGCATTTTAGAACGCACGTACCCTAGTTTGTGTACTTTCTTTTGAAGTTGAGGTTAAATGATGTTGTCTTCTTTAAATGTGTACAAATAGAAAACAACTTGCCTGGTGATATTGCGGTTTCTGCCCACCACAATATGCAGATATGACCCTTTACCTGTTTTTCTGATTCTGATTCTGATTTCTGATTCTAACTCCAGATCAAAGGCAGAAATAACCTTATAATTGTGTGGAATATATTGGTGTGTCAATTTTACAATATTTTTTGTGGCTCTGGTTGATCTTTGTGTGTTAGTACAAAGAGGGGAAGATAAAAGCAAGAATGAGAACAACACAGAGGTGGAACAAGAACCAGGTTAAAAAAAAAAAAGAAGAAGATGGGATTATATTTTAGAACATATTTAATTTGGGTGAAGTAGAATTTTTAAAAACAGTTTTTCTTTATATTTTAGGTTAAATTTATGAATACATCCCTGACTCAGTCCTGGTTTAGTCCTGGGTTATACCTGGTTTTGTAAGTGCTGGCCTGAATGAGTCCTGGTTAGAACTGGTTTTGTAAGTGCTGTCCTAAAGAGTTCTGGTTTAGAACTGGTTCTGTGAATTCTGCTCAGTGAGTCCTTGTTTAGTCCTGAGCCATGTATTGGTATTGTTCTTTGAGTATTGTGTATTGAGTATGTACCATTAATACATTAAAAATGTATTATTATATATTTGATCCAAAGTTTAGAAGTGACTATACTTCAAAGGCCTTGTCACCTCTGGATTTACAGATGCGGGCATGAAGAAGTTCCTCCTTTATCTGCCAAAAGTTTGCAGTATTAGTGCACCATTACTGCACTATCACTGGCTGAACGATTTGTCCCGCGAATACGTCATCATGTACAGTGTCCAAACTTGGTGTGTGGAAACGTCCTTGTTCCGGGCATTCATTTATGCCCAGAAATCGTTTCCCCTGGGCACACAGGCATTTCTCTTTACGATTGAATTAGCAGACAAGTCGCTGGTAAGTGGCTGGCAGTCGGCTGAAAGGGGAACTTTTTCATGCCCACATCTGTAAGTGCATAACAGGGGATAGATAAAAACCATTTCATAAAAAGATTAGAGAAACTGGCTAGAGGAAGGTTTAACAATTCTGCGTACCTAATACCTTTATGTGCATCACTGAACTTTTAAATGGAAGTAAATGAAAGAAGTATTTGCTATAAAAGACAGATTAATCTGTGGTTTTAGAAACATATGTCAACTTTTGACTCTGGTGGCACAGCTGCTGGAAATCAGCTTCACAGAACCACAGACTGTTCTTACTGTAAATGAACTCATACACATGTCAACATTCGATCTTAACACATCATTTCCCCATGTCATGATGTAAATCCCCTAGTACTTAAATTAAAACTGAAAATATGACTAGTAGGAATCTGTTTACCACAGTCTCATACCTGTTTTGTCCACAGATAAAGAGATAGGTTGTAAAGATGACAAGCAGAGTTCTGGGCAAACATGATGGGCTGCCTGAACCTGATTGTGCAGTACTTTCCTCTCTTTGTGTCTATTTTAGTCTGTTCACTCAGAGCACCACACACTCCTGCTCACTTGCTACGGATCTCACTCATTGTTTGACTTGTCAGCATAGATTAAATGGTGTTTCACAAAGTTTGGTTTGTGAATTTAAAGGTTTTAAATTTAGAAACATCTGTAATCAGGTGTGGAGGCCAGATGCAGCCAGTAAAGCCTGGGTCAGCATTGTGACATGGCTAAAAATCAGCTCTATCTTGTTTCTGCGGGAATTCATATAGGAACTTAACCAAGTTAATTTTGACCGATGAAGACATGAGATAGGCCTGAGGGCTCTGCTTACCCTGAAGTACTGCAAATTGATGTTGCATTTGATTTCTAGTCTGCTGCTTATAGCCAAATCCTCCAAAAACAATAAACTGGAAACTCAGCAAGGTAATAACAATATGCAAAGGCATCTGTCAAAAGTCTGTTTCGAGCCAAAGGCAAACAGCAGACATTAAGGAGAGAAAGCCAAAGAGAAATGCTGAGTGTCTCTGTACTATAAACATTTAGTAATTTCCTTGAGCTACATTCCTTTGGCAGAACTAGACTGAAATCTTGAATTGTACTGCAGTTCATTGGTCTCTTCCTTCATTTTTTTTCTTGCAGCTTTTCCTCTCTGTGTAACAATAAATCACATGAAAAATTATTTTGAAAAAAAAAAAAGAGCGAAAGAAAAAGAAGTGATTTTGCAAGACTGTGTCCCAAGTTCTCCTCTTATGGAAATTGCTGCTGCCAGAAACCTCTGTTCAGGTCCAGAGGACAATTTGGGGCCATGTTGATGCCTTTTTGGGTAAAAAATCAAAAGGCTAGACATGCCTGTGGTGCAGCTGAGGTAACATTGTCCATTTCTAAGTAGGTACATTGTCCTTTTTGCCTTGTATGTCTTTCCCAACATGTTTGATGCCTGAGCAGCAACAAAGCATTCAGCCAAGTTCCTTTTACCTTTCCAAGCTGAGCCTAAACATGATTTATTAATGTGGAAAAGCAAACCATTTTTTATTCAAAACACTTCCACATTATTTTAAGAAAAATTAAATATTAAACTGCTACTAAAAAGTACAATTTTACTCCCACAACAGGATTTAAATTCCAGTGTGGTGTTTTAAAATGGGTAATTGTTGGTTGTAGTTTCCTCTTGATCCTGTGTCTGTAGTTGAGCACTTGCCAACTAAAACCTGAGGACAGATAATTATTGCACATTCTTTTTTTGTGTTGCAACTCTGAACATTATGCTGCTTAGATCATAGATTAATGTTTGATTGCTGTGGGAAAGAGATGCAGATTACATTAATTTTGGTGAGAAGACAAATCTGCAAATCCATTTGTGAAAGTAGGTAAAGATGAATACAACATAAATGCAGAACTTAAGCGTTGAAGCAGACAGGATGCACACCATGAAAATCTGAGTCTGAACTACACTGGCAATAATTAGCAGGAGAAAAGTTGAATGAAGGGAATCGTGGTAACATTGTTGAAGGCTGGTGTAAGCTTATTCAAGTTATGTAGGATGAGTTGTTCTTACAGAGAAACAAACAACCCACATTACAGTTATGTAATGTTTCATAAAAATAGCCAGACAAGATGACGGAGTCAACAAATAAGGTGAACTGGTTGCCATCATTTTCCCTTTCGAAGTTTTTGCTCTTTCAAAGTATTTTCAAGGAATACTCTGAAATGGTAAACAGCTCCAACCACTGCCAACAGCTACGATGAGTCGGTCTTTGCTTTTGTTTAAATTCTTGCCATTTGCTTTATGTGTTGCTGTATTAATCACATGTTCCTTGCTTATTCCTGATGCATTTTCCCTCTACTTTGTTGCAATTCTTAGTGTAAATAGTCAGATTGTCCACTCCCCCATGTTTTGTGGACTATATTGAAGACTCATATGACTGCAAACACACTTGAATGCAATATTTAAGTCCCTCATATTGATGTACCATACATATACTTGTCACATAAACTAATTGTGGTTGGATGGGTTTATGCCTGAGGTGAGGTGTCGCACATGTTCACTGTTTTAGGTTGGTCTCCATGACTCTTAGATAAAACTTTATAAGAAAAATCTATGCACACCTACAGGTATAACTCCGTATTGTTGGCTTGTATTCACCTACACAAATTAGGACTGCTTTTGTAGCTATATAATCTCTTGTATACTCATTGTGTCATGGTTGGATGTAGTTGTGGAAGGTTAGTCTAAATGCAGCCCATAAAGGAAAGCATTGTCAAACAAAGACTTAAATTCTTACTTATACTATATAGCACATCCAACAGAAGGCACTGACAGAAGATCAAATACAGGGTGGGGAGCCAAGCTAACGCAAAGCTAAGCTGCTCACACAGATGATGCTGACTAACTGGCAGACAACAAATAGAACTGAGGGGCTTAAACAGGGGTAATTAGGTAAGGGAACACAGGTGTGGAGCAGCTTGGCAACAAAACTCTTGAAAAAGGTAATCTACTGTAACTGAAGCGCTCGGGAAGTTAACCAACATGAATAAACACAAGGTTTACATAAGCACTTAACAAAAGATAGAAACTGACCTAACAGACCCAGAAATCTATTTTTTTTTAAAAAACATAACAGAACCCCATAGACCAAAATCTTATTCCCCAAGAAAACTGTTGAACGTGTCAAATCAAAACAATTATTGTAACTACTTTTTTGTAGCCATATTGGACCCCTTACTTGCATCAAATATTTGAAATACCTCTTTCCCCCTGGCCAAAAAACCAGTTTAAATCCACGAGCAATGGGCTTTTAGTGGCAGTTGGAAAGGCTCACGGACCTTAGTTTTGTTTTTCTTTTGTTGTTCTTTTGTCTGAACAAAAGAAAAACAAAACTAAGTTTGAACTACTGAAGACAAAATGAACCTAATGGGGCTCACGGACCTGCGTCGATCTGAGTCAACGCAGGTCGACTCAGCAAGCAACGCGGGTTAAAATCACCTTCAAACGGCTCAACTCCGACCGGCATGCAGTGGGAACACCAGACCCAGGTGGACCCGCCAATTTACGTGATGATGTTGGGCGGCACGTGCCTATATTGTGACATCACGCCAGTCCGGTCTCAAATAAAGTACCAAACAACTCTGCTTCGGCCACAAATTTACATCGGCTGCGTTCCAAAGTGGTTTTCCTCCACTTTGAGGATGGACAAAGGTGACACAAGAAAGGACATTGACTGCAGCCTGATCCTGATTTCTGTCGCACGACTGACATCATCAGCGCTTACTCAGCGTGATGGCGTCACCAGACTAGCAGCAATGGGACAGAGGCCTCGCAGCTTGCCAGCAGGTGATCAGACCCAGTTTTCTTTTTTTCAATGGAAAAGGAGCAAAATGCCAATTATGAGCGGGTTGACGCCCGTTTGATAAACTCGTGTGAAGCCACTAATTTCAGTGGGAAAGCAGCTAAAGACGCCACAAAAAACGTATCCCTTACAGAGTATTGGTCATAGTGGAAAGCTTTATTTTCAGATGTTATCCATCACTAACAGACAAGAGAGAGAACTTTGCTGGTAAGGTATCAGAAATATTAGTGTGATCAGGCATTCTCAGCAGGTATGAAACCCACAAAAACAAGCTGCAGGTCTTAGTATGTAGACTTTCTGATGCATTCATACTGTAGCTCTCTGTTACAGACCGCAATGCACAATGGTTTGTTTCAGCCAATGTGGTGTACAGCTTCTATGCCCTACTTTTAGTGTATTTTTTGATGATTTTTTAGAACTATAAAGTATATGAGATCTTTTTTGACTCACTGCAGAGGATGGTAGAACAATTCAAACACAGCTTGTGTATTTTCTGAGGGTCGATCAGGTTGTCTCCATCAATACAGCCAGTCTGTGGCTAATTTATTCCCAGAATCGTTGTTTGTTTTGTTTATTTTCCTATGTTGCTCCTAGTTTATGGATTATGAATAATTATTCTGTTTTTTTTCTGTGCCTTTATTTGGACATGTTGTTTATTTTTTGTTTGGTCTTTTTAAAATTTGCGATCCGTGCAGTCTGTTGTTTCTTTACAAGTCTATGTTTCATTTACCACATTATTATTTCAACCTGTTTGGCTTGTGCGAGTTCTGAGGAGGACTGAAATTTCAGACAAAAACAAAGTGCAGAGTAAGCTGTCCTGGTGAGACTTTTAAGCTTCACAAGATGAAAACGTCAGACTAAAGATCATGGCCTACGCCAGTCATTTATTATAGCAGTTCTGTTATTTTTACTAAAAAAATGTCTTCAAAATCATTCAATTTTTTTTCTGTGTTCGAGTGCTTCACTATGTGCATCACACAAAGTTTTCAACATTAATGTCATTGCCCTCAACACAGTACAATTATTAAGCCTACAGTTATAAAGGAATGTAACAATACATCAATCTATATTGATACATTTATAGATTGATCGATCCAAAATCCCCAAATTGGCCAAAAATTGATATCAGACCCACTTTTATTATGAAAATGGCTTATTTTGAAGTTCCTCTGACAAAACATTTCCACAAAAAAATCCATGTTTATAGTTGTGCAGTGGATAGATATGACACAGGGAGATTGCACTGCATATTCACTTTCAAGGAAGTAGGAGCTTACAGTTTAAAAAAACCATAACCTTGTTTCATACTTCTTATACTGTTTCATATCGTCTCAGTGGATCCTGAATCAAATCAAATCAAAATCGTATCGTGACTGAATTTGAGACGTTGACAAACATTGAATTGCTATCCACTGCTTCGATATAATATTGTATTGTGATCAAACCAGTGATATACTCCCCTAACAGCTATGTAAAAAAGAATGTACACTTTTCTAATCACATGCACTTTAAAAGCAGAGGTTTGGGGAATTTGCTGGTCTGGAGCATTCAGGGCTATATTTGACGCCAAAGAGGAAAGACAAGAAATTGTTGCTACACATCTATCTAGGAAGTTTCCAAACAATTCAGTCCACCATTCTGCAGTGAGAAAGATTATTCACATGTGGAAAAGATTCAAGACAGTTGCCAGTCTTTGCAGGAGTGGATGTCCCAGCAAATTCACCACAATGTTAGAATATGCAATGCTAAAAAAATAAATAAATAAAATAAACAAAAAGTTAAATGCTTCAGTTGGGGGAAAAAATACTCTAAAAATTGCCCTGTCTGTGTGAGGACTTTTGGTTTAAATCCAACATGCAAAGTATGTGTACAGTTGCTGGTGGTTATGTTAATCACAATGATGGATGCAAGCTGAGGGGCCTGAAGGCTGAACAAATGCAGGCAAGAGTCAGACAGGCCGCTAGATCTTCAGTTCAGACTTTTATTCACACTCTTAAAGAGACAGACCAGCAGAGCTGTGCAGTAGTAGGAATTTAGCATGTGCATGTATTAAAGCTTTTCTGCTTCTCATCCTGCGTTAACACTTCAGGTGAGTTGTGAGTTGAGGCCATCAGTCATGCCCAAACATTGATCATTCTTTTGCCCCTGATTATAGCTGAATAAAACCCACTCTGTCAGACAACTGGCAACAGTAGAATTAGAGGTCTGGTGTGAGCTAAAATACTGGAAGACTGTCATTTGACCTAACATCTGCCAGCATGTACACATCAGGATAAGTCCTTGTATTTATGAGGATTCTGTTTCTAGTGATCTCAGGGCTTGGAATTTATTTGATTTGTGGAAGCAAAATAAAAAAGGTTGGACTGGCTGTTGTGCCTCAGCTGGGATTTAATCGACCCAGATGGAATCGAACAGATTTGCAGGGAAATCAAAATAGAAATTGTAATGGAGCCTGTCAGTTTTGGGTCCTGGGAGCTGGACTGTACAAAGGGAAGCCTTCTGAGAGGGGGCTAATCACTTTCAGATGAACAGAGTGTTGTCCAAGTGAAAAGGAGAGTGTGCTCTCTCTTCTCTCTGTCAGTGAGCAATCTGTGAAGATTTCACAGATATTATTTTGACCAAAACACCAAAATGAATTTATAATTGGAAAAATGTGTTTGAAACTGATATCAGATTTAGACACTTAAACAGCCAGTGGACATGTAGAGCATATAGAGGCACTAAAGTTAGACGTGACTTTGGCTGAGAAGAGTTGTGCCCTCAAAGAGTGGAACGTCACTTTCTGACATTTATCACCTTCATGTGTTTCTTTTTCTATCCATGATCATAAATTCAGAAACATGTGGCACTAAAGCAGAAACTTGACTTGTCAGAAACACCACATGGCTCTTGTCACAACATCTCAGATACTGGAACCATTAATCTCCTGTATATCATTGCTTCACACTCATATACTTTCTTCTGGAGCTGATTTAGCTTCTTTTTGTCTTTTTTTTTTTTATATATAAACAAAAGCCCATCCCTGTCTTTTCTGGGACAGATACATTACACCCACAGCTGCTTCTCGTGATAAATGACTTCACTCACTCATTGCAGACACAGCTCTAGATAGCCCCCTTTCTTATCCATACTTAACAGTAAATCTCCAACCACACATATTCAGTACAGTATGCCATGCTTACAGTTGCTGCAGTTGACCTTGTGTGGAGTTTGCGGCCCCAGTAAACTCCCAAATGCCTCTTAATCCTGTTCTGATGGGGCCAAGGAATAAACGGAAATCCCTTGTCTCTTTAGTGCCACGCTATTGTCTGACCTGGAGCTATTCAACACCAAAAAAGGCATCAACTACATACTGTAGAAAGGATTCAGATCAAAACAAAGACTTTAATACACACAGGTCCTTGTAAGATGTGTTTTAAGATAGGTGCAACCAGCCTGTATGTTTTGGCAGCGTAATATTATAAACACGTTTTATCCAGCACTCATGAGCTCGGCATGAATTCATTTTAAAACAGGTTTCCAGTGTTCGGTTGTGCGTCCGTTTCCCGGTTGCACATCCACTTTCCCCAAACTGGTTTTTCAAGACTGGGTATAGTTCCCATCTCTCATGGGTGGAACTAGTTTGAATATAACCCACAACAGGTTGAAGGATATTTATCTTTGGACTTTTTTTTTCTGCACGTGTATGTTCTAGGAAGGGTGTGTTTTTACATCGTTAAAACCAAGAAATTCCCCAATAGTGCCCCGAAAGGCTGATTCTGGCGTTTTTCTCATAGCTATAACGATAATATAAAGAACCAAAGCCAAGAGGTCAGCCATTGACCCTGCAGTGTCAGTCTGGTATGTGTTCCCATATTTAATTATTTTTCTCCTGAGGCTGAGTTGCTGGAGCTGTTTAAAGACCACTTAATGTTAGTAGGGCAATTTCAGCCATGCACTTGATCACATAACCATTGGTTTAATTACTGGGAAGGGATTCAGACTTGCTATGCAAAGTTCCCAGGACATGAACTTTGCAATTTCAAAGTAGAATGCAATTATTAATGTGATGGATGCAAGCTATTGGAAAAAGAAATGTCAAAAAGTGTGTGTCGTTAAGGGTCAATTTTCCATGGAAACAATAATTGATTTCATATCATAATTCATACATAAAAATGTGGCTGTACCTGTGTGTATGCAGGTTTGAGACCAAGACATTTATTCAAATTAATGACAAAGAAGGTTGGCATGTGGCTTCAAAAAGGATTGTTGCTGTCTGTTGCTTTTAGTTAGAGTGTTAATTCTACAAAAACAGGGAAAAAAATAACATAGACATAGCTATTATTGTCATACCAATGTAATGATCAAGTCTTATGTCCCTACAGAAATGTGTGGTAGTGTATTTCTCTGCAGAGACTCCTCCCTCTGCTGGTATTTCCCTTGTTTCTTATGATATTTGCAGTATCTGGGGATGTTTTTGGGCTGCACCATTTTGGCAGAGGGTGTGTAGACTCAAGCCAAATGCAGTGCATGGGTGTGAGGATAATAAAATTACATCACACACACACATACTCGCGCACACATGCATATTTATGCTCCACTGGCAGAGTATACATTTGTTCAAGAGTGGAAGTTTGAATGTTTTATTTCTCCTTCAGAACAAAACTGCTGTAAAACCAGCAAATACTGTTTTATTTCTCAGATTCACGCTTCATTGTTCTAATTTATTCCCAGTATTTTATTTATATGTCCTAACATATGTTTTCCTAAACAAAGAAGTCTGAAGGAATTTTAGTCAGAGAAGATGATATTCTTCCACTGGACTCCATTCAGAAAATAGGGGAATGAAAAGTTCTGGCAATGGCAGCCCCATCATGGTGTCCGCCTGTTTTGGTTGAGGCAAGATGTTGGTTTAGCCATTTTAGCTGTTGTTGTTCTGTCATCTCTCAACACAGTGTAGTTAAACGCTATACTTTATGCTTCCTGGGGCAAAATTGTATTCTGTTTTTTACATTTTAGGCTGAAATTAAACATAGTTTATCCTGAAATTGTTTATAACTGTCATTTGTGTTACCAAGGATTTAATCATTTGCAGTCTAACAATGTACTCTCTTTGGAAGTCAGAAAGGACACATTTTGATGCAAACTGTTCACAAACAAAAACAGAATTATCTTCCTTATTACATTACAGGGAGCCTTGGATTCTTATTATTCTGAACAATATTGGAAATGTGGGGTTTGAAATATCACATGGATCTTTGTTTCAGTGCAGCTTCTGTATAATCTCACTGTGTGACTTGAGGATTTTCAATTTTCGCTTAGTAAGTGAAATTCGATCCGATACTTCTTTGAGACTGAACCCGGGAAGGTCATATTTATTTAGTTCACGTCTTTTTCTTTTGTTTGTTTGTTTGTTTTGCTTTCTTTATCTTTTGTTTCTTTTCACAATAGGCTGAAAGCTTTGGAATGTTGCTACAGTATTCCCCTCACAGTTTGTTTAGACTGCTGCGCCGCACTCACAAGCAGAAACTGTGAACTGTAGGAAGCTGCAACAGCAAGAATAGAAATGATCCCTTGTATCCCAAAGCCAGCTAAGTTTGCCTTGAAGATGATAAGGCTGCTAATAATAAAGAGCCCCGTGGCTGGTTTTGGACACTCTTGACTGAGGAAGTAATTAAGTTCAAGCAGTTTATCAGTGGCTGGCCGGAGATGTGCCATCTTTGTGTGATAAAGAGGAGAGGTGAGGTATGCCCTTTCTCTCAAGTGTCCACCTAATTCTACTTTTCATCCAGTCTTGCCCTGATGCACTCTTATTCGTTATCCGCTTCGCATAGGGGAAGCCCAAAGCAGGTCAAAGCTGAGAGCCATCATGTCACCCATCCCTCATCCTCCCCCTCTCCTCAGATGTCCAATCAGGCTAATTTTAGCTTGTTTTAAATTTGGCTACGAGACCCAAAGCGTGCCAGGATGCAGATCCGTTTGTACTGACTGTGTGCATGGAAAGCACGTTCTCTTTCTGTTTTCTTTTTGGCACCCATGTGTTCCCATGGGGCTTCTATTTTACAGTGGGGGGGGGGGGGGATTAGCATCGGAAGAGCTATTTGTGAGAGGGCTGCGCAGCATGAAGAGGCATGTGAAGCAGTTTTTAGGATGCCTCTCCTTTTCGATGGATGGAAAAAAAGCTGACTTTAGCATACAGACACATAGCTGAAAATTTTAACATTGCACAGAGGTACATGAAGTCACTGCTGCTGGGACAGTTTGTTATGTAAACAGCTAGGAATTGTGGCAGCGCTCTGCAGCTATTTGAAACTCACAGTGCTGTGTATACATACTACATACACAGTTTTAATCCTTGACAAAAGCTGAATGTAAACTTGTTTTATCTAAGGGTGGTTTTTCAAGAAATCCAATCTAATCTTAGGGATTACATATAACGTGATGGCAGCACAGCTACTGATGATAGTGACAGAAAAAATGTGGCACATTATTACAGGACCCCGAGGTACAAACAAGTGCAGAATCTTTTATTCTTTCAGTGTTACATAAAGCTGTTATGTCTTTTTTTTCTTCTTTGATGGAGACACTGACCTGCAGCTGCAGTCGGAGTCCGCTTAAAGTCCTGACATGTTTTTAAGCTTGTAAACACTGACGCAATTGTTCATCTTGTTGGAGCGCAATGCTTAGTACAGAGTGTGCCTCACAATGAATGTCATAAAGCGACGTAGCCGGAAGCCACCTCTTGTTTACAGTGGCAGGTATGATGAATGAGTAGTGTACAAAGACAATATAAAATAAAGCATTTTTGTTCACGTTAATATGCAGAATGTTAAGTAATAACGTTACTTTTTCTCTCTCTTACTGAAATAGATTTTTGTGACGGTATTAGCCAAAATGCAAATGAGGCCGCTGTGTTGTCCAAACAAAATAAAGGAGCTGTGTGATGATTTGGATTGAAATGTTCACTTCTAAACAGCACAAACAAGTGATTACATAATGCTGCTCTGTGTTTGTTTGTGTTTTGTTTTTTTGTCCCACAGACAGCGAGATGGTCCCCCTGGACTGCCAGCGTCCCCGTTCCTTTGCTGCCGCCCACCGAGCTTCAATCCAGCGTAACAGCCACGACCCTCGCCTCTCCATCAGCCTGTGTGACCTGAGCCTCCAGCAGCAGGACATGCATCTGGAAGAGGATGATGAGGAGGAAGAACAGCTACAGCCCTTAACCTCCTGTCATGTTCCCCAGAACTCTCAGAACTCGCAGCAGTGCTCCCTGCTGCCCGGCCACTTGGACACTGATCTGCACTTTCACACGGTGCATGGCGTCCACGTTAGCGTGCTGGACAAGCACACGGTGGCACGGCTGGATCACCGTGGCGATGAGAGGACCCTGGTGTTCACCAGCCGGCCGATGCAATGTTCAGAGACTGTGCTTGTAAAAGTGAAAGCAGCCACTGCCCGGGCTGGGTCTCTCTCTTATGGTGTGACATCCTGCAACCCGGCCATCTTGAGACCCAGTGATCTCCCATCCAACCCAGAGTCCCTGGTTGATCGCAAGGAATTCTGGGCCGTATGTCGGGTCCCGGTGCCACTTAACGGCGGAGATATTTTGGGCTTCGTGGTGAACGCAGATGGAGAAGTTATAATGAGCCATAATGGAATCAGTGCAGGGATGCAGCTGTGTGTCGATAACTCCAGGCCTCTCTGGATGTTCTACGGTCTGCACGGTTCCATCACACAACTCAGGATTTTAGGTACATTTCCATCTTATTAAACTTTTTTTTGTCTTTCAGTTCTACCCAGTGTCATAAAACAGATTTGTGTTATCTTAGATAAGTTTAAGGAAAAAGGAAACAAGCATTTTTGAAAAAGGCCATATTTTAAAAGTCATTGGCTCCATCACGTTTATAACTAACCATAGGTAACTAATTATCAGTGTTTGAATAGATTTGTTGACTTAGGAAGCTGTAGTGTTTCATAATTCCAACGGATTTACTTCCACATTTTTTATACTGTTGAAAAAGAGAATCAAACCATGACTTTAACTTAAACTTTACCTGCAGTAAAGTGACATTTGATTAAATTTAATTCAGGAACATTTCTATACAGATGGAAACTTTATTACTAATTGTAATTTTATCTGTAGGAGGAATTTTTATTCAATCACAGTTTGCCTTCCACAAGTCTGTAAAGGATTTCATTTATAATTTTCCATTCAGAAATGAATGCAGTCTGTGATCCTTGGGTGACCTTGGAGGCTGAATTCCCATTCTGTCGAGTCAGAATGTACTTCCCCTCCTTTGCTGTCAGATTTTTTATCAACTCATGCATCACTTGGGAATTTGCATTCTACCTCCGCAATTTGCATATAAATGTAACTTCAGTTAAACTGAATTTCTGCCAGTTTGGTTTCATTTCTACAGATTCCACTCAGTGATAATGCAGCTTTTCTACTGTCATTTGAGAAATTTCTCCGACCTCTTTCAGTGGTAAGATTTTATGCATCGGGGCTTAATTAGAAAATCATCTGGTTCCTGTCAGATCTCAGAATTAGGCCAATAAACTCACATGAACAACACATGACATGTTACACTGTGTCATTATGTAACAAAGCTTAACCAAAATACAGTATTTTTTAAATTACTTTGAGAATAATTGTGAGTGTAAGTAGCCGCCAGGTACTGCTACCAAAACATAAATAACTGATCACCAATGTGCCAACTTGTATAAAAACAGACGTTTTGGCAGTTTGCTGGTCTGGAGCATGCAGGCGTGTTAATATAATGTGAAGGAGGAAAGACATCAGTGATGATCTCAGAGAAAGTGAAAGGCACAAGAGCTACATTTCAGCCTCTACCGGCCTCAGCTGGTGTGTTAAAAGTTAAACTTCATGACAGCACAATTAGAAAAAGACTGAGCAAGTATGGCTTGTTTAGAAAGGCTGACAGCAGAAAGTTTCTTACTGTATCTCTAAAAAAGTTTGCTTAGTTTCATCCTGGCTTAAGTTTGCTAAGATTAATCTAACAATCCGAGATTTCTTGAACAATGTCCTTTTATATACAGTAAGGGAGACCAAAGCAGAGATGTTTAGTCAGAATGCAGAGCTCCACTGACACTAATTTCTCATACCAGCGGTAAAGAATAGGGGTGTGAGGGCATTGATTTGGGCCTGAACACAGGACCTGAACACCTTGCAGCCACTGAGAGGACTGTGAACCCCTCTGTATACCAAAGTAATGTACTGTCAAGTCTGAGGCTGTTTGCGTGACAACTTTAACTTGGTTGAAACTGGGTCATGCAGCAGGAGAATGAACCCAAGCACACCAGCAAATGTACAACATAATAAAAGAAAAACGGTCCTCAAATGGTCCAGTCATAGTCCAGACTTCACCTGATCAAAATTCTGTGGCTGGTCCTTCAGAGAGCTCAGAAGAAGAAAAAAAAAAAAAAAAGCCAGCAAACCTCAATGAACTGAAACAGTAAGTAAGAGAAGAAAAAAAAATGTTCTTCACAGTAATGTTAAACATTCACCACATTCACTCAATTTAACAAGATAGACCAGAAGATTTCTTTTCTCTTTATTCCTGCTTTTAATGTGACAATGAAGCAATGTACTGCATGTTAAATACTTTAAAATGCTGTTGTGATGATTACAAACACAGACACAAACATACTGAAGATAGTTTTTACGATGGCAGGAGAAAGTAGTCTGGCTTGACTCAAACAGGATTTGTTTGTTTCAATGCTCTGTCCAAGATCTTCAGATCATTGTATTGTTTAACTCTTCAGGACACATTCTTTGTTCTTGCTGTGCACTTTGGAGAATATCAAGAGACAGTTTAGATGAAAAAATTAAGTCTCTGATGTCACTAAGAATCCATTTTCTAGGACATTTGACACTCAGCGTATGTCCTGTTTTTGAGTGGGGCCAATTTAAGTTTAAAATATTTAGCATGCTTTGCTCAGTGTTGAGTCGTACACTTAAAAGGATTTTACTTTCTCTATTTTTCATAAAGTAGACTGTGGAAATACTTGGACTTAGCGTGTCTTGATGTGGCTGTGAAATACTGCACACAAGGTTGCAGGCACAAATGCGAGTGCTTTCGATTTGTTTACTGTCACCACAGATTAAGACATTCATCTTAATTTCTTGAAAACAATCTTCCTCCAACCCACATTTTCTTTCCCCCTGTTAAGTTATTCATGAATGCATCCCAGCAGGACAGACATTCTTTCACAGGAAATCTATAATTTGAGATGAGAATTAAAATGCACTTAGAATTAGTCAATTCTCTTAATTTCCTTTAGTAAATCATGTCTGGATGCTCTACTCTCCTCTCTTTCATGTAGTCAGTCAGACCCAGAAAGTGAGGAGGTTATTTTTGTCTTGCGTGGGCTCCCAGCAGCCAGTATTACGTATCAGGAGGGAGCCTGTGATAGCTCCTTATGATGCCCTCCTGATGCATTATTAAAATGTAATTGCATGGAGGTTTAAGATGCTGGGTTTTCCACCCACAGCCAGTTCCCGTACACCCAGCCCTCCAATCATCTCTGTACTTCCTCTCTTCCCTTTGCATTTTCTACTTCTCCCCCACCCATCCTAATTCTTTTGGGTATGAGCGTTCCTCGAGTCATTACCCACTCCAGCTGTGGGGAGTGCATTCGTGACGTCTCTACTCACCCACTCGCTGCAGCTGAATGCCATAAGTTGCCATGGAGACATCTAGCCACTGAGGCAAGTGACAGTTTGTCATGGCTGGGTGTTGTCAAGCCCGTGAAGTGGAACAGATGGGAATCTGTTGCTGTCAAATGGTCATAGTGTCCATCTTATCCAAGAAATTAAGATTTTATTATTTCATGCAAGATATTTAGAATCATAAATAATCCATGCTCATCATGTTAGTCTTAATTTATGTGGGTTTAAAAGTTTTCTCCAGTTTGTTCTCAACTTTAATTATAAAGTTGATGACATATATTCTCATCCTGGCAACTTATCGCACACCTATGCATCTAAATATGTAAGAGAGGTACTTTTTTAATCACAATTCTGCAAGGAAGTATCACTTGATGCAGCTGATATATTTGTTTAATCTGTGTCATTTACCAAATGGGAGCAAAAACGGTCTGTTTTTATGGTCTATAAAGTGCAGATGCGATGAGAAATAAAGGTGGTTTATGCCCTTCTATATGAAATAAAATTTAAGCTAGTTATTATTCTACTGTAATACTACTTAAGATAAATTTCACTTCCCTTTTCAGATGATTGGCTCTTGGTTAGAGATTACTAGACAAGGGGAAAGTACTTTGTTTGGATCTTATCGATGGGAAGGCAAGTTTATTTGTATAGCACAATTCAACAACAAATTGAGAGAAAGTTTTTTTGAGTGTCCAAGCAAGACGTTGGTAGGCAGTTTCTTGGACTAAAATGATTGAAAACAACATTTAGAGGAGTTAAGAGAGAAAACAAGAGAAAACCAACTCAAAATAAAAAGCTGTAAACACAACAATAGGTGAAAGGCCACATTTCCAGTTGTTCCACATATTTCTGCTGCCACTGCTTAATAGTAACATATGTGGGTTGCACATGCAACAGACACACATGCAAAGCTCTGCAAAGCTCTCCTTCACTGACCTCAAAATGAGAAGTCTGCCCTCAACCACTGAATTTCCTTCCAATCCAATACCAAGTAAAATTCAAGCCAGTATTGGCAATACCAATCCGATACCAATACTTTGGGCTTCACTAAGGGAAAAGGAATTAAAAAAGCAATCACACTTCAGAGCCTTGTTGTTCTCCATCAGTTTGAAGCTCCATGTTACGGGCATTATCCCTTACATAATTGACTCAGGTCTGTGGTGTTGCTATCGTACCTCTGTCTTCTTACGTACACCACATACTGTTGCGCATTATTGTTGTTCCACACGTGACTGCTACGAACTGAGTGAGGGATCATTATGGTGCTACTTTGCTGCACCATGGCTGCTGTACTTAGCCTCATTGCACATATGACAATGGCAGGCAGAAGAAAAACTAGTTCCTACCAGTTGGGTAAAATTCAGACAAGAATATGATATTGTAGTTACTTTTTACTGTATTTTAGTTTGGAAAAAACTCCATATTTACAAAAAAGTACTAAAATATTGATATTCTAACATGAAAATCGATTCTAGAACATTAAAAAGTGGTATTGGAAGTATTGATATTTCAGTATCGATCCGCACATCACTATCCTCAAGTCCCTGTGTGGATTATACCTTTGTTTCATCCACCACATAGCAAACACAGTAAGCTAATAGCAACTTAGCTAGTTGCAAAAAAAAAAGCAAGATTTTTCCCCTAAGCATTGATGAAGGACATAACAGACCAAACAAGAGAATAAATGTCAAATTTGCATTTGCCAGATGAAAGCTGATGTTGATCCATGGCTGCTTGATGTGCAGATAAACAACTGTTTGCCATATAAACTTAGAGGGTGATATATCTCTATATTTGATAAACAAAAGTTCAAAGCTGCTGTACACATAGCTCAACCACAAATAAGTCTGCTGCAACTCCAGCATAGCTAAAGACAGTCATGGTCACACAGCCAGCAGTAAATTCATACACAGAAGATGAAAGGTACCTTCGATGAAAGGGTACACGAATAGACATGAAGGTTATCCATTCTGCCTTATTATTCTCCACCACAACGTTTACTCGCAGCCAGGATGCCACAAAGGTCAGTTTAAGTAGCTAATGGAAGGCTGTCTTAATACTATTGTATGCATTGCTTGTTCCTCTTTCAACTCGACAACATAATAGATAGGTAATTTCATAAAGATGTGTCTCAGCAAAAAAGAATATGATCATTAATCCCCGCACTAACCTTAAAATACAATAAACTACTGAAAATTTTAAGTCCTATCTCCATGTGGACTTCATAAAATTACCTTTTTTCTCAGCAGACTGGCTGTTGCATGACTAAAAAGCTGCTATGATTTGTTAATGCAGGCTGAAACTGAGACGGTGGCCGTTGAGGTGGTCTAAAGAAAATGCACAAGAGTTCAAAGCAATAGATCAGTGCTTACAGCAAGTGTTATGTAACAAACTATATACATTTTTTCACTGAGAAGAGACAACTTTTTCTTTTTAAGTTTACAGTATTTTTTGTCCTGCAATTCTTCTCCCCGTCTGTGGTTCTTGTTTCTGACGTCTCACCACTCCACACTGTCACTATAGATCACTTTGGATAAGCAAATTGTGGCCAAAGATGTAAAACATGAATACCAGATAATTTGACATGAAGAGATTATGCCAAGAAAATGACCAGTCAGGGTGTATATCAGTATTTCAGCCATGGTCAACTGAAGGACAGCATGTAGACAGCAATGCTGCAGGCAGACTAGATCAGAATTTATCTGTCTGTGGAATCAGGTCGGTATTTTTGTGCGTGAGGACAGATGAGCTGCCAATACCAGAACTGATGCCAATGCTGGTGGTTATAGGATGCAGATGGAGATGGATCATATGGGACAGACAACAGATAGTCCATGGAAGTGTTTTGTACCTTACCCAATGGGATCATGGGTTCATGAAAGAGGAAGGAAGGGAGGGGGCCTCAATGGGCTCGTGACTCACTCTGTTACACCCACACACACATACACTGTGGACTCACAAGTCATCTGCTTAGCGATAGAGCTGATTTAATGTGTGTGAAAGTGAGAGGAGGAGAATCTGATATAGTTAGATGCAACAAGAAATCCAGTTACTGATTATCGGCTTTGAATTGTTTCTGTAAATTAGAATTACACAAATATTAAATTACCTGAGATAAAACATCTGTATTCAGCTCTTCTTTAATTGTTAGTTTGATCACCTATGTGGATGTTGATGGTAAGCTCAGTCTCTTTTCTGTGTTCCCAGGCTCATCTCTGAATCAAGACCTTCGAGGCGTATCGGTGCCCAACTCCCCATCATGTACACCAAACACCCCCACAATGCACTGCAGCGGCAACTCTGAGTCCAACCTCAACACTCCACTGAACATCAACCTCAATTCAAGCCTTAACTCCAACTACCACTCACTATTTTCTTCCTCTACAGGTTTGTCCAAGTTGTCCCAGTTCAGATTGTTTTTTTCTTGTAGTTTTAATTGCTGCAGTGGCATGGAGCACTTTCTGATATCTAAAAGCCATCAAATTAAAGATGATAAATCTTTTTTAAGATATTAATCTAGATTAGAGAATTAGTTTTATACATTTACATAGTGTTTTTACCCCCCCACCCCCCACCCCCACAAAAAAAAAAAAAATGGAACACGTATTTACAATTTTATGCCCAGAGTTGAGCTCTCAAAAAACTAAACTAATGTCTCATATCTAAATGTGGCTATGGGTTATTAAAAGTCATAGTGAGGGGATGTCAGGTGATGCTCACAGTGTTAGAAAATATTCTCCTGAGGCTCTCCACTGTGTAGCTCTCTGAACATCCAAATAATAGATTCTCACAAAAGGAGAACGCATTCACAAGATTGTAAAGTGTTTTCAGGAAGCTCCAAAGTTGGAAATGTAATTAAGAATTTGTAGGGCACGTATGGTGGAGGTTACACTGAAGTATGGAAAAACTTCTCAAATAAAAATGCTTGTAGGATTGCAAGAAAAGGTAATTGAAATTCCAATAATAATCTAAAATACCTGGCTGACACTGCAGTAGTGGTGCATTGTTGTACTGTTCAGTAACACCTGCAAAAGAATTTCACCCATTAATGGGTCATTTATTTGAAAAGTTCATTTTCCCCGTGTCCGATGTCTCGCCACAAGCAAAAAAGGTGTATATGGACTGAATGAATCATCTTGGCCACTTTCAAAAGGGAAATTTTGCCTCCTTGTAAAATCTCCATTACTATTTTTTAACCTTTATTTATACTGTACAAGTAAGCCCCATTGAGACACAGTCTCTTTTGCAAGGGAAACCTGTTTAGCTAACATACATGTTTTTAGATGGTGGGAGGAAGCTGGAGAACCCGGAGAGAACCCATGCATGCGCGGGGAGAACAGGCAAACTTCACACATAAAAGGCCGCTGTTCAAACCTCTCCCCAGCTGAGGCTCAAACCAGCAATTTCCTTGCCATGACGCCGCAGGGCTAACCACCGCACCACTATGCAGCCCAGTAAAATAAGGGATTTAGTGAAATACTAGCTCTGGAAACAAACAGCAAATTATCAATAAAGCCCATTCTCCTATAAACAGAGTAGCTTTTAGATTGGAATGATGATCCACACGAAGGCTTATCAAGACGTGTAAATCTTACCTGGTCCTCATACTGTAACTGTCCGGTCTAAGGACAATCTGTCAATAGAATCAAAAGATCTTTGCATGTAAATCAGTATTTTTGTTCTTTAGAAATTCTCTCCTTGGATCTTCTGAGGTATTTTTATGGTCTTCATAGTCTATCAAAAAGTCTCTCACAGTTTCCTCTCAGAACAGGAGGAAATATTTATGTAAAAGCATTCATTTTTCTATTAAAGACTATATTTTTTAAAAAGCCAAACCATGTCTCTTTAATCCATATTCCATCTATTTATGAGTTGATATCGTTTCATTTTGCCCATCTTTGTATTTGTTTATGAACTTAGAATGTATTAGTTTGCACTTCCAGATTAGCATTAAGCAGCACCAAGAGGTGATCCATGATATGCATGTGAGGGCATGAGCACGCCTTGACTTCACTGCTGGTTTTGCAGAGTGCAAACCTCAGCTGTTGTGGAAAAAAGTTGCCCAAATGTTTGATCTGTTGAGAAAAACAGATGAATTGTATACTGTATGCAGTATGTTGCACTGATCAGACTATGAGCATAGAAGAGTCGTCTGCTTGGACAAATTAGAACGTTTCTTACATTTTTGGCAAATTTTCATCTTAATTTCTTTTGCAATCACTCATTTCTTTTGTATTTTCTCTCATCACCTCAGGTACAACCCCAAACTCCCCATTCTCCAGCCATCCAGAGTCCCCGACCTTCCCATCCTCGTGGAGTGATGAATGCACCATTTGCTATGAGAATGTGGTGGACACTGTCCTCTACGCTTGTGGACACATGTGTCTCTGCTATGCCTGTGGCCTGAAGCTCAAGAAAATGACCAATGCTTGCTGCCCCATCTGCAGGAGGATAATCAAAGATATCATCAAGACCTACCGGAGCACGTAGGCGTATGTTAACCAATGTCAGGTTCAGCGTTGTAAAAGCCATTTGAGACTTTATAGAGACAAAGCACAAGTGAGAGACCCGCTTCTCTGTCTATGTGTAATCTGGCTCAGGTACTCGACAGCAGGACTTTAAACTCCATCATTAAAACATTTTAATTACTCCATGCACATCATTGGAAGCTCTCTCTGGTTTGGATGAGATTTATCAGACACCATCAAAAGATACTGTATGATCACAGAGCAAAATATGTGCTACTGCAACAGCACCTTGACCTATTTCTGCTGAAGATAAACCGTTATCTGGAGGGGCATGTGTCCCACTTCCTGCAGTGTAACCCTTCATTCTGCTGGTGATAGCATCATCAAGTAAAGTAAGATTTCCAGAGCTGCTGAAAATAACAAAGAGAATCAGTTTGTGGTTCCACCAGCTGCTCCTCCGCTGCTTGTCAGGAAGCATTGAGTCAATAAGTTGTTTCTGAGGAAGAATCAATTTCCCTTAAATCTTAAAGAAAATCAAGACAAGATAGTTTTATCTGAGATGTCCAGAGGGCTAGTGAAAAATTAGCAGAAAGACTGTGGAAGATCTTGTGGTTTAAAAGCTCCACCAGCAATAACACAATGAAACCTAAACTGTAAGTGTAAAGAAATCCTTAAAGGAGGTCTAATGTGTAATTAGTCACGTGTTTTGATGATTATTTCACCACCTGCTGTGCATTTTAAACTTCAGGCAAGGTGGGACAGCCTAAGGGTAAAAAAAAGTGACCACTGTTACTGCAGAAGGTCACACATGTGGTGACTGAGGATGTGAACAAGGGAAATTGAAGTTAAGAAAGGGATAATATTGTATGTTTGAGAAAGAGACAGGGGAGGATAAGGTGTCTTTGCCAAGTGCCTGTTGTGGTGTAAAGAAAGTGTTTTATTTTTCTTCAGTTAAGGGTCTGTATGTATGTCCTGCTTATTGGCGGCTGTGCCCACCAACTCCGGCTGCTCAGCAAACCTGCTGGATGCTGTAATTGCACAAAAAATCATCCAAATAAACATCTTTGGGCAGTGAGGTACTGTTAAAATGCTTAATGAGCACATAAAAATGATGAAATGACCTCTTCATTACTGCAAGAATCCCTGGTTATACGCGTATCTTAAGTATTTATCTAAAATTAAATATAAATATTTGACTGATGCTGTATTCAGGTACAGTGTGTTTTTAAGATGAGAAAACCTACAGGTTTTCAGTCAGTGACAAACACTGAGCTTGTTATTGTGATCATTTCATTTGCATATTGCTTTCTGAGATCTGCTCTCTGTAAAAGCAAAATTTTAGAAAGTTATCTCGCTCATCTTTCATTGTTGAGAAGGGCGAGTCATTTAAAGTAAAAGGCGTTGATTTGTTTTCAAAGTGCCGAAGCATGTCATCTCATCCCTGTAAAAGGAAAATGATCAGTTGCAGATATGCTGTTTTACATTTGAATTGTTTTCAAGTGTGCCTTTAAAAAGGGAAATCTGGACAAACTCAAATCTGTAAGGCTTCTCACTGTGAAAACCAGAAGAAAGACTGAGGTTCATTGTCATCTTAAAGTCTCTCTTTCAAGGCTCTCTGAGCAGCTTCAACCACACATATAAATACAGAGCAGTTGTATTTAATGTGGGAGCACACGGATGTGCTCGGTATCAGGCAGATGAAATGTTGAATATCACATCGCCCCCCTCCTCTGTCACTGCATTGCACAGTACTGGAATTTTGCTGTGTTACGAGATGCTCAGCTTTTACATTTGTACCTTGTTTAGTATTTCCTCCTGACCAAATATGACCTACATTGTGGAATATTTTTAATAGAAAAAAATGTACTGAGGAGTGTAATCTTGACTGTACATTATAAGGTTTATTTATTTTTCAAGGCTACTATAAAATTTATCACTGTTTGTTTCATATTTGTGGCTATAGTGTCCAAAATGTAAGAATATTGTTTATTTTATGGTTGCATAGATTAAGACTATAGAAAACCTTACTCCCCCAGAGGATCTGTGGTTATGTATCTGCCGATTTTCACTATAATAATTTACATTTCGGGGAAATTCTCACCCACTTTGTGGTGGGGAGCAAAAATGACAAGATTAATACCATTTAACTTATCTGTACATCAGCTAAATACTTTCTAAATAATGCTTCTGCTTCGCTATCTTTCAGAGGGAAAACTTTTAATGCGCTCCACTTATCTCACAGGTATTGGTAGCTACTTAACAGAATATGATTTGACACATTAAATGTTATGAGTATTGTAAGTACTGAATAATACATTGCTACAGCCCCATTTTTTAATGAATTGGTGGGCTACATTAAATTTTTAAAAAGCAAGAAAGGAAAAAGATTATCAGCAGCTTTTCACAGACGATCCAACGATGAAAACTGTAATATACCTCACATCTAAGTGGGAAAGTTGCTAACATGTTTGCACCAAATTGGAGTTTAAAAATACTGTCTCAAAGAGACTGACCCTTTCAGAAATGAAAATGGAGAAGATTCAGCACTCTAAAAGTTTTATTAATGGTACATAATACCATTAAAGATTGTCAAAACTTACAGAAAGGTTACAGAAAGGCTAAAATTACTCAACTGGCACTGCATTCAATAATTAAACAGCATTCTGTGGTTGAAAACACTGAATGGGCTCAAGAGCTGCTTTGACAACTTCTGTCAGTAAACGTCCAACGATAATAATTAAAACTCTGTCATGCAAAGAAAATATATATGACAATGAGATTCACAAATACAGCCTCCTTCACTGGGGCAATGAATGCTTTAGAAAACTGCTCTTACAGAGCAAATTAAAAACAATTTCAAACATACTGAAATAACACAGACAAACGCATAAACAAAGAACTTTGCAAAACTATTGGTCTCTTCACCAAATGGCGCCACAATATTTATTTCAAAGATGTGATGCAACTCAGTGCTGTATACAGTACGTGCATGGTTAGAATTGAAACATGTTTGACGCAATTCACTGTGAGCGTAATTTTAACATGTTATCTTTCAAATTTTGTAAACATTTTTGGGGGTAATTAAGTATGCAATGCCAGGAAAGTAAAGTATTCTATAGCATCAGTCTGCAAGATTTGCTTCCAGTCAAATCTAACCACTCTTAAAGGTAATGGTAATATGTTTTGTCTATAATTTAAGCTGAGCAGGTAGCAAGAATACATTTGCCAAAATAGTCAACAGTGGGAAACAATGTGCTCCTTCAAATCCCCAACATGGTAGTTGCCTGGCAACAGGTTTCAGCCAAAAAATATCCCAGCCCCGTCTGATTTATTACCACTGACAAAATGTTGAATTTTTATATGGCTGCTTTGACACTGAACATGCAGAATATAACTATTACTTACCTTAAGAAGCTTGATAGATGATGTTGGTGCCTTTGTTTGAGGTCAGGCTAATTAACAGGCTTCTATCAGAATGGTATTAGTCTTTTCATTATTTTCCCAAAATGCTAAAAGCTTATAAGTACTATATACCAAGATATAAAGAGAATCTTTACCTTTAGGTTAATCATGTTTTAGTGAGTAGTTTTATTGAGACAGTCACTGTATTTCCAAATGTGACCAAATGCTTTCAGTCTGAAATAAACTACAAACCAGTAAGTTCTGGAGGTTTTTGTTTATGGAGCAAGAAAATAAGCTCATTACTTTGGTTTTCTGGACTTTTGATTCTATTAGGCTTGTTGTTAAAAAATTATTAATGGTCTCTGAATTTGTTAATCATGTTCTGTTTGTTAAATAAAATTCAAGTCTGTAACACTGGCTCGATTTTGTTTGTTACTGTATTTTTTATCACATAGGAAAGAAAAATGTAGTCATTGCACATATTTGACTCATATTGTAAAAGAAGGGAAAAAGCAACCATTTCTTTGTAATCTCATTTTGTCAGTAAGAAACTGCAGTCAATCCAGCTCTGATGGGGTAAAAGTACATCAATACCATTACTTTGTTCGGTGGAAGATTTACTGTAAGACATATGCAAGAAATCTGAAATTGGGCAACAGCTAGAGAATAAAAAGACATTCTGCACACAGCTCAGTAGTATGCTTGACCAACATTGCACCGTATACTATATGAATAACAAAGTCAAAGGCTTTTAGTAAACAGTCATAACTCACAGAGAAATTGTTTACAGTAGTGGTATGTAGTCCTGGCCGGAGTGAACATCATCTGTTATTTAATACCGTGCTGGCGTGGCTCTACTGCAGCACTTTCTTATTCTCCAATCCAAAACGCATCAGTACAACACATGACGTCCAGACAAGAAACAGGCAGCAGTTGCCGGCGCTCGTGGCCAAGAGGTGAGGGAGAAATACACAATAAGGAGTCTGTGAAAGTGTCAAGAATACACTGCATCTCGCCGATGACTGTGTACACACAGACTTTCCACTTAGACCTCTGTGTGAACCTGCAGGGCCTTCTGAAGACTTAGGGTTTGGTAGATTTGTTTGAGCTGTGTTGAGATATCTCTGCCAAACAGCTGCTTGATCAAACACACACACACACACACTATCTATTAGGGTGCAAAATTAGTATTCTAGAAACAAAGAATGCCATTGATTTTGGATTTCAACAGGACATGAGACAGTCAGAGTTTGGTCTTCTGTTGTTTCACTGTTAAGCTTCTGGTGTTCAGTAGTGTGTGAAAAAAAAAACATATGTTCCAGCCAGTTTTGATGTTGAGAAACAGCAAGTAGAAGTGCAATTATGTTGAAGAAGTACAACTTTGCTTATAGTCTAAAACATCAAATGAGTAATTTTACCCTAACACAAGTTAACTACTGAGTTGATGAATTCACAAATGAAGGCTGACCCTGACACAGGCTTTAGTCTGTACGAAGAAGCTGAGTGATGCTGCCCTCCAGTGGAAAGAAGCATTTCCAGCATCTCACGCACTGGAAAGCAGACCATCAACACAACCTTCAGCAGCAGATTTTTTTCTTCATTTCCCATAACTACACATAACTATGACTAAAAGTAATGGTATTTGAATTGAAAACACATTTTGCATCGTGCATTCAATCAATCTCCCGAGCCATGGAGCTACTAATATTACTGTAACACTAAATGTTAAATTAGTTTTTCCCCCTGCATTTTAACAAAATTAAGAAAATATCACCTTTTAATAAAAAAGCTATCACCCTGAGTTTGTCATGGAAGCGCTTCTTGCAATGCTATGATTTCATAATTTGTATGCGCAAATAAATAAACATGAGCACAACATGCAAGCTGATAAGACATATTTACACACAGCCAGCAGATAAACGACAACAATTAGTTCCACCCCGATGACTGTAGAAGTCCCAGAGGAGGAGCAGCCCCTGGGGTGGACATGTTTCACTTCAAATTCCTCTGGGAGTTAAATCTGATTAAATTTCAAGCACCTAATTCATTTTTTAAAAAATAATAATAATATGAAGTATCTGACTGGACCAGTGTTTTCTTAGTGCTTCTTTGATTATAGCTAAAGGTGACGGTTTTATATACAGCAATTTGTTGCTTGACATGAAATTGATTGGGCAAGAGGGAAAGCTGTCAAGAGAAAAATTAAATGTAAAGGTGAAGCTATAGCTGTCCTTGTGTTGTGGCAACTAGGCAACCCAGTCTGAGCTCATTTATTTGCATACCATCATCTAGATAGTCAAACACTTCTGCTACATTGCATATACACAGATGTAGGGTAAACACTTTCAATATATAATCCTCTACTTGTTCTGATTAAAACTGAAAGGCTTGACATTTCCTGTGATTATGGCCTGTGATACGTCGTCATTACATTGCTGATTATATGGAACATTCATCTGCAATTAATTTGGATGATAATTATACCCTTTGCACATCACTTACAATGGAAGTGAAGACTTCAAATGCACAAGTCTTAGTGAAGGAATTAAGACTAATTTTGTTTCTCTTTTAGTTGTGTGTATAGTATGAACGCACTTAGTATTTCATTTCTCCCCAGTTTAAACTTTTCTGACACCTGACTACCCCCTTTTTCAGGGAACTTAAACATGAATCAGAATATCAAAATAAAATTTCAACAAAGAAACTGCTCTGGCCTGCAAAATGGTGTGTTGGTTGTCTCACAGCAAGAAGGTTTGTGGTTTCAACCAAGGCAAAGCTTTCTATGTGGTGTGCATGTTCTCTGTTTGCATACATGGGTTCTCTTTGGGTACTCCAGGTTTCTCCCACAGGCCAAAAACATTGGTGTGTTATGTTAACTGTTGATTCTAAATTCACCTTAGTGAGTGGTTATTTGTGTTAGAGCTGGACTGTGATGGGCTGGCATCCTGTCCTGCGACCATTGATATTCCTTTTCAGGAAATAAAGCAATCATGACCGTTCAAAAGTGCATTTATTAAAGTCATTCTTTTGGCACTTCAGTTATTATAACTGGTCACACAGTAAAGAAAAAACAAAAGTGAGCATCCCAAACACAAAGAAAAAAAAAAAGTTATGTCAAATTTACTGCCCAGCAGAAATTCAAAATCTTGTGTCTAACAGAGCAGTTGAAGTGTAAGTTTTGATATGACTTTCAAGATATGAATAAATATAATTTTCACTGACATGAGGGAAGTTTGAATATTTGTGGGGAAAAATAAGAAAACAAAACAATATATTTTAAAAAAGAAAAAAGAGACGCACATCAATAAATGTTTTACACTAAGGGAAACAAAATACTGATAATCAGATGCTCACCATTTGTTTCATTGGGGACAATATTAAAAATTAGATGGATAAAATACTCTACATTAAGATGACATACAGTATAAAGATATAAAAAAAAATCATGCAGCACCAAGGTGAGACTAACACAAAGCAGCTTTGGCAAAAACAGAGTTTTTCTTTGAGAAAAGGAGGGGGTAAAAAAGGTTAATTTCAACAGCTCAAGGCATTGTCGGTATAATGAATCACTTCAGACATGCAGTAAGCTTTAAATTCTTAAAAAAAAAAAAGTTGTTTTTTTTAAAGATTACATTATAAACAAATAGAAGAGGATCCAAGGAGTAAACACATAAGGACAATGTTCAAGTTAAAGGTAACTGCTGGAGAAAACCATTCAGTCCTGCTCTCTGGTCTTTTCTTTGTCTCTAAGTTCCAACATGTTAATACAAACTTTCAAGCACTCCATCATCGAGATTAGTTTCACTAATTCTTTTGTTTTGTTTTTGTAAAATTTGATCTGGCTGCTTGTTTTGGTGAAAGGTACCGGGTTAGCCTTATTCACACAACATACGCATCTGTTCGAATAGTCTTTACACACATGTCAAGAGTACTGCCAGCTCCACACGTGAGTGCTAGTGCTTTTTCTCGAGGTAATTTGAGGGAACCCATCCTTTCCTCGGTCTACCATTGTCCAAAACCTTGCAGTACCACCAGCCATTGGGGTTTCTTTCAAGAACCTCCAGATTTGTCCCCTCTGGAAATCCCATGGTCTCCTCGTCACCATGGTAGTCTGCTATGGAGACATACACCTCTCTGAGGTTGTTATGGATGATGTGGGGCTTGGGTTTCACTGTGGATACAGGGACAGCATTCATCTGAGAACTTAGGCCCACAGTTTCAGAGCTACCAGTACCAGATCGATTCCTGTTGGGTAGTGCTATGTTGTTTGGTGCCAGGCTGCGAGGCACAGTGCCAAAAGAGGCATTGCGTCGCACTGTGGGGCTTGCGCGAGGATGGTCCGTTGAGTTGAGGGACTCATTTCTCCTGAGAGAGCCAACGGGGCTGGGGCCATCTCTGATTGGGGCTGAGATGAAGACAGATTGAGGTCTGACAACCTGCTGCTGCTTGCTGCTATTCTGCTTCAATGAGCTGAACAAGCTAGGTTTGGAGAGGCCACCTGGGGGCTTGGATGGGATAGGTGGTGTGACCTTCTTTAGGTTTTGGTTGATGTTATTCAACACCCGCACCCTTTGTTCATTCTTCTCCAGGCTGTTCGACTTGCTGAGACTTCCAGGTTTAGTTGGGGTGCCATCAGATTCCGACTCTGCCAAGTCATCTTGCTGCCTGACAGGCTCAAGGTAGTAAGTTGGAGCCCAACCTTCTGCATCTCCCCAACGAATGTACCACCAACCACTTTCCTGCTTCTCCAGAACCTCTACTTCCACCCCAGCTGGGAAACTGAGCTCAGAGTCTTGGACTTTCTCATAGGGATCTGTGGTGCGATACAGGTTGCAGCCTTCCAGGTCAGAGTCACCTCTGCTGCCTTTAGAGTAAATAGAGGAGAGATCTGATGTGCTCTGAGAAGAGAAGGAGTCCTCGGAGGAAATGACTGAAGCTGTTTCCGAGTCTTCACCCTTAGTTTTGGTTCCATTTTTTAGCTGACCAGTTGGCCGCAGCTGTCTTCTCAAGGTGCTGATGTCCATTTTCTCTGCACTGGATGCCTTGGCTAGCTGTGGTTTGGGCCTTACCACTGGCCTTTGCTTAGAAGACTTGGTGGAGGATGATACCTTGCTCTCCTCTTGGTCTTTCTTAGGTTTGAACAGATCTGGGGTGGACTCAGTGGAAGCAGACTTGGGCATAGGTGCTTCCTCCGCTTTATTTGAAAATGGGCTCCCGTTCAGGTCAGTCTTGAGCCTGTTTCCTGCGGGTCTCCATCCACCTGATGTTGGATTTGCGGTCTTGCCAGTTTCAGACACGACACTTGTCTTGGAGGAGTTTGAGTCCCGACTGCACTGTCTCTCTGGGGACTCCCTGAAGGGTCGGAAACCATCATTCTCATAGATGCACTCCTCTTCTCCCTCTGCTTCCCCCTCCGCTTCATGACTGTCCTCAAATGACTCACCCACCTTGAAGGAGGCACTGTGAAGGGATGAAGCTGGAGAAGGCTTGGAGGACAGATGTGACCCCCTCTCAGAGGAAGCATCCTCATTCTTTCCATCCACCAGGGAACCTTCACCCCTCAGAAACTCAAACTCAGACTCAAGATCCAAATCTCCAATGGCAGGGACATCATATTCTGGCTCTTCGTATACGGGCCTTCCAGGAGACACAGGAGACTCTGGGGCTTCAGATCCAGGGCTGCTGGGAGGCGCAGTCTCCACTGAGTCCTGCTTTTTGACAGGAGGAGCTGGAGGGGGAACTTTTGGGCGGCATAGAGTGCTTGTTCTCCGATTTAAATTGGGCTTTTTACGTTTGTCAATGTAGGAGCAAGGAGCCCAGCCCTCTTTCTCACCTATCTGGACATACCACCATCCACCAGAATTCTTCTCAATAACCTAAAGTACACAAGCCAAAGATGATATTAGTCTTTTAGTATTACCATACCATTATGCATTTATTCATTTTGTAAATTTTGTTTAGGTTTCATCTTGGAAAAATCAGAACTAGTAATGAGTTTGGATGAGTAGACAGATGCAGAAAAAGATATGTGGTTAGTTCTAAACCTTATGATCATCTTGTTTAAAAGGTTTAGTTTAAACAAAGAGCTTACCTCTGCTTTCTGTCCTCCATTGAAACTGATACCATCAGATATACAGGACTGGAAGTCTGCAATGGTGTAATACTCTGCTTCAACTGCAGGGGGCTCTGGAGGGGAGGGCAACTGAAATCCCTAAGTAACAATGAGAAGAATTCTTAGAAATGGTAAAAAAAAAAAAAAAAAAAAAAAAAAAAAAAGGAAAAGGAAAGGAAACCAGCTTCATCTAATCAAGTGCTAAGCTTAAGTCTTCTTATAGAATAATTTGACTTGAGTATTTCAGATCTCTGATTGTACTCCCCAACAGTACAAGGAATGGGACATATTGTTCTTATTACTTCACTCCAAGATGCCAGTCTTTGGTTTGTTTGCTCTTCATCCACGAACAAAAGTAAAATCTCCACAGAGACATTTAAATTCCCCACAAGCTGTTGATATGGTCTTTAAAAACAACAACAAAAAACAAATGACAGACTGATGAAAGGGAGGGAGAAATGATTGAAATACTCTTACCAGGGTTGCATCTCTTCGAGGAGGAGGCTTTTGCCTGAGGACGGGAGAACCTGTGCAAATACAAATCACAAAATAAAATGATAAAATATATTTGTTTGATATAAAAGTATCTATTTGCACAAACAGATATTCCAGTTATTGTTCAAGAAGCTAAAACGCTGACATGACTGACCAATTTCCACCCGATGTGGGGCTATACGGGCCACAGCTGGTGAAGGAGGCTCGGCTTTGCATTTTCCATCCTGCGGGGCATTAACAGGACCGGAATCGGCACACGGGATTGGCAAGCTGATCTCCTTCCTGGCTACCTGGGGGCTCTCTGGGACACCTTCCGTCTGCACATCCTTCTCACTTAACGCCTTTTTATTAAGTAGGTTGCTTATCTCCATTATGTTTCCAATAATCTCCACTGGGCCCGTCACGGTCTTCTTACGGGGAGAGAAGTCTTCCTTCACCTTCTTGAGGTAAGACGCTGGAGCCCAGCCCTCCTTATCCTGGTACCTATAAGAGGAGAGAAGAACGTTTGAATTATTGACTTTTTGTTGTGACAGCTTTAATAAATGTCCAAAGCAAGCATGCAGGGGCATACCTGATAAACCACCAGCCTTCCAGGTTCTTCTGAATCACTTCCACTATGACCCCTTTTTCAAAAGCAATTTCATCTTTGCCTTGGCTGGAGTAAGGCTGCACTGTTATGTACTTCTCTTCTGCCAAAGGACAGAATGACAACAAAGCTAAGATTTTACAGTTGTGAGATTTCTGAAAACTAAAAATAAAAGAATAACAACAACAACAGAAAAAGGAAATGCTGAATAAATCATTTTCACAGACTGTATGCCATATGTCTATGTGATCATACTGGAGTAATTTGCACCGGTTTTATGATATGATACGAAAGCATAACTATGTCTCTTTAACTGGATCTGCTTCCTGGCGGCTGGTCCAGCTGCCAGATGTGGAAGTAGGTGTGTTGTGTGCATGTGTTCAAATGTTTTTTGCTTGTTCTTTTTTTCTGTCTTTCTTTCTGTCTCTCTTTTTTAGGCTCTCGGGATTTGACTGTAATTCTTTATGAAGCCAGGAGAACATTATAATGCAGTGAATAACTAAACGACAGCATTAATTCTTGCCTTTAAAAAATATACTCTGCCATTGTAGCAGCTTGAATTTATCTGGTGTTACACAGATGGGGTGTACTTCATATTAGATAACTGTTTAGAAATGCATTACATAACAAAAATGGAAAAAACAAATCATTAGTTAAGGGGCATGGATTGTAGCAACACTGTGTGCTGAGCCCCTATCTAACTTAAATTATAATGAAGGCAAACCGGGGCATGCTGGTGGTCGAAGATATGTTGAAACTATATTCACTCCGACATAAAATAATACACAAATTCTCTTTTGTATATTCAAAGCACAATTAATTTTTCCTGATATCTTTCAATATGAGTGCTGAGAGGACAGAATAATCCAAATAATGTGCAAACATCATAATAAACTTCGTAAAAATTGCAAGTATAAAACCAATCCTATATCCTGTTTTTGTTACTGTTCCTCTACCACATTTTGGTAAAGAAACAGTGTCTGGGGAAAAAGGAAATTTGGCAACAAGATACTCACATATTAGGTAAAGCTAAACGTGAAATATACTGCATGAAGTGAAGCTTTTGGAAACATCAATTCGATGATGTATCATATCAGTGTACAGACGGACTCCTTTCTATTTTCACTTCCCCCTCTTCGGATATTACACAGATTATTATCATCCATTTCTCAAGATGTTATTATGTGATGTGTGACATATTTTCAATCACTCTTAAACAGCTTGATTTATTATGTTAACAATAATGACCTGTGGAAACTAAAGTACATCCCCAGACTAAAAGTGTCCTATGTGCACCTAACTTAGCATACAAGAGTGAGCAGAAGCATCATGTTGATGTAGAAATTCCCTTGAGGCCATGGGGCAGGGCAAAATCATTGTTTCCTGTCATTATGGCAATTCCTGTCTAAACATGGAGTGTGTATGTGTGTTCAGAAAGAAGGAGTGCAGGCAAAAAGTGCTGTTCTGTGGCAGCTTATTCCATTTTCCATTTCTCCAATCATTTCAAGGTTCTGCAGGAACTAAAATGGCAAGCTGCTTTCCTTGCATAAACTCCATGGGTGCGTGATATTTCTGTACACTTTATTATTCTTTTGCCTGGATCTTCCGGCCTCTGTGTTAAGGCTGGTAGATTGTTTCTCTCTGACCAACAGCTTTCAAACAATATCCAGCAGTGCGATGAAGGGGAATTCTGAATCAGATGTCATGTTAACCACAACATGCGTCGCCTGCATCGGTATTGTAAATTATCTGCGTGGAGTCAGCAAGTTGTTTTTTTTTTTTTTTTTTTTTTTTTAACTCAAAGCAGTTTCAGTCATCAGATGGAAACAACTGTGTGTGCACTCCAGAGAAAAGCTTGCACTGCCAAGAGCAAACTCTGGCCTGTCCTCACTCCTCTGTCAGTAATCCAAATGCATCTCCCATTGAAAACAAAAAAAAAGAAGAAAAAAAAAACAACCCTGGCCCTCATGAGGAGAACATGTGCAAGTTTGTGACTAAGAATGTGATTTTCTTGCTAACTAAGTGAGACATTAATAAGGTTCTTTGTTTATCAGTTAGCGCTGGTTGCTATCTGCACCACAGCAGGAAAAATATCTGTTTCTGCTAGAACATACACTCATTAGAAATCTACATACACGCTTCATTTCCCCATAAAACATAAAATATGGCTCTAAAATGCAGCCTAAGGCATTCCAAAGTCTATTACACAACTTCTTTTAGATGAGTGGGTAGGGATTTTCTTTTCTTTTCTTTTTTTTTTTATTGTGATTCTGAGAATCCTGGTTTGGCTTGGAGCTCACAACTATAATGAAAGTGCTTACATGGAGCAATTCTGTAGCATAATTTGAGCTTAATGTCAATAATTGGTGTATGTAAAGTTGCTGAATTCAGCTTTGCTTTCCAGGCTCATTTCATATTAACATCAGTTAGTGGTTAGTTGTTGTGGATTGTGGTTCATGATAAATGTGTTTGCTGGAAGACAACACGGGATGCAAGACAGTACAAATATGTGCATGTGGAGAGGGACAAGTCGAGTCATGAGATAAAAGATGATAAATAAGACAGTGTGAAGTGAAAAATAACACGCAGAAAGAGGGGAAGGAAGGGGGGAGAGGTGATGCATCGTTTATCTCAGTTCACCTCGGCTCTGCTGCCGGCTGATGACACCCCCCAGCGTCCATCTCCGGTCCAGCCTCTTCAGATGAGCCTTATGTCGCTTAGTAACTGACACACACGCGCACATGGTAACCAGATGACAACAAACAAACAAACATGGACACATTAAGAGCAAGCATAAATGTTACACAAACACACAACACACAAATGACATGGATCCAACCAAAGGAGCCCCGTTATTAGCTACATGGAGGACATAAAAACGAGACCACAGAACAAAACACGGTGGACAGTTAGAGGGGATGGATGAAGGTTACGAGGAAGTGTTAAACCAAGACATCTTCTCTGTGGCTTGTAATTAGGATGTTGTTAGCATGGTTTTCTCATCCTGTTGTGCATGAGCATCTGGGGCACACATTGCTGGGCAGGAATGCAATCTAATTAACAGAGCAACCTAGAACACCACCTGTCAGAGCAGCACACCTCAACAGGGCTCATATTTCCTCATATTCTGTTAATAAAAATGGAGGACACAAAGATTTGTGCCACCTGGGAGACCTTGCCTCATCAGTAAATGTGCTTCTTGATTTTCAATGATAGAAATAATTAACAGAATTTGAAACTCTGATTAAAATGAAGGAGTCTAAAGGGTTGTTTATGTGATTAACCTAAAGTCACTTGATATGCAACTATTGCAAATCCTTGGGCATTGAAACAATCTTTTGTAAATGGTTTTCTGCAGAGGAAGATCTTGTACAAATGAAACAAATGTGAGAAGTCAGTTAGCTCAGTTTACTAAGTAAGCTAAGGAAACCACTCGTTTACTAATAAACACATTCTACTACTTACATTTCTCAAAAACCAACAAGTAAAAACATAAATTCTGTGTTTGTGGTTGTTTGTCTCTCCACTCGTAACACCTTGTTGCCTGGCAACTGTTCATGGGACCAAAGTAGTTTGGAAGAACCCCCTTAAGGTAGCACTCCTTTTTACTTACTTATCAGTTTTTTTTTACTGTTGAAATAACCCAAATTTGGAGGATTTAGAATTTCTAGCAGGCATATTTGTTGGAATTAACTAATCTAGCAGTTTTTATGTGAGGCATATGGAACTAACCATTCACTCTAGTGTCAAACTTACCCTTTAGACATTACATGTACATGTGAGGAGGCAAATACATTTTCCAAAAGATGTTCTTTTTTTTTTATACATATGATCTAAAGGAGTAAAAAGAGGAGCAGACACTCAGTTTCTAACATGCCTTCATTTTCTTTAAGCCATTTGGAATAATCAAAATCTTCAAATCCAGTTTCAAAAGATTTCTTGTTCTGCAGTGGCACAAACTGACCTGACAAAGAGATGCCTTATGAGATTCATGCCATTCCCATGACTGACTAGACACATAAACACTAATTACACTGAAAAATTATCCCTCTCAAAGCCCTCGAGTAGTTAACTCAGTTCCTACTTCCTCAGACATACTCAGACATCTGAGTATTCATGGGATGTAAATTTTACGTATTTAGTGGATAAATTTCATTCAGTCAGCCCAAACAGAGAAAATTGGGCATTTCAGCAAACTGAAAAACAATAACACTGTTTACCTTATATTATCTACTGTCCCGTCATTCAGTCATGAGACATATAACACCAAAGGGATGCTTTGTTAGAACAATAATTGTACAGAAAAGACGTTTGGTAAGAGAATAGAAAGTCTTGATGTTTGTTTTCTTGATGTTTGTTTAGAACCATATTTGATTTTTTTTTTCTCTGCCTCTTGTTCGTTGAGCTTTTTCTAACACAGTGTTGATTCAAATCTCAATGAATATGTGGAACTACCTGTCAAAATGTTCAGTCTGAGTGTGCGTTATTAGGTTTAGATTGAATTTTTTTTGCCACTAATATCAAGAATGAGATAAGATGTGTCAAAGGCTTGGTGACTGCATCTGACACAGTTATCCAGATGATTGGATGCTGCCTTCAGCTTTACGTGACAGCTTTATATTCTGGCAAACCAAACACCACATAGCTGGTTTGTTATCAGGCTTTTGGATTCCTTTCTGACTCCGGTCAGCTCACAACCCTTTATATCAACATTCAGTATCAATCTGCAATTATATGTAGACATTGCATGGGAGAGTTTAAGTCTTGTCAGAACTTGCTTTCTTTAATGATAGCTGTAATTTAAAAAGCATGAATTATTCTGTTTTATTCAACTTCGCCGAGATGAAAACACATGCCTCATTCATGAGCTCAGACCACGGTGGTCATATCACTTAATACTACACTGTATCGTTCCTGTACACTGCATTACTGTACAGCACATCACTTTGGAGACTGTGGTTTGCTCTCTCCTGGCACTCCTTGCTGTTTACTCAGGTCTGAATCTACACTCTGTTAAAGCGTGCTTATAATGGCAGGCAGACAGAGAGAGGTGTTCACTGTGGCTGGGACTCAGCTGTCAGCGTAGGCTGGCTGTGGTGAGGCAGGGCTGAGTTTTTACCACTTTGTCGCAGATCAAAGACTTAGTATTGAGGGCAGAGGCGGTATACAACAGAGCGTGTGAGGTCGTGTTTTTGGGTGTGTAGGTGTGTGTCTGGGCAAAGACAGGAGAGTCAGAAGTGACTTACCTTCCCCTGCTTTAGAGGCGCCAAGCTCCAAGTCATCCCGTGTGCCACTGTGGGAGTTGAGATAGGTAGCAGGGACCCAACCCTGCTCCTCCGCTGTGCTGACAAACCACCAACCTGAGAAAATATGCAGGAAATTTAAGTAAAAAGGAGTAAAACGTCTTTTAGGGTCAGATTCTGATGACCATACACCTTCTACTCTTGCTTATACACCATTTTAACTTCATCTTTTTTTTTTTTTTTTTTTTTTTTTTTTTCCTGTCCAGCATTGAAGCAAGCAGAATGGAAATCTGATTGCTTTATTCTGTTGAACAGTTTTGCTTTATCAAGCGGCCTTTATCTTCATCTTTCCTTTAGTTACTGAGCGTTTCTTTGACAGAAACATCTCAAATCAATGGAATAAATTACTAATAAGCATGAGCATAAGGAATTTGCTAGTGTTGCCAACAGTGTGTAACCGTTTTCAGGGCCAACAGCATCAGAGGGAATACGTAATGAGGTCTTGTTCAAACCTGCTTTTCATCAGATCAGTTATGAATTTTAGCAGAGAGGACACTCCTGAAGTGCTTTTACCAGCCAGTATTTCCATTTTTCTGCTCTGACCTGGTCTCTCTGGGTATGACAGCTTTCTTCTGACTACTTTGTAGCAACATGGCAGCTGCAGAGGGAACTGCTGTGATTTTTCACTTCAAAATCAAAACCAAATAAAGAAAAAGAGTGAGTAAGTAAGTCCACATGTGTGCTAATCAGGTAGTCTCTCAGCATTATTGATTAAAAGCGGGTACATACACAATGCAATTTAGGGCGGCCTCTGCTAGATGATGACAAACATGGCAATGGCTTTTGTCTTGGCTCCAAAATAGTGGTCTCACGCAGCATGAGGGAAAAAAAATCAAAGAAGAACATTGTGGCTGTCTCCAAAAACAGCATCTAAGATGACCACTAATTAACTAGCACATTGGCAACATTGTGGAAAAAAAAAACCTAAATTATAAATGGAATTGTTAACCAAAAACAAAAATAATGGAGCCCAAATAAAGTAATATAGTTGACTTGTGTCAGCAAAGGACGTGGTTGTAATGTGTCCTGCATTTGTAAGAATGGCCACAACCAAAAGGATGTAGCATAGGAATCTATTGTAGAGGAATGACAGGTAGGAATCATTATCACACTGTCTGATACAGTGTTCATCCTGAATGTGAAGTTGGACCTAAACATTGCCTTTCAGTAAACTAGTTGGGGGAAAAAACATGGCTGTCCTCACATTTTGTGTTGCATCTGATATCTGTTACACTAAAATACAGAAATGAAAAAGCTCAAAAGTTTTTTAAAAATATATCAGCAAATGTGTCATGAGTTTAAGAAAATCAAAAGAATTGTGGAAAAGATTTCTTTTACTTTGATTTCTTTTCTTGGTTAGTTAGAGATTCAGGACATTCCAGGATTTGATTGAATGCAGCAGTAGATTTGTTAATAAAAGATAAACATAGCCTCAGCAACGTCACCCACTGGTTTGGAGACTTCCATTAATCATTTTGGCCATCATCACCTTTGATTTGTGAAACCAGATGTTAAAGTATTCTCAGTTTTATGGTCCATTTTTCCATAAAACAAAAACAAGTATCTTCCTGTATGAGAAAAGATATCAAATCAATGATTAAGAAAAAAACTTACAACCTCTAATGAATGAAGTGGGAAGTTTGGCTATTTCCTATTTGAGAATCCGTTTTGCTTTGCATACATTGTACGCCCCTCTTGGTGTACATGATTTTACATGAGATTTTAGAGCCTTGCTGCACTTTGTTCAAAAATAAAAAGCACACATACATCAAACATCATCTCATTAGACACATATATCATGGTGTAGCTTGCATAAAACACCTAACATTTGTTACATCAAGGCAACATTAAGTGAAGCTGTGTCTCTGTTAGAAACTTCAGAGAAAAAACTGGCAGAAAAACTGGCCTATATGTCATATGCCACACACACAGTATTTGTTGTGGTAACAGGAATACAGTATGGCAGACAGCTGTGTGGATGACACATAAAGAGGACAGGATTGTTCCATGACACTTTCACAGCAGGTCCAAACCTTCAGCATGCACTTTTCCCCAAAAGCGGTGTGTTTTAAAGCAGTTTGTTTTTAGATGACTGGTTAGAAACTTCATGATAATATAGCAAAAAATAAAAGTTATCGGATGCTAATTCTGCATGTGCTATAGTCATGCATCACAATCAGACAGGTACCAACTGCCGCAATGTAATTAAGTCGTGTATCTATGGTACAGTATTTGAGGGGATAAGGGTGCGTAAGGATGCCCTCTTTGTCTGTTATGTTATCTACTTACTCTTTCTTCACATTGTGGCATTGGTGTGTAAAGGCAAGAAAAATTACACAAAACTTGATTTAAACAAAGTATCGATATAGCTGTTGAATCTAAAACATAATTTTCCTGTTTGAATTTATGGATTTCTGCAATTATAGACATTTAAATGGGATTTTTTTTTTATCCCAGACCACTTGGATATGAAAAAACTGTTGTCAGTTCAAGCTATAATAACCTACACAACTAACTCAGATTGACTTCATGGCCCTTTCTGTGTACCTCCACCACATTAAAAAGGGGTCTAATAGAACCACAGGTCCTTTTAACATATAACAGCATGTCTTTATAAGTAGGAGCACAAACAAAGGACATCTTTCCAGAGCTCTTTGTAGCTTTCATGCAGTCAGTGTGACTCATGTGAGGTTTTATTGCTTTAACAGATGAATTTGCAAAGATATGGAAGACTGAAACCATGATCAGCTGTATGCTGGGGCTGTTTAGCATAAAGTCGGGGTGGGTCCAGATAGGATGATACTTTCTGGCACTGGGTATTACTGGCTAATACTCAGAGACGTAACAAGCCATGTAATGTGCTCAGCCTCTGAATAAAAACTCTGGCTTGAACAAAAACTCATGCACATAAATCAAATCTAGACTAAGCCACAATAAACAAAAAATAATCTCCAAAGGATGCAGAACAAAAAGCACAATGCAGCTGAAAGAGTCTGATGGGAGGAATATTATCTTTAATTAGATTTTAATCACTTTCTAATTTTAAATCACATTAAACTTAATGGTATCAAAATATTGCAACAGCTCATCAAATTCATCCAGAAATATTTAACACTTACACTAAATTAAAACCCCAAAAAGCAAGGACTCTGTGTAAAAGGTAGACTGCAATGATTGCAACATAGAAAACATATCCAATGTTGAACGTGAGACATTTCACTACTTCATGGGAAATATTGACTTGGATTTTGGATGCAACACATCACAAAAATGTTGGGACAGGGGCAAAACAAAGGGCTGGCAAAGTGAGTGGAAGAAAAAAAAACTACTTAGGGAACATGTTGCAACATAGTTGGTTAAATACCCACAGGCCAGTAACATGATTAAGAATAGAAAAAGAGCATCAAATGTAAACGGCACATTCAGCAATATGCCAAGAAATTTCAGAAAATGGTTCCTTAACATGAAATTGCAAAGAATTCTGATATTTCATGACCTACTGTGCATTTTACCATTAAAAGATTCTAAAACTCTGGAGACATCTCGGCACAAAGTACAAGTCTTATAAAATTATTAGATATCTGTGATCTGAGCTCTCTCCACTAAATAATTCTGTCATGAAACTCACTGCATGGGCTCAGGAACACGTCAAGAATCCACTGTCTGTGATCATAGATGTCATGGTCCATGGGATTTGGGTTGGTTTATTCTTATGTCTTAGTCTTGTCTTGTTTCTTGTTTTATTTTGCAGAATTTCTCCCGTGTGGTTTCTGTTCAGCCTACTTCCTGCTCCCTGGCTCACCTGGTTTTCATTTGTAATCTGTACCACCCGTTCCTGGTTTAATCATTTGTCCCTCTGTGTATTTAGACTCCCGCTTTTCAGTGGTTCATTGTCAAATCGGTGTTACTTCCTCTGTGTCTTTCCATCCTTTTCCCTAGTGTTCTTGTTTAGTATGGATTTTGTTTAATAAACCTTGGTTCCTTCAACTGCCTGCCTCTATCCTTGTCCTGCATTTGAGTCCTCCACACCTTCAACTCCATCCATGACAATAGATTGCCATCCCATCCACAAATGCAGATTTAAGTTCTACAGTATCATGCAAAGAGGAAGCCATATCTGAAAAGCTTATTTAAAAGAACTGAGAAATCGTGGGGAAACTTTTCTGAGGTCAGACAAGTTGAAATTTCAAATTCTTATCAGAAATTTCTGATGCAGAGTTCTCCAAACTAAAGAGGAGACGAACCACCCAGCTTTTTTTTTTTTTTATCAGCACTCAGTTAAACAGCCTACTTCTTGGGCGGTAAACTTTTTAAAGCAAAGTAAATCGGAGAATTTAAAAGCTTGGAGTAATCCCAGTACATCTGCGAAGTGGCATTTTCACACTGACTTTTCAACTGAAGGGAAATGTCAAATTCATTTTAGCAAACTGATGCTTTATTGAAATGGAAGCAAATACAAGAACAAGGTAAAGTCGTGTTTAACTGAGAGAACTACTTTAAAGTCTGAATATGTACACAAATCAAAAGCATGCTGTCACTTAAAAAGGCCTGAGTAAATATATGTTATTACTGATGGCAAAAGTAGTTTCACTTGTATTTTTTTAACCAACCCTCCATATGGCAAGTGCTTAGACTAAGTTCTCTGAACCTCAAAAGAACCAATAAAAGTCCCCCAAAAGTGCATAATATGCAAGTGCTGATTTCCTGAGCACTGCAGGATTATATCAGACTGTAATTATATGAAATCTACAGAAAGAAAACACTGCTTTACATCTTTTATCACTTGCATGATTGCTCCACAGTTGATGAGTGCAGTCAGCACAAAATTATAAAAACAAGCTTTCTGAAACCATGTGGTGGACAGCAGTGCAACCAGTCTATATGTTAGGTTTAAGGCTTCATATTTTCAATGAAACCCACCTTTTATTGCCATATCTGATGTTACAATAAACCTTTGATAATCTCCAAAAAGGCTGGGGGAGGATTGCAATTCTTAACTTTTGCATGCCAACATTGTATTTAACAGGGTTAACATTTGGACATTCTTTACCATGACACAAACCCTCAACTGAGGTCATTCCAAAAGAAACAGCTGTTTTCTGGGTCTCCTGCTGCCAAGACAGCAATTTTGCAGAATTACACAATCCTAACGTTTTGATTAAATCACACTGCTAAGTCTGCATGGATCTCTGGTATTTGTTAACCTTCACTTTAGCACCATTATGACCCAGATGGCTTTGGTATCAGCATCTCACACTACAGAGATTTTAATACCAACCAGATTTTTAGTCTGTTGGTCTCTGTGATCAGAGGAAAAGACTGTACAGTAACAATGCATATATGTAAAATGAGCTCACACTTATAAAACCCAACTGAGTAAAAAGTTAATGGGAGTTGAGTGATTGAAGAGGTAGAATCTGGTGTTGAAAGGTGAAACAGCAGATAATGGAAATTAGATTAAGAGAGTAATGTGCCGTCTCATCCTTGCTTCCGATTATCTGTACAGATGTGGGAGAAAATGGAAGCATGCATAATGTCTGGAAATGCAGTAGAAATCTGAGTTTTTGCACAGTTACAGCTATCAATATATTGAGTCTAATCCACAGCAGAAAAAATGGCAATGCATTAAAAAGCAAAACTTGCAACTTTATTTGTGCTTGTTGTAGGTTTTTTTTTTCTTTGCTTCATGTCTCCATGCTTCACTGTTAGAAATTAAAAACCTTGGGAAGCTGCTACAGTTTCAGCCACAAAGGAAAAAACGTACATATCCAAATACTGCTGTCAAAACACTTTGTTAGACTCTATTCAAAACAACAATTACTGAATAGTTGTAATGAGTGTAGAATCTAGTTTCGTAACCCAGTAGACAATAGCTAAACCCAGAACTCTCACGTGAAGATCATGACCACAGACATCAAACTCAAATATTACAGAAACTACATAGTTTGTCTGGATAACAGGCTTTTATTGCACTAAAAGGACAATAAGCTGCAGATAAGGTTTATGATTCATGTGCTTCCTGTGGGAGCTCAACTTAATTTCCCAGTTTACAGAAAGAAAATGACCATGTCAGTCTAAACTCAGGGCAGGAAGAACGCACATCCAAATATTTAAGTTAGACTTTTTGTTAATTCAACTCAAAATCTGTCATATCTAATATACTTCTAAACAGACTTAGACACCATCTAAAGTAAAAGGATGTCATCCGATTACAATTTGAACTTAGTTTACATTTATACACCTGCATCGTTTTCAAGAGCTCAAATTATAAACTGTGAAGAAATGAGACTTCATGTTGCAGTTCAAGTGCACCACATACAGCTAGCAGTGGGTCCATGCTTCCCATGTGAGTGTCAGCAAATTGGCTCGATCTCTGCAGAAGTCAAGCCAACATGGGCATCTGTATATAGTGCATACAGTACACGGTGTGGACAAGAGCAACTCTCCTGCAAAGTCTCTCTTTAAAAAGGGAGGAGGTGAAAAGCCAAGTGGTGCTTATGCTTCTCATTTAAATGATCTGAAAGGAAACGAAACCAGTCATGGGTCCACTCTATCTGTACAGTTGTACAGTCACAAGTATTTGTACTGCAATCAGTCAGCTGCAGAGGGACATGGTAGACTCTTCCAGACAGGTGCCTTAGAGTGTAATATCAGTGACAGTGACCAGAGGCTGGCTTCAAATCGTATCTGCCACCAACAGACTTCCACGCCAAAAATGTCAATATGTGGTGTCAAAAGTTAAACACATAACATCTCATGCTATTTGTTCTTTTGAATGTCTAAATAATCTAAATATATATTTGCCCTCAAAGACACATCTTTTTTTCCCAAGGTTTCAAATATCACTCTCCAGCCTCAGCCTCTTGTCTAAATATGGATAATGCTCCCTTAAAAAAAAAAAAAAAAAAAGACTTAATTTTGGGCTTTAGTTGGCAAACCAGCAGGTAACATCACAAGGTCCATCTCTTATATTTGTTTGCAGCAAAGCATGTGAGACTTATCGTTTCATTCACACACTGCAAACTAACAAATCTATGGAGAAGCTGCTATGGAGATTGTTGAAAACAGGAGAGCCATTTTTTGCACTTGTCAGCGTTTTACTTTAATCTCACTGCAGAACTTGTTATTAATCACATTAAGAACATTTTGAATTAAGAACTTAGACTTATTTCTTTCTAGGAAAATTACATTTTTCTTCATTAAAGAGAGAGTAAATTACTGGATATAGATACCTTAAGCATTGGTGCTGAATTTTAAAGGAATCAGACCTTCACTCCATGCAAAGAAATAAATGTCATGCCTTTCTCTATTTGCTCTCACAGTAAGATAATGATCATATTTACAAAGTAATTATCTAAAAAATGATCAAAACATGTCAATAAAGTTGTTTTTGTTTGTTTGTTTGTTTGTTTTTAAGTTGGAGTTTAATTCAATTTTGAAGGTATAGAAGGTACAAGACAAAAAATATGGCTGGGTTTCACATGATGTCACATCCATTTCGTAAGCTGCATGTAATGAAGCGGCTATGTTCAAATTCTGATCGTAGACCAGATAACGATGGTAAAGATGCTGTTAATAACTGCAAAATGCCTTATTTTGTACTTGTTTTGGTTGTTCCAGTCATTCACAAAACTGATCAAGGTTTCTTCAGGGTTCCCCTGAAGGCCATGAAAACCGGAGAGTGAGTTAGGGATTTTATGTAAAGACAGAGAAAAGTGTCTTGCAGACCTTCTTGTTTGAGACCACAAGAAGCTAAATTTGCAGTGATCACTTCACTGAAAGTCTGCAAGGAAAAGGTTTGCCATCCATTGGTAATGATCCTTCTGTGTTAACTTCCACTGTTTTGTACTGTAGGTAAATAAGGCCACATGCCACATGCACGTGCTACTTTCTTATTTTACTAGTCAAGATTGCATTTGAGCAGCAATGTGAGTAGAGCTCATTTTAGCATGAGTCAATGTTTTGCCATCTTTCACCAGGATGTATTGGAAATCTTTATGATGAAAAGGAGTGAAAAAGAGTATAACTGTCACCAATAAAAAAATCTAGACCATGCTTGAGTTAGTTGCAGTTTCCATACACTTAAGAGATAAAACAATCACAAAAAAAAAAGAAAAGAAAAGACAAAAAAAACTTCTAAAATGCAAACTTACATGAGCTGGAACATGGCATGGTTTGTCATGAAGGGTCTTAAACTTAATATGTGTATGGAGGTAGTAGTCATTGATACATTGTGTTGTTTAACATAAATGAATGGATTTCATTCATTCATCCAAGCCCAACTACTGCTTTTACCTAGCCATGCACTAATATGTAAAAGACTTTCAAACTTTTTTATGATGTCATCTGTTTGGCCATATAAAAAAAAACATAAAGCACCGGACAGCTAGAGTTGTAGGGGAACTCAACTGACAATGTTGTTGCATAACATATAAGAAAGAAAGAAAGAAAGAAAGAAAGAAAGAAAGAAAGAAAGAAAGAAAGAAAGAAAGAAAGAAAGAAAGAAAGAAAGAAAGAAAGAAAGAAAGAAAGAAAGAAAGAAAGAAAGAAAGAATGAATGAATGAATGAAACAGTTACACTTTCTCTATCCAACACCCCAATCCCCACCCCCACCCCTTGCTACTTTTTGTAACTGCATTTGTATAACCTCGTTTGACGCTGCTGTGAGGAGACAATATCTATGCCATGACATCGCTCAACTTTTATAAAGAGTTGTGGATAAACCCACATTTGAACTGTGAAAAAACTAAGACAATGTCTTGCAGCTTCTTTGAACATGGTGTGTTTGCCTCCCCACTTCATTTCCCATGTGGCCCTGCAAAAGTCACGTGATTGAAACCCAGAAATTGGGAAGGACATTTCTAGATCAGGGCTGCACGGTGGCGTGGTGGTTAGCACCACAGCCTCACAGTAAGAAGGCCGCTAGTTTGAGCCCTGGCTGGGGAGGGGTTCAAACAGTTCCAACAGTGGCCTTCCTGTGTGGGATTTGCATGTTCTCCCCATGTATGCATGGGTTTTCTCTGGGTACTCCGGCTTCCTCCCACCGTCCAAAGACATGCATGTTAGGTTAATTGGTTACTCTAAATTGTCCCTAGGAGTGAATGTGAGCATGCGTGGTTGTCTGTCTCTCTGTATTGGCCCTGCGACAGACTGGCAACCTGTCCAGGGTGTACCCTGCCTCTCGCTTGATAATAACTGGGAGAGGCTCCAGCAACCCCTGCGACCCTGAACTGGTACAGAAAATGACTGACTGACTGACTGATGACATTTCTAGATCAGATGCTTCCCCCGGATTCAGACACTGATTTACCTACTGTAGATTTTTACCCTGCAAAAACAGATGCGCCAGACAGATAATGAAAGTGGACACTTTTTTTAAGACCTGCTTGTCTCTCATACAGTATCTACCATCTGGAAACTCTATCAGGTTTAAGAGCCATGCTTCATTTTAACTGTAATCAACAACAGATTCTCAGCTGCAACAAAGTTACTAGATTTATGCAACTGTGGTTTTTCCGAAGGCAAGTGGAAAACCTATAAAACAAAACTGAAATCTATGAAAATAATCAATCATGTCTGATCCCTACACAATGGCATGCATAACAAAGTATGACGCTTCCATGCCCTCCAATACTCTGCCCTCTGCTAATACAAATATATATTTGACACAAATAAGCTTGAAACTGTAATGAAATTACCCTTCCATCTAGAAAGAATATGAGAATCACAGATTCAGCAGCACAAGGAAGATTTTTTTTCATGACCTGAAATGATGAGGAATGCAGAGGCTCAGCAGTCCTGCAGATATTTGACACCACTGTTGAGTGGAGCAGGAGAAAACCCCATTCATTTCCAGCTCCTGTATTTATTAACAGTAGATCCTGTATCAAAGCACAAGGGGCAAGGCATCCAGCCCAACACACACACTTTCAGTTTTCATAACACGCTGGGGTTCAATTACCTGGGTGGCTCTGTATAGGGAGGGGTGGGGGGTCAAAAATGGCACAAAACGACTTTTAAGAGCTAATGTTGACCTAAGGAACAACCTTCACTCCCTCCCAGCCTCTGAAAGGATCCCCTCATGGTCTCAATGACGCCGTAGCCTACTGCTTGTCTCCAGGCTCCACTGATTTGGAGACACTGAAGTCCTTGAGCGTCTGAGAGCCCACCCCTTAAACTGCAGGTTCAACTTAATGGTCAATTTTTGAGAGAGAGAGAGAGAGAGAGAGAGAGAGAGAGAGGCGTCTTTTAGACCCCACTGATGATTTCTGTACACTGTTATTACAACTTTTACCACTACTTAAATAGTCCTATTGCTCTCTTACAGTGTCTCTACAAGATGCAGCATCAGATAACAGTGGATGTCTGAGTTAAAATGCCTGTTACAAACCTCCAATTTGAGTTTCCATATCTGAAAATACAGGATAAGGCTAATTTCTTGAGATGGTCATTAGTGCTTCCTATGTTTGGCTAAAAGAATGTGAAGGATGGGGATTACTCTGAGTGGATAATGTGTCTTCCATCTGCTGCTGCAACCTCTGCTTAAAAAAAAAAGAAAAAACATTTAACGCTTGGCAAGTTTTCCGTATAATGTCTTCGGTGGTTCGTTGACAAGAATTATAGGGTTTTTCCTCTATTATACAAGGAAACATGTTCTTGCTGAAACTGCACATACCAAGCTGGTAAACTGGAGGTTTGGGCAAAAGCAGCACTCAAAGCTTAACACTGACGTTGCCTTTTTTTTCTCCTTCATATCAGATGTACAAAAATCCTAGAGTCAACATAATTTCTTTCACTGTTAAATTCTCACATTTTTTGAATGAAAAAATTTTTTTTTTTCAAAAATTCAAAGTAAACACAACTCACTATTTAGTACTTAAAAAGAAAATTATCTTTCACTCTAATAAACTGTGCAAGTGTAATGTGGGGAAATGTGTGTATCCCGGGGGGCATACTTCTAAGACATGAAGGAGAAACAGAGTTTACCTTTACTAAGCTTATATTCTTCCTGTTTAAAGGGTAGTGTGCTAAGCTAAATGTTAGCATGATGCTAACTGTGTCAGCATAAAAACTACTCGCATGCCGTAATTGAGTGTAAGGCTCTCTCTATCATCACAGTTTAGCATGTACTGTAAACATGCCAACATTTGCGAAAATGAAATAAAACACACTTGACGATTAATCTTTCATTTCCAGATGTTTTGGAATATAAAAGCGCTGGATGATAGATGAATAGCTAAAAGTTTGAGACAACCGATCTAAAAAGCTGTTTTAATAAACTGAAACAAAAACATTTATTGCACATGAGATGAAGAGAAAAACTTTGAAAGCATGGATATCTAGCCAGTGTGATGTTTATTCAGACATTTCTTTCTGGATCTGGATCACTGCAGTTCATGACAAAGTCACCAAATGTAATCAACTGTTTCCAGTTTTAATGCACCAAATCCTCTGGGTTAGGTTTAGGAAAACATCATGACTCTCACTGAACGGCCATCACGTGTTTATATGCTGCAGGTTCACATAGTGACAAGTCACGCGCCATCTACACATAACACAAACTGCACCAAATGGTCAGAGGAAACTTTTAAAAATGCATTTGCAGTAAAAGTAGGGGTAAAAAAAACATACATATAACATACATAAATATACAGCATGTATTTCACAATTTCCCTTGTGACTCATCTATGACCATAGAATAGTGTAGGAATGACTGCAAATCAGTTTTGATTTAGGATCAAGTTGCTTCCTTGAAAAAATAAATGGACTTCTACATTTCTATTGACAGCTGTAAATTTCACGGTCATATTCCTTTTAAAAACAACAATATATTAGCTTGCGACTTTGGAATAAATATTCAAAGATAATCATTTCTTCTGAGTTTAACAATAAAACCATTTTGCCTCCACCCTTAAATCAAAGAAAAAGTGGATGTTTCATTGTACTGATGTGTTTATTCCACATGAGGGTAATGTGCTCATCCTGCACATCTATCAGAGCATGCTGAAAGCCACACTTGTTTAATCTGCCAACAGATTTTGCAGAGTTTTGGCGAGCCAGCCAAACATCTTCTGCAGGATATCTCTGTTACTTGCCAGCTTCTCAAATAAGCTTGGTCAAAATATAAATCATTATTTCTTGTGAGGATAAAAAGCCAGTTTGGGAAGGGGAAAGTGAAGACTGTTCTTGAAATTTCACTCTACGCCCAGTTTGAATAAATTGGGTGGAGTGGTCCAGCATACTGTAAATACAGCAGGTGGTGCCTGGGAGATGGAGGGAATAAAAGTTGACCTATCCATGACAGACAGGCATTCTTGGAGTTCTCGCTGACGAATTTAGGCTGATTTAGCTTTCAAATCGAGATGCTAATCCTTGATTGTGTCCACTGAGAATTTCCATCAGAGGACTGAGGATTAAATGCCAAACAATGCCCTTGAGGTGGAGGAAAATCACCACAATTACTGCAATATTTCAAGAAATATGTGCAAATAGAAACATCCCCCCGCCCTTTCCAGCATTCTAAGCATACTAAACTTTCTTATTTTAAAAACACCAAATACAAAACATAAACTGACCAACAAAGCTGCGAGCCTAAGTTAAGTTAACATCCCTCCAATATAGTGTAAACTGAGGAGGCATCCTGGAGGATCCATTAAGCCATTATAACGAACCAACCTCTCTGAACCACTAACTTTGGCAGGAAATTGCTTTTTCCATTTTCTCCCTGAGTTTCTTCATGGACGACTCTACTCCTGAGCCAGCATCTCCCCCTGGCAAATGCTCATAAAACAGACAGATGATGCAGCTGCACAGAGAGTGGGGACAAATTTAGCCATATAAAGGAATTTTTTTAATTGCTGCACATAATCTAAATGTGTAAACATGTTCGTACTGCTCCATTAGATTGAGTATCATTAATCAGGAGTATCATTTGACAGAAACTGAATGCTTCAACAGATCATAGCACTCACTGGTGTTCTGTGTTGATTTACTACAACCACACCTACTGTAAACCCAACAAACCAGCAGACTGTAAACTGCTGAAACAAACACCACAACACAAACTGTATCTTCAAGCCAGTGCAACGGAAAATACTTGCTTGGCTCGGGACAGCTGGCTGGAAAAGTGGAGAAAGCTGAGCTCGCTTATAGCTTTGACCTAGATTTGCAGCACTGTCAAAGACATATATTATCTAATCCAAGGTAAGGAAAAGTCGATAACTGTACTGGGCAGCAGTCACAGCCAATGTCTAAGGTACAGTAGCTTTTACAGCAGGACTTCTGTTGAAGGCCATATAAAAGATCATAAAGAAAATAAATAATTAAATGCACAGCTTAGTTTTCCATTTCTAGATCTGTTACTGTTATACTCTCAAACCTTTACACATCTTTCCAAAAAGCTTGAGTAAAGGCACAGTTCTTAACACAAAATCAAAAGAAATAATACAGCTATTTTCCACTCAGCACATCCAAAAAGTATGCAGAGGGAACCCACACTGGTTCGAATCTGCACAGCCTGAAAGTCCATACAGCACTTTTATCAAATGAACTAGACACTTTTAGTACCTCTAATTCAGTATATTCACTCTGTAGCTGTGTAATACACAGATCAATCTGTCAGAAACCATTAAAGGGTTTGTACTTATCCTGCTAGGGAATGGATGCTAAATCAAATAAGCTCTGAAATCTTAACACACACCTGGACTTGTTATTATTGGCAGTGAGATATGGAGTGATGTCACCCAGCCAAATGGAGCAGTTCAGCTGACTTCCACTGCAGGAGGTGCTGAGATTTCAGCTAAAACGGTTGCAGTCCAGCTGGACACTGTGCTAGCAAATGTAAGGAAAGGAGTTGTATTTGTTTCTGCGAAAGCATTAGCTTCAAATAAAACTGTAAAATAGCCTTGCTATGTATCTTTGACGCTTTGCAGTTTTATGTGTTGCTTTCTAGGCGTTCTTTAGAAATCCATCCAAATCCGAGATGAATGAGATTAATAATAATAGCATGGAGGAAATCATAAATTTGCAACAAGATTTGCATGAGATGCATATAGATCAACCACTAAGGCTTTGCACCCGGGTAAGCTGAAACACAACAGTAAGGGAGCCTCTGCTTAAAATCACCGCACTGTGAAGTTCAAATTCATGGAGGAAAGAACTCATATAAGGCCCCCGATGAAAGGACTTCAAGGAGTAGGAATATCCGCCTCACTGTGGCTCCCCCATTGGGCTGAAATTCTACTGGAGCAAGAAGGGAAAACAAATACACGAACCCTGAGGCAGGACACGTGACACTTCAAAGCGATCCGACACTGTGGACCCTCTTCCTTAAAGCCAGTGTGGCACTCACACCCATCGTGAAACCCTAGTCAAACCGCCTTCCTGGTCACCGTTTCCTCCTCCATCTCTCTTTCCCATTCCTCCCTCTGAAGAACACATGAGTCCCATTACTGTTTTACTATCTCAGCACACCATTAAAGTGAAAATGTCAGACCTTGTTACTGGATCTATGCCTCCACATTCACTCTTGTGTCATATTTTCTTTGAGGAAAGGTACTGAGATGTTTAGATTTAAGTGTTGATGATTTTTGAGAGATATACAATTCTATTTCAACTCCTGTTTGATTACAGATATCACATATTCACTTATCAAATGAAGTGTCTTGTGTGTTGTTCCATCCAATATACAGTACTGTAGATAGATTATTGGAAGTATTGCGACTTCCTCATCAAACTACTGTACGTGAAGTTATGTGTCTTATTAGTACACAAATGACAATAACCATTCAAAATGTCAGACTGAATCACTTATATCCTATAAACCATCTGCAAACTCTTTCCAGAGGTTAAACAGCTGACTAAGGACTCTCTGCAGCTGGCATTTGTAAACCTTGTGTGTCCTGTTGGCTTTCCATTAAAGTGAGGTGGAATAATTAATAAGAGTCTGGAAGACATTCCTTTTGCTAGAGGCAACATTCTGGCTTCCAGCCTAAACCAACAGTGGGAAAAAACAGGGCTAACTGTGGGCCAAAACGAGCCTCCAGATGGGGCTGAGTAACTACTAGCAAGCTTTGCACAAAAGAGGTGAAAGGGGTTGAGTTTGGGGAGAGGGCAGAGAGTTTAAGGACTAAAGCATGAGTGAGCCTGTGTGTGCCTGCCTGATAGTACATGTAGCATGCATGCTGCTTATTGTTTTGATTACTCACCACTCTCGCTCTTTTCAATGACGTCGACAACCTCGCCTGCTTGAAGGCTGATTTCTGCGGGCTCTTGTTTCTCGTAATTGGCCACCACCACATATTGTTCCAGGAGCATGGGGTCCGAAGCATCCAGACCTGGAGTTGATGGAAAAAAGCATGCTGTCAGCCAGCTGCCAGCCATAGGTCCACGAGAACGACTGGCGGGCACTCGTTGTGCCATAGGCCACTATGTCTGTAGAGCTCAGCCAATCACAATAATCACAGGGATCAGTGCATCTTCCCCAGAGTCTAGCCATAGAGTTGCATCCCTCTCCAGCCCAACATCAAGGGCAATGGAGATACTGAAAGTTTAAAAGAGACTCTCCCTCCAAAAAGTAAAGGATCAAGTTGTCAAGTGTAGAAAATCCATTTTGTTCTACTGAAACAAACTCATCCTTAATGTCCTACAAAGCTGTGTTCAGGTCAGTAGATGCAGTGGAGAAGAGTTTATAGAGCAACACGAGAAAACAGAAGACAGCTGAGTGGGCTAAAGCCAGCTGAGGACAGGACAGTCTGGTTGAAGAAAGAAAAAGCTATTCTGGAAAATAAAGCATCTGCTAAAAAGCCTCCTTTTCCCCAGTTGGGGTTGGAGCTGGAGGAAGAGTAGGGGGGTTGTGTACGCCAATCATAAGAGTCGGCACTCAGGGCCTTAAATAGAACCAGATGAAGGGGCTGGAGTTGTGCTCAGAGGGATGGCTCTCTGACTTGATGAAACACTAGAGCTCTGACTACAGCGTGCAGCTCAGCCAATGGAGCTCTTCCTCTCTTTACTTCACCGAGTTAACCATGTAAGCACCAGCAGTGACTTAGTTTTTCACTTGGCCTGTGCCTGCGTAGCTAACTGGGTCAACACCCATTGCCTCACCAGATTTTGTATCATAAACAAGCAACCAGAGTAATCTCTGTAGAAAGACGTGTGTTTTTAATATGTGAAGACAATGAAACAATGTATAGTGTTCAGTTTATTACAAAAATCCACAACACTTTTTTTTTCCTCCTCGCAGGAGTCAGGCTTCATTAACAGAGCCTGGCTGAAGTCTTAATCATGAAAAATCCTTAAAAACAAGCATAGCTGAATGAACTGAAGCAGATCTAACAAGTGTCAGCTGGAACCCAGACACAAACCAGCTGACGCTGGGTTCACACATTAACAAGGGGCTGCTGCTGACCACCGAGTTCAAGGCTGTTTGTACACTTTAGATCTGTTTACCCTGATACCATTGCTACAGCTCATATGTACCTTTATGTTGTGTTTGAATAACAAGCAAAGATCTAGAGACATTGTTGAGATCACTATCTGTTCATGGCAACACATGGCCAAATGTTTTGGCTCACTGCTAACAGTTTGCTGAAGCCATACATTTTCTAATGGAGTATTTCAGTCTGAGGATGGAAAATACCATCATTTCAGTCCAATAAATGTAAGAATTTATGCTTAAATGATGACTGAGGTTTGACTCAACTGTCATCTCTCGAGAGGTGACCAGCAGTTGCTTACAGTCATTTCTCTGAATCTGGATAATATTTTCCTCTCAGTTTTTAAAACACCAATTGAAAAGTAACTGACAAAGATGAACCCAGCACCATCAGCATCTCACATGCTAAAAGTGCCAAACAAGATGGATTTCTGTGGTTTAGCTGTGGTTCATCAGTATCTATGCAAGATGTTTTCTATAACCACAAAGCTGACTGCAGAAACAAAGGAAAGAATATGTACACATGGCCTTCTTGTTCTTTAATAAATAACATGGAAGCAATTACTGTATTTACAACAAAAAGTCACATTTATTTTGACAGCATCAATAGATTTGTATGAGTGGCCACTGGCCAGTTAGAAATAAATGAATTAAACCTTGTTTTGTCATTGTTAGGCTTTTTTTCCCAGTGAAATTAAGAATATTTTTAATATTTCCACATTTCAGGACAAAATATTTCCTTAACTGAAAGAATGATGTAAGTGCATCTGTTCTTCTACAAAGTGTATTTTTGTAACGATACTGTAGATCCTGCAACCACAGAAAGGAGGAAAGAAAAAAAAAACACTTGTCAGCAGCAGAATTTAAAGACAGATGGACATATTCCTCAGCAAGTCATTATCTCATAAAGCTGCAGTCTCTGTCGAGTGATGTGAATGTAGTTTTCTAAAACACATAATTAACCACTGATGATAGCGAGCAGAAACGCAAGACCTGAGGTGAGTGAGTAAAGACTTTGTCAGCAAAGTCAACAGGCCTGAAAAACAAAAGCTAATATTTCAGTTTCATTCAGGAAATGAAATGTTTTCCAACAGCAGGAAGACGGAGCCTGAACAAGGAGAACGTGAGAGAAAAAAATGAGGTGAAACAGCTTTAAACAGGATGTAGGTTTAATTTCAAATGAGAGCTGAGTGCAAAACATAAAAATGAAACAAATTAACTAATGTAGCACTTCAGTAAAGCTGCAGCACTTTAATCAGCCACTACCTATAAAAACAGTAATTCCTAAGCAGGAGTATGGAAATATAGACAATGAACACATGAAACATCCAACTTTCTAAATGATAGAATGAAAACTATGACCAGAAAGAAAAAAACTTCAGCTGTTAATAAATGAGCGATACAGTTAAACTTTTAGGGCTATTTGTAAGAAAGAAGGTGAGAACTACTGTTTTAAGTAACTGTGACATTGCATGTATAAACAAGAAAGCATTTATTAGCTCTGAAATGTATTTTCATCTTGGCAACGGTCACATCAGTGCTATTAACCAAGTTCTGTGTTTATCCCTCCTCCGTCAGATTTATACATGTGCTTCCTGCTCCCACCCTTGCACTCCCAAACGTCCTAACTCCAAACAGCCCCCCATCCCCACTCACACTCACCTATCATCAGCTCCATCCAGAGACGATGACAGTCAGGACAGTTCGCAATAACTCATCACCAAGAGGAGGAAACCAGGGAGTCTAGTCTACACATTTATACCAAGGCTGTCTTCTTTAGTGAAAGATTTTTCAAGGATTTTGCTGGCTAGCACACACTGTAGTTGGCACTGACTTTTAGTAACTTTATGAGAGCAGATCTTGGTAGAGAGAAGTAAAATCTGGCAAAGCATAACGCCTTTGTTTGGCTCATCTGCAGCAGATGTGCAGCTGGATTAGAAGGGGATGCAGAACGGCTTTTCAATGTAGTACAGATGTAATCATGTCATTGAATCAGTATGTGGCCCAGAGGGAGAAGGGTCAGACCAAAAGTAAATACTACCAAAAACATCTTACTGTAAGACTTGAACCAAGCTAGCAAGCTGCTGAATGGGTTCTTTATCTTGAATCACGCAGTGACTTTCCACAAGCGCTGGCTGCCAGCCATATAGCCGACTACTCAACTAAGTCCAACCGGCTACTGGTTGAGATTCCGCTCAATGACGCGTGACGTTTACGTGCTCTGTGTCGCATGCAGCCAAAATGCAGCTTTCACATTCAGGCTTCCCCACCGTAGTTTCCCTCATAGCTACTTCGGTGAGTCCCGCTGTGACACCGTTCTTTTCTCCACCAGAATGCTGAGGAGCATCTGTGGTGAAATTATCTCCAACTCAGTTTCACTTTCAAACTCCGCTGCTCTGTCGCAGAGTAAACTATCAACCCATTCATCCGCTTTGAAACCAGTGGAATCGTGGGGCTCTTGTCCCGTGCCTCGTATATTTATTCGTATATTTATTCTTATATTTATGCATGCTTCGTATTATAAGGTGACGAAACGTCCTCTTTTACCCGGACATGTCGTCCCTTTGAAAGGTAGAAAATGCGCCGTGTTTTTCAAAATCATCTGGGAAGAAGCCGCAGCGCACAGAGGCCAGTTTACCTGGTGACGTCACTTGTTCGCGGCTGCACGGGACAACGGGAACACACTATAACCGTGTTTGTGCAAAATACAGAGTTTGCGCCAAACTCTCGAATTGAAGGGTTTTCCCATGAAGGTTGCAAAGCTTTTCAAACTTTCCTGGAGAGATCACATCTCCATCACCTTCTCCACTGTTTTGCAAAAACACCGTCAGACGAGGTGAAGCCGACGTTCATGTTCCGACTTATGCTTTGATGGTTTGGAGAAGAAGAAAATGCAGAGACATAAATGTAAATGAAAATAAATCCCGTTTTCATCTTGGTGGAGAGGCATGAGAAGCTAAGTGCATGATGGAAAGCAGGAGCTGGAAGTTCTCATCAGTTCTGCATAAACAGACTTCTTATTTCCTTTATATCTGGTGTTTCTATGTTTATTCCATTATTACATTCTGAAGAGAAAAACACCAGCAGAAAGACACAGTATTTTTTCACTTGGCCCTAAACTTTATGTGATCTTTGGTCCTCCAAAACACCAAAATATTGTCTTATGTAGACAACATAACAACACGCTCTCAAAATTATTCATACCCTCCAATGAAAATAGGAAAAAAATCAGCTGTAAGTGAAATGAGATGAAATTGACAAAAGTAATAATAAATAAAAATTCTATGGAAATCATGACATTGATTTTAAACCATGGTTCAACAAAAACATTAAAAACTAACACACAAAAAATAAAACAAGTAAACAAGAATGATGGGGATCTAAAGCTAAAATTTTATTGAGCAACACTTTGAGACAATCACTGCAATCAGGTGTTTCTCTAATGTTCAAAAAGACTTCTACACCTGTTGACAGCTGTGTTGGTCCACTGTTCATTGGAAAGGTGCTCTATTGTGTCTGGGATTATTTTGTTTGTTTGTTTGTTTGTTTAATGATTATTTTCAACTACAATTATAAAGCAATGTTTTTTTTCACTAGTAATTGGAGGGTATGAATAATTTCAAGGATGATGTATATATATGTATATATACCTCAGACCCCCCCCCCTCCAAAACCTGGCTGGCTGATTAGACGTTATGGCTGGCTACTTGGTATCTCTGTGCAAAGCCCTGCTGACTATCTCATCTTAAAGATCTATTGACATATTTAGATGCTGCAAAAGAAGCAGCATTAGATAAATGGAGTCTGTATACATTCAAGTTAGTTTGTTTTTTTATTTGAAACAAGAATATTTAAGGAGCCTCATTCTTTTGAAAATAGTTACAGATGTGAAGTTTAGCATGAAGTGATGTTAGCTTCCTACAGTTCTTTTTTTGCCTTTGTTATCTTTATTCTACAGTACATAGTTTAACAGCATATATAAACCTCATGTGAATTTTCATATGAAACCAATATAATCCCATGTGAAGCCCATCTGGTCACATTTCATGTTATTTTAGCATGTTAAACATGATCATACAAAAACTCATGAGTTTTACATGACAATTTACATGGGTTTCCCAAAGGATTACATGAGTCTCATCGGAATTTATACAGTTGTGCTTGAAAGTTTACACACAGTACCCACCCATTAAAGACACATAGCGTAACTTTTAAATCTTAAAATCATGAGTTTCTGACTCATTTTAATGGCACACCAACATTCATTATGCGAAGTTTTTGAGTCGTCAATGCCCAGAGGCGTCCCAGGGCTCAAAAACTGCACTATGTAACTTTTTCATCCGGGACGTGGCCGTGATGTTGCAGCCGACTATTGGTTGCACACCACGTCACTTACTAGCAAACGATAATGAACCACATATGAACACAGCGGGTGTTTTGAAAGCGCATCATGTCGGATTTGGTAAAGAAACGCAAGGAAATGTTCTTGGAGGAAAAGAGGAAAAAAAAGAGAGGAAGCAGCAGAACAAGAGTCAAGATAAGACTCATTTACTGGCTGGAGGGAATCACTGTACAGGTATGATGAAGATGGATGCTAGTTTAGGCGTGGGTAGGGGGTGCATCACTGAGAAAACTGCTAAAAGTTCTGTTGTGTGTCTTTAAAGAAAAAGCTAAATTCACCATAGTATTTCCAATAATATGAAACTGAAAAAAATAATAATAAATACAGATTTGCAAAATAATAAATTAGTAAAATACGTAGAATATTGGTTTAGAATTTTTGTTTGAAAAAATAATAATAATAATAAAAAACTGTCAAAAACTGACAAATTAAAGCTCCTTGTTCATGAACAGTGGTTCAAAATATCTGTCAACAGGTGCAGAAGTCTGATTGAACATTATAGAAAACACCTGATTGCAGTGATTACCTAAAAGAGTTGCACATCAGATTTTAGCTCAGGAACCCCATCATGCTTGTTTGATGGTTTTATTTTTTGTTTGTTTGTTTTTAATATTTCTTTTGAACCACAATAAAAAATTGAAGGATAAGTTTCTTTTTTTTCAACCTGGACCTTATTTCTACGAGTATATATGTGCATTTACTCATCAGTAAAGTTTATGCATCACTTTGAGTCCTTCGGAACATATAACTTGATTCGCACTTAGGTGTACATCCAGTAATACTCCTCTTTCTTTTGTCTTCTTTTTCTTTTTTTCTTGTTTTTTTTTTTTTTTCCTCTTCTTCTGTTTTCCCCCCCTTTTTTTTATTCCCCCCCCTTTTTTCTTTTTTTTTTTTTTTTTTTTGTTTTTTTTTTTTCCATCACCTCATGACGGAGATATGGCAGCAACTATAAAGGCATTATCTGCCATAAAACTCCTTCATTTTCGCCCATACTTTAAGTAGAATGAAAAAACGAACCAGTACTATTGTCCCGTGAGTCCAGATTTAGCTTTCCGTTAGTTATCAGGGTGTTCTACACACTTTTCAGGGCCGCGCGTTCACAATGTGTGATTCCATAGTACAGCTGAGAGCAGCTTTCCACCCAGACAACAACAAAAACACAATTTGCGAAACTCTGAACTCACAGGACAATAGTAGTATAAGATAATGTCTTTTATAGTCGCTGCCCCATCTCCACCATTATTACTGGATGTACACCGAAGGGTGAATCAAATTATATCTTCCAAAGGACTCAAAGTGATGCAGAAACTTTACAGGTGAGTAAATGCAGTATATGTACAGTATAAACTCCTAGAAATAAGGTCCAGGTTGAAAAAAAGAAAGTTACAGTATCCTTAAATGTCATGATGTTCATTAAATTTTTATCTTTTATTACATTTGTCAATTTCAACTTCTTTCACTGGCAGTTGTTTTTTTTCTGGAAGGGTATATAAACTTTCAAGCACAACTGTATGTTCCAAAACCATATTTCTCATGTGCAAAATATCCATTTCATTCTACATCATACATTATATTCTACATATGTGTTAGCTGTACTACACATGTGTAAAATCACATGGGTCACATTTGGAAAAATGTGTTTCTTTCTGACAGGAAGCTTATACATTTCCTTCAACTAAACCCTTACCAACAGTTAATTAAGAGAATAAATGGAACCACAGCAAATTTAAAAAAATCTTGTTACTTGTGTCATCGACCCCAACTTGGACTATGCTGACATCATATCCTGTTTTCATATCTGTCTTTAAGTCACGTATTATCACTCTAGTCCCTAGATTGTTACACATCTACCCTCAACATCATATTTCTATATCCATTACTGAACATGTTTTTTATTCTCTGTTCATACTGAACAAATACTGTAATATTTTATTTATTTATTTTGTTTTTATTTGCAGCATCATACTAGAAACGTCAAAAATGTGCAAACTTATTTTGCTAAAGAGAATTAGAATAAAGGTTTTGACAGTTTGTTTTTCAAAATAAAACAGGGACCGGAGGAAAGACAACCAAACAGTCTCTTTAGCTTCAGTAGACACTAATGAGAGAAAAAGAATGCTATACATCCACTGAGTTAAATGAAACGGGGTCACAAATAATTTAATAGACCTAAAAAAAATAAAAACATTTCTGTTCTGAACTGTGTTCTGAGTTTGTAAAGGAAGTCTAGTATTTAATATGTATTTAATGTGTATTTATTGAGAAAGAAGCTGCTGAAACAGCGTTTGGTTAATGTGATCTGAAAGAGCTGATTTGCCTTAATGATTTCCTTCGCCAGTTTAAAATTGTATCCATCTGGAAATTCAAACAAATGCACACACCTCTTGACCCACCCACCATCTGACTCATTAACAGATTAACCCTTTCCTCCCTTTAGCAAGCATGCATAACCGCATCATGTACAGTACACACAAACAACTTTATACACAGTACTGTACTGAACACACTGCAGGCCCCCCAAGACCTGCAGCTCAAACAAAGACAGCAAGTCTGTACACACTGACACATTCCCCCGGCCTGTGCACTGACATGGTTTCCACTTGCCACGTAAACCTCCTCCTCTCCAGCTGCTTTTCACATGTACTACACCCCCGAGCGCTCCATTTCTTTTCCTTTCCTCCTCAATTTCCAAATGTCTTCTGCTGATCTAACTTTCTGTTTGAACACAGATAAGATGCAATGCTTTGAAGATGACAAAGCTCCTGAACATCAGTGTTGCACGGTGTCAGCAGCAGCTGATCCTGTTTAATTTTGGGTTTGTTTTGACAGCATATCTCCTCATCATTCATTGTCATCTGACAGTGATTTGCGCTAACAAGCAGGGAATCAGCAGTCAATCCTGACAGCTCCATCATATGTTTAAGAGAAGATAGAATGCTTCTCTTTGAACCATATGAAGATAGTGGTCTGACTGTGATGTACACTGAATTATAGTGTGTTTCAACCGCATGGCACTCGTGTTGGAATCGTAGACAGTAAATGAGACACAATAATGAATCTTACTTAAAACCTTTGACAGATAAAGCCACAGCTTAAGGACAGTTTCCCTCTAAAATAGTTTTCCACTCCGATGTTCTTAAAACAACACAAATCACCACAATGAACACGATGACAGTACTACCATGAAAACAAAGGCAATGAAAACCTAGTGAGTGATCAGCTGTAGGTTTGTAAGCCTGTGATGTTCCTCTGATTTCCTCTGCTTAGTTGCCAGGTAAACATAGCTGAACCTCTAACCACTTGCAGTTTTGTGGTAAAATGCTACATTCTCCTTTTGGGGCAAGGGCTCAGTAGACTCTTATGGGAGACCTGAACCATGCAATTATGGAACCCGTAAGCTGCAACTACAGCACAAATTCACCACAGACTCACTACACTTTATCTGCTGTCCTGCTTTTTTTTTTTTTTTTTTTTTTTTAAAGAAAAGAAAGAAAGAAACATCAGCCTTAAACCACTAATATCCAGCACGGGGACTATGCTGAAGGTTTCTACATCAAGTATAGAGAGCTTGCTTAGAATGAGCAAAGAAAACACTTAATTATGAGCCCCAATCTTTAAGTGTGTCATCATTGTTTTTATTGGTTGGCTTAATGGGGAACTTGAAAACTAAATAGCTGGCAGCATATTTGGCGTCATATCACACCAAATTCACAATTAAAAAGCCAGAAGTGTGTATGGAAATGACAGGCGCTGTATGGCAAACTGTTCAGGCATTTGAATATAAGTGGAAGCCAGTCTAATATCTTGCACAGGCTGAACGTAGCCTACTCAATGCACACACACACACGGCTAAAATAGGCCAATTTTTCCATTTTGCTATGTGGCTGGAATTCCCTGTTACATAAAGCCTCAATATCATGGAACACATAATGAAATTAGTCTGGGGTCTTATTTCTTTTGGTGGCAACTCCTGCACAACTTCTCCTCAGAGCGAATCACCCACAGAAAATTAACCTAGAGGTCATTTACTGAGACTTTCATGGCCCAATTATGACAAATGTGAGTGTGTCAGATTGCGGGAAGGATGGCCTCAGAAACCTTGCATCTGATTGCAGGACTGGCGTTTAATTTTGTAATGCATGTGGGTATTCTGAGACTGCATGCGCACAAGTGCATGCACATAGAAATACACAACAACTGCACAGCTGTTCACTAAACCCCTCTCATACTTTTCCTGCTGCCTCCTACGCTCATATCCCCATGCTCAGCTGAGTCATTCTGTCTTTTTCACACTCTTGCACACAAAAGCATATCAACATTAGTCCAAAAGCCAAGGTTGGCAATGTAAATGTAGAGGCCTAAACAGGTGGTCTTTTCCCACAGTTTTCTTTATCATTTTATAAAAAGATAGAAGTGTTGGGGCAGAATGTGTGTTTCAACAGCATACAGTATTGAAATTTTACCTAATATCACAGGGGGTTATATGTACATGCAGAATTAACTTTTTCCCCCTAAATTTTTGACAGTTTTTCCATTTTTTGCCTCGCAAATCCTTACCGAATAAACCAAACTGCAACTTGTTAATATTCTTCTTCTTTCTCAAAATCTTTCTCAAACATTTAGTCAGCTCTAACCTGTGCTGCCCCCTTTTTCACATGCAGACACTTGGATATTTGGAAACATCTTTAAAGCTTTTAGGTATCAGTTTTCTGATACTGAGATAAAACTGTTATTTTATCTCGAATTTGATACAATTTAGCATAAAACAAACAAACAAAACAAATGCTTAGTGAAGTTTACAGATTATCTTACCTGATTTACGTTTACCGGAGCCTCCACAGTCTCTGCAAAGGAAGCAACACCAGAGCAGCATGGTCAGTAGAGCTTGAGGTCACAGCATTGATATGACTCAATCAGTCTGATACAGTAACTGGGTATAGCTGAATATCTGAGGTCATTCAAATGCAGTTGGCACACCACTGCCAGCCTAACCCACTCTGAGAATGCATGCAGAACTTGAGAACGACCAGAGGGAGGGAGACAGGGTGGGACATGCTGGAGTGAGGGCTACAGAAAGTATGTCAAGAACAGTAAATAAAGCAAAACTATCAGCTCTGTTGGCTAATATATTGCTGTGTGTATATCTGTTCTAACAGTAGACGTGATGAAGAAGCAGCGGATGCGATGATCAACTTGGGAAATACAGAGAAAACAAAAGCTAACTAAAACTGGGCACAAAATAAAGACAAGAAACAAAACCAAATACTTCAACAAACTGAAAATAATAACACTACAATGAGAATATTTTCAGGGACTTAAAAAATTACTGATGTCATCTGTTTCAACTTTATAATGGTACAACTCAAAAGTCTTTGCTGATTTTGATGCCATATTTTTGAGTAAATGCTGCACTTCTGCTATCACATTGGTGGTGGTGATTAGTAAGATGCTGTGCACTATTAGGATTACTGTACATCAACCACTTATTCTAAACAACCAACTTAGATCCTTTTATCCAGAAATATTCTCCAGAAGTTATTTTAAATCAACTAAAATTAGTCAAAATAAAGAATAAACATGCAATTAGTGCATCTTTGGAGAGTCATTAAGGTCATGTCAGTTCAATTTAAGCTATCATTCACCATCTATTATGCAGCTGTATAAATGAGGATACTTCAGAAGGCAAACCTTTCAAGCCTCAAGACCCTTTTAGGAAGTGTGGGCTGACTGCTTGTCCTCGCTTAGTTAACTGAGCAGCAGACAGAGAAGACTGATGAGAAGCTCAGGTCTGACGCAAACGGGAACAGACACTTGACTCTCTGGAGAGATAATCAGTGTTAAGTCGAACCATGGCCGGCAATGGATGTGAGCACAGGGTTGAATAATTCTTGTCCAAAACAAACCAGCTTCAAGTCCAACCATTAGCTACAGTTAAAGGAAAACATTTTAGAAATGCTTTGCAATTCATAATGCTAATTATTTTACACAATAGCGCAAACATGCTGTCATGCTATTTAGCTTTGCCTTTAGAGTATTAGAGCAATTGCTTACTGTAACTTGAATAATGTCATATTGGTAATGAGCAATTAATTAAACTTGCAGAGAACGACCATCTTATTTGCATTACAAAGACAATGTATGCCCCTTAATCATATTAAGTCCTCTGAAATTTTCACCTGGCCACACACTGCTGCTCTATTTATGATGCATAGCTGCATCTAAACAGCTGCCCAGTCCACTAATTGCAAGCAGTTTTGGGCTTTTAAGAACCGTAGTCACTTAGTCTTGATTAGTTTTCATAAATCCGGTAGATTGTTTATTCACTAACTACTGTGGTTCACAAAGAAGACACGCTTGGGGCAAAGAGGCAACCAGAGCAATAATGCTGCATGTTTAAAAGGGATGTTGATTTAATTAAGCCTCTGAATGGGTGCAAATAATAAAATAACCCTGAGGAGACATAACGTGGGCATGACTCATTAATCAGGGTAGGTTTTGTTATCTACAAAGAGGAATGTGAATCTAATATGAAACTGATGGAAATAGAAAAATATTAATATTGGGATATACGTATAAAGTAAGGTCAGTGGTCACAAAAAAAAAAACCCTATCCCCCTACCAAAAACTCACTGTCCCCCTTGAGGTTTGCAAGAAAGGCTACTGGAAATGCTGCAAAAAGTGTAAAAAGTCACCCCTAGAGCGAGTGTTTGGTTTGTCTGCTCTGAGCTTCAGTAAGAACCTGAGCCTTGCAATATCACTTGATACTCTAAAGTATTGAAACACAACAATTATAATTTTTATACAATTCTACACTAATCAAAACACAGTAATTAACACTTTATTGCAATTCTGCCAGTGGAACTTTAAGCAAAACATTTGTACAAACAAATGTGATCCTCTGTTGCTTCAATAAATCCTTTTTTTTTTCTTTTCTTTTTTTTTGCGCAAGACTTCTCTGGTTCCAGATGTGAGAGCAAATATGAGACAGCCACAGTAAAAAGCATCAATGATGCTTACTTTATTTTACAAATCAAACAGCCTTGGAGCCATTATTAAATTAAACCATGGCAAAGTAGAAACAATGTTGATACTGGATCTTCAAGCAATGCTCATACAGTAAAAAAATAACCGTAACACAACGTCACTATGGATTTCATGACTTTCTTCAAGTTAAAATAATCAGAAAACCCTGTGAGGTTAACTTAAAACAGGTTTTAAAATCATATTTCAAGATTAAAAAAAAATAAAAATAAAACTTGAACACTGGGTAGGCATAAACATAAGACATGTTACACCATGTTTATGCATCTATAATAGATGTTAAAGATGCAGGACACAGGGTGCAATCTCTATTTGGCCAAAAATCTGCTCGGGTGGAGATGAAACTGGGGTTTGGGGAGAAGTGACGAAGGTAAAGAAGATGCTGGGCCTGCCCGACATGCTTGTGACCCTTTAGCACAGAGGTGGAGTTATATTTCTCCCATGAGGAGACTGAGCACACAGCTCTGGCTCTGTGTGCTTTCCTCCCATCACCAATTAAAATCTAATAGTTGAAAAGAAGGAGCAAAAATATGTCCAAACACTCCAGTGTTGAAGACACTGTGCCTGAAATTATTTAAACTTTTAGTTAAAATCAGACTGACATATAACTTCTGTAACCCTTAAACAATTTGGCTGCATCATGTCCATGAGATGTGCATGCTGCTAGACACATGCCCAAAGGCAGAACACCTCATTAAAAATCCAAACCCGTGAGAATCCATCTTAAGCTTGAGTTGAGAGTAACCATCTGTTTGCACATAACTGCAGCTCACTCATTGTAGGTGGGCCTGTTAGCAAAGGAATGTGTGTGATATTAGTCCGTCTCTCACTTTTTTTTTTTTTCAGCCAAGCCAAAGGACTTCAGTATCTGCCTTACTGCATGTCTACATTACACAGACACTCCTGCAATGACCTCTGATTTACCCCTGCAGGAGTAACCTCCAAATCCTTGGTCAATGGGTCAACATCATTGAGTAGCAAATCATTAAGATAAAGCAGGGGTCTGACATGTACGCAGAAAATGTGCATTTAGAGGTTTTGTGTGAAAGGGAATAGCACACACAACCCCAGTTAACTCATGCACACAGGCCCAAATCTCCAGCAAAGCTTGGTAATGATTACACACTGATGTCAGCGTAAAAGAATGTTTGTTTGACCACGTTTCAACCGCTAATAACCTGTGTTCAAACACTGATAGCAAATTACGTTTTAGGCTGCAAAGAAAAAGCTTTTAAACAACAGAGGTGCCACTGACACAACTCAGAAACCATTAACGTGAAAATGTGTTAATCACACTGTATTAGCACATTCATAATATGGGGCATCACTCCTTATTTCAGGAAAAAAAAAAAAAACGGTTCCCACATAAATATAACTGAGTAATAACTGAGTTTCAGTTGGGATCATAATTTAAGTTAGGCATGCAACCATAATAATTAAGGTTAAAGTAAATTTCCAGGGAAGTTAAGGCAAACAAAACCATGTGAACATATTCATACACCAGGAGCCCAACTTTGCATCAACAACATGATCAGGTACTTTGAATACAAGATTCAGAGGACAGACAGAAGCTGAGACCAAATAAATTTTATTCTGAGGGGAAAATGCATCTTGCAGCGATTCAATGTCCCATTTACTATGTAATGCAAATATAATGAAGAAAAAGGATTGAGTGCTTACTGTATATGACAATTTATTTCCTTGCTTGTATTTGTTTAATCTTGGTTGCTGAGCCTAAACATCAATATTGTTTTAAATTGCTGCTTTTAGCATTACTAAAAGTGATGCAAAAGGTAACTAAAATACTATTACTTTCATGCCCCCTTGACTTTGTCTCAGATTAGTCAAGGACTGCTTTTTGCATCTGGCATCTAACTTCACTTTAAATGGTTTAGTTTCTGCTTAACTTGCTGATTTATATCAGTAGGACTTCAAACTCTAAAGTGGTTTTATTGTAACATTTTCATGAATGAAACTTGACCATCAACAGAGCAGAACAGGTAGATTTATATTAAATTAGCTTTCACATCATGTGTCTACCTTGTCACATATGATGATTATTAATCAGTCCATATTCTATTGTCATATGTATCACATGTAATATAGGGTTATATATTTACCCACAGATGCATCTCTACTTAAATCGTATTATTATGAGGCGCTATTTGTTGACTGGATTGTTGATGAAGCACATATATTGTCAATATTATGGCTTAATGGATCAAAAAATAATCACAAATGAAGGGGATTTATTAATGCTTACTCATTTTCTTTGCACCATTAGAGCACACAAGCTCTCTTTCACACCTATGCCACACTTCTATTTACCAGAAATGAACAGAATCATTCTCAGTTGTGAGGCGCCCTCTTGTGTTGGAGCACCATTGACTCAAGACTTGTTGTTTTCTGTTTGAGACTCATGTAGTGATGTCTGTTGAACGTAAGATGGCAGTGTTTGGTGAGTGCTTTTTCAGTTTACTGACAAGAGCAAAATGTATATGTTGGAGAAAATTTCACTTCTAATAAACACATGGATAAAAGTTAAACTTCTACATTTTTTAAAACTAAGAAACAATCAGCTGAGAAGAAAAACTTGTTCCTGATTTGTTCCTAAGATTCTTCCTTTTTTAACAGTTGAGGCATTTCCTAACTGTACTGGCATTTAACAGCACTACAATAACAGTTCATTCTGAGTGCTTTTGTATGTAAAAGCCATACTGAAGTGATGCAGATCCAGCATGAGAAAAGGAAGTGTGTGGGTGGCAAAGAGCTTTTAGACCTTAACATCTCAATTTATGCTGCACTGGGCTGTCACCAAGACTGCAGGAGACTCACACTTTGAAGTGAGATTAACATGCATGGGTAGAGAGGGTTAGAGGTGATGGGCCTGCCAGTCGCTGAGAGGCCGCTCCAGAGGTTTTTCACACAATTTTCTCCTTCAGTGTTAAACAAAAATATTCAAGTTATGAAGAGTTAAAAGAGAAATAATAATAATAATGATAAGATGTTCAACTGAGCATGAATCCAAAGTGCAACCCAAAATTTAAACAAAAAGTAATTGCAACCAGCCTGTACCGTAATTACTCCCACTCTGACTTTGAACTGAGTATGACAAATGAATTGGCTGAGGCTTTATCTGCCCTCAGACTTGAACTCGCTGCATCTCATGACACCACTGATCCTTTCTCATTTGTTCTGGCATCAGATATCACCTCCCCGAAATCATTATTAATAAAAAACAGCGCCTCTCAACCAGCATCAATCAATCATCTCAGACAGAGCTGAGCTTCTGGATCAGAATGGGTCAGCGGCACAAATGAAAGGTCCCATCTGCTGAACCACACAAGCACACGCAGTATTTACAACCCACCAGAGGGCAATGTTTGGCATCACACAGCTCATGTGACAGGGGGGATGCTAATGCTCAATAACAGCTTATGATTTCTAGAACACAGTCTGAGTTACTCACTCTGTGGGAGGGTTGAGGTCCTCTGTGTTGGTTTCAAAGAACTTCAGGACCTCCTCACTTTGGGAAATGTGGGAGGGAAGCTTCATCAGAGCCTGTGGGAGAGAAGGGAGTAAGAAAGCTACTGGTCACAACAAAAACACATAATTCAGAGATTGCATGAATGTTTAGAAGCATTTCAGATATACTTGTAGATGTGTAGCATGTTTGTTACACATCGTGCAGTCAGATCAGAGGACCAGGCAGAGGTGTGGAGGGTGTGGAAGGGAAGGAAGGAGGCTCTGGGCCCAGGGAGAGGGTTAAAACAAAGGAAAGCACAGAAGGGCAATATAATGAAAAGTATAGCTCAACTGCCATTGAACAAAGCAGCTTAATAAGAAAAGACACCCCCAAAGAGACAATACATAAAAGAAAGCTCCCTGCCTTCCCAATAAATCCCTACTAAATGAAAACCACTGCCACACTTGGCAACCTGCCTGCCCCACATTCCCTTCTCTGACCTAATGAATGGAAGAGGTGCAAGTCTGTCGTCATTATTACACTTTACTGTACATCTGCTGATTCATTCTTACCCCTGCCTGTCCCAGTTCCCTCATTTCCTTTATAGGCTGCCCATTTACACTGGTAACAGGAAATGACCAGTGCAAAAAGAGCAGTTGCTTTCCTGTTGAGCCTGGTGGGGGGAGATAAATCCATAGTCCTGCCTTTAAAACACTGTGGCAAATGTTCAAAGAGCACACAGTGCTACCAATTCAGGAAAATGTAAGGGGTTTTGTGAGGATCTTATGAGATGTGATAAGTGTTATCTTACTTTGCAGTAATTATCCAAGTGCTTCAGCCTTTTGACAGCTACATCTCTGATGTGACTGCGTCGAAACAAGACTTTACCTAAAGAGAAACAAGAGAACTGTCAGCTGTTTGAATGTCCAGAGATTTTAAAAACCTTAGTTTTAGATTATTACACTTTCATATTAAAGGTTGAATACTTAGTACCTTTATGATTTCTTCCTGTATGGAACATTTTCATTCCTTGTCCATCAAATTAAAACAACATCCCACAATTTGATTAGCTTTATTTTTCCACACATCAACTCTGAAAGATATTTTTCTATTTTGGCTTCAGGTTTTGATGGAAAAGTTACTGTAAGATCTCCTTTTGGAGCCGTGTTTGGTGCTAATCAGACTGTGCAAACAGCGGTCAAGTGCAAGTTAATGTATCACCATCTTTTTCAGCTAGCTAACAACAACAACAACAACAACAGGAAGAGACCACAGAGTCACAGCTTAAATTAAACTGATTCCACCAAATCTATGAAAATGACCACAAATACTTGGAGTTACAACCGAGACTTGGAAACTATTTACGACTGGGAAGAGTCAAAGGAAGGAAATTCTCAGAGGTTTTGGCTTTTTTGTTTTTTAAGGTTTTATTTTGCCAGTTGTTTTTCAGTTTTGTGTTGGGAAGAATACATTAAAATACATCAAGAATGGCTAAGTCCAGCCCTCGAAAGCTACTATCCTGCAATTTTTAGATCAAGGCTACTCAATTCGGTCCTACAAGGGCTGCAATCCTGCAGGTTGTCAATGTCTCTCTGCTCCAACAGACCTGACTCGAATTAAATAGATCCAATAGCCCATCAAGCTTTGTAAAGAGACTCATCAGCTTGAGTCAACTTAAGTCAGATGTGTTGAAGCTGAGAGACAATAAAAACCTGCAGGATTGCAGCCCTTGTAGGAACGAATGGGCTCTTTGCACAACTTAACTACTTCCTGAACTTTAGCTAGCTCCTTTGTTTCCTGTCTTTCATTACTGGACAAACTGATTAATCCAGGTGTGTCTGGCCAATGTCCCCGTGGTTACTGAGGTCAGGCACACCTGGATTAATCAAATTGTCTACTAATGAAAGACAGAAAATAAAGCAGCAGTATTAAGTGCAGGAAGTAGCGGAATTGTAGTGTGGCCCTGTTTTAGATGCACTGCCCTGTTCTCCAACACACCTGAATCATCAATCATAAATGGCTCATTACCAGGCCTTTGCTGAGCTGAGTGACATACACATAAGGTAATTCAGGTGCTTTAAAGAAGGGAGGCATCTAAAAGCTGCAGGATAGTGCCTCTCAAGGACTGGAATTCGCCACTCCTGTGATACATACTTAGTCTAACATAACACGTATGGTTAAAAAGGAGACATGCAACTCTATCTTTCAATCAATATTTACTACACTCTGAGGCTCTCCAAATCATGCTGCCACTGGTCTCTTTGGAGAAGTAAAATAAAAAGCACATTCCACCTTTACTCAGCAGCTTCATATGATTAATGATGTCACTGCAAAATGTTTTTGTTATTAGATACAATAGTTAAATGCTAGAGTAAAAGCAAGACTCTTGATATTTACGAGGTCATCTGCTTCCATAAAACAGGAGGCCATGAACAACTTAACAGCAAGTCTTTATGATGTTAAAGGCCTGATTTGTGACATGCAGAGTCTATTGAGCATGTTTATTTTTCTAAATTTAGACATATCACATTTTCAAACTGCTTTTCAGCATTTGTAATGTGACCCACACAGACATACTCTTTGACCCACATTTTGTTTGCTGGGATCCAGTCACCCAAAGTGAGAATAACTTATCAAAGAACACATTAATGGGAGCAACCAGGAGCCCCCTAATTGCTCTTCCTTTAATCGCCACTCTCAGAGTCCTCAGGGACTGACCTCTAACAGCATCTAATACCATGAAACCCACTCAACAGTTTCCTTTTTCACTTGTCTAAGGGAGTACAGCTTGCTCCATGTTGGGCTTACAGACAGATCAAAACAGCACTGACCAAACTCCAGCAGCACAGCTTGTCAAACAAAGGATCTCTTCACTTTTCTCCTCTCCTCTGGCCCACAATGAGTTTATCAGATTAGCCAAATCTCTCTCTGCTAACCTCCTACTGACATGGCTGACCACAAATTGATTTGGCCTGGGTGGAGTAGGGAAGCTCATAAAACAATGCAGCATGGAAGGCCTTGCTATGGAGTGTGTAGGTGTACAAACAAACAGCAGTTGTGCATGAAAATGTCTTGCAAGGCGACCAAACATTCCACTTTTTTGGACAAATCGAAAACAGATGGTCAGTGATTCCAGTGTATGCATGGTGTTTCTCACCTGGCAAAAAAGGAATGATTCTCTTTTTGGGGTCTTTCTGTCCTCCCTCAATTGGGAATTTGTCGAGAATTCGCATCTGTGTGAGCAAGGAAAATAGCAGTCAGTTGTGCAGGACAACTTAAAAACACACTTTTTTATTCCCCCCAAATCACACATCCTGACATAAAAGGCTAGAAGCTGTCTTTAGAGTCCGGTTGACCTCAGTGTTGCTTAGATGGGCTCAACTCAGAGAGTAATTACGCATCATCTGCAAAGCGCTGAGTTGCAAAGCTCTAAACAGTCCCACTTTGATCACTGAAGCAGCAGAAAAGGTTACAACACCCACATTCATCTGAGAGAAAAACCTTAAAAGAAAGCCACTTAAGGAGCTTAAAAAGTCATCAGGGTAGATAACAGATAATGAGCACTTTGATGTTCACACTCGATACATCTGTCCATTTAGCACATCACTCTCTCGAGATCTAACTCACAGTAAGAATAAACAGCATGCAGTGTCAAATCTTTCAGGATGCCAGTATGTGTCCGCTCACACAAATCCATCCTTTGTATAAAAGCACCATGAGCTGCATATTTTGCATAGTGTATGTGCATCCTTTGTTAAGCGTCAAGTATGTATCTGATCACAGACAAGCTTTTAGTTTCCTCTTTCAACATATTGTGAATGCACATCCTACAGAAACAGTGGGCTTGAGATCCAGATGTAGCCCCATTTTTGTTCCCTCTGCATTGCCTTGTTCCAGATGTGCTTTGTCAAACTGCATGAAGTGCAAGCACCACGCTAAAGCATACTCAGCAAGGAAAAGGGGACCAGGAAACTAGTCTCAGTCTAAATTGAGCCAAAAAGAACCAGGTGGACAAACAGAATCTAGCTTGGTGGGTAATGATGGATCCAGTCTGTCTGGGCCTGTAGGAGTTGTTTGTAGGACTTCTCTTGTAAGAGGTGGTTTTGTTTCCCATCATGTGGTTCTTTTCTGCCAATCTCATCTGCTGCCTTTGCTAAATCTCTAACTTTTTCTCAGGGCATGGCATTTCCCCTCCTCTGAACTGTGGACAGCTAACAAAAAGTGGTTTCCTTTGGAGGGAGAAAAAAAAAAAACAGTCATCATTATTGCGCTTTAAAGGCAAAGCAAAGGGCTGAGCATAAAGAACAGTCCTGGTTAACCAAACCAGCACAACTCTCATCTTACTAAGTTTAGAGTCTCATACTCCTAAAACTGCGGAGACAAGATATGAAATATGTACACAAACCAGACTGTTTTTCTTTAGGACATGCTGACAATAACACAGTTTTATAGCAGAAGCTGCAATCTTCAAAAACACCCAGTTGTTATAACAGTAGATTGGCAACTGTATTGTTTATATGACACACCACACTGCACACTCAGCTTCACAGCTGAATGTAACTGTACACTCCCTTTAAGATGAGAAGGTTCACACGACACTAACATAAGGCCTCTCATCCAGAGGAGAGGATGACATCACCCTCCCAGGACCTGCAATTGATACATTCACAGTCCCATTGCACAGGTGTAAAAGCCGTTACTAAGGCAACAGCCAGACAACTTGGAAGCAAACTCTGAGGGAAAGCATTTCTACATTTCGTATATTTTTCATTTAGGAGGATTCAAGGGCGAGGGAAGCTGTAATTAATCTATATTTCTTCTCTCGCCTATCTAGGAGACTTTCTCCTCTGTGCCCACTGGGAAAATAAACATGTCCAAGCTGTAACAGGTGCTGGGATGTAATCACATTTTCCTGTCTCTTCATAAACGCTTGATAATAAGTTTTGTGAATAAATTTGATAGAAAGAAATGATGTGAATTATGTTGACAACAAAAAGCAAAATGGCCTCTGTAAACAGCAGCGATCATCAGTTGAAGCGTATATAGTTAACTGCACTCACATGAGAAAGGAGGGAGGAATGGACAAAGACAGACCACACTGTGAAGCAGACAAAGACACTGTTCTGAAAAGAATTTCAGACAGGGGGAGTTTGGAAGAATGTTTGAGTGGGAAAACAATCTGATTCCATTTCTGGGTTGCGTTTTGACACCTACTTGATAGTTGTTTACTCCAGAGAGATGGTGGTGCAACAAGTCTTTGGAAACTGTACATTTACTTAAAGCATTACATGGTAAAAAGGAAAAAAAAAAAAAAAAAAAAAACTTCCATAGCTTTTCTCAAGCACTTTTCCTTGAACTTGTTGGAAAGCATTGATTAGAGACGGCCATTCTCAAATCAATATAGATTATACCTCAAGCTGTGATAGGCTTAGAGTTTCTGTGTTCCTGTTTATTCACAATGAATCCCAGTGAGCACAACATGAGAAAAAAAAAAAAAAAAACATAAAGCAATGACTTAAAGTTTGCCATAAATTGAAGGATGGAATAATCTCCTTGGTTAAAATGTGTGTATTATTTAACTCTGTTAAGTTTTGTTTTTATTGAGATTTCAGACTTGGGTTAGTTTGGGTTTAGATCTTGTTAGATTTTTGTTTCAAGTCTTGTCTGTTTCTTGGCTTTCAATCAGGCTTTCTTAAGCTCAAGTTGGGTTTTCTGAGTTTCATGTTTTTTTGTTTTTTTTTTTTCTCTCTGAGTTGGTCTATATTCTTTGTATTAAAATTTAATTCAGTAGTGCCAATTAACAAAGTCATCTCAAGGCACTTCACAGACATAATTAATTCTTGCCAATTCATTGTGATCCAATTAGAACAAATACATTAGTCCAATTTATAACTGTGTTAATACAATCCAATTCATAAAAAAAAACACAATAATTGCCTATTTAAGGAAACCAACAGATTGCATCAAGTCTTGACTTCAATTTAATCCTCCATCTTGAGCATCTACGGTTTGGTGGGAACAGAGAAAGGAAAAATAAAATTAGGAAAAAAAAAAAAAAAAAAACTCCCATGGAACTCAGTTCAAAGGGGGCAGCAGAACTTGAAAGACTAATATAACGCACAGTAAATCTGTCAAAATCCATGTGAACAGCCACATTAACCAAACTTGAATGGCTGCCATGGGGCGAGGTGGAAATGAGGCGGATTAGACCCAAATGCAGACATGCATACACAGGTGGAGAGACAGCAAGGATAATTCAAAGAAACTGAGAACACTGCAGGAGAATGAGGAACTGAACTAATAAAGACCAAGCAAAGAAAACCAGAACACAAAGATAAGGGAGAGACTGAAGTAACTACGGACAAACAGATACATACAATGTACGGGCAAAGAACAAAAGAAAAGCCGGAGCATACAGAGGGACTAATGATGACACAAGAAGCTGGTGTGACAATTAGGAACCAGAGTCAGGAAACAGGAAGTAAAACAAACGGTACACAAGGGGAAACAACTCTACAAAATAAGAGCGAACCTAAAAAGTGATGACAAGAAACTAAGACAGCCTGAAAATGAAACACAAAACCCACAGATCATGACATCTACTGTAGTTTGGAAGTTTGTTAAGTGAATATGACATTCAAAATTGTGTCAGCCATGATAAGAACTAGGGGTGTAAATAACTGGTTTGATCATGATATTATACAATATTATATTGATTCAGTGGATAACAATTTATTGTTTGTCAATATCTCAAATTCAGTCACGATACGATTTCGATTTGATTTGATTTAAGGATTCACCGATAGGTATGAAACAAGATAACAAGTAATAAACAAGGTTATTTTTTTTAACATAAGCTTCAACCTATTTGAAAGTGCATGTAGTGCAATCTCCCTGTGTAAGATATTTTGTTGGAAAAATGTTGTGTCATAGGAACATTAAAATAAACCATTTTTATAATAAAAGTGGGTTTGATGTCGATTTTTGGTTGGTTTTGGGATTTTGGATCAATTTACTATCAATACATATCTACTGTATCCATCAATATAAACTGATGTATTGCTACACCCCTAATAACCACTGGTTGAATTCTCCATATCATAGACAAAGATGTGTCAAAAGGGGAGGCCAAGAGGACAGGAGCAGCCGCAGGCATCGAGGCAGGTAACAGTAATGGAAGAGGGAAAGTCTGAGGAAGAATAAGGAACTTTTCAAAATACAAACATGTTGGTTTGACATGGTTGTTTACATGTTTACATTACTCTGGAGCCGCTGGAGCTGACTGTCCAAAAAGAATGCTGCACAAGCTGCTGAAAGTGCTGGATTCTTCATCCTCAACACAACAATGTGAAGAATCAACAGAGTGTGTTCAGCGGAGGGCTTCATCAGGTCCGCTGTAAGACGGAAAGGTAGATGATCATTCCTGCCAACAGCCATCACCCTCAAGAACAAGACCACTGACTAGTTAATCATTGTTAGACTGTTATTATTGGGGAAAAAAAAGAAAGAAAGCCTACTAGAATACTGAATTTCCCTTCAGTGTTTAATAAAGTATTTTTCATTTCATTTTCATTTTCATTTCATTTTCATTTTCATTTTCATTTCATTTTCATTACATTTTTATTTCATTTTTAATTAACAGAATTCCTGTGTATAGTACCTGTCAAAAGTTTCCCATAACTTTTGACTGGTAGTGTAAGTCAAGGCTTGAGGAGAAACATGCAACTCGATATAATGAGTCTGAAGTGGTTTGAACTGAAAACATTCGACAATGAAAGAATGTGGGAGTGTGGCATTGGAAAGAGAGGACAATACCAGACCTGCGTGCTGTAACTTGTCTCTTTGTGTAGCTCAAGATTTGTTTTTGATATTTGATTATCAATCCCTGATTCTGCTGCATAAGCTTAGATGCAAATTGTGTATTGTGTATATTGTGATTTGTCAGAATTGTAAGGATACATGGGGGAGAATAATGTTTCAATTCAGGCCATTCTCAGTCATTCTCAAGCAATCCTTTGTATGCCAGCCCATGTATGACAAGCTTTTTAGAAAAAATACTTTTCAAATTCAAGTATAGAATGTGGGTCAGACAAATTATAACACAGACAGAAAGCTGACTCAGGTCCAATTCCACAATCCAAAAATAATGACGACTAAGGGATTTTTGGAGAAATCTTTGTCCAAAAGGAAACCAGGCCAGCTTGCAAACTCCACAATCCCCTTTGGAATGCCGTGACCTGCATGCTCTGTCCGCTGTGGTTGAAGGGTGTGTGTGTCAGGGAGACCTCACTCACTTCACACACTGACCTGTTCTGCTCATGTCAAACGTGCAAGTCAAGAACATTTCCTTTTGACACCACACACAGTATGCGATTAAAATCAAGCTCAGCACTATTATGCTGCTAAAACAAACGTCTCAATAAGAAGAAATCAATCTGCTTGACTTTCTCTACAGCGCACTCTTCGTTTAGGTCAGCAGAGCAGACAAAGAACAAAAGAACTGAAGATGTGGTAAAAAGAAAATGAGATCATTAATACTAATTACTTCCAAGAGGAGCAGTTATGAATTATGTTGAGTGCAATGGAGAGGTTTGAGACATTAGCAGTGGAAGTGCTGCTATATTTGCAATATGGAACCATCATGTTTAAAACACTAACAGCAAGGCTGCCTGTGGTTGCTAAGGAGTATTACATGGTCAGCTGGAAAGCGCTGACTGATGCTGTTTATATGTTGTGTCTCGCTCAATGACCTGTCTGAATAATGTTTTCCCCCTCAGCTTCTGATGAATTTAAAACATATAACTGCACACGAGAGAGTCATGAAATGAAATGAAGAGTCAGGAAAAACTGGTAGGTGTCAGCTGAGAGAAACATAAACAAAAGCTCAGTATCTGCATGGGTAGGAGGCAGGTTCTTTTTATTAAAGGGAGTGGTAACGTTGGCTGTCTTTGTTCAACATTGTTGAAGTCATAAGGCAGTAAATTAAAGTTGCTGTTTTATCTAAACTCCCAAGACCTTTAAGTCTGAAGCAACTAAACTGTTTATTACCCCTGACCCTGTGCCTAAATTGCCTATTTATTCTATCTCATTCACTTCAAGTTGGACTTTTGCCAACTTTGTATTTCGTTCAATAGCATTGTTCAAGATTTATTTATCATTACTTTCATAAGAACAACAACAATAATAATAATAATAATAATGATACAATTTATTTTTATCGAGCTTTTCATAAAACTCAAAGCTGATGTACGTGTCAAAGGATAAAGGAACAGTTAAAATATAAAACAATTAAAAACAAGATGAAATACAGCACAATTCAATAATTTAAAAAAAAAGCATTTCTAAAAAATGTGTTCCTAAAGCAACAACACCTTAAAGAAACATGAATCCTGTATCTTCTGCCAGTTTACTTTCTTGTAGACATATTCGACTATGTTCATAAAAGAGCAAATAACACACACTATCCCCTGTCCATTGTGTGTGGACAGCTGTGGACTGTTGTTCTTCATGGATTACCATGGCCAGACGAACACACCTCGGCAGCAGGGATCTATGGACAACACTAATGTTTACATAGACAGGAGAGAAGCTCTGTTTCAATCAACCAGACCAGGGCTGAATTTTCCTGGCTATTAGCAAGAGACCAGAGAACAAAGAGTTTCCTGCAACCAGCCCACCGGAGCCACAGAGCTGAAGAGTGCAGTCTGGCTGAGAGGGTTATCAGACAAGAGCCAGCAGCAGCAGTCTTTCACAAGAAAACTACTTGATAAAGTATGCAAGGTTTAAACCCCTCACACTGTTGTTTATAACATGAAGAAGTTTATATTAGTTTTCCATCTAAAACTCAAATTGGTGCTTGACAAAGTTGATTTCACTAGATGCTTTAGGATCAACAGTTCCTGGAGACTTTGCTCCATGCTGCATTCTGTCTGAGGTCATGTTTTTTCCTGCATCTGCTGACTGGATTTCCCCCATTTTCCTATTTCTGAGCAGCATCTTAAATGAGACCTTTCACAGAGCACAACGCCTGCAGCAGCTGAGCAGAAGGAAGTGACCAAAAGGTCAAACTGACCTCACTGGGTATAATGTGGCAGTATGATGACATATGGAGGTGATTCCTACCAAATGATGTTAAACTTTATGGTTTCTGAAAAACTCCCAATGCCACTGAGAATTTAATTTGTACTAGATTTTGCAACTTTGTCAGTGTAACATACCTGCAGGTCGAAGAATTTGCTGTATCTCCGGTAGATGACATGGGAAGTGGAGTCTGAGTAAGTGACGTTGATCAGGTACACCTAATGCGGGAAACACATACCAAAAATTCGGATGGTTAGGAACCAAGTCACTTTTTCAAAGACATCATGGCACCACTTTAACCCTCATGACTTAACTTCAAAGGTCTTCAGGGGGTCAAACAAACTCATTAGGATTGTCTGGTTTGAGTCACACATTGGAAAGCTATCAGGGGTTCAGTGACGGAGATCAATAGATTTGAAGAACTAGATCATTAAAGCCATTCTTGATTAGTTACAGCACATTTAAATTTAAGGCTAGATGATTGAAAGTGGATGGTTTAACACTCCCCAAAAAAAGATAGAAGGAGAAAAATGTCATGATCTTGTCTGAGATTGTCTCATATGTTCAAATCATTGAATTTCACGTTTAGGTGCTTCTGAGTCCACTGTTGTTTTGCCAACAACAAAAAATATCAGAGAAAACTATCAACCTAAAGCTTAAATCAGACAAACATCAGTCTGTTGTTGAAATAAATTAAACACAAATCCATTGAGTTCCCTCAATATAAAGAATTAGAAACTGATAGCTGAACCTTCTCCACCATCTGCATGTTTGGCTTTTTAAAAAGCAGCTTTTACACATGTGGTGGCAGGCTGCAAGGACATCCGGTTGGAAATGCAGTCTTCGTTTTGCAAACACTTTGTTGTAAAAAGAGCATGGAGCAAGGCAAAACAAGATTTCCATCAGCTTGCTAATGAGATACAGACATGTGAGCTGCATTTTGTGTGAAAACACAACCCTAAAGAACTAAATTTATATTCTTGTGACAGCATAACTTGTGTAACAGATAATAGCATGGGGCTAACAGTTTAATTCATTTAAATTTCTTATGTAACACTTATGCTAGCAGGGGGAATTGATTAAGAAGGCCATAACCAACACGACCAATACACCAAGGACCTTTTTTTTTTTTTGCAGTTTCATGCAAAAGGACTCCTCTCTGCAGCAGATTCAAAACCAGTAAGCACAACAAATGAGTGCACATTCTTGGCTCTGTGGGCTTATCTGCATTAAATTACCATGACTGGCAGTCAGACAGCTGCAGGCGCATTTTTCATTCAAAATATCTAAGTCTATTTGAACTTGGGTGTTTTAAATTCAGCATGTAAACAGGAATTTCAGTACTTTGCCACTCCTGTTCTGAAGCTCATGTGCCACAAGGAAGTGACACTTGAACAGTGGGAACAAAAGACAAAGGGCTGCTTCTTTCCTCCCTCAAACCGGACATGCATTTCCAGTTGCTTAGCTCATAGATAATCAGATTTTTTTTTTCTTCCTCTTCTTCCCTCACAGGGACTTCCCAGTCAAGCTCCTCATCCGGCTTTAATCCCAAGAGAAAAAGCCTGTGCCCCATGTTTAGTGGCCTTGGGGAGTCTCCCTCAGCAGGAGACAGATGATGCAATTGATCCAAACTCGCAGGTTAATTAATCTAATTGAACCTGATGGACTAATTGATTTTTGCAATCCCGCTGAGACAAGTACCCTGCCAGGTTGTCTTTGATGACTAAAATAAGTAAGATTGTGCCAAAGCAATGTAATCAAACAAGTGTGGTGCCATTAAATGGTTTTTTTTCACTGCAGCTTTGTGGTAAAAGCACATTTTAGAATGTCAACAAACTCACTGTCACAACAATGATGTACTAATGTTTAGCAGGTGTAATATCAAAAGTAGATGTTGGGTTTCTAACACCTAAAACTAGAAACTGAAGCTGATGTTGTCAAGTTTAGGATCATAAACCAAAGTACAGGACAAACTGAAATATTGACTTGATAGGAAAAATACCTTAAGCCGTGCAGATACTAAAATGAATCAAGCTATGTAGCTCAACTTTGTCCTGATATTAAGTCTGACCCATGCAAGTTGTGGACTGTGTGAGAAAATTTTCAAGACAATCTGCTGCTTCAAACTTTCTCTGTGGGAGATATGTAAGCCAATCCACCTCACAGATGTTGTCCCTACGTTACTTGAAAGGTGACTTTGTCAGTTGCTGCTGAAGTTATAATCAAGATTTTATCACCGCAGAGTTACAGTGGAAATGCCTCCCATATGCAGGACTCCACTCAATCTACATATGCTTTCAGTCACACTTTCTGTCATGTGTAGCTGTTTGACAAAAGAAAAAGAAAAAAATGTTTCTGATTAGTTTTGATGGCACACCTAAGTTCATTAGGAGTCTGAGAAGCCACATTTCACATGTTTTTTTTTTCCAGGCATCACGTGACAGCTACATTGTGTTTTCTGGCACCATGTCACACTGCAGCCAGTTTGTGTCTAATTGAGTATACAGTATGTTTCAGAATATTCAAACTCCCATCACATTAAGGGCAAGACCAGTTTTGAAAGATCCCATCTTAATATAAATTTAGCCCTACTAACACATTCACATGTATTTCTAAAGTCCAGTTATAGTCAGACTAACACATTAATCAGTTTTTCTCTGGTCTCACATAAGTATACTGATTATCTCCACATCAAGTCACAGCAATGCAAAACTGTCCACTTCCAGTGGTTGTCACCAAAGACTTCTGATTTATCACCTCGCCAAGGAGGTAATGTTTTCAGTAGCATTGGTTTGTCCGTCCGTCCGTCTGTCTGCAACTTAACGAAAAAAGTGCTGGATGGATTGACTTGAAATTTTCACCAGCCGTGTGCCTCAGCCCAAGGACGAACCCATTAAATTTTGGTGGGGATCCAGATCACCTTCTGGATCCAGGATTGTTTTGAAGGATTCTTTATCATTGTGAGATCAGCCATGTTGGAAAGGCTGTCAATGAGGCGTTAGTGACCCCTTGTGACAGAAGTATGCAGCAGCAACACTGAGCACATCAGGATGCAGAAATGAAACTTATGAGCAACAGTGAGCTGCTTGGCGGAGGTCTGCGCTCTCTGAGTGCTTTTCTAGTTCTTACTGTGAAGAAATGTTTATAATCTAAATCGCACATTTGTTCCCTTGGAACACAGACGTAATTTTAGGGGGGACAAATGGCACATGTCCCCTTCAGTTTTTCAAAAGGTCGTTTTGGTCCCCTGCACTTTTTCACTGTTGAAAACCTTTTTTTCCGAGATGTCTTTAAATGCACCATGAATGTGCAAATGCAAACTCCTGTAGACAGTGTTACTAAATTATTGACTTTGTCGCTATATTTAGCGACATGTTTTTTTTAAAAAGCTACTAGTGACAAATCTAGGAACTTTTTCTGGTGTTCTTGGAAACAGATAAAGTTTATATTACTCTCTGTTTGTTAATTGGGTGCTGTTTGCCGCCAGGTGCTGCCTGCCGTCGGCCCCTCCCTCCCTGTTTCCAGGCACTCAAGCACAGTTCACTCTGTGCAGACAGCAGCCCGATCAAGCTGCTGCGAGATGTTCCCTCCTTCTCGTCCAGATAACAAATGAATTGCGCAGGCGTGATATTTTCTTTTTTCCTGATCTAAGCATGTTACGGTGTATTTTGGCTTTCCTATGGCATTATTTTATTTAGTTCTTTTTTCCGCAATGTCCATCATACTTGTACAGTATGCTAGTAATCGTAAATCGCGTAGTGTAACAGTTGCTGCTTATTTCCCATGATGCTTGGTAGCACACCTGGGACTTCTTTGCACCATGAGTCAAATATTTGTCACCCCTTCAGTACGCTTATAGATTGAGCATATTGTTTGTAAAAAAAAAAAAAAAAAAAAAACTTAGTGACTGCGTCGTGACACTACCCATGCGTGAAACTGACTTGCCGTCGTTATGACATCACAAGACTTCAAGTGACTTTCAAGACAGCCAGTCGCGACTTTTGGCAGGAGAGAGTAGAGCTGTGCGGATTGTGGAATGGTGTATCTTAGGTTCTCGCCTTAGGTGTGTTTTGGTTTAGCAAACAAGTCAGAGCCAGCAAAAAACTTTACACAGTATTTTCCCCCAAACATACTGTGTGCTGTTATCTTTTGTCCTATAATTTCCCGTTGGGTTTGTTGAAACTTTGTTCATCATATAAAAATGTGTAGATCTCTGGCTGCTGGCATTTTGGTGAATAAATGGACTGTACTTATATAGCGCTTTTCCAGTCAGACTAACCACTCAAAGTGCTTTACACTACATATCACATTCACCCAGTCACTAACATAATCATACACACATTCAAACCCCGATAGGCACATCGGGAGGCAACTTGGGGTTCAGTGTCTTGCCCAAGGACACTTCAGCATGTAGTCTAGGGAAGCCTGGAATCGATCCCCCACCCCTCTGGTTGAAAGACGACTGCTCTTTCATCTGAACTACAGCTGCTTTTTTCAATGTTGATGGAAAGCATTGAGCATAATGTTGTTTGTTTTCTTTCAAACACTTGAAGGCTTCATGCCATTACAGACCTATCTTATTATTGCATTTGTTTTTTTTATTTATTTGTTAATGGTTGATGAGACTTTGTTCATTATCGGAACAAAAGCATGTTTCTTGTACTGTAAATACTTGAAGGTAAAACGCCACTGCAGGCATGTGTTATTTATTTATCTGTTCAGGCTTCTACGTTGGAAAGAGATGACTAATCTAATAGAGATAAGACATTGCATATTTTTTTGTTTGTTTGTTTTGCTGTGGTATTGAATTTTGCATCGAGTACCTTGGAAATTCACTGGTAATAGTATCGACTACTGAACTTCTGGTATCGTGACAACACTATTTTATAAGTCACATTTCTAGTTTTTGTTGTTCCAGAGGAAAAGTACCAAGAGTTGATTCAAGAAGTCTTGTAAGAGTACATAGCAAGCAGGTGAAATCATCAGTAAACACATGCGCTATGGTTCACTGATAGGGGGAAGAAAAAAATCCTCCTGTACTTCAGGCCACAATAATATCATTGAAGGTACTAGTTACAGCAGAAAGAATTACACAATGAAAATAATTTATAAAACAGTAATGAACAAAAAATTGTTCATCCTTGCTTTGATACCTCATAGAAAAAAAAAATTGACTGATTTTGTATAAACTGTGTTAAGCCAAGCATCTTGGAATGAAATACATGAAGACACTGGAACAAGGGCTTTTTAACAAACCCACTGAGGACACTTTGCTGTATATCAGTGGAAATTGAGTTGGGAAAAAAAAAAGAAATATAATTGTTAGGTGTATATAAAGGAGACCTGGGTTTCTGATGGAAACGTTTGTAGAAAAGATGGAAGATTAATTTATTCATTTATTGAGTAGGATAAACGAAAATAAAACATTTTTTGTCTGTGGAGATTATAACATCGACTTACTGAAAATGACCAATCATAAGGCCTCCACCGATTTTCTTGAATTAATGTATGGCAGAGGATTATATCCGTTAATTGGTAAACCTAGCAGAATAACAGAGCAATCGGCAACATTAATTGATAACATTTCTATTAATTGCTTTAAAGAAAATATTAAATGTGGATTAGTCATAAATTATATCAGTGATCACTTGCCAATTTTTGTTACTTTTGATTGCCAATTAAAGAGAAATAAAGAGGAGATTGGGTGTAGATATATGAGCATAAGAAAGAATGATGCAATACAGAGGTTTAGGAGTGATCTCCTGAATGAACAGTGGACAGATGTTTATGCAAAAGGAGGATGTTAATGCTGCCTACAATGCTTTTCTGAAAATTTACATAACATACTATGATAAATAATGCCCTATAGTATTACACAAACAAAAGGTAAATGAAAATAGAAAACCATGCATGACAAAGGGATTGGTGAATGCTTGTAAAAAGAAAAACAAACTTTAAAGAGATTTTATTAAGTATAGAACAAAGAATGCTGAGACGAAGTATAAAGCATATAAAAATAAGCTGGTGTTGATTATGAGACGGGCGAAGAGGAATTACTATAATGAAATGATAGATGATAATAAAAGTAACATTAAAGGTACCTGGGATATTCTGAATAAGGTTATGGGGAATAAATTAGCATCCACAGTCCTGCCTGGATACTTCATTAACGATAATAAGACATTGTATAATATGAATGAGGTACTAATAAATTAAATACATTTTTTGTAAGTGTGGGGCCAAATCTGGCAAATAGCATCACGACGCATGAAACTTCATTACAGGAAGAGTGGAAAGGAGAAAGAAGAGTACTAATCAATGTTTTTGGGGGATGTTAGTGAAGCTGAAATTATGTCTGTTGTTTCTAAGATAAAGAATAAGACCTCCATGGACTGTGATGGGACAGACATGCTCATATTAAAAAAAAAAAAAAACAACTGATTGTATAACCAAACCTCTTAGTTATATTTGTTATCTTTCCAAAGGGGATATTTCCGGACAGAATGAAGACAGCAAAAGTTATTCTGTTGTTTAAAGCGGGAGATAAGCAAAGCTTTAATAATTATAGACCAGTTTCACTACTTTCACAGTTTTCAAAAGTACTTGAAAAACTTTTTGTTTTAAAGTTAGACAGTTTTTTAGAAAAGCATCATTTGCTGAGTGAAAGCCAGTATGGCTTTAGGCAAAATAGGTCCACAGCGACTACTTTAATGAATATTACTGAGGAAATAACAGCAACAGATAAAAACAAATTTTGTTGGGATAAATTGGGATAAAACTTTGGAATTCATGAAGATTTTTTAAAAATGTAACAAAATCTGTCCATTTAGGTATGTGTATAAACAAAGTATAATTAGTCAGTATTAATATGAAGAGGTTCATGGTTGTTTTTTCTGCCTAAATGTATTGGATTTAAGTGTATACTGTATGTATGTATGACTGTTTGTGTATGTACTGTACTGTATATATATATATATATATATATTGGGTATGTATATATATGGGTATACACAGTGTGTGTGTATATCTGTGTATGCATATATGTGGGTATGTACAGTATGTGTGTACATATTTTGCCTTGTACAATGTTGCATTTATTATTACGTGTGAATATTTTTATTTTCCTTAAAAATGTTTATTGGTTTAATTGATATTTGATGTTTCTAATAGCAATGCCTTACTTTGGCTGTAAGCTGTTTGGGAAAGTTTATTGGGTTTTTGTTTTGATTAGGGGCAGACAAAATAAGGTTATATATTCTTTCTGCTCCCTTTCCAATGGAAAATGTGTCAAAAGAAAGAAAAAAAAGTGATTATGGTTTGTTTTTCTGATTACTGCCGTGGTGCAATAAAAGAATAAATTAAATGAAAATAAATAGCTGAACTTACAAGGAAACCCATCATGAACTAAAAATTACTGTTTTTAAAAGATCAAATCACATCTTCAGCCGCTTTGCCATTCAGATATGAATTCCCGTCATGTCAAGTGCCATCAGATCAGAATGTTTCCTGCTCTACCTGTTTCACCCTTTACAATTGCAAGTTCACAGAAATAAGACCAAGAAGCTGTTAGCCACAAATCGCAGCTGCCACCTGAGTGATTAAACCCAAAAAGGTCGCAGCAGTTGCCTTTGCAGTAACTACATCTTAACTTTCTCATATTTACCCAAAAGGGAGAGCCAAGAGGAAGTAAGATCAGCCCGTCAATATGATCAGGTATGAAGCACCGTTGAATTTTGTTGATTTGAATTTTTTATGTGGTTACTGTTTATTTTCATTGCTTAAGCTCTTCTATCTGTCTATATATCAGTCCCTCCAGGATTGTCCAGCATTTCTTTGTGATTGTTGCGACCTAAAATGTAAAATTTTTTGCCAACTTTTGTGAAAACTGTGGCAGTTTTTTTTTCGTTTTTGTTTTTGATTTTACCTTTTACAAAATCTCCTGAAATTTCATTTCGTATATTCAGACTCAGACTACTTTATTGTCCATTTCATTCTCAAAATAGTGACAGAAAAAAACTGAACTAATGAACAAATTGCAGGAAAGCAACTCATCTCAAAGCTAAATAAAACAGTGAAACCAAAATATCATAAAATGTTTTTCAAATGCACAAGCAGATATGTAAAAAAAATGTACGTACAAAACAGTCACAGACATGTCCGTGTGCTGGGAAAAGATCCTGTAAAACCACTTTAAAATGTTCTTTATTTAAAATGGAATCTGCTGGAGGGATGAAGGACATTTTTTTTTTTTTTGTTCTTTATCCTGGCCAATGGAAACATTTTCCACCCTGATGGCAGATAAAATATAGAATGGAAAGGATGAGTGGTGCCTTGATTTGCTGTATTCGGGTTGCTTTTTTGGATACCATTTGTTAATTCAACTCTTGAAGTGGCAGCTGTTTTTGTCTAATGATGTTATCAGCCTGATTTCTTTTTTTGTTTCATGGAAGGTTTTCAAACCAGGATACAAAAATGTTAAAACACTCTCAGTTAATGACTTGTTGACCATAGAGTGGTCACTGTCTCCCTTTTTGGTGGATATAGCATTAAGAGCATTAACCATGTAACTCCTTGGCATCAAAATGTGGGGAAATACTCATAAAACATCTATATAGTCAATCTATAATTGCAAAAAAGAGCACATTAGAATTATCACGAGGAGTAAGTACAGAAACCAAGCCAATCAATTATTTGTGCAACAAAAGCTTCTTAAATTTCAGGAAATATGAGATTATAATACTTTAATTGTAATGTTCAGCGCAAACCGCCAGCAGTTTCCTGGAAACATTCAGAAAAGATTTGATAAGAGAGAAAGTGTCCTTTTGAGACCATACCTTAGGATGGCATCAAAGGAATGTTGCATGAGGGGAGTCAGGTTGCGAAACAGCTTGAATAGAGAAATGAAGGAACTGAAATTGATAGTTGTTGAAAAGAAAAGTGGAAGCACTTCTAAATAAATATAACAAAATATTACAAAAGCTGAGGTTGGTTTAATTCTAATGGTTGGGTGCAGAAGGCATTTGAAAATTGGTATTTTGTTTTCTGAAGATGAAGGTTTTGAAGATGATTTTGAATGAATATTGAAACAGTGAAAATCTTGTAGATTTTTGTGGAAGGAAAGAGGACAGCTCATGCTTCTACAGTGACATGCATCCTCAGTTGAACTCGAATGACATCACACACAACAGTGTTCATGGAAACCAATGCAAATAAGCATGCAGGTTCCTGGTGATGTGCCAAAATGGGATCGTCGCCCAAAAACTAATTAAACAGACGCAGGTTGTGTTGTGTAGTGGGTGGGTTGTGGTTAGGGTTAGGGGGGAAGATTAGGGTCAGGGTTAGATTTTACCATGCTGTCATTGGTGTGGTCGCAGTGTCGTGTAGTAACGTCGGTACACGACACTCCCACTTAACGACACGCCTCTGGCTTCCTCTGCAGCTAGACCCTACTCCGCTACCGTGGCTGTTTGAACAGTTTTTGGGAGACAATCACATTTTGGCGGGTAAGTTCTGTCAGGTGATGGCGTTGAAAGAGATATTTGGTCGCCGCATGGCTTCTATCCAGGCCATTCGGCATCTCTTTGTTAGCTCACATATCCGAGCTCCCTTGCTTTGCATTGGAAGTGAGTAAAATTTTACCCCATTGTATTTTTTACTGGAACGATCGAGTGAACAATTGTGACAGTTAATGACACAGCACAATTGATTTAACTTGTACAAACTTGTAAATCAAAGCAAAAAGAACGAGGGCAGCATTGTGCATGCAGTCGGCGTAACAAACTTGACAGTTGACCGTAAGACCCACAATGCATTGGGGTTTTCCCAGTCCCCTACGTCACCCTTCCAAACCCTACTCTTCTCTATACCTGCTGCAGTCAATTTCTCTTTCTTTGCCAGATGCATTTCACACACACTTTTTCTCTTCTGGCCTCGTCCACAGTGGCGTGCTTCCACCGCGCATGCACACCCTCTCACTCATGTTCACACACTGAGCTGCCTGGACCACATAAAAGTTATCCCCCAACACTTTGATCAGTTTCCAAGTTGATGTGCAGTCAGAGCCAGAAAAATATGATTTAACTGTTTAGTCCATTGTTTACGTTCCGTGTCCGTCTCTTCTGGCACAAATATAAGCTTTTCTGTCTCGTCTCACAGAAGAGGTCAGATGGAATGCGACATGCTCGTACAGACCGCGGTCACTTTGACCCAGATCGGATACGTATCCGATTCAGTACTACATTTGAAAGTGGCCTGAGTCCGATCCAAAAATGTCAGATATGCAACTTGTAGTGTTCACATGGTCAGAACCAGATCGAATATGGGTCACATTTGAACAAAAAGATCAGAGTCAGGTTGCATTTACCTGCGGTGTGAACGCAGTCATAAAGATTGAATCTGGCGGAGCTGAATTTACTGAATCGAGATGTTTGTTGTCATTTTAATGGTCTTTTCCTTGACCATCTTTGTAACGTCTCAAGTCCATCTTTCACTCAAGTCCACTATGGTCAAATATAATGAATGATTCTTATTTGTGAATGACCTTACCATCTCATGAGTCGCAACAAAACCTGCATAAGTTTGGAGACTTGAACCACTTATTTAAAGTATGCTTGCACTGTTGAGCTAATGAGATCACTTTTTTAAATTATCATCACCTTGATGCATTTTCTGCAAACGCGGTTTGTTTTCCAGATGCCTTTTGGTGTTACACTTTGTTCTTTTCTAATTTCTTGGCACAAACAAGCGCAAGTCAGCATCACTGATGGAGCACAAATTAATCTGTCTGCACAGAATTGTACTTCATTTTTCTCTGGAGCCAGGGAGGAAGGGCTGAAGAAGGACATGTGCCTTAAAGGTGGGTGGGGTGGTTCCCCCCCCCCCCCCCCCCCCCTCTTTTTCTTTTTTTTCCTTCAGGCTAGGGGATCCTGGAAAAACGGCTCAAGCAAACTACATTTTAAAAAATACACCCACCTGAACATGCCTCCAGAGCACAGGAACGTGTGCGCCGATGATTGTCGGTGAAGATAACCGATAACAGCTGAGTGGATAGATTGTTAGCTTCCCAGTAAACAGCAGAGGAACCACGTTTCTAAAAGTGACACTTCCCTCATCTCAGACTCCTTCTGCACATTGTTGCCAACTTAGCGACTTTGTCACTATATTTAGCGACTTTTCAGACCCCTCTAGTGACTAATTTTCAAAAAAGCGCCGAGTGACAAATCTAGCAACTTTTGCTGGTGATCATGGAGACAGATAAAGTTTATATCGCTCCACCCGTTCATCAGGAGCTGCCTGCCATCAGCTGCTCCACCCGTTTCCCGGCACTCACTCACTGTTCCCGCTGTCTCTTTGCAGACACTGTGAGATGACCACACCTCCTCATCTACATTATTTCCCATGATGCCTTGTGGCACAACTAGGTCTTCTTTGCACCATGACTCAAATGTGTATGTCACCCCTTCAGTACCCTTGTTTATGAGCAATGTAATATGTCAAGAATATAAGAATGGTATACCAGTATAAAGTTATGCACATGCGCAAAAGTAGATAATATTCAGTTGTTGAAGACATCATTTAGCAACTTCTGGTGTCTTTTGGGCCAGCCAACAGTGACTTCTCTCCTTGAAGATTTTGACAACAGTGCTTCTGCAGTGTGAAACATCCTCACTGCAAACACCATATCTCCATGACTTGATCCACACCTGTTTTTTTTACTTTCTGGTGTATTATAAGAGCAAACAGCTCCATAGATAAGAGCAGCCACATTCATGTGCGCTGCCAAACGCTCACGGTGAGCGTGCGCACGGAAAGGGTGGGAGGGGACAAACGGCAGTTGAGTTTGATGGACATATAATCATTCAATCAATAAGCACAGGCCGTCACAATTTCATTGGATGGGGTTTTTTCAGTCCTGTCCGTTCCAAAGGTGATTGATTTTTTTAATTTTTGTGTCAGAACATTTAATCAATTTGCTGCAATCGGGGTGAAGAAGACTTTAAGCAATATAGTAAAAAATGCTCCTGGAATCCATCATCCACCCTGCCTTTAAGAGTCATAGGTATAGTCAATTCAGGAAGTCAACGTGTTAATCTACTGGCAATTAGAGGTGCTACTGGTACCCTGCAAGCTGGTCATTAAGACCATGTCTTTAGCATATTTAAGGTGGGAGAGGTTACTGCGGCCCAATGTCAGTAGTCTGCTTCCTTCATACCTGTCAACTCTTCTCCAGCTGAAGAGTTCAGGGTCATACAGTCTTTGTTCACAGGAGTTCTTATTACTTTCAGTTCCGAGTACGAGAACTGAAATTGGAAAGAGGGCTTTTTCATACGCAGCTCCATTTGCCTGGAAACGGCTGCAGAAAGACCTGAAACTTCATTAAAGCCAGTTTGTAATCCTGCTCGGAAACACTTTTTGTTATACTGAGTGAAATGGTCCTTCCATCCTGACAGTAGTTAACACATCATGTTTTCATAAAAAGGAAGGAAAAAAGTCAGACCTCTGTGAGAGCTGCAGTTCTGTAAAAACTGACCAACTCCTGCTATTCACACCGTAAGACAGGAATTTGTCATTCGCAACTTATAGAAAGAACGAATCGATGCCTTTATGTCTCGTCTCTGTCCCTCCCCTCTCTCCATCCCCCCACATGAACCCCCTGCACGCTACTCACTGTAAACAAATATAGCTAACAGACTGCTAACTGCTGCTGCGCCAAAAAAAAAACAAAACAAAACAAAACAACAGATAGGATTAAAGGGGAAGTTCAGGATTTTTGATATAGGGCCTCATTTTCAAGTGAGCCAGAGTGCTACTTATCACTGAAGATGGTTTCAACATCTTTCACTCCGTTATTCTAGTTCCAGGAGGTCGCCAATGCTAATGCTAGTGCAAGTCAATAGGAATCTGCTAGCGTGTCAATAACAATCTTATCCACTCCACAGAACATCCGAGATAAATCATTTATAACTTCAGACTCTCTGTCTAAATGTCGTGTTAATAGAGTAATGTTACAAATTAAACTAACCTTGTATTTTGTTTCATTTTCATTGTACAGTACAAAGTTTTACTTCCTGTATTTGGCAGTGGAGTGATATTATCTGCTGCTACGTGCATGAGGGAATCTGATTATGCAAATATACAGTCAAAGCTATGGCCAGGTCTGAAAGGCATGAGGATATGTCAGATTTTGAAGACGATTTCTAACTTTTTTCATCAAACTAACTGTCACCGTATCTCTATGAACTGGAATACACTGGCAAAGGTAGTGACACTACTACCTGGAAGCAAAGTATATCATTCCACAGCTGGTGAGAAACTAGTTCTTGATATGTAATGCAAAATTTGTCATACAAGGCTAGTTTTGCTTGTTTAACACACAAGTTTACTAGTTTAACACAGCTGATTTGCCTCGGATGTTCTGTGGAGTGGATAAGATTGGTTTTAATGACAGGCTAGCAGATTCCTATTGACTCACACTAGCATTAGCATCGGCGACCACCTGGAAATAGAATAACGGAATGAAATTGGATGAAACTGTCTTCAGTGATAAGTAGTATCCTGGCTCACTTGTAAATGAGGCCCTATGTCAAAAATCCTGAACTTCCTCTTTAAGTCTCGGAGGCGTTGACGTTTGCAGTGTGGACTTTTTACACTGCAGAAGGAGTTGGAGGTGAGTGGATTAAAGCTTTTCAAACGTGGTTTGTCAGCTGTTTACGATCAAGCTAACGAGCTATCCACTCAGCTGTTATTGTTAACCTGCTCATAAAACATGGGGGTACATGTCCCTGCACTCTGAAGGCACGGTTTCGGGTGGTGTGTCAGGTAAACTGTCGCTTGTTCAAACCGTTTTTCCAACATTGCCAACCCTAGCTTTAACTGTTATCTGAACAAAGAAAACTAGGCTACTTGTAAGAAAACATGACAGTCGGGCTGCAGAAAGGCAGGTGTATATTTGTCAGACCAGCAGGATGAAACTGTTTTTAAACTCGGGGAAAAATGCAACACAATCTTGTCCTGCGTGGTGCTGCACGGCATTGCTACAGTATGGCAGCAAATGGAGTTCCTTCCCTCCCCAAAACTTTATTGACATGTTAAAGAAAAGATACAGAAGATTATGCGCAGCCAGAAGGGAATGTGCCTTGCGGCCTCCACTGGAGATACAGAGCCAGAAATGCCCATTGTTTCTGATAAGCAGATGGAGCCAATCCGCCGTTTCTAATAAGTAATTGCAAGTTTCATAAATCACACGTGGATCCAATCATAAGATCATTTTTTAGTTCAGATGTGCGCTCATTTCCACGTTCGTTTGAGAAATAGGGCCAAATAATTTTTTTTTTTTCACACAAAATGGTGTCTTAGCCTGGTTTAGCATCACATGTCACGTCACTTAGCAGAGAGCAATAGCCCTTCATTTTCTTCTGGAGCCAAGGAAGAAGGGCCGAAGAGCCACATGCGCCATAAGGACCACAGGTCTAGTCAAACCAGGAGGCCAAAGTGCTAATCTACTGGCAGGTAGAGGTGTTATTGGTACCCTGCAAGCTGGTCATTAAGACCATGTCTTTAGCATATTTCAGTTTTTTATTTGTGTTTTAAAGTTTCCTACAATCCAGCCATTTTAATTTGTGGTTTTTTTTTTTTTTTATGTTTTACCATCTGCTTTTCTTTCTTACATTTGTTCAGTACTTTGGGGCAACCTTTGTTGTTTGTAAATGTGCTGTATAAGTAAACTTGAAGTTGACGTGTAGTATCGTTTCTCCTATTACTCACCTCTGTGGTTTTGAACTTCTTACTTTGAAATATAACACAAAAAGTTCACTCTCTCCAAATAATCACTCATTTATTTAATACATTGCTTATATTAAGCTGTATTTAGTGGTGGTTTTATACTGTACTGTATGTGACCATTTGCTAAATGAAAAGTATAAGTTAAAAAGAAAAAATGTGACTGCTGAGTTCTGACCAGTCTGGACAGACTTCATTCCAGCAGTGTCACGCGTTTTTAAAAAAGCCACCAAATAATTAATCATTACTGCTAAAACTTCTTGCATGAGAGTTGTTCAGTAGTGGGATTTTTTTGTTTGTTTGTTTGTTTCCATGCAGTTTGATAAATTTGTGTTAACATGTAATAACTACAGGCCCAAATTGAAAGTTTAAGTATCTACATCTTTACTGCTTTACAAATAAGAAATAATTTTTTTTTTCATTTTTCCACTGCAGATTAAGAATAAGAGGCGCCATTATGTTGCTGGTGGGATTCCTCATCTTTTGCTTCAGTAGATTTCACAACACCACTGACCAACAACCCTGCTTCGATCACCCAAAGCATCTGGATGTAAAAGAAGTCAACATAGAGCACAACAGTTCATCATATGATGAATCCTCACTGCCAAGATGTCAACAAAACATGACTGCCGCAAACATCTCAGGCTTTGACTCTCTTCCTCATGAGATACAGGATTTCCTTTACTATCGTCACTGTCGCCATTTCCCCATGATACTGGACCTTCCTGACAAATGTGGAGGAGCTGATCATCCTGCAGACGTCTTCCTGTTGCTTGTCATTAAAAGCCCACCCCAGAACTACAGAAACAGAGAGGTGCTGCGCAAAACCTGGGCTAAAGAGAGGTTACAAAACGGGGTGTGGATCCGAAGGGTCTTCATCGCGGGAACGTTTGGTACCGATTTTGAGAAAGAGAAAATGAACAAGGTTCTCGCACAGGAGCATCGAGATTATAATGACATCCTCCAATGGAACTTTAACGAAACATTTTTTAACCTCACTTTGAAGCAGATTCTCTTCTTTGAGTGGATGGAGAGACGCTGTCAGCATGCACGTTTCCTGTTTAATGGGGATGATGACATCTTTGCCCACACAGACAACATGATTGAGTATCTTCAAGGCCTTGAGGACAACAATGGAAGCAAGCATCTTTTTACTGGTCAGGTGATCCAACATGCAAGACCCATTAGAGATCCAAAAAGCAAATATTTTATTCCAGTTCAGGTGCATGAGCCAAACTCATACCCCCCTACTGTGGTGGTGGAGGCTACCTTTTGTCCAGCTACACAAGTTTAGTCATTAACACAATTTCCAAGACCGTCCCCATACTTCCTATTGATGATGTTTACCTGGCTATGTGTTTAAAAGCAGCAAAACTTGCACTTACACCTCATGCTGGTTTTAAAACCCTACAGTTTTCTATTCCCAACAAAGCAAAGGTCAAATTTGACCCTTGTTTCCTTAGAGACCAGCTTGTGGTTCACAAATTCCCTCCAGCTTTTACATATGTGACATGGCATGAATTACATGATCCCAGTATACAAAAATGTAAAGTCACCATTTAAAGGAGAAGAGTCTTTTCACTCAGCTTCAATTAAAGAAAAAAAAAAAGTTCTGGATGACTGCTGCGGTTTCTCATTAGTTGTCTTTGAAGTCTGGTCTTTTATTCCTTTCGCTCTTGAGTCAGTTGCAGGTGAGCAGTCAGCAGAAAACACACTGACATTTTTCTATCAGCAGTAGAAAAACTAAAACACATAACATGAGAAAGACACCGTCACAAACAGTCCAGTATGTGTACTGTTGTTCAAATTTGCGTAACAACTGTAACAATGATGTGCTGATGAGCTGAAACACACACACTCTTACTGTAATACACATTTTGTTTTTGGTCATTTAATATTTTAATTCATTGAAGATGTGAGCATATTTTTTGCCTGTGTTTTCGGGAATTTAACGTGTTCTTACACTTTGCTGCTGCTTTTGATGTTCTTGTGTAATAAATAGAATTTGATTGACTTTTGTTTGTTTTTTTGGTCTGGTATAGCTTTGAGTAATCGTAGACCTGCAGCATCCTACATGAGCCACACACTTATGAACAGAAATCAGTTTTTTTTTGTTTTTTTTTTTTTGTACTTCCAGACCTTGAGCTCCTGCACCTGAACAGGCTGCCAGATACCGGACATTTGCAATGACTTTCCTCCTTTTTTAAAAAAAAAAAGTTAATCAAAACAGACTGCCTTTTACTGAACTGGGGGATCCTGAGATTAGGGTCAACCTGTGAGGTTTTATGATGATTTTATGATTGACACCAAGCACAACATAGAGCTGATGCTGAAGTGAAATAATGTTTTTAAGTATGACGTTATTTAATATGTTCTGACAATATTTTTCTTGTAGCGACTTAACAGGCTCATTGTTTTCTACAATAAACATACACTATCTTAATAATAAAGTTTTCTGACCTGCCAGAATTTGGTGTTTCAGTTGATTAAATTTAAAATGCATCTAAAAATAAAACTGCCCCTTTTGCAAGAAAAAAAAACGCATTTTCAATTTGTTTCTTGAAAAGTCAAAGGATCTTAAAACTTGGGAACACATTTAAGACGCCCTTTTTCTAGCAAACAAACAGTTAAAGCCATTTGGGGTTCAGGCTTTAACGTTAAACACATATTTATGGTAAATCTCTCCAGTTACTGTTAAAAAAGCTGAACAAGACGAGACGGAGAAAGGAAAAAAATGAAAATGAACTTACATAGTGTTTGGACGGATTCCTTCTCTTCTGCACGTCCACAACATTAACATCAAGGACAGTGCGAAACTGCATCTTTGCAGACCGAATTCAGTTTGCAAAAACAACAAAAAAAAGCTACAAATGATACAAAAGAAAATGTTTACCCATGAAAACCTGAGTGTAAAAAAAAGACGAAAGCATTGACTTGTGCGGACTCCAAAAACAAACTTAAGCGGACAGGGGGAAAGAAAAGGAAAACACAACACTCCTTTGCCCTCACGCTTTGCGTGCATCCATGAATTGATGCTGTCAGTTGGTCTCTGAGCTTCTAAACTCCCTGTAAAACATGACAACGCAATAAAACTGACGTTTTATCTGACTTTTCCTCCCTGAAGATGGGCTGCACCGTTGCTGCACAGAGCAGAGGGCCAGTCAGCCTTCACGGGGCGGTACCTTCTGGACACACTGCTCAGAATAAGCGAGGTCAGAATATCTGGGGCTAATTCTTAAGATGATTAACTGAATGTGGTCGGAAACGAAAATGCTATCTTTATGTTTCCCGTAATAACAAAGTAGTCTAAAAATGTTTTGGTCCACCAAGAGGGCACATCTCATGTCTCAGAGCTAATCTGAAAGCTCGTGCAGAAATTTAACCCGTTATCTTTTTTTTTTTTTTAAGAAAGAAAAAAAGACTTTGCTGCCCTCTAGTGGAAAATGTGCAATAGTGGCAGGAGAGACAAAAATAATTGCCCCAATAAGTGGCGCTATACTACACTAAAGCAGTGAACATAGGCCTACTGTATAAGGTAATTTTACTCGGGCACATTTCTGAGCAGCATATTTCTACCTGTACAATATTTGAGTGTTTCTAGTTTCGCTTCAGTATTTCCAAAAGTTTCTTATACTTGAGGGAAAAGTGGGGAGAATCGGGGAGCAAATACAAAATCTTTTGGTATTTCCAGAAAGACTTCCAAAATGCAAGTTTTGACACAAACAAAAATGTGCACAAATTAATATTAAAATTAACATATTTTTTCTAATTGAAGAAAAAATAAGCACATTAGATTTAATATCCTAGCTATGGATCTAAATGGTCATAACAGTAGCTGATGTATAGGGTAAAAAAAGAGCGTTGTTGGTATCAAAACAAAATAGCACACTACAAAAAGATCACAATAATGCAACAAATAACTGCTAATGTAACTGAGTAGAAACGTGACTTCCAAACCCTCTGCAGAATAGTATAAACGCATGGACATAAACAAGTTACACAAGTATCTTTAAAAAAAAAAAAAAAAATCTCAAATTGACCTTAATGAGGGGGTAAAGTGTTAATATTACTTTTTTTATGTGGGCCTAGGTACTTGTGAGGCATGCAAGTCATCTACGTCATCTGCAAAGTGTGCTGCTTGTTATTCTTTAGGTCAATATAAATTTAATCTAAAGCATGTCTCGAACAACTTCAACTTAAAGGATTTAAATTTAAAAAAATACAATGAAATATAAAAGGACTTTCGGTTTGTTTGTTTTGTTTTTAAAAGCTCCCACAAGAGAAGGAAATCTACCGAGACCCTATTTACAAATAGGAAAGTTGTTTTACAAATTAGGAGAGCAGGTCAGCCCTTGTCGTCCGACTACAAATGTCAGTAGATATTCAGCATTACATGTTGCCGTTGTACTTAGATTAGTTTATTATGGTTTTGTCCTGACGTGACATGTCCAAATATTGGCCCCAGCTAAACTTAACCAGTTGCCTAAACTTAGTCTCTCAAAGCTTAAAATAATTAGAGGAACAGCTCATAAATAGTATGGCTTTTAAATGGACTGAAATTTACAAGAAAAAAAATCTTCCGTTTTCTCCTTTTCATGACGACAGTAGCACTAGCAGCATGCGCGGTAGACACGAAGGGGCTGAGCCCGGTGCTGAGACGCTGAGCTGTGCGCGAGCACATCCTGCCGAGGAGGAGATCCAGGAAACAGACGTGCGCTGATCAACTGCGTCAAGTCCACTAGTGAAAGAACAGCTGACAGCGGAAACAAAACTTTTATCCTCCAGCATAAAAGTATCCAGGGGCTTGTATTTGTATTGGTTACGTTGGTACATTACCATTAAAAAGACACAGAGACTGTTGCTCTTCTTTGTCCAATCAATTCTGACCAATATTAATCACCACAAACAGAGAAACGCACGAACAACATTCTTTGGATGTATTTCAGTTTTCCCGTATATTCAGTTTAATTTTATTTTGTATTTTTTAACGGAATTTTATTTGATAGTACATGTCAACTTGACGCTGATCCGCTAACTTCTGTGTGGTCAGCCTATCGAAACATGAGGGCTGTTTATTGTGTTTTTTCTTCGTCAACGTTAAACGATAAAAATGTTGCCTCAAACGTAATTATGTAGTCAGTATTTTCGGTTTGTAATTATTTGTGTCTATGTAAAACGGAAACGCCTTTGCGAACAGCGAACTCCTCTCCTCCTTCGCCAGCGTCCTGTGGCTGCTAGCTATGATGTGATTCTGAATAAGTGTCGTTGAGGGAAGTTATAATTGACATTATCATAGCTGAATGGCCACAGCACCGGCCTGTCACCATTCATTTAACGCCTGTGTGGTCTTATTCCGATAGCCATCGGAGTCCTGCGTCGGAAGAACCGCTATAATTTCTTGGCGGAAATAACCGAAGGCACCGCATTCTGAGCACTGTACACCTTTTTAAAAAAGAAAAAGAAAAGAAAAGGATAGAGAGAGATGTCTTTCTTCAATTTTCGGAAGATATTCAAGTTGGGGCCCGATAGAAAGAAGAAGCAGTATGAGCATGTTCACAGAGATGTCAATCCAGAGGACATCTGGGAAATTGTTGGGGAACTGGGAGATGGAGCTTTTGGTAAAGTGTTCAAGGTAAGTTAATGTGTTACGCTATATCCGCCTTCCAGTTTTCTAACCCATCTCTATCCCTTAACACTCGCGTCCATTGTGTTGCTTGGAGGTCATAAGATGTAACGTTAGTATGACAGCAGCGATGGCACGGCCCCTCTACAGGCCACAGTCCTTAGCAAAGCCCAGTAACTTAGATTTACCGTTTTACAATAATGCTGCGACACTTTTTCAACTGGTGTCTACGAGTATATTCCAGTTGAAGTAATGTAAAGACACATGACCAAGGGCTGGTAGCCTGAACTTAGCAGGAAGTGTCAGGGGCGTTTCTCATTTTGAGGTTCAAAGCACACTTTTGCATAGAGTCGCAGATTTTAAGCACGACTTTGTCTTGCCAGGCAGCTGCACTTGGTTTTAATTAAACTATTGGTGTGAGTCCCTGCTGCAGAGTAAATATGGCATCTAAATAGTAAAAGTGTGTTGTTAAGAGTTGCTCCTGGAGCTCTCAAGACGTGCAGATAAAGCAGGTGTTCATACAGGTAGCAACCCTTGAAAGTGGACATAAATTAAGTTTAGGAAGGAGTTTTTTTATGCCATACACTGTGACAGGTGTGTGGGCCTGTATGCAGATTTAGTGTTGTTTCCATTACTGGTATATTGTAGATTTGTTTTGCATACATATAGTATCTTTTAGTAAACTTTGAAAGAACCCCTTTAAAGTAACTGTCAGAAAAAGATGTGAAGGATACAGTATAATAGTGTTTTAAGAGTTGGGTCAATTGGTTTCAGTGAACTTTTACATTAAGCATGTTGTCATGTTGCAACCCACCCCAAAACGCCTTTTTCCTGTGTGCACAGTTTCTTCCTTCTCAAAACTCTTGTGGTCAAATAATACATTAAATGACCCCTGTAAAATCTTAATTTGCCTTCATTTGTTCCCATGTCTTGTTAGCTGAGACCTAACTGTGAGGAAAACCAGGGGAGTTTCTTGTTTACTCAGCTAAAGCTTTAAAGTTGTCAAATACGCAGTACACCTGTTATTGTACTGACTCCCTGTTCTTACGTACTGAAGGGTGGAGAGAAGTGGCTTGCATTAAGTTACATTGCTATCAACACCCACCACTATCAATACAGGTATTTCACAGGCTTATGATGGCTGCTTCCTCTAGGCGTGGTGGTAAAGTGTGAATCAGCTGTTTGGGCGAGACAAAGGGAGAGAAAAGACTTCTTAACTCAACACATTCATGGGCACAGGTTTTACTGTAAGAGATGGGTCATTTCAAGGACCTACTACAAACTACTTAAAAATTCTGTTTACATAGTAAGTCATTTCACAAGCTTATATTAATTTACTTGTGCTGTACTACTAAAAATGGGTTTTCTACAGCAGAGTGTTGAGAAATTATGTTTATATATGGACACACCGACTTTTGGTAATTTGCTTAATTATCTTGGTAATTTCGAAAGCAAATGCATACACGTCCCTCCTAGATATTAAGCCACTCAAAAATTCTCATTAAGCCCCTCAAAACCCTGGCTGTAAAATGCTGTGTTCTTGATGAACCAAGATTAGACAAATCAAAGCATCATGAAACTAACACAAAATCTATGTACCATGTATCAGGAATGGTCTGTCACTGGGACATCAGCCTGTATAAAGGCAGAGAGACAGGGAGTGTGTCAGGTCAGTGTGTAAATATAGGGTCTGACACAGCAGTTGGTGTGAACACTCCCTCTGTTTCTTTTTCCCTAACTCCCTGACATTGTGTCTGTATCCATAAACATTAAATCCACAGCAAACCCTAAAATAACAGCCACTTTTTCATGTCGTCTCTGGTTATGTTCTGCTTTTGCTTCTGTCCAACCTAAATTTGGAAAGAAATTTTGGGGATAAAAGAATTTCACTATTTCCAGAAAAAGGTAGTTGAGTTTATTTTAATCCTGCTGGAGGTGGGGCAAAGTGAAAGAGGAGAGAGCATGGTTTAAAGGGAAAAACAAAAGAAGGAAGTAAGTGCAGATTAGGTTTTGATAGGATAATTCCAAACATGGAGGGTTTTTTTATGTTTTGACTTCAAATATTTGCTGCTTTTTTACAAACGAAACATTTCCTCTCACTGTATGAGCTTCAGTGATGATGTATGCAGATTTCAGTCCTGAAAGATTCTTCTTTGCTTGTTAATGTCTAATGAAAATACAAATGTCCTTAGCTGTTAGGGAAAGTAAGCCACAGTTGTTGCCATGACCACTATCAGAAATATTGACTGAGATAAACAGCTGAACACATGTCCATATTTTGCGTTTGTGTTTGTTGCTTTTAGGCCCAGAATAAGCAGAACGGGACCCTCGCAGCTGCTAAGGTTATTGACACAAAGACAGAGGATGAACTGGAGGACTATATGGTTGAGATCGACATTCTGGCTTCCTGCAACCACCATTACATTGTCAAACTGCTGGATGCTTTTTATTTTGAAGGCAAACTTTGGGTAAGTAAGCTTGTACTCGACTAGTCCCTCCCTTCCTCATGCATGAACATTGATTTTTTTTTTTTTTTCCATCAGTGAGACAAAGAGACAGCAAAACAGTTGCACATGGAGACATAAGTTCTGTCAAAGCTGTCATGTTAAGGTGTTTCTCCTTGAATTCGTAAAGAAAAATTGCAGTGATGTATTGTCTTTGTTGGCATACCAGTATTTGTTTTTTTTTCTGCTGTTATTTTTTTTTTCAAAGAAGCTTGAGCCAAATTGCATAATGCAGTCAGTGACTTGCACATGGTGTGCATCACTGTCAAGAGTATGGCTGGCAGTACACATCGTGTTATTGAAAATGGTAGATTTTGCCTGCAGGTGTAGTGGCAGTTTCTGCTGATGTCTATAAAGACATATTTGGAGCCTCTAGCTCAATAATCCTCATTTTGACCTTATTTTTTTAACCCTTATTTAAACCATTGGAAGTAAAGAAAAGGTTTCTTTATAATGAAGAAAAAATAAATCCTCTGATCCCACGCCCATCTTTGCTTCCTTAGTGAGCCATCTATAGACGTGGTCAGTGGATCTCATTGTGTGCACTAAGAGGCCCCAGAGCTATTAGGTCCTGACAGGTGGTGTCATGTGACCGCCCCTTGTGGACTGGCCACAACTGTAGGAAGATAATGGAGTGGCTTTAGTGGCTGGAGAAAGTGTCTGTGAATAATTCAGAGTTCTATGCTTGTTGTACCTTGGCCCTTTGTCCATGTGCATCATCATGAGTTAATATACATTTTATTCCTTTTCTACATTGGAAAATATGTTATCAAGACAATTATTTGTGTGCATCTTTGCACCAAGTGTTGAATTGTGCACAGCTGTCAGTATCTGTAAACTAAAATTGAGATTGCACATGGTATGATAGTTACTAGATGCAATGTAGAACAGGAATAACCACTTTTTTTTTCTTCGCTTTGTCTCAGCCTTTGAATAGAAGGCAGGGCTTAACTGTATCTATGATTGATTTTTATATAATCTGATACAAGTTTCCAAGCAACATGCAGACAAAGCCAATAAAAATGAAAATGGTGGTCATGTAAATAAGGCGTGCTTTTATAAATGTAGCTAAAAGCTCTCCCATTTTACATTTAGAAAAATGTTGTGATGTTAATGTCACTGCATCTTGCCTTCATGTTGTCAGTTAAAAATGTTTGTGTGTGAGAGAGAACAGGTGAATGCTCCTTTGTCTTATCAGGACTTTCTGATGTTCTGCATGTATGTGAGGGGCCGGGCAGGACTGGGGATGCCATCTTAGAGCATATTTTCATTTCAAACAAAGAGAGAGCACTCGAAGAAAGAATTTAAATAATTCTAACATTATCTTCTAATTTTACTGCAATTGGAAATAAATGTTTTGTTTTTTATCAGGATGTGTAAAACTAGCAAAAGTCAGAGGATCTATCTCTTAGGCCTCGATCAATTTAAAGATCCCCTTTCATGCATATACTGTAGACTTTTCTAAGTGCTTGAAATGGTCTTCTGGGGTGTTTTAACTTGGCTACACATTTAGACTAAAACTGTTTGTCCATGTCTTTAAAATGTCAATATAGCTATTTTATTATGATATAACACAGATATAGTACTGTTATTGCTGTTTGCTTATGCTATACTGCAGATATGGAAATGTTATGACTGCTTTGTCATGACAGACAGATACATTACAGTTGTACTAAGGTCTCAGTTTTTGCCTCTCTTCCCAATGCAGTATGTTTTTGAAAGCAGCTTTTTCAATTAATTAGAAAAATATCTTGAAAAATTTGACTGGATGTGCTTTGTATGGATGGAATAAAATTACAGGTATGTTTTTGTATTCTGTGTCATAATTTAACTCTGCCTTATAGTTGATAATGGAGCACTCGTTGGGAAGAAAATTTCAAACTGGCACTCCATGTCACAAAGATTGCCGACCCCTGATGTAGACTAGGCTTAGTATGGCTCTAGAGTGTCTGATTGATTGGCACCTTGGACTGTCCTCATATGTGTAATCAGTAACATTGAATATAATTGCTCATGTCCTCCCAGTAAAGCTTATGCTGCCTATCATACCTACGATAGATAACACAAGTTGTTTAACGAAATATTAGCTCTCACATTTAAATTGATGCCTCATTTCATTATATTGCCATGTTACTCATTGTTCTAGTTTTCTTTTCCAGATTCTGATCGAGTTCTGTGCCGGTGGTGCAGTCGATGCCATCATGCTGGGTAAGTCCCTCTTTCACTGAATAAAATGGAAAACTCTATAAAGTTCTGGGGCTTTCTTTGCTCCATCCTTGAATGCCAACTTTTTTTTTTCTTTTTTATTCCATCCCAAACCCTCCACTGTGGGATTTTTTTTTTTTTTCCCTCGCAGCAGTTTGAGAGGCCTTTCCAAGTCTGTAATTACTGTAGCTCAGCTTTCAAGGAGTGGCGAGTCCACTTCTATGGCCTGCATTTTCTGCATGTAGATGCATTGTACTCAGCGGTCTGACTCAACACGATTTGTAGTCATGTTTTCTGATGATGTAAGAGTGGAGTGTGTCCTGCAGTTGCTGTTGGTTACCATTAAAGGATCACATTTGTTAATCTGTCCAGATGGCCCAGTCTCACTTTATTTTGTGGTTGTTTATCAACAGAATTGGAGAGACCCCTGACTGAGCCTCAGATCCGGGTGGTGTGTAAGCAGACTTTGGAGGCCTTGGTTTACCTCCATGAAAACAAGGTCATCCACAGAGACTTGAAAGCTGGGAACATTCTCCTCTCCTTGGATGGAGATGTAAAATTGGGTAAAAACCTAATCTTTTAGCAGTCAAATCCTTTTACAAATTGATTTTGCAGATGCTTTTTGAGGTATGGTGGAGCAGTAAAGAGTCATTTATAGGGTACGAAGTTCATTAAAAATAGAAAAAAAAAAGCATTTTATGCATTATATTAAGTTTGTATTTTTTTATACACAACATGCAGGAGTTGGTGATGCTTTGAATTGGCTACCTAATTTTCCACAAGTCAAGTAATTGTGTTTTTGCTGTAGCATCCATAACTGCTGGTTCCCTGATGATTCATGTTCTGTAGGCAGAGGGTCATGGCGGAGCCTGGCAAACAATAATTATCAAGCCTGTCACCAGGGGCTTGATGAAATAGCTTTCTATCTCTCCTAGATGTAGATGCTTTAAGAGGTGCAAGAAAAAAAACCTCACACTGACATAACTGTGCAGGTAACAAATGTGCTGGCTGGTGATGACCCTTGAAGGCTTCATGAAAGGGGAAAAATGGGTTTATTGTTCACATTGAAAGCTTTAAGTAGGTCCAATAATAAGTGTGTTGCTCGTGTAATGAAAAACTGCTGTTTCCACTGCATAACTCAGTGCCATGTTGAAGATTAGCTTGTTTTTGTTAAGAAAGGAATCATTATTCATTTCTACTTTCAGCTGACTTTGGGGTGTCTGCTAAAAATACCACGACGATACAGAGAAGAGATTCTTTCATAGGCACTCCATATTGGTGAGTCATACAGCCTAAATATAAAAAAGCCTTCTATCTGATAATTTTCTTAGCGCCTCCTGCAGCAGTTTTTATTGTGAGATAAAGTAAAAGGTTTCATTCAGCAATTTAGATACTCTAGAGTATTGGATGACCTCAGCTTTAAGAGCTAAATAAGCTTCCTGTTTTCAAGTTTCATTCTAAGATACTTGTTTGAAATATTTTTTGACCTTGTTCCAACCTTAGAAAAAAATGAAAGGAATTTGCAGCTTGAGAAGGAGTGACTTTATTCTAACATGCACATTACAAATCCACTGACTGAATGAATTTTGCAGGATGGCACCTGAGGTGGTGATGTGCGAAACTTCCAAAGATCGTCCGTACGACTACAAGGCCGACATATGGTCCCTCGGAGTAACCCTCATAGAGCTGGCACAGATTGAACCACCCAACCACGAGATGAATCCCATGAGGGTGCTACTGAAAATAGCCAAGTCCGAGCCACCCACTCTCATGAATCCCTCTCGTTGGTGAGATAGTGTGCTAGTGATAACTGGAGAGGTGGCACTGGGATGTTTACAGATTGGAGATGAGGTTATGTTGAGTGTTTATTGTGGGAGAGCATGATGAGTTGTTGGTGCCTGATGCAGTGGCTTCAGTGGGAAGAATGTCTTTATTTTGATCCCAGAAAGCAGGGCCCAGGGACTTGATCTCTGTTTTATAGACATCAAAATGATCCTTTGTTTCTTTTCTGAAGGTCACCAGAATTCAGTGACTTCCTGCGGAAATCTCTTGATAAGAATGTGGACAACAGGTGGAGTGCACCGCAGCTTTTACAGGTGAGCTGCTCTATTTTACCTACACTGTAGTGTTATTGCACAATACAACGCCATTTATGCATATTGCATTGATTGTAGGAAATTAAGGAAAAGTTTCTCTATTTTGCTCCAGTCTTATGACCCTTTCTGTGTGTGTAGCATCCTTTCGTCACCAGTGTAACGGACAGCAAACCTCTCAGAGAACTCATAGCTGAGGCCAAAGCTGAAGTCACAGAGGAGCTTGAGGACAGCAAAGAGGAGGAGGAGGAGGAAGAGCCTGATACACCTGTGGTGGGTGCAGGTGTATCTTTGATTCTTGTATGTGTAAAAGAAGCATCATACTATTTATCCAAACATATTTTCTGATAAAATTCCAGTGTGTGACATTTAGCGGTGACAGTAATATTAGCAACAATGTTTTCAAAAATTTAGAAAACGCGTGAAAATGAAAACTATTGTATTTATTATAGGCTGCACTGAGGACCTGTTGCTTTCTTCTTGTTCTTCACTGCGTCCATGTTCGACCTAAGTCTTAGACACTTCTACTTTTAAGAGTAAAGTTATGGATGATGTCATCAAAAAGAGAAAGCCATTATTTTGACCTTTTTATGAACCCTGTGATAATATGGTTCGGTTTTCATGTTTTCTTACTGTTGGTTCAGGCGGTTCCTGGGCACAAGCGTGCACCATCAGATGTCAGCGTGGCCAGTTCGGAGGATGACAAAGTGCCACCAACTTCTTCCACCCTTGAGTCTGTTACAGAAAAGATGGAAGCCGACCCCGTTAAGGACCAAACCAGCGATAAGCTTTCTGATGAAGGACTTGGACCAAGTGAGGTAGATAAGACTGAGGAGGAGAAACTCTTGGAGGTGTCTGATGCCGGTAATGAAGGCCTGGCCTCGGGAACAATAGAAACCAGCAAAGACTTGAACCCAGAAAATATTGCCCCGCCAAAACCAGAGGGGGATCAAACTGAAGGAGTCCCTGGTGAGGTTGTACTGTCACAGCTAGATGAACCTGTAGATACTGTGGATCACCAAGAACTTATCAGAGATGGTCATGAAAAAGAAGAGGAACAGGAGACAGAGGAAAAGGAAGTGGGAGATGAAGGTACTCCAGTAATAAATGAAGAGCCAGAGCACCTGAAAGAACATGAAGAAGAACAAGCTTCTGCAGAAGAATCTATACAATCACAGGAAAAACTTGAAGATACACCAGTAAATGCAGATTCCACATCAAAAGAAGTGACACAGGTAGAGGAAGACAACAAAGAACCAGATGAAAGTTTAGAAGACAAGAGTAATGGCAATGATGAAATTATAGATGCAGAGAAACTAAAACCAAATGTACTGGACACAAATATGAATGGGGACACCGACACAAGGCCAAGTTCTGAAGCCACAATTGAAATTCTGTTAGAAAACAAGACCATAGAAAGTGAGTTCGAGGAGAAGCCAAAGGACAAGGCCCCTGAGAAGTCAGAGCAGCCCGAACAAGAGAATCAGTCCAGAGAGGATGCTGAACAGCAAGAACAAACATCAGCTGAATCCAATGGGGTTAATGAAGAAGTCAAAGACCCATCTAATGTTTTAGAACAAGCGGCTGCATCTAAAGATGTTTCTGTGAAGGAAGACGAGGAGAAAGGGGCCCATACAGATGAGAGCACTTCCCAAGACGCCATCTCTGTTCAGGAGAGTGAAACAGATTCAGAAACCAAGATGGAGCATGGAAGCCCTGCTGTGATCAAGTCAGATGTGGAGAAAGACTCTGACTCGGGAAGCAGCTCTGCGGCTGACAGCAGCAGCCTCGACCTCAATCTGTCCATCTCCAGCTTCCTGTCCAAAAGCAAAGAGGGGGGCTCTGTGTCTGTGCAGGTAAGAAAATCTGTACCTCAGTCAGAGCCTCATAAACTGACCAGTTTGAGGTTCTAAACCATTCTGTATATTTTGGCAGGAGTCAAAACGTCAGAAGAAGACTCTGAAGAAGACACGCAAGTTTATGGTAGATGGTGTGGAGGTCAGTGTGACGACATCAAAGATAGTGACCGATAACGACACCAAGAATGAGGAGATGAGGTTCCTGAGGTACGCCTGCATCCAATCTGCTTGACACACTCAGTCTAAATATGGGATGTGACCTAGTTAACACGCTTGCCTTAAATAGTTCTTGTTCACTTCGTATTTCCCACAGCTTTTTACAAATGCCAGATGGGTTATCTGCCGTGATAAATGCTGCATTTTGTTACTGTCATCTCCGTTGTTGCCTTTTAAAGACATGAGACATGCTGCCCTGACTGTTTGCACGTGTTGTTTGAACATTTGCTTTTTGTTGCATGACCTTGTTTCAGTGTCGTACAAAGTAAATGTGTCAGTTTAACACCCAGTCGTTCAACAAGATTGAGACTAGAATAATCAAAGCGGAGAGAGAAAAGTCTTCTGTTGAATAGCAATGAGATGCTAATGTGAGAATGAATTATTTCCTCCATATAAGAAGATGAATTCACTTATGAATTAATTGGCATTTTGAATTAAGTATTATATTTGAGCCGCCTGACACACTTGTCGTGGGTTTTCAGGCGACAAGAGTTGAGAGAGCTGCGACTCCTTCAAAAAGAGGAGCAGCGGGCCCAGCAGCAGCTGAGCAACAAGCTGCAGCAGCAGAAAGAGCAGATCTACCGGCGCTTTGAACAGGAAACTACTGTGAGTCACTTGGTACTCTATTGCTGAGGTTTGTTTGTGTGTATGTAATAGGCGGGGGCTTTGTCTTTTAAAAAAAATGTAGCTGGCTCCTTCTGAACCTAAGCTAATTCATCTCAAAGTCTGAAAACTGAACATGCATGATCGTTTCATACTGTATACTTTTCCATACAATAAAAACCAGAGAAAAGTGTCTTTCTTGATCAAACACGCACAGCTGTCTTGTGTCTCTTGTTTTCTACAGGCAAAGAAGCGTCAATATGACCAAGAAGTGGAAAATCTTGAGAAGAAGCAGAAACAGACCATCGAGCGACTAGAACAGGATCACACCAGCCGACTCCGAGACGAAGCTAAACGCATCAAAGCAGATCAAGACAAGGAGCTGTCAAAGTTCCAAAACATGCTGAAGAATCGGAAAAAAGAGGTATGTTTCTGCATGATTGTGCCTGAATGGAAATGCCTTCACTTGACTGATTGAGCTCTCATCTTTGGAACATCTGCATGAAACATACAAGCTGTTTAATACTGCATGTGTTTAACATCTTAGCCAGTGGTTTACTCTGTTGCTTCATACAAATACGGTGAGAGTGCTTCGCCCTGCTGCTCCGTCTCATACAGTATGTGTTCAAATGATGGCAACAAGAAAGCTTTCCTATACTATATTTCTCCTCGATACTGCTTGCTACATGTTGTGGTGGTATCTATTATTTAATTGCTCTTTCTGGTTTCCTCCTGAGAAATTCTTTACTAGCAAAGTCTGTTTGTTTGTTTGTTTTGTTTGTTTGTTTTTTCAAAGAACTATTTAAAGTCTGAGTCAAGCAGAAATGAATCTACATTCTGAATTTGCAACATCACAGACAAATGTGTTGTCAGCCACTCAGCCAAACACCAGGGAAACATTTAACAAGTAAATTAAAACAGGTCTGAAAATCACAGAAAATAAGCAGTGTGGTCTTCTCTCCAATGCTGTGGGTGTGTTTGTGCAATACCCCGACCAATCTCAAGTCAGTCCACAAGAAACACAAGCGGGGCAAACAGCAACATTTATTTTAACTTTTAAAAAAAAAACAAAAAAAACACTGCCATGTGAAACCACAAACACACCGACAAATATTAAATATTTCAGACACATTTCAGCTTTGGACTAACTTTGTTTGAATTGCGATGCTTACAGTATATTCTCATGATGGGTGCATCCTGCATGGATTCAGCAGACATACTTGGTCCTGGTTACAGACGTACTGGCAGAGCATGAACACCCCAGTGGGGCAGTAAGAGACTTATTCCTGCAGTGGTAGCAGCCGCCACAGTCAAAGATATTAAAGCTACCAGGTAAATAATGAAGCAGGTATCGGCAGCAATTGTGAGATTTTTTAATACAGCAACTCTGCACATAATTTTTCAAGAGAGCACCCATGTGAAAATGTTTATGGTTGTGTCACATTACAACTTCACTCTCCCTAAAATTAGTTCTATTTTTCTTTTTTCTATTCCTCCCATAAAATTTATATTGACTCCTGATTCCCTTCAAATTTTGGCTTCCAGAGAAGATGAATTTTCATGATAAAGGCAGACCAGTTAGTTATTTCGAGCCCAGTATTTTTGCAGATCTGTTTGTAAAAAGTTAAGTGTTTAGGAATAGGGGTCACACCATCCCACAGCTTTATGGATTTGTTTTACACCTGCCTTACAAATCCTTAGCAGAAAACAGATGGAAAAACAGTGTAACTCCACAAGTCTACAAAACATTTAGGCCTTAAAGGGATATTGTGTAAGTTCTCCTGTGTTTTATTCACGAAAACTGACTATTTGGTTCAAAAGTGTTTTTTCATTAATCAGTAATCACTCCCATCAACAAACTGAAGTGTTCCTCTAAGTTCTAAATTTGCCGTTCGTATCATTCATTTACACATCGAGCGGGGCGGCTCGGTGGAGGCTGCCATGTCGTATCGCCATGTTTTTGCGTTCGGGAGAAGTTTGACGGTAGGAAAACACAGAAACTCACCGGACACACCGGAGTTTTCAGCTCAGTTCGAGGTAATGTCTTTGAAAAGTCACCGCGCTGCAGTGGGGGAGAAACCAGCGTCTCACTGATGCTGGGTTCACGTGCAGTCGGGCAGACGGCCGTTGGTAACAAACCAGATGTCATTTTAATCAATGAAGCCGAGCGAAAGACGGTAAAACATGGGTCAGGGAAAACAATACGACATCGCCATGACAACCGAACAAATGTGGACTGATGTCACTGTAACTGACGGACCACGTCTTCACATAGAGGCCGGTGATAACTTTACATGCAGCGGATGTCGTCGGTCTGCCCGGTTTCACGCGAATGCAGCATGAAAAGTACGAGGGAGCTGCTCCCGATTACACAGTGTCCCTTTAAGTTGTGTTTTAAGCAACTACTAACATGTAGAACTTGTTTCCATGTAAATCTCAGAATTTGCTTCACTCAGACTTTATTAAAAGTTCAGTGTCAAGCTGAGCTTAATGGTGGTAAATCAAGCTTGTACATTTATGCTTTATCTTTAAGACATATTTGCCTTTTTTCTGCTCTTTAGCAACTTTTAAATGCCTTTCTCGGTGCTCTTGATGTGCTTAAGTGAAAGTGCTGCTGTGTGAAGCTGTTTCTTCAGGCAGTGGAGCTGACTGCTTTATGTTGCACAATGTTGCATTGATTACTTTGTAGCTTTCTCTCCTTTTTATTTCTTGGCCTTTTCTCTACCCAATTTAGTAATATAAGGAAACATTTAGCCCTCTGCTACTGTATATATTTTGCTGCTGTTTATTTAGAAAAAATTTATTGATTTAATTTGCCTGCTGAATATGTTTGTGTTTTTTATGTCTTTAAACATTGTATTCATTATTGAAATGTACTGAAACTATTGAACTAACTGTGCTTCTCGTATGAGTGTGTGAGGTGGCCTTGGTCATGGGATGGCCAACTTTGTGTGATTTTTCTGAGTGGTGTTGGGTACCTTTGGGTAAAAAAAATACATATCCTGCAGCAGAGTAACTGATGTGGAATTGTCTGAAGTAGATGCAACAACAAATCGATGTGTTTCAGAAAGACTAATTATTATTTCAAACCTCTATGGGTGTTATTTTAAAAATACACTCAATATCTTTGGAAACACTTCTGTTCACTATTGGCAAATTGTGGTTTCCATTCTCAGGAATTAAAATTAGTAAGCACTCCTCAAAAGGAGATTTTTCTTTTTTTCTTCTTCCTCTTCTTCTTTTTTTTTTGTCGTTTACCTACATTAAGTCTAATTTATATTTAATTATTAAATCAGAACTTGGATGCTTCAACAGTCTCCAGGTCCTGACTAGTTACCAAACCATTCCAACTCTGGTACTCTGCTTTTGATCATTTCAAGAGTCAAAATAATGATGATCATGACTATGGTGATTAATTGAATGCGAAGCGGTGAAGGTAGAGCTGTCATCAAGACTAACATCTTTTGCCTTGGACCAGTTGAACCTCTCTTTTTGACATGAATCTAACTCATGCAGTTCAGACTGGCAGCTCTGTAGTGCTAAAAAAAAAAAAAGATATAAAAAAAACAGCAGAAGCAAGCTGTGGAAATCTTGCATGTTGGTATTAAATCTGTTGGTGGCTGGATGCTATCCCTCCTCTTAACGTGGATCGTGCATGTCTCCCACTGTTATTGCCAAGCTTTGTTAGATTTTCAGAAAATACAGCATCAACCAGTTTCTGCATACTCACAAACTGTAGGCCAAACAGGAAGTTGGACAGTCACCCAAACACATGAGAAAAGAGCTCATGAAACGATTAAAGGAGGACCTGTCACTCCTCAAGACTGCAGAGGTAAAGCGTCACCTGTTTCTTATGCTGTGAAAGTCTGAGATATGACTTTCTGTCTCCATCTACATTTCCTCTCTTCCTTCAACTTAATTTACTACAATCACAAAGGTGAAGAGTATCAGTCTGCATTGATTCGTATTTGCTACCTTATTACCTTATCTGTAACTATTTCTATTACTATTACTACCCATTAATCCCTCAGATGAAGGGAAAGTTGCACAGCATTGAGTAGAGCAGTGTTATGGCCAAACATAGATTTTATATATATATATATATATATATATATATATTCCTTTTGTAAAAGAGATGTACCTGTACATATGACTGAATTAAAGCATTTTTTTAGACACAACTGCCTTCATATTGTTGTACAGTACTATAACCCAGTAGTAGTAAGTTACAATTTTAATATTTAGAGATGATCTTAGTCTTGCATAATAGTGAAGGAAATAACTTTTTAAAAGAAAAAGTCTTTAGTATGAATACTGCTCCCCATTAAATGCCTCATACTTATTTTTGACCTACTTCTGCCATTTAATGTCATGGGACACTTGAAAAAGATCAACCCATGATGTCTCTGTCTACGTCAGGGCACGCGGCAATGTTAGGGACCAATTGCAAACATGACTTCTGTTTCCACAGTGGACTTCTCAACTAAAGACCCTTTTCAAACTTTTTCTTTCTTTGCTTCCTCTAAGATATTGACATACATCATGCATTTAAATTTCTTTATTCTCCCTTGAAACATGTTTTAGATTATTAATACTCCATGAGCCAGTAGCATGCTCTTTTGCATGCTGGATTCAGGTAAAATGCTGGAATTATGAGCTGCTTTCAAGGATTAGTAACTAATTGAATGGCTCCCCCCCTCTAACTAACGGCCAGAACTGTGCTGTGTGCCGTAAACTCACTGACATTCCCAAAGTGGAAAAGCCATCTCCTACAAAGCTGAGGAAGAATCGGTGTGAGTGCTGGTGTTTTTTAGTGGGTGTGTGAGTGATCCTCAGCCTGCTATGTGCTGTCTGTCCCTGATCAGGGCGAGTGCGCTGTGTGCTCTCCTCCGCAGGCAGTGGCCCAGGTTATGATACAGTCTTTTCAGTTATCCTCATGTGCACTCTTCAACGCTCAGATGCAGGATGTAAGTGCCCCCCCCCCTCCACCCACCCACCCAGTTTCTTGGCATCTCTGGCCCATACTTAGATGTGTGTGAAGTTAAGTGATGGTTAACTTTTACTTTAAGAACTACACATGTAAGCATGGGCGGCGTTGGGCTTCTTTTTTTTTTATTTTATTTTTGAGTGTTACCATTGTACTTGTGGAGTGGTTCTTTCTTCCTCTCCTGCTCCGTACTTTTCTTCCATCTGGTCTATGTATTTATTTCTATGGTAAATATGTTGTTGCATAAAATTGGATTGCGTCTGGGATGTACCGTGGTGATGCAGTTGTTTATCCCCCTTCCAGTCTGGATCCATGTTCGTACCGCTGGTCCAATTATATACACACTGCCTAATAGTGTAGCTGAAATCCACTTGTACTGTGCATAGACTTTGTGTGGTGTTGCTATTAAACCATCTTGTTTTGGTTCCAAAGTCTGATAGAAAATGTGTCATTGTAAAACAGACTGGCTGTATTGGGAGTTATGAGCATAGAGAGCAATGGGAAATCCAATAATGTTAAAGGCTGATGAATCCTAATCATTTGAATACATACAGTAGATAATTTCTGCTTCATATGATCCAGCTTTACTGTATAATTATAAGATCAGTTATCCTTAAGCAGAGGGATTAAAATTCCAACCTATAATTTGTCACCATCCTTAAAACAATAGGCATGTAATATAATAGAAAATGTTACAGCCTTTTCAATTATTGGAGATTAAAAGTAAGTTAATTGGCCCTTGTACAGTGTGATAGTGTCACAATTCTGCAAAGATCCCTGTCTTTTGGGGAGAAATGATCTTGCAGACATGATCATAAATGATACATTTAATTCTTAATACTGTATGCCTTTGTTTAATTTTGCAATGAAAGATTTGATTTGTAGTTCAGTCTCTGTTTAAGAATCAATACACCCCTATTATTTGTGATGTAAGTTGGCTTGGGATAATGTGAATGTCAGCATAGATGTCTGTCTCACAAAGAAATTAATCTGAGTCCTTGTTAGACTTTTCCGTCTTTCTTCACTTCCATTGTGGATCGTTGCCATCCATGATCTGAGTGTCTCCACTGCTGAGTCCAGCTGGTGATGTGACATCGTAGTGCTCTGTGTTGTACTGCATTTGGAGTGGATGACTAGATTACATCATTTTATTTCAGGCAGTTTTGATAGGCGTTTGTTCTGTGACATTTTATTGTGCTTTCTTCGCTGTCTCTCTTTACGATGTTTGATAAGAACAAGAATAATTTCTTACAATCACAATGTCTAATACTTCATCAGGCTCCTTCTCACTACCTCTTCTCTTTGGCTCCTCAGGAGCAAGAGTTCCTCCAGAAGCAGCAGCAAGAACTGGATGGAGCGCTGAAGAAAATTATCCAGCAGCATAAAGTGGAGATAGCCACCATTGAGAGAGACTGCCTCAACCACAAACAGCAGTTAATGAGAGGTAGGAGATGGAGAATGAACCTCTGGAACAACAGTCACGTGGCTTTTATTAGCTGATATGGTATAAAACAATCATGACGTGCAGTCCATCACTGAGGAGATCAAAGGGGGTTTTTGTTTGTGTGATTATAATTGTAAAGTAAAGCTAAGAGAAGCTCTGATTGATTTAAAGTATGTAGCTATTGCTTGTTCACATCTGTTCTCAGTTTAGTCTGTTAATGTTAAACCTGTTTTTTGTTTTGTTTTTTTTTCGAATAAAAAAGGCAAATAACTCTTGTCAAACTTCCTGTGCAATTTTCCAGTCACTTCATTGGCATGGTGAGTTATGAAACCAGTAACAGTTTAAAAAGTAAAAAGAAAAAAACTGTACTTTCACTTTCAGTGTGTAGAGGAAGTGTCTTTGCCAGCATATTTTTCAAATATATTCAGCCTGCAAGCATTCTGTTTACTCAACAAGTTACAGCCTGTCCAAATTGCTGCCATTGGTTTTGTTTGCATACACTTCACCATCTAACATGCCTGCACATGTTTGCTAAGCCACACATCCATAGCCTTGTGGGATGCTTTTGTGTGCATTCACATTTGTTTTTTTTGTTGTTTTTGTTTTTGGTAGCTCGAGAGGCAGCCATGTGGGAGTTGGAGGAACGCCACCTGCAGGAGAAGCACCAGCTGTTTAAGCAACAGCTGAAAGACCAGTACTTCATGCAGAGGCACCAGCTGCTAAAGAGACATGAGAAAGTAAGAGTTGCGTTAAAAATGTATAATCTCTTTAAGCAAGTCCTCATGCAAAACCAGATTCATGCTTTCTGCAGGAGATGGAGCAGATGCAGCGCTACAACCAGCGTTTGATAGAAGAGCTCAAAAACAAACAAACTCAAGAGAGGGTTCGCCTGCCCAAGATCCAACGCAGTGATGCAAAGACTCGCATGGCCATGTTCAAGAAGAGCCTTCGCATCACCGCTACAGCAACTGTCACTCCGGAGCAGGAGAGGGAACGGATAAAACAGGTGCAGACACTGTGGACTCGGGCTGATGTCTTACCATATCCGCTTGTCACTTGAAGGAGGAGTAATTGAATGTTTAGCTTTGCTTTTTAGCAGCACTGTCACCCCAGCTTATGGTCACACCTACAGGAGGATCAGTCCAGTACAATTTTTTCTTTTTTTTCCCTTCTTTAATCAAGCTTGTCTGGATTTCAGACCAGTAACTTTCCAGTCACCAGTTTACATATTTCAGCGACTTAATCTACCTCAACACAGTTCACTGTTCAGAAAGCCCTAGTGAATATTTTGAAGTGATGTTATTGATAATAAAAAGCAGCAGGAAGTAATTGTTAAAAATAGTATGTTCTCAGAAACTACATACATGTATGTATGTGAAAAGGCCTCACTGAGCAATATTTTATATGCAGTCGGTGTTTTTGAAACCAGCCACTCACTGGTCAGGTCTGCCAGGCGCGCCACGTAGCATGATCAGACCACCTTTCAAAGAAATGGCTCTTGTGCAAAAACAACAAACAACTTCATGTCCTTGCTCGTTGTGTTTTTGCAAACTGTGCCATCTGTTTGTTACCACTATGTGGTCCAGTTTGCTGCACAGGAGGAAAAGAGGCAGAAGAATGAGAGACTCCATCAGCACCAGAAACACGAAAACCAGATGAGAGATCTGCAGCTGCAGTGTGACTCAAACATCAGGGAGCTGCAGCAGCTGCAGGTGGGGCAAAAACACACACACATTTTTTTTTTCATCTAATTTTAATCAACAGATCTATAGAATGCAATAATACAGGTAAAATTATAGAAGCATTGATGCTTCTTTACTACAGCTCAGCTTGTTTTCATAAAATATTATTTTATCATCCATTGTCAAAACAAATGACATCTTCTTAGGAATTCTGCTAATGTGAATGTGTTGCTTTAAAAACATGACTGTCACATACGTTCCTCAGAGAACTTTTTTTTTTTTTTGTCATTAGCCGGCGAAAGAGCTGTTTACACTCACGGGACGGCCTTGTTGCTCATTGGCATGTGCAGCCTTGTTAAGCTCTACATTAAAGGATAAAGAAGACTTTGTATTTACAGCAGCTGCGGCTAAGTGGCTGTTTCATTATGGCCCGAGGATTGTCGCTGCTCTGAGTAACAGGAGCTAAATGTTTGATGCTGGTAGAAACTGTTGGGCCTCGTGTAAAAACTGTAGGGACCCGATCAGCTAAAAGGTGATGGTCAGCTGTCATGCAAGATGGCCAATCCAAAGGAAAATGTGTAATTTTAAAAAGCCAAAATATACCAAAACAATATAGCAAAATAAAATCTGATTTTTAAAAAAGTTTTTGTAATAAGATTATCAAGTGTAAGATTTATTATATCATGTATGTTCTCATGTTTATTATTTTTTGTTAAAAAATAACTTTCTACTTTATAGAAATTGAAAATGAACGCAACCTGGTTTACCATTGAGATTATAATAAACAGAATAATTTAGAAACAGGACAAACAAAGAAATCATCATTACAGGATTTAAGTAAATATTAAGTAAGCCAATTCTGTTTCAGAATGAGAAATGCCACCTTTTAATCGAACATGAGACCCAAAAGTTGAAGGAGTTGGACGAGGAGCACAGCCAAGAGATAAAGGAGTGGAGAGAGAAGCTGAGGCCAAGAAAGAAGGTAGCATTATTCCACATTTCCTCTTTGACATTAGATTTCTCTTCTCAATCCTCTAAGCTGTTGAAAATCTTTGGCTTCTATCTCAGTTGTTTGTATGTGCTGCCCCCTGCAGGCTTTAGAGGATGAGTTTACACGGAAGCTCCAGGAGCAGGAGGTCTTCTTCAAGATGAGCGGTGAATCTGAATGCCTTAACCCCACCACACAGAGCCGAGTATCCAAGTTTTACCCCATACCAAACCTGCACAACTCTGGGTTATAGCCTTGTTTGTGTCTGTGCAACAAAACAGACTCGTGCAAACTTGTTTTTTTCTCACTGACTTCATGGTGGAGCATCATTTTTTTTTCTTTAAAATCATGAAAATGTTTGCTTTGCTTTGTTTTGATCCCACCAGTAGTGAGCATGACGTGCCTACACACCGTTAACTCGCTTAATCAAGTTTTCTCAGCTTCTTGGGAAATGTCTAATATAATATGCACTTTTTTGAGCATGTTCAAAGTTTAAAAATCAGCAGTTCGTTGCTTAAGTCAGTCATGCTTGCTGGATTGTCATAAGCACTGCCTGCTACAGTATAAATTATTTTCAGTGCCTAGTAGGTTTGTTTTTTCAGCATTTAGGCTCTCCTCTGTGTTTGGACAACTTGCAGTTCACACAGAGCAGAGCCACCCCAACTCTTCTGCGCTTTCACAACTGGTTATCATGTCTGCTCCTGATCCCAAGATTCTAAGATATGTCTTTTTCCTTTAAAAAAAACAAACAAACAAACATTTCACATAAGATGGTGATTTAAAGCCATCACTGAGAATTAAAGGTGAGTCTGTGAAGAAAGTATTTGTGAAGGAGGACAAGTAAAGAAAACAGATTGTAGTTGTACGACTTTGTAATGGCTGTGTAGTCTTCTGTGCGCTGTGTCTAATGTCGTCATGAGAATCAAAAACGGCGTCATAAGGCTGTGCATTCAAATAATATAGAATGTACTGTGTTGTGTGCTCCATACATATGAAGTTTAATCAAGTACTGTGCTTGCAAAAAGCATTTCCAATCCCCAGAGATGAATGAACAAAATATATGTATGTAATTAGCAGGTAATGTCATTTCAATGCTGTAAAACACCCCCTACTGTTTGTATAACAGAGATGACTTCTACATCTTGGAGAATTATTTCAGTAGGCTATGTAGGTTAAATTGCTTTATCCCAAGTTATTTTATGCAGGACTCCTGCAAATGAATGATTTGTTGTGAAGTATGAATTATGAAGGAATGTAAAGCTTGTTGATTTGCACTGTTTTGCCACATGAGCTGCAGAAAAAAAATATGCAGTAGAAAACTTTGCCTCACCCAGGTCTATTTGAATCTATTTGCATCATCTTTAATTACTTTTTTCATTCTTAGCATTTTAACATTATTGTTTTACAAGCATACCTAGTTTTCTGAATCTTTATTCCTGACATATCAACGCTGTAACTGCTCTTCATGCTGAGCTTACATCCAGTGCTGTAGCTGTGTAAATTTCAGCATCTCATTAGGGGAAACCTTCAGCTTTATCTTAAAACCTGGGATTTGTTTATTTTGCAACAGCACAACATTGAAGAATCTTATAATTTGTGTATATTCACATTGATTTTGAGAAGGATTTTGTCATAAATGCTGGATTTTTATTGGAGTATACAGATCCTGTCATGTGGATTACACCATTTAATCCATAAATTTCATATATATTTTTCAATTTAACATTTTACAGCAACATTTTCATGTGTCATTCCCTCATAATGGACATTCTTACTATACATTTTTGATGTCAAATCCAATGTATTAAATGCATCTTTATAAATTGACTTTTTTTTTTTCATGTAAATAAAATATCAACTGTTTATTTGACAAATTGAGTGATGCTCTTTTGTGGTCAAATTAAGTCACAAAAATTGTAAGACTCACAAATCTAAAAAATAGATTTATTTTGTGTCTTTCAAATATATTGATCAAAAGTTGTGTTCAATCATGTCAAACAAAATCTGGAAACATTTTATAATTAAATCTTTTCAACATTTAAAGCCATACAGAAAATATCAAATTCAGTGCTCTTATAAAAAAAATATACAACTTAATCAGTCATGTCTTACTGAGTCGCTCTCACACTCACACTTTTACCCACAAACCCCTTGAAATAACCTGCTACGTAGTGACCCTCACTCTGAGACTGAGTCAAATTTGAATGATGCTTTATGCATTGAAAGAGCTCATTATTCTGCAATTTATACGGGTTTAATGTATAATGGATGCTTTTATCACTTATCTTGTCCTCATAACAATATAATCTTCAAATGACAGCAAAGATAGAAAAAATTACACCGTACATTCAGCTGAAAATGTAAGAAAAATAAAGCAACTGCGTGAATTTTCTATTGACCTGGAAAAATGAATGCAAGCTTCTAACTTGGTAAACATTATACACCCCCATATCAAAAGATGAAATCTTCGTCACAAAAATATGGACCGGCGTCTCCACTGAAGCCTTTTTTTTTTTTTTTAGAAGAGACTAATGCGTTTTTATTTTCTCAAACTAACTTGTCTACAAAAGGCAACGATAAAGAGCATTTCTGTCCTCTTGCATTGATAGAGTTTAACACATAAATGTAAAAAATAAGTAAAGCTGAAAGTCTGATCCAGTAGTACGTTAGCTTTCTAGCCACCGCTGGCTTGACGATGCTGCTGATCATGATCTTCCACTTTCTTTCCTTCCGAGGCTGAAAAAAATGCAGTATTATGGTAAGTAAGATACTTTTTAATTTTTTTATGATGTCTGATGTAAGTTGATTGAGGTTACCTGCTTCCCTCTTCTGCACTTTGTGTGGAATCTGGAACATGTATGGGCCTGGTACTCCAGGTAAACCTTGCCGTCCTGGATCACCTGTAATCATGTAAATCTCTCAGCTTGTAAGTTTACTAAAACATTGTTTTTTTTTTAAAAGAAATCTGAAGTAATAATGGATTAGATTTATATCACACTTTTATTGCAGGGCAGTCAAAGCACTCACAGTAGATCTATTATTCATTTGCCCCTCATTCATACTTGGTGATGGTAAGCTATGTACGTAGCCCTGGGGCAGACTGACCGAAGCGTGGCAGCCATTTCGCGCCTACAGCCCCTCCAACCACCACCGGAACATTCACACACATTCATACACCAGCGAGGACCTCACTGGAGATAAGGAGGGTTAGGTGTCCTGCCCAAGGACACAATGACAGGTGGCTGGGGGATCAAACCGCCAATCTGCTCTACCACCTGAGCCACTATCACCCAGTGGTGACAGTTTTGCAACATCAGCTCTGTTTAAATGTACCCTTATCTCCTTTGGGTCCTGGATACCCTCTCTCTCCCTTTGGTCCTGGGCCTCCAGGAGGGCCGGGGATGGTGCCATAAGCTGTGCAAAAGTGAATGTTTACTCAGGTTAAGCCACATTTTCCCAATATACAGGCTGTAAAATGTTTTCATTGTTGATGCAGTTTGTGTGGAAGATAATATATTCTTACTTCTAAAGAAGTCCATGAGATCTGCAGTGATATTGCCGTAGGACCCAATGACACGACTGTAACCAGGTGGTCCTGGGGGTCCAGGTGGACCAGGAGGGCCTTGAATCGCTCTTACATTCATCTTCAAAGGACCTCCAATCATATACTCCTCCAGCAGGCCTTGATCTGCAAGGTAGTTCGTAGAAAACATACTGAAGTAATGTACAGATCTAATACACAGTATTTGATCATTTTTGACAGATAAAATAGTTCTCTGTAGTTCTCTGATCCTTAACTTGATTCCTTTACAGCTTCCATCTAAACACTAACTCGTAGAATCAGTACTGAGGAAGAGAAATGGAGCCATTGTAACATCAAAACAAGCTCAACATTTGGCAGCTGGTATCTACTTACTCTTGATATACTCTGTAACTTTTGTGGCAACGTTGGAGTAGTCCAGTGTCTCGGTTAGCCTGCTGACATCTATCTCTCTCTGCTGGGTGCCATAGCGAGAGTTGCCCTGTGAGTGGCCTTGGCCCTGCGAGTGGCCTTGGCCCTGCGAGTGGCCCTGGTTCTGTGCGTAGCCCTGGTTCTGTGCATGGCCCTGGTTCTGTGCGTAGCCCTGGTTCTGTGCGTAGCCCTGGACATAACCTGGCTCTCCACGTTCTCCCTTCTGACCCCTTGGACCTGGAGGTCCTGGCGGGCCCACAATGGCTCGTCGAACATTGTCACCTGAAGGACAGAGTTGGCCATTAATGTTGTTGTCTTTGACATTTTTGCACAGATTCTTTACATTTATCCCAGATGCTGATCACATGTTTGCTGTTAGGATCTTACTGCTCAGATACTCCTGAATTTCAGCATGAATGCTCTCACGAGGCAAATTTCCTCTGTAGGAAACTGTTCCTGTGTAACTGCCTGGTGGTCCCTGTGGACCTGGAGGACCAGGAGGGCCTGGAAGTCCTGGACGACCTCTAAACTCAGAACCTGAAAAGGTAGAACAAAATAAAGAAACTTTGTCAAGTTGAACTTCTGTTCATACAAGTCAACAGCAGACTTATAAATGCTAGACTATGAGCACTGACGCATGCACTCCTCTGACCAAGAGCATGTGCTGTACAGAAGATCTTTCCACACACACTAAGAAGCACCAATCCAAATCCAATGTTGCATACTAAAATGATGGAGTGTAACTCAGCTAAAAGTCTCCACTACAGTAAGTGCTGGCATCCAACAAACAATTCAAATCTAAAGCAATTATATGGGAATGTAACACAAGCATGAGAACAATGTCCACATCAGAACCTCTTCTAATTTCTTCACTTCAAGCAAACCGCACAAAGTATCATATGAGGGCCATCATCAGCTGGTTTTACCTAAAAGTTATGTGGTTTTCTTTCAGGAGGAGAAGACCATTGAAATTTTCTACTGTGCTCCAAGTGAATCTACTTTGATATGCTAACATATATCTTGATTCTGAAAATTCTGTAGTAATCCCAAATTCCTCAGTATGTATAACGAAGGTTACACCTACTGTAAAGCCCTAGTGGTTGTGAAGATTTACTTCTTTTATTGTGGGTATGTCCATTCAGACGGAAGGCAGAAAAAATGTTCATCATTAAGAAGAGGTTAAGCTCATGTTGGCGTTAGTCTGTGAGCTACAAATATGTTCTCCAAGCACGCGTTGTTCAGTGTCAGACTCACCCTGCAGGTAGCGCTGAATGTCCTCCAAACTGTAGCCACGACCTCCAGCCCCATACACAGTGGCAGTAGAGACTCCTGGTGGTCCCTGGGGGCCAGGGGGACCCTGCAGCCCTGGAACACCTGGTGGACCAGGAGGGCCTTGCTGCATAGAAGAGCTGACCCATGAGCGGAACTCTGGGTCTGCGTAGGTGAAGGCATAAGGAGGAGGAGGAGTGAGAGAGCGATGTTTTGCAAACTGTTTGTGGTTTGTATTGGGTTAAAGAAAGAACTGATAAAAAGATCTTACTTCTGATCAGCGTAGAATAGTCGATTGAAACACTTGTGGAGCCAGAGCCTCCTACACCAGAAGGTCCAGGTGGCCCAGGAGGACCTCGTGGCCCTTGTGGACCCCTAGCAATCCCTCTCTCTGAAAATTACAATAAATGTTCTGGTTAGCACCCCTTTCAGGAACCACTTCGAGGACTGCTTTTTTCTGTTGCCATTTGTTCTTACCATTCATTATGTTGAAGACGTATGTCGCTACCTCCTCCACCCTGTAGCTGCCTGAAAGTCCTGCTGATGCTCCTGGTGGTCCTGGTGGTCCTTGTGGCCCTGGTGGTCCTGACAAATATCTCCTCACATCATCTCCTGAACAGATCACATCAGAAACCTTTTGTTTAGGTCTCTGCATCCTCTGAACAAACAGCTTTATACAGCGTAGTCCCATGACATCACACTGATGAGGAGCTTACAGACATGGTGGATAAGATCAATCCAATTGTACTTACTCTGAAGCATGGTGATGAGAGCATTGACTGTTAGGGATCCAGAGGCAGGTCCAGGAGGACCAGGTGGTCCTGGTGGACCCTGAGCACCAAAGCTGAAGCCCGAATCTGAACCTGAAGTGGTACAGTACAGTTAAAGGTGGCTACCATCCACCAATCATGCCCCACTGCTGTGTTTTAACCACTTATCTGATAATGTAAATCCTTACGTCGCAGGTATGCTATGACACGAACAGAGATGTCCTCTATAGAGCCTGAGAAGGTTCCAGGGAGTCCTGGAGGCCCAGGTGGACCCGGAGGACCTTGTACACCACTCTGTCTGAATCTGCCTATGTGGAGCAAATAAAAATCATGTAAATAATACCTTCTACCATCCTGTTCCCTCACTTCAGAAAAACTCTTACTCAGATAGTCGCTCATGTACTGCTGCATCTCTCGGGAAGAAGAAAAGGAGCCTGGCTGACCAGGAGGGCCTGGAGGACCTGGAGGACCACTAGGGCCTTGGGTAACTAAGACAGAAACAGAAAGAATTTGGACAGTCGTTACTGAGTGAACTGCTGGGACTTTTAAAAGAAGAAAACAGTTTATTTTGTGAAAAATATTCAAGAGTATTTAAAAGGATAGCTATGGTTTTCCATACCTCTTGAAGTGCCTGGAATTCCAGGAGCTCCAGTGTCACCTAAAGGATGGAAAAAAAGAAACAGTTTGGTTATCAGGTGCAGTTACTGTTAATACTCTGAAACACACACAAAAAAGTGCCAAGATCATTCACAGATGTCAGTGTCTTGTCGAGGTCACCTTTGATCCCCTGAGGTCCTGGACGTCCAGGGGGTCCTGGTGGTCCAGGAATTGCATTTCCTCCATATCTTAGCGCTGCAAGAATAAATGAGTGCACATTTAAACTTTAAGTCATTGCAAGTGTGTAAAGTAAGTGTGTAAAATAGTATTGAGATTAATTTAGTTATGATCAGATGAAGGCCTGACCTCCATCAGAGCCTCCTGGGGTGCCAGGTGCACCTGCTGGTCCTGGTTCACCTGAAACAGAAGTGGGCAGATTCATATTTGTAGTGTTACATGGTATATAAGCCTCAAACATGCTTGCAAGCTGCATTATTTAGAAAAATAAATAAAAGTACCTTGGTATCCACGTGGTCCAGGAGAACCTATAATTATTATATGTCATGATTAAGTCATCATGAAATAAAAAGAGAAGCACATAGAGATTTACACAGTCTGATTACCTGTTGATCCTTTAGGTCCAGGAAGCCCAGGAGGTCCAGGTGGTCCTTGATAAAATGCTCCTGTATGGACAGAGCAGAGCTGAATTCAGTCGTGTCACCAGATTCTGTAAAGTCCCTGCACAAGATTACATTTTGGATCATACCAGAGCTGGATGCAAAGCCTGAGTCTCCTTTATCTCCTTTAGGTCCTGGTCTTCCATACCCTAAGGAGCAAAAAGACAATGACTGAGCTTGATCTAATAGCTGCACTGTGTGATCCGCAGACTGATACTTGCCTGGCTGGCCCTGAGGTCCAGGCGGTCCTGGAGGTCCTGGAGGTCCTTGCCTTGAATCACCTATAATGAAAGCAGTTTTACGGGACCACTTAAAATAGAGTTATGAAACACCAACTAAAGAAAATATTAAAATAAACATAGATATATGTACAGTTGTGCTTGAAAATGTACACACCCTCCTACTAAAGAAAAGGCTAAATTCACAATTGTAATTCGAATAACACAAAACTGAAAGAAGTAATGATAAATAAAAATGTATGAAATCATGATTTTGTAAAATAAAATATAGATTTTGAATATTTGTTTAAAAAAATAATATTAACAAAAAAGCTGCCCTGGGCAAATTGAAGCACCTTGCACATGAACAGTGGTCAAAATTCCTGTCAACAGGTGTAGAAGTATTATTGAACATTACAGAAAACACCTGATTGCAGTGATTTCCTTAAAGTGTTGCTCAACAGAATTTTAGCTAAGGAGCCCCATCATGCTTGTGTACTTGTTTTATTTATTTATTTATGTATTTATTTTTCATATATATATTTCTGTTGAACTTCAATACAAAATCAATGTCATGAAGTTCATAAATTTCTGTTTATCATTACTTTAGTCAATTTCAACTTATTTAACAGGCAGCTGAATTTTTTTCTGTCTTCAATGGAAGGGTATAAACTTTCAAGCACGACTGTACATATATGCATACACATATACCGTATACCGACATAAATGCACACATAAAACCCCACATACAAACATATTTATACATTGCATGCACAGGTACAGTGTGGTACCATAAAAACCAAGCACAAACAATTGTTTTATAAATTGGAGCTCATTAAAAGACAGCTTTCTATCTACAGTAGGATGAGGTGGCTGGCTTTGGCATATTGTATTGATACAATGTTTATCAGCTAAAATTACACACAATTTATTTGTATTGCCAAGATAATTGAAGTTAACAATATACTTTAAAAAAGTATATGAAAAAGATCAGCATGAATGTCCATATAAATGTCAAAGTATAAAAGGACATGGGCCTCTGGGTCAACGGAGTCAACATGACATATAGCACAGTAGCGTCTCTTCACTGGCGTATTCCTGTATCTGCCAGTTTCTATTGTTAAAACAACTACTCCACATCTGAACTTAGCAAAGGCACTTCTAAGCTGTCTTGATTGATTATACTAGATTTGAGCACGTTGTTAGAGGTTGTGTCATATTTACCTGGACGACCAGGAAGTCCAGGTTGACCTGGTGGACCAGGAGGACCAGGTAGTCCCGATTGTCCACCAGAACCAATTTGTCCTAAAACAGAAAAAGAAATTTAGCAGTAAGCATTGAACTGTTGTGTACTTTCAGTCAAATGAGGGTAGAAATGGTTTTCCTGTATTTTTAGGTGACCGAACAGGCTGAACAATTTTGTTTCTTTTAAAAATCAAAAGTAGATCCATTTGCAAGCTACTGTGCAAGTTTCCAAAGGGATAAGAATATAAATTGGTTTGGAATAAATATTGTGATGATATATGTGTCATCAGGAAAGCTGTTCTTTCAACATAATCCATTAAATTCAATAAGCAAAATGAAGAAGCGCAACCTTTAGTGTCAAAATGGAAAGAATTCACCAGCAGGAGTTGGATATTATCTTGCAGTCAATTTATCTGTTCTCTACAGGGCCACAAAGGTGGTGCAGAAAAGATAACCAAACCAGATCACTGTTAATGGAAAAACCCCAACAGTCTAAGTTCTGCTAACATGAGGTCACTGTGGCCACAAGTGTTTAATACAAGTTTATGGTAACACATGGAGCGAGAGGAGCACAAAAAAGTTAAGGTTTAGTCAACAAACTACTGTACCACTATCAGTTAAACAGCAGTGCCCAAATGGTCATCCACACGAAGACAACTAACAATAACTACAACAGAAATGGGAAAATAAAGCATGCTCTTCTCCCTTTAGCTGTGAGAAAGGAAAAGGAAAACCAACAGGGTGTGGGTTTAATGAAAGAGGAGTAAAGAGATTCTTCTGCTTGGTTTCTGGCAATCGTTGAGGAGAACATCAGTTAGGGGTGTCCCCGACTAAGAATTTTCATAGTCGAACCTGATTCGTCAGATCATGTCATTCGCCGACGAATAGTCGAATCATGTTTTTTTTTCCCCTTCTTGATTCATAATCGTTTTTTCCTGCTCCAGAGAAAGAGCTGGAACACCACATTAAATAAATTCAAATGTTTTTTATTTGTTGTTTTTTTTGTCTGTTTGTTTTGTTTGTTTTTTTGTTTCACAATTTAAAGTCAGGAAAGAGAATTAAAAGGGTGTTGACAGTCTGTGCGCGCTGCGCACGGTCCAAATGTCAAACATATACAGAGGAATTACAATAGAATAACCTTCACTGAATAAATAAATCAATTACACAACAATAAAAAAAAAAATAGGCTCATAACGAAGTACAAAGTTATATCCATGTATAACGGAAAGTAAAAGTTAGAATCTGCGCAGCAGAAAGCCAATGAATAGGAGAGGTGCTCCTCGCTTCGTTAACAATAAAGCCGACAGCAGAATCTGCTCTGGATGGCGTGGAGTGGAGGTGGAGGGAATGTGCAGAACATCACAGCCACGATTATTCCACAACTTGCTGGAATAGTGCAGCATCTTCTCTTGGCATCTTCACCGTTCAGGAGCCGCTCCACATGTGCGCTCAACAGCTGACGTAGCGAGATGACGGTCCAGTTCAGGACAAAGATAAAAGCGCTGCTCTAGGGAGTCTGATATCAGCCACAGGCTTCATGATTCAGGAAATGATGGTTCTTAAAAACATGTTCTTTCCTGATATGATCTGAATAATCCTCCAGCAGTGCCAGCGTATCCATCTTCAGCATTACGCACGGGACTACTGTAGACGCGGTGTTCATGTCTGTAAGACTGTTTCCACCTTGACAGACTGATGCTGTAAATCAGTGGAAATAACTACATCTATGATGATGATGTGACAGGTGAGGGTCCTTCATCATGTCTCTGGCTACTTGGTCCTAGAGACGTCGCTTTGTCTGAGTGCTCAGCGCGTGCGACTTAGTCTGCAGACTGCGGTTTAAACCCGCCTGCCCGGCTCATCTTGCCGTATGCCACACTGATAGTAACAGAATTATTCGGCTGCTAATAGACCTATAACATGAATTATTTAAAGGACAAATGAATATTGTGTAAAAATCAAACATTCAGCACCCTCCTACTGCAGTGGTATGATTTTTGCTTGGTAACCAAATGCTGCGACTATTCGACTTAGAGACTGGCAGTCGAAGCCCAGTCCTGGAAACGAATCGTCGACTATTTGGGGACACCCCTAATATCAGTAAAGAACAAACTTCAAACACAATTTGGCACCTGTAAGAGTAATTTTTGGCGTCATTCTATATATGTTTAATAGTTTTCTTGGAAAAGACTGATTTCAGAGGAAAAATGTTTCCTACATCATCAATTATGTAATGTAAGTAAGATAGTCAGAGACAGCAAACATGGCATTCTCACTACAAAAAATATGAATTAAAAAAAAAAAAACTGAAGCAAACTTGGACCCATTTATCTTTCAACAGGATGGAGAAGTCGTGATACTGACTGTATTCTAACCCTCTTTGAGTCGCGTGTCAACAGGCCTCTGCTTAAAAATAACATACTCATCACGAAATGAGAATCTCTGCAACCTCTTGGTCTATTTGAACACTTTTGCAGCCATAGTAAAAGGAACACCTGTGACATTAGTGAAGACGTGTAACTATCAGAATGTGTCACTAGTGAAGAATAATTGAAGGAGGCACATAGCATGAATGAAAAAAAGGTTCAAGGCTCACCTAAACTTTCAGCATGAAAATTCCTTTAGAATGATGCATGAAGCTCTAAACCTCTATCAAATCACATGTAAAACATTATCTTTGTAAAGGTCAACTTGGATAAGGTCGGACAAGGTGAAGCAGAAAAAAAAATAGCCATTTTAGTGCAGATGGTTTAGGCAAGAACTCCAAAATGGCCATTTAGCACAGTTTCTCACCATCTATTCTTAAAGTCCCCCAGTTTGTTTCAAAAGGTTTATGTTATCCATTTATTTTTCTTAATTGTGAAAAAAACTGCTCAAAAAGTGATCTCAATATCATTTCACGTTGTTGTTATAGTGGAATCTGCCATCAACTGGAATGAAAACACCAAAAACTATATCTTTATTGATATCCTCACAGTTCTTGTGCTATGTTCCTTAGAGCTGTAGCTTCACGGGATCACAGCACATCACTTAAATCTAATTTCAGCTGTTTGCAACAATATTACAATTGTCATCTGCTTTTCATTTGAAACAAACATAGTTTTGATGTAAGTTCACTCTTCAGCTGACCTTTATCAATTGTCAGTATGAAAGGACAATATTAAAAAGCACTCACTTGCTGTGGATGAGGTTATGGTCTCACTGGTTTTCACTGTTATTCCAGGTTCTCCCTGATCTCCCTTATATCCTCTGTCACCCTTAGGACCTGTGAATACAAACAAAACACATCTATCAACCTCTGAGGGCTAATCTTTCAATCTAGAAGCAACAATCTAAAAGGAAAAAAAGCATGACATTTACCAGCTGGGCCAGGCAGACCAGCAGGACCGATGGGACCTGAGGAGTTATGTTTATTAATGAACAGTTAGAGATTTGTGTTGTTGTTTAGTAATAATACTGTATGATGTGCAAAATGCTGACAACTTTACTGAAAATGTTTCAAGAGATAGACCTGATAATCCTGGAGGCCCTGCAGGGCCGGGAGGACCAGCAGGCCCAGGTGGTCCTGGGATACCAACTGAAGCAGAGCCAGCTGGAAAATGAAAGAAATCTTTAACTGTAGTCTCATCACTGTTGCTTTAAAACATCAATTCCATCAATTCTCCTTTACCTGCGTTGATGATTCTTCCTGCCTGACCAGGTTCACCTTAAACACAGAAACGCCAGTTAGAGACTGAGATTCATGCTGAAACAGGAGGTCCACAAGTTGATAGCAAATGTACCTTTAACTCCAGGTTGACCTGGATTCCCTGGTATTCCTAAGAAGATACAAGTACATGGTCAGGATTGAGACCAATGAAGTACAGAACCAAGAATCAAATAACAGTATACTTCAGAATATGTGTTGTATCTGTAGTTACCCGGTGGTCCTTGAAGTCCAGGTGTTCCTAGGGGCAGATATTATGGATATATTTTTTATCATCAACTAAAAATCATTGTTATATAGCTGAATATTCATAAAAGAGACTCTACCTGGAAGTCCAGCATCTCCAGGAGGTCCAGAAGGGCCTCGGATTCCAGGAGGTCCTGGAAGTCCTCGGTCACCTACGGGGTAAAAATAAAAATTAAATCTAGATGTGTCAAAACACCTATAAGAGAGGGTTTTTTTTTTTTTTATATATAGTATTATCATAAAGTGCATCTGTGTCAATCATAAGATTGACACTGTCCACCATGCTTCTCTGAGATTCATTACAAACTGCAAATCTTTAACCCATCATTGTATTCCAAGGTGGGATGGCCATCTTTGTGGGGTTGTTTTTTTTATACCTTTTTTTCCCTTTTTCTTTCCAAAATGTTTAACTTTCCCCTTTTGTAATTTTCCCCCTCTCTCTTTTCCTTTTTCCCTTTAATTTAAAAAGGTTTTTTCTTCCCCCTCCCCTTTCTATAAAAACTTTTAAAAAAAACTAAATTTTTTTAATTTTTTTCTTTATTTTTTAGTCTACAGAGCACTTGAAATTGCCTCCTTGAATTGTAACTGTTTTTAATTATTTTTACTGTGTTTTTTGTATAATGTCTTGTAACTTGTAACTGCTGCCTCTTGGCCAGGACTCCCTTGGAAAAGGGGCTTTTAATCTCAATGGGACTTTCCTGTAAAAATAAAGGTTAAATAAAATAAAATATAAATTTTACCTCTTGATCCTTTTGCGCCTTCTTGCCCTGAAAGTCCTGATGACAAAAACCAGAAAACTTGTTATATTGAATATAAATCCATGAGATACTGACAGTCACAAGAGGATTTACACCCAAACTCAACTACAGAGGCAGCAGCAGGATGGAGGATGTTATTTTATACTAATGACACAACCAGATTAAGATTAAGCATTTAATTCTCCATTCATTCAGAAAATATACAAAAAAACAAGACTGCTTAAAGTAATTTATGAATAAATAATAGTTTTGCTTAAAAAAAACAACTACTTTTCACTATTAAAGGTGATAGCTACAAGTTTAATTCCTCCCTGCCAGTAGGTAGTGTGTTTACACTCGCTTACTCAATTAGCATTAGCAACCTCACAGAACCAGCCTACCGTTAATTAGCATGAACAATACTTAACTTACATGTCCAAGAAGAAAGTGTCAACCTCCACAGGGCTTTTGAGCCCATTCAATCTTGTCCTGTTTCATTTTTTGTCCGCTTGAATTTGAGAAGTAAGGCAAGGCAGGTGCTATTTATTGCAAGTGAGCTACCAACTCAGGAGCTAATGCTGACGGCAAAGAATCTCAACTTTGGCATGGTAATCAGATGAAAATATTTATTTTTTGGGACCCATCAAAATGGATAAAACAATTATTTCTATGCTAAAAAAAAAAAATTGAGGGGCAAAAATAATACTTTTATTCTGCACTTCTCTAGATGTTCTCTGGACTTTTTTTTTTTTTTTTTTTATGTTTTGCTAAAAAGTTGTCGCTATCACCTTTAATAAGCCCAGTCAGGTCGTATTACAGATATAGTTCAATGTTTGGAGCAGTTTCTAGACAGCCACTGGAGATCCAGTAAATAATCTTGCACAATGACATAATCTGAAATTCTGACTTGAATAATTCTACTATTTATCCTTTAACTCACCCATGGATCCTTTGGCACCTCTCTCTCCAGCTGGTCCTGGCAGGCCTGGTAAACCAGGTTCACCTAGGAAGTGTAACATCTGGATTAGGAAACTGACTGATTCAACAGTCAAAAATGTGCTTGTCTGACATTTACAACTGCTAAATTTACCTTGGAGACCTCTGGCACCTCTTTCACCAGTTTCACCTTCAATAAAAGTATAGCTGGTTATAAACACTCACTGACTCCAAAAATCCTAAAAAAAAAAAAAACTGAAGACGTTACAACAAACCTTTGAGTCCTTGAAATCCAGCAAGCCCCCTGTCACCTGCAGAGTGGAAAGAGTAACTGTGAGCGACATGACAGAGATCTAAATATGATAATTAAACTGTGGTTTTCACTCTTTTTAGCATGTTAATCTCTGCGTAAAATCACCTTTAGCCCCAGGTATTCCTGCCTCTCCACGGAAACCCTGAGGACCAGGTTCACCTAAAAAAACAATAATTAAGGCAAAATACCACTTACAGAATATCTATGGAAATTTCAGCTTGTGCTACTAAATTTGAAACATCATGCTCTCCTACAGGAAAGATAGAAACAAACCTGGAGGCCCAAGAAGACCAGGGAGTCCCTGTGCACCTACACACAAAATAAACAACAAAATATTTGTAACATTTAGGTTATTTCACAGTAATGCAAACAAAGATAAATGTGAATTATTTTCCATAGAGGCTGGGAAATTTTCAAGACTGCAATAAAAAATTTAAACTCAAATTTGTATTATTCACGTCAATAGAGTTATTTTAGAGAAAAAAAATTTTAGTGTCATTACTGATCAAGTTCATTGCAATCAAAATTGTAAACAAACTGTAATAAAACTGTTCTTTAAGGTTTAACGAGCAGATCAATTAGTGATCATGAGGGTCTCAGAGTTGGGTATAAAAGATGCATCCACCAAAAGCTTTAAGTGCAAGCCAAAACAAGTATTTTTGCAAAGGTTTTCCTTCTTTCACCCCCCCCCCCCCCCCCCCCCTCAAAAAAAAACACATTACCAACATTTACAAATTAATTGTAGTCAACATAGAAATTAAAATTATCACCAGAACAACATGAGTTTTATGGAGACAATTGACTTTACAGAGGGTACAAGCGATAATATTTGTCTTATCATTGCTTAACCACTTGTTTTGACAATCAATGGCATTTGGCTGCTTGATGGTTCAGTGTCCAGCAACTCTTCTAAGACCACCTGCAAGTGGTCTTAGAACAGGTGTCTTTCAATTAATGTGCAGGCAAAACAGCTTCCTCAATTAAATCAGAGAAAATTATCTTGTCATTCAGAACAAACCTATATGCACAGCTCCACTACTTCATGAACTTACAGTAGCTCCTTCATTTCCTGTCTTTCATTATCGATAAACTGATTAATCCAGGTGTGTCTGATCTCAGTAACTGCCAGACTCACCTGGATTAATCAGTTTTTCCAGTAATGAGAGACAGGAAACAGAGGAGCTACCTTAAGTTCAGGAAGTAATGGAGTCGTGCAAAGAGCCCATTGTCTGATCAGAAAGTTAGTACTGACACAGCTGTCATGTCCCATTGTGATTTCAATAATCTATGCATATTATGACATCAAACCAATGAGATAGCAGCAATTGATGCAGCAGTTAAGGCTGGGCAATTAATTGAGATTAATTCAAACCGGCATTCAGAACTACTAATCGATGTCCTGCTCATGCCAATTATTTTAATTATTTCTCTTAAACATGTTTAGAAATATCCATTAAATGACCATATATCATTAAACGATGTGTGCTTCCTTTCACTTACAGTAATTAAAATCATTATCTGCCCTTCTATTGTGAAAATATTTGCAACAAAACCTTTCAGTACGCTATGAAGGCTACAAATAAACAACATTGAGATAATTGCTAAGTAATTGTAATAGAGGTAAGAAAATTATGTTCGCATTTAAACAATGAGAAAAATTATTTTTGTCAAAATATTTGAACTTTAAGCTGTGATTTCTTAAGTTGGAACATTTTCTAATTTTCTAAGAATGAGAATTGCAGATAACACTAAAGTGGCCTAAAAGCAAGCATTACTCTGACATTTCAGTTGGCATTGATGCTCAGTTTGATGTGCCCACATCAAAGGTTCAACAAAATAAAACTGATAAATGCATATACATTTGATTTTCATCATAAAATGAGGACAGTTACATGTGTGTGTGTGTGTCAATATTTGATGCTCATTTATTATAAAACTTATTAATGTGCAAATGCACAATGCATGAAAGTTTAAAGAAGCACTACAGCACTTTTAAGTGACAAGTATCCATCTTACATCCTCCCTGTACTGTGAGCTCTCTCCAGCCAATAACAGACAGTCTTATCTTGACTCTTGTCTTATCTCTTGCTCTGTCCCTTTCTCTCTTTCTTTTCCTCTCCTCTTATAATGCCGTTTTGTGTTTCTTTCCTGAATCAGTTGCAACAAGTGTGCTCAAAACAGCTGGTATGTTTATTTGTTTGTTACGATGTGACACAGTGTGTAAAGCTAATTTTGTATGCAACACAATGAAACGCCCTGAATGAAAAAGTTGTATAGTGCAGTTTCTTAGCCCCAGGATGCTGCTGGACATAATTGATGTCATTGTGCCATCAAATGAGTCCAGAATGCAGAGTTTCAAGGTCAGAAAGTTATGTAATGCGTCTTTAAAAAGGTCAAGCTAACCTTCAAGTTTAAATCAAACAGAAGTGTGGGGTGTTAATATACAAGTACATCTTAATAACCTAGTTTAAAAGTTTATTCTTTTCTATCACTAAATTAATTCAAATCCTGAAACACATCTTTATATAGAGTCATCACACACAATTTCAGTGCAGAAAATCCTTTTATTTAACATTTGTGTTAAAATTTTAATTTTCTAACATACTGAATTTTGAGTTTTCATTAGCTGTAAGTTATAATCCACAACATGAAAATAATTACAGACTTGACACATTGTATATCTGTTTGTGTGTGATGAATTTATTTATAATGGTGTTTCACTTTTTGGTTTTATTTAGTGAAAAATTCAACCTTCTAATTTATTGAGGTGCACCTTTAATAGAGAAGCGTGACTCTAAGCTGTATAGCAGAGATGTAGAAACAGCTTTTTGTTTGCTTCTCAGCAACTGAGGCTGCATTCACAAACCGCCTCTATACTGCCACCTGGTGCTTGTTTTGGTTTATGTTCAAATTTAGTAACAAACCTCCATTTTTAATTTGTCTTTCTGTTTAGATGTTTGATTTATCAACATTACTCTCACCTTTTTGTCCAGCGGGGCCAGTAGGTCCCATCGATCCGGGAGCACCAGGTTCTCCTGAAGCACCTGCAGAAAACAGAAAACCCGATAGGCTACCTACTTGTTTCTGTGACCAGACATATTTGTGTCATCTGAAAGCCTTGTCATTGCTGTGACTCTGAGCCATACCTTTTTCCCCTTTCAATCCAAATCCTGGAGGTCCTGGCTCACCTCTGGGCCCAGCTGGCCCCTCTCGGCCCCTGATACCAGGTGGCCCGTCTATTCCATGTTCACCTGATTAAACATTTATATACAGACACTCACTCACTGGGTTTTAGCTGAACTACAACATCATATTGTCCAAACCGAAGCGCTCTCTGTACCTTGGCTTCCTTTCTGTCCTTTTGGACCCTCAGGGCCAGCATGCCCCATCGCACCCGGTGGGCCTGAATTCAAAGATCACAGTCATAAAAAACACCATGGATGAACAGTACAATTAAATCAGTATTCAGTGATTTTAGTTTATTTTTTAACAATTTCCCACACAGAGCCTATAATTGATTGTTCACAACTGATGGTTCAAAACCAGCATGTCACATTGTGAAAAAAGGCCACCCAAGAACAAGAAGTCGCAACTTATCAAACTGGGGTCCTTCACACGACCACCAGGGTAAACTTAGATTCAACATGAGATCAACCCAAAATATCGCTGCAATGTATCATGAAAATGATTTAAATGATGTTGATGATTAAAGGAAAATTGCTCCTAACCTGGAGTTCCAGGAAAACCAGGTTCTCCTGGAAAAATGTGAAACAAAGTTATTCATGAGTGTGACAAAAACAAAGAACAGAATTCCAACGAGAAATCTGACAAAGATTATCGTAATAAGTCACTCAGCTTCCTGACCTTTAGACCCAGGATCCCCTGAAAAGTTGAAAAAAAAATCATTTAACATGTTTAAGCCTCAAAATGGGAAAAAATTTACATTTTAGGAAAAATGCCGTGTGTGAATTTCACCTTTAGGTCCAGGAAGTCCTCTAACTCCCCTCACAGAAGATGACAGGAAATCTGAGGCAGACAACAAAATTTCTATCAAATGAAAAGTCCTTAATGCTTAAATATCAACGAGTGAGTGAGTGTGTATGTTTACCGATGTAACTCTGCGACTGCATTTCAGATAATAACATCTGATGGATGTTTCTCTGCAGAGCGATCGTATCGATGTATCTTCCACCCCCGCTGGTCCAGATCATTGTGCCACCACTAACACCAGTACCACCAGCACTGGCAGAGCCGCCACTGAAGCTGGTGCCAGTTCCTAAAGAACCACCAGTACCACTGACACTTAAAGTGCCATTAATAACACCCTTGCCACTGGAAGTGCCACTGAAAGTTCCACTGGTGCCACTGGAAGTCCCACTGGAAGTGCCACTGAAGGTTCCACTGGTGCCACTGGAAGTCCCACTGGAAGTGCCACTGAAAGTTCCACTGGTGCCACTGGAAGTCCCACTGAAGCTTCCACTGGTGCCACCCAGTACCAGCAACTCCTCCAGCTCCGCCAGCACCAGCAGCCCCAGCACCAATGTTGATTCGTGTTCCAGAGTCTGAGCCTCCTCCACCTCCCAGGATGATTGTGGTGTCAGAACCAGTCCCGCCGCCTCCACCGTTCACGTAGGTGTTGATGTCGTTGGAAGAACCTGACAGCCGACTGATGCGAGCAGAAGCAACTGAGGCCTCGGCTTCCAGAGTTGCCACACGGTTCTTCAGCTTCCTCAAATCCTCAGCTAAAAGAAAAAGATTCTTAATGTGTAACTTGATAAACCAACACAGCAACCTCTGCAAGTTAAGAATTCACAAGGGAAACACATAGGAAAAGAAAAGGAAACTCTTCTGTCAAAATTACCATAAAGAGCTACGTTTTCATGTAGTAGAATGTATGTACAATTAAAGTAAATTCTCTCATTTCTCTTCACTGGCTTCCAACAGAAACCAGCCCCCAGCCCTCCCCCCTGATGTGAGCTGAAAAACTGCTTGACCCCTTCTGAAAGTTGTGTGGTCCAGAGCTATAAAAGAACTGTGAAATCTTTTCACATGTCTGCACAATGCCACACCAGACCAAACCACAGACTAAAAGAGGCACTGGTCTGTTTGCAGCTGGCCTGAGCAAAGCAGCGAAGCAAAGAGATCGCTGGATCCATGATTAACCACATGTGCCAGCCACATGTGACCACAGTTCGTCAAGATCAACACATCCACCTTGTCCACGTGCAGCACAAACGGACCTGAAACTGGAAGAACTATAAAGAGTAAAAGGTTTTCTTCTTTTTGTGCCAACCTTTTTTCTTTCAATTTAGATTAGGGATGGGCGATACCAAAATTTTTCCTGTCAATATGATACCAGTAGTTTATTGTACTTTTTCATCGATGCCAATATCGATACCGATACTTTTAGTCCCTTAAAAGAAAATCACATGATTATACAGTTTGCATTAATATCTTGAATGCAAGGGCAATATTAGATACAAGTAAAACTTAGAAATAAATGCTTTTAAAACAATAATAAATTATATTGATGAGTAAATTAAATAAAAAATAAGAATAAAAAAATTCTTTCAATTGTTAAATAGCCTAACTTAAGTAAAGGTTAAAATTATTTGAATTTATTCAGGAGAAAATGATCAAATATAAAATGTAATAGTAATATTATAAGTTTACCAAAACATAATGTGCAATAACCAACATTAAATCACTGAAAATTACCAAAACGTCATCATCATCACTACCAGTAGCAGCAGCATCATGACATCTGATAGGCTACCACCATCATGTGACACAGAAGCTAGAATATGGCTCACACATCATTTCATTGCCTAAAACTCTCAGAAGTGGAAACAAGGTGTATGTTTTGTATCTGTGAAGTGGTATTGCGATACTAAAAAAAGCATCGATTCTGATATTTTGTCTGGCTGGTATCGAAGTATTGACTCCAGGGTATTGATATGCCCATCCCTAATTCAGATATGCTAAATAGGATATAGTGTATGATCAGTTAGTTAACAAGTCTAAATATTTACCCTGTCAATCTACCGTACAGTAAACTAATTTGAAAGATTAGAACAATTGCCAGAAAACTAATCAGCAAATATTTAGTTTACCATTAAACTGCTGAAGTCACTGTGAATATTTCCTGGTTCCAGCATCTGTGACTATTTGCTGCATGTACACTACTCACAAAAAGTTAAGGATATTTGGCTTTTTCTACTATGTCAGAATAAATCTAAAATCCACTACAACCTTTCCAGGTGAACTGAATTAAACTTTCTCTATACTTTTCAAAGCTCATGTATATTGTTCAATGGTTAAATATTTATTCTGCATCATTCTTTTCTCAAAAAACAGAAGTTTATTATCATCTTTTTCTGAGTAGTGTATTTCTGTGCTTTTATTTCTTTATCTTTTAATATTCTACACACATCATGACAACCACAGAAATAGTTTTCAGTCTTAATCATCTTTGTCAAAAGAACAGCAGTACTTAACATAAAGTAGTTTATAGTCCCAGTTACAGCCATTAGGGCTGTTCTTGCCCAGTACCACCACATTTGGACCTGCTACCAAGTCAGCAGCCTCACTGCGGTGGTTAAGTCTCTTTCTTGGTGATGGTAACCAGGGAGGGGCCTCGATTGCCCTATCACGCTTTCCTAAAAGTCAGGAGATCAAACTGGCAACTCTCCAGTGTCCTCGTTTAACCTCTTTGTCATTTCCAGGCCTATTCTGCAGTTTAAATAGCTGCCACCTAAATCAGTCAGCCAAAGGAATGCAATCTCTTTTGTAAGACAACATTCTGAAACAGCTCAATAAGATATGTAATCACGATCTTCTAGACAGAGATTCCCACTGTCTAATTACAACCCCTCTTCTTTGCCAGTCTGAAGCCAATATCCGACTTACCTGCATACTGCTATTAATAAAAAATTTAAAATGTGACTGTTCTTACATATTAAATAGAGCTATGAGCATTAGCTATACTTTCTAGGGATACTTGAAGTTTTGTCATGTTGGAAATAATATTAATGGCATTCTTTGAAAGTAAATCTTTTGTGTGGCTGACAAGGAGAATTGTGTTTGGTGCTGGTTGTTTGTGAAGCACAGCTAAGTTTCTCACTCTTAAAGCAACATGAAGACCAAGTTTCCAATCTGATTGTAGTTATTTTTCATCAGCTGTCACAAGGAAAGAATTACATTTATGGATTATAGAAGAGAATAGCTGATAAACTGATCCTGAAGGCAAATTAATATAATGTGAAGGATCTGGAGTAAAAAGTAACATTCTCATATTTGTGTGTGTGTGTGGGTTACTAAATGCACATCTACATTAGCATCCAGCATTTTCATTTTAACATACAAGTAAATATATATACTGAAGATGTCTTTTCCAAGTTTTTGTTGCCACATTTTATCAGGGAAAAGTCTGACTGAGAAAATAAAAGTGGAGAATCTGATGTCATCAAGCAAATATTTCCAAAGCTGCTCCACAGACAATGAATGCCAGACTTTATGGGAGTGAAAGACTCCACAAAGATCAAATTTCCAGGGAGAGGATTACATTTCTATGTCTCAATGTGCTGCATGGTGAAATAATGGCGCTCACTTGCCTGTAAAAGTCAAAACACAGTTTATTGTTCCAAAAACAATCAGTTTCTTACACCTCGTGGTAGAGCAACTCCTGTCTCTCTAGACTGATTTGGTTAGAGAGATATTTAAACTGCCCTGATAAGTTTAACTCTATAAGCCAATCTTACCCAGTGCAATTAGGCCAAACAGGAGTCCCAGCAGGAGCAGGGAGAGGAGGAGCAAACCCAGCAGCCATTTCCACCAGGAGCAACACGCATCAGAGCAGCAGCAGAATCCTCCACCTCCAAAGACGCCGCTATCCCTGCGAATCTCTGAGGACAGAGAGGAGAGTCCAGTCCTCACACTTATACACTGATAAAGATTTTCCATAACATAAATGTGTTTTTTTTATATAATTATTTCTGGTTCATGTTGAAATATCTCTTTGCAATTTATGATGGATTAAAAAGTAGACAAAAATCACATTATAGCTGAGGGATCCAATATTATCTTGTTTTCTTTGACCTAAATAGAAAAAATTGACCCAAAATATTCAATATGCTTGATCATCAAAATACCCTGATTTTCAACACTGTAATAAGAGAATTTATGGCATGTTTCATTATTTCTGAAAGAAATCTATAGCTTTAATACTTAGAATGTTTTCAGATTATTTCTTTGATCATTCAGCTCTGGTCTTTATATAAATTGAGAAGTACCTGCATAGGTGGCTTTGTCTTTCATTAAAACTCCAGATGATCCATCTAATGAAGAAGCAGTTAAATGTCACTAATTAAAAGTTAGAACATATTTTTGAAGGCGTTTTTAATAGTCACTCACAGTAAGAGTTGCCTGTCTCTGTCTTCAGTGGGACAGTGTCAATGTAGCTGGAAATAAGCTTCTCCTTTTTTATTGAATCTCCTGACAGAGAACCTGGAAAATCAGACGTGCTGTCATTTTTGCAATTTCTGGTGTAAAATAAAGGGATGAAAGCAAACACAAATCAATAATGCATTAACATTTATGAGACAGAGCGGTAATACACAGTGCAGAAACTGAGAGGGAGATGAAAAGAGGAAACATGACAGGAAAAAGAACATAAAGAAAATGTAAAAAAAAAAAAAAAAAAAAAGAAAAAAAAAGAAAATAGATCAAATAGATGATCCAGGGAGGCCAAAATTGTAAATGAAATAACTAGTGGTGGGACTTTAACCCATTACTTGAACTTAGTTGATTGCGTAAAATCAATTACAAATTAATGCGTTAGAAAATTAACACATTTAATCACAGTTCGCATTGGAAGCAACGAAGAATGTTTGCCAGTGCTGATTTCCTGGTACATTGACTACACTGAGGCAGACGGCAGAACACTGCAACTTTGTCGCTATATCTAGCGAGTTTTCAGACCCCTCTAACAACTTTTGTCACAAAGTGACTAGCGACCAATCTAATAACGTTTTTTAGTGTTACTTGATACTCATAGAAACATGCATGAAAGAACGTATTGTTAATATTTTTTGAGGTGTGGATGCTGGCGCAGGCCCCTCCCTTGTCCCCAAACAAACTAGAGACTGCAGGGCACACAAGTTTCCAGCTGCAGTCAGAGCAGAAGATAATTACCTTTGCTACCTGAACCAGATTGTCAATGAAACTAAAGCTTCCACAGATCAACAGATGTTAATGCCTCTTAATAAAGAATGTGGACAGAAACATTTTACAAGTACTGGAACATGTTGTACTCTTGATCAGAGAACACATGGCGCTGTTAGTTGAAGTAGCCTACCTAAAATAGTTCTTTAACTTTAGATTTGTTCAATTTTGGCTAGAGATATTTTCTATTTCTTTTTCCACTTTTTTTTAAAAAAAAAAAATACAATTAAATGTAATTTTCAAATATTAATAGAGTTTGAGTTTACAATATCAAAGGTGAGGGATAATTCCTCCCCGCCATCAGGTGGAGCACTCACATTTGCTTACTCAATTAGCATTAGCAACATTACAGAACCCCTGACTGTCAGCAAATGTTTAACTTACATGTCCTGGAGAAAAGTAGCAACCTTCATGGGGCTTTTGAGTCCCTTTGCTACCTTCACCCTTATCCTGTTTAATTTTTTTTTCCACTTGAATTTGAAAAATGTGGTGCAAGAAAGATGCTATTTTTGCATAGAGTAATTGAGCTAGCAACTCCTGAGCTAATGCTAATGGCGCAGAATCCTTTAGTGTAGAGATTGGCATGGTAATCAGATGTGAATATTATAGTACATAAGATTATTTATTATATCTTTCAGACTTATCAAAAAACAAAAAAAAAGTTTTAAATTCAATAAAAAATTTTCATTGAAATTAATACTTTTATTCTGCACCCCTCTAGACATTCTGTGGATGTATCATTTTTGAAAATGTTATTGTTTTGATGGAACAGTTGCAGCTATCACCTTTAATGTCTGTGTAAATTTGATTCAGTCGTACATTAAACCTCATTTAAATTTAATTAAAAAAGGTTTTGGAGCAATTGTTGTTATGTGATTAAGATACGATAAATCAAGATTAACTAATTACAAAGCATTTCATCAATTAGATTTTTTTTTTTATCGAGTCCCACCCCTAAAACAAACCTTGATAATGAGGTTATAGTCTGTATTTTGGCAAAGTAATGTTTTATATTTCTTATTACTAATGTGACATAACTGAGCTAGCATTACTGTAACATTATAATAAGATTACATTAGATGCTTACCAATGTCATGTTTTGGTGTAAATGTGGTTTGATACTTGTTAATGTCTTAACTAAGTCTTTATCCATTTCTCCCACCATTTTTGTTACCCTCATGAGATTTTACAACAATGTGAAGAAAAAGAGCTTAGGAAGAGTCAAGAGAAGGTAATATTCTTGCCTAAAAAGAAAGAGAAACTTTTCGTTTGTCCAGAAGGAGGCAGTAAGTTTGTTTCTCACCTCCTCCCACATGAACACCGCTGCTGCTGGTGAACTGCTTCCCACTGTCTTTGGCCAAAATGAGAGTTTCTGTGTCCCTCTTGGCTTGAACGTTCTCCTTTTCAGAGGCCATAAACTTATAGTCTCTCTTATAAGCATCATCAGTTTGGGATCTCGTGGCTGACAGGAAAAAAAAACCATCAGCTGGAATTTGTTGTTTGCTTTTAGACACTTGTTTTACAGCTTTTTATCAAAAAAAAGGAAAATGAGTCTGCTCCAGACTTACTTGTAGAGACTCCAGTGCTGATAACACCTGTCCCATTTGAGACATTTTTCTGAACACCATAACCTGTAAAAAAAAAAAAAAAAAATCCAAATAAATAAGCTGTTCTGCAATGTTGCAGCACCAAAAGTATTTGATACCGTCCAGACTTGCTGTCGTACCTCCGAGGCTGGCATTTATGTTGGCGCCACTGGTGGTGAGCACACCGCCAGAGGTGGGTGCCAGATTATTCTGAAACCCATAAACTGTAAACAGAGATGCAGGAATTTGATTACTTAATATAAAGTCATTTACATAAAAAAAAACACTTTTTCAACAAGCAAAAAAGAAGAGAAAATTAAAAACAAGAGAAAAAGCAAAAAACTATTCTCAGGTAATGGACATTAAAATGTAGAAAAATAAACTTTTAAAGGTAAACGACTGTTTCTTGAGTGTTTCAGATACAATTAGAATGACATTTTTAATTTTATGTAGAAAATATGCTTAGATAACTCAGAAGTAACTTTTTTCTTGATCTTTTTGTGTGCTTCAGCAAGCAGATATTATTTTAGCAAAGTATTTTGATGTTATAGTGTAATTGTTTGAGAAAATTTGTACTTCATTACTTCTGTTTCTACTGTTTCCTCAGAAAACAAGAAAAGGCTAAATAATCCAAGTATCTAATATCATAATCAATCTTTAAATCCTTACATCTTCACCACAGGAACAACTGCAGAGTGCAGTGTCATGTGTTGACATGTTACAACCAACCTGGTGTTCTACTTTATTCAAGTCAAAGAAGAACAAAAAATCATATTACAGTATGTTGAAGGTAAAAGGTAGCAATGAATGGTTTTGTCAGACAAATATTGAGAGATATTCAATTTGTGGTGAAAAACAGTAAAATCTATTCCTTCCATCACATTTATATTATAATCTGCCTATTTACTTTATTGCATGTTACTCTGTCACTCCTATTCTAGATTTGCATGTTGGAGGGTAACCCTGGTACCTCAGGGCTACAAGGGTTATAAATACTTTTGGTTTTAGGAAGATTTTTTAAAAGTTTCTGGTTGTCTGTGGTAATAGCTCTCATTATGACTTACACTTTTACAAACATTTTCATTTATTCATGAGATGCTCATGTGTTTGTGTTATATTCTATAGCTATTTGGGAATGTTAGGTCTCACCTGACAGTGATGTGGGACTGAGCGGCAGGGAGCCTCCCGGCATGTTGTTAGTGCCAACCTGGCTGGCCTGGTAGGAGTAGCCGCTGGTGTTGCCAGCGACAACCGTTGTAGAGGAAGAGGGCAGTGTGGAAGTGGACCAGGAGAAAGCAGGAAATGCAGAGTCCAGTGTGTCATACTGGCCTGATCTCACACTGGTGCTGTACTGGCTTGACTTTAGACCAGTATCATATTGCCCTGATTTGAGACTCATATCATAGTGCCCTGATTTCAGACCAGTGTCATACTGACCTGATTTCAGACTACCAGCATACTGGCTTGATTTAACACCAGTATCATACTGGCCTGAGATCATCGTGATATCATATTGGCCTGTTTGGACACCAGTATCACGGTGCCCAGTTGTCAGGCTTGTATCATACAGACCAGATATATCAATGGTGTTGAACCCGGCTGATCGACCACTAGAGCCATATAAAGTTGATGCTGTTGGCGATAAAAAGACACAAAGATAAAAATCAATAAATTATCCCTTGTTTCATTCGTGTCAAAAATTGGAGCTAATATAGTGTTTTTATAAAGACTAAATATCCAGGTCAGTCAGCAGCAATGATAGCCACAATCTGTAACAATATATATATACTGTGTATATTTAAACATATATATGTATATATATATATACATATATATATATAAATATATTGTGTATATATCTACATTTCCTAAAGATCTATTGTTAGATCACTTCTACAGAAAGTATGTCACAGAACCATATGCTTAGCAATGGCAGTGCAACACATGAGAATCCTCTGAGACTGCATGAAACCATCTGGGACGGAGACAAAGTGTCTATGAATGTCCAGTATGTTAATGTCTGTGAGTCTAGGACTGTAACAGAATATACCTGACTGAGTGGCCACCGAGATGGTCTTCGTCTCCACACCGGCCTTTTTAGGCACAGGCAGGGTGATGGAGGCGCTTGAGGAGCGAGTGGGGCTGACGCTGCTGGAGCGCCCCTTCAGCAGCTTCTTCACGTCATCTAATTCTGCCCCTGCAAAAACCAACCACACAGGCAATGCTTACCAAAGTCAAACAACTGAAAGGAGCATGAAGCAAACCAAGTAACAAACATTGGAGCGGTGTTGCATTGCAAATGTGCGAGCATTTTTCCATGTTTAAACATAGACGCTGTATGCAGTGGTGCTTCAAAGTTTTCATACCCTCCTATTAAAGACAGGAAAAAATCAGCTGTCAGTGAAATAAGATGAAACTGACAAAAGTGATAATAAACAGAAATTTTGTGAAAATCATGACACTGATTTTGACTTGTGGTTCAACAGAAACATCAAAAACAAACAAACAAACTTGATGGGGCTCCTGAACTAATGTTCTGTTGAGCAATACTTTGAGGCAATCACTGCAATCAGGGGTTTTATGTAAAGTTCAATAAGACTTCTGCACCTAATTTGGTCCACTGTTCATGAGTAAGGCGCTCTAATTTGCCTGGGACAGTTTTTTTGTTTGTTTGTTTTCTTAAACCACACTTAAAAATCAATATTTCACTTTACTCACTTATAATTTAGTAAAATTTTAATGTATTATCACTTTTTTCAGTCTCTTGTTATTTGAATTACTATTGTGAATTTAGCCTTTTCTTTATTGGGAGGGTATGTAAATGAGAAAAATGAAACTTGAAAAACATGTTTTGCTGGTGAGTTAGCTCTTTTGCAAATTAGTTGTGTCAGTGTTCATATTAAAGTCATTCACTCATTCATTATCTTTATTTCAATGGGTGATTCAGAAAATCACCCGTTAGTCACATTTAATTACTAAATGTGAGTAATTAAAGGGCATTTATAAGAGTCAAAATCTAAAATGATAGTTACCAAAATATGGCAAGCAAGTTAGCTTTAGCACACATTTAATTCAAGTGGTTTGTATTTCTTGTGTTCAGTTCCTTTTTTAAAATTAAATCGTCCTTTTTTTTTACTTTAGAATACTGAACTGTTCTGCCGCCAACTATAGGCCACAGGCTATAAATAATATGCATGACTTAACCTAATTAAAACCAGATGCTTTCTGTAGAACAAACTTGATTGTCAATATTAACTATTTTCTGACAATAGTTTTATATTCCTTTGTGAATTAAAGTGATCTTACAGTGAAAAAGAAACAGAAATTTTTTTAAGAGCTCACTGGAGGACACACAACTGCAAACATTCAACTTTACATATTTATACAGCAGTCCCAGTCAAAAGTTTGAATGCACTTTCCCATTAAATCCAGTGGGTACATGTGCCCAAACTTTTAACTGGTGTATAAACTTTATCTGTTGTTTGTTTATTGTTCTCAAGCTGCACTCTCCTTTTCTTTTTTCTCCTTTTTTTTTTTTTTTTTCTTTTCAAGAACAGACAAAAGCATTTCTTCTACCAATACAAAACAACACAACATCCCAGTCTGAAACCTAACTTCAGGGGGTATTTGCAGAAACTGTTATATAAAGTCAATTAAATAACAGCAGTTAGTGTATTAAAGCAACAGGGGGAGCAATCATCATCTGTTCAACTCTGCCTTTCCAATATTTTGCTACAAAAACAGGAGTGACTCATGTGTGCCATTGCTTGCACCACAACTCTGCCCTTTAACTTGTTCTCCACATGGTCTGAAAGCAGATAAATGCCTGATTGTCCGTTCGAACCGCACCCCTTTTCTTTTTGCTGATATATGACTTCTGTTTGAGAAACTGTCCAACAGCACATGTGTTACTAATTGAAATTTCAAGGAATGTGAGAGGTGGAATGAGGTCTGTCATAGGCACAGTTTTGAGCCAAAGTGTTTGACAGCAGCATAATTCAAAAAACACTCATCCAGCAGGAAAATCTTCCACAATCTGTGTAGCTCTTTGAATGAACACTCAAAACCTTTGCTGCTTTATAAGTTATTGCGTAACGACAGCAAAAGGATCAGTGTCTCCAGTGGTCTTACATCTTCCGGCAGTGGGGGAGGCACTTTGTAATCTGACTCTGATCTCACTCTCTGGAAAAAATCACAACACACAATGGAGAAAGGAATCCTGATTTAATGAGAAAAAAAAAAGTAAGCCAGGACAACTCAGTTTGATGGTGCAGAAATAATGAGGAAAGGACAAGAACAATTATTCTCTACCTCTGCTTTCGCTCCTCCCTCTAGAGGTGCTGGAGCCTGAAGAGGAAACCAGACAAAGAAAAAAAGAAACTTGAAAACATTCATCTTTAGGGTAAAGGTGGAGATATTCTGAGCAATGATAAAGTATATGATCTTATACAGCTGTTCTCACTCACAGTAGTTTCCATAATCTTTGCGTGTAAGTTCTGGTGAGGAGTTAGCACTGGAACTTCCTAGAATAAAACACAATAGTTGAGCAGAAATATAAACTGCACCCTTGAGTTGGGTCAGTTTCCTTCACTCTTTTTTCCAAGGTTCTTTTTCAGGCACCACAGATGCCAAGTGCTTTTATTAACAGGATCTCACCATCGTAACCTCCTGAGCGGCTGGATATGGTCTTCCTCTCCCGGAAAGCTGGCGACAGGCCTCCTGATAAGCCAGCAGTCTGCCCTCTCCTGCCACCGCTGGAGCTGGACCGAACCTTTGACACAGAACTCACGAGATAACTTCCCCCGCCGCTTCCTCCTCCTCCACTTCCATACCCCTCACCATCGATGTAGCTCCCCCCGCCCTCGCCTCCTCCTGAGGAGTCTCCTCCCAGGTAGATTCCCGAGGAGGAGCTGTAGCTACTGGCGTTCACACCTGTAGAGGCTGGAGATGCCACGCAAAAACATAAACAAAAGAAAAATACATTTTCTTTAAACTCAACCAGACTTCAGAAGAAGTAACTTAGTACTTTTCTTCAGGTGCACATTTGACAGGGAATTATCTAACATGAATATTTCTTACTTATTCTGTGTTTTAGGGTTGCGTCTTATACATTTTAGAGCTTGTTTCAAAAGTTATATCACATGAAAGATTATGAAAACTAAACTTAACAAAAAGTCATTACAGCTTGTTGTAAAGCTTTATCCTAATAGCAGATATCTTTTTTTAAAATAGAAAATTATGTTATTGAATGATAATAAAGCTCAAAATACTGTACTGACAATTTCCACGCACAGTTGTGCATATTAACTTGGTTCCGTTATTTAAATACAAACTGATTTCAGAGCATTTTTAATGGGAAACAGCTTAATTTAAATAATTATAAATGTTGAAAAACTTTACCATAAATAGTTAATGTTATGCTTAACCTACATACAAACAGAGTTCAAGTTCAAGTTCAGGTTTATTTGTATAGCACGCTTACAACGACCGTGGTCGCACAAAGTGCCTCACAGAGATATAAAAAGTACCCAAACAAATAAATGAAACACAAACACTGATGTAAGCACATTAACACTTAAGCATACTTACACATTCACACCTACTGTGTGGTAAAAAATACTCAAATACACACAAACACTGGTGTACTTGAGTCTCTCAAGGTAAAATTTAAAAATACATAGAATGATCACAATGAATAAATAAAATAAGGCCAAATTAGAAGATAAAAACTCGAGACCAAATAAATACTTAAAAGAATAAAAAGTACAAAGTATGAATGAGCACCTGAACTAGAAATTAAAAGCAAGAGCAAAGAAATATGTTTTCAGTTAAGTTTTAAAAGCTTGGACAGACTGGGCACTCCTAATAAGTAGCGGCAGCCTGTTCCTCAATTTCGGGGCCATCACCGAGAAGGCTCTATCGCCTCGAGAGGAACTGAGAAGAGGACCTCAGAATCTAATAAATGAGCCCCCAAAATGGGTCAACAACTAATTTTCATATTAATAAAGCTTTAAATAGTCAAACATGAGGATTAGATTATAAAAACAAATCTAATATTGACATTTGATCTTGGCAACTTATAAAATTACTTAATTTTTGGTATAAATCAGGATATGTAACATTAATACGTGTAGATATTTTTTAGAATTATATTAAATTTTTCTCCACTTAGATGTTGGGAAGCAGAAACATAGAGTTAAATGAAAAGATTTCAGTGAAGCAAGGTACAAAAACTTTGATTTGCACTCCCACTTCATCTCTAGCACCTTAACAAGATACCACAGTAGCACGCTGAGTAAACTTTAGTCCATCAGATATAATCCAGAGTACATTTACAGCATCTGACTCAGCGTGTAACGGATTATCTCTATCATATAACATTACTGCTTTAAAATACTTTCTCTCCTCCTGTCTGGAGGAGTCTAGAAACTTCTCAGATGCACACACCCAGAAATCTTTCTTTCTACTGGGGGGTTAAAAATAGACTATAACATCCCCAAAACTTTGTCCGAAGACAAACCCACAACTTCCCGGTTTTTGGGGAGTGGAAAGTTGCTCTCACATGAAGAGAAGTAAGTTCCACTGCTGTTCTGGGTTAAGACATTCTTCTCCAAGCCCAGCCCTCCAGCACCGCTGGACATATTCCTGTGACTTGATCCACTGGTTCCCTCTAGCAACGAGAAGACACACAGCAAAACAAGGAGAAGCTGTTACTCACTGGGTACTTCCTTTAGAGCTGCTCTGCTATAATTATTGTATTATGTTTTTAGTTTACACTAACAACAATTAGGACAAGCATGACTGAGAAGAAAGAGACTCACTTGGTGGGAGAGAAGTCAGTCTGGTTGTGGACGTTATGGTTTCTGTCACAACTGATAAAAGACAGACAATTATTCCTGTGTGCTTTATGTTTACATTAATCTCTGTATCATCCTACCTTACTTGGACATGTATTTGAAAACCCTCTGAATCATTTTTCAACCGGTCAAGATTTGAATTAACACCCCACCGTCACCCGCTAACTAAGAAAGCAGTTTCATGCAACAACTATGATGACGTGATTCAACAATGTGTTCAGGCTCCTTTATGGGACACTTATGTGATCAGTGTTTGCAGTGTTCGGTCGGAGTTTATTCTCCTCCAACTGGAGGACCCTCTAACGATTCATCTGACCTCCTTCATCTCAAGTTTATCAGTTTATTAGAAATCTATTAAGGCAGATTTAGGAAGATAAACAGATAATCTATCATAGCTTTGTTTGTTAGTGACTTCTTTAACTGTGAGAAAACAAAAGCGCCTCATAAATGACTTTGAATTGTTCATTGCAATTAACGACTGACAAAAGGAAAAAGAGGTTAGATGGCAAGATTGCTGTTCTCGCAAGGCAAAAGCATGAAATGACAGCTGAGTCACCTCCATGCACCATTTAGAAAAGTTAGTGTGAGTCGATCTTTGTGCAGTCTGGACCTTTATCTTTCCCCATTTCTGCCTCCCCAAGTCGACATCTGGCTCTAGAGGTGGTGGGTGTCATGCTTAAGAGCTTGCAAGGGTCTGCGTGACTCAAAAGCTGTCACCAGTATGTGTGGCTCTGTGGTGACCCCCCACCCAGTTTCCAGCATTTCACTGTGGATGCAGATGTTTTGTGCACACGAACAGATCCAGTATGTCTCTGCTGCCTGCACTTGCTTGTGTGCACATGCACAACGCAATCCAATCAAACTACATGTCTCATGGTAAATATGGGCAGGAAGTATGAAGTTTTTACTTTAAACTGCCCAAAAAGAATTCATCATGTAGGGTTTGTGTGAATTATGGATGCAGATAATGGATTGCAAACACCCTTTTTTGTACCAGGTGGCATCTTATTCTCCAGCTGTTGTATTTTAACTGGCTTCTGTTATAGATTATTCCAACCATTTCTATTCTGTCTCCTCACTGCCGTCCTCCTTCTCATCTGCTCTCCTTCCTTTTAGGGATTTCTATTAGTTTCAGATTCAAGGCTAAACCTGATCATGCATCTGCTGCTCCTGCTCTTCAGCTCTAGAAAAACACCTCACAAAATCGGGCTGGAATCAGTGCAAAAGAAGAAACTTACAACTTTTTTCTTCTTTTAAATACACAATCTTTCAATGATCATGCCTGCCTTTTAAAAGCATATTGTAACAACTGGTCTGAAAAATGCCATCTAAATAAAATTTACAAGCTTTCTTTTAGAGGTGGCACATAAAACAAGCAGGCTGAGAGGCTGATTATATGTTTCTCACAGTTAGCATCAAACATATAATCAGGCTTTGCTTGACCTCTCCAGCTATGGCTGTGGTAGGAGTCTTCAGAACCTGATGAGCTGCTTTGACATTGCTACTGGAAAATACCGAAGGAAGACCCGTGGACTTGCACACTGTGAGGTGCAAACTGAGACATTGAAGGCATGTACGTTAGTAAGAGAGACAAAACCACCACCAAGGTAAAGGACTTAAATTATCACATGCAAACTAAATATGTTTTATACTTAATAATGTTAAGGTTTATTTCTGCGGATTATGGCAGAGAAAGATATCATTTTAGACAGCGCTGGGCTTTTTCTAGTGTTTTTTAAGCTTTGGTCCCTAAATATAAATTCACCACTGATGTTTCAGTGGCGACTCTCTTGGTTAAAGCCCTTCACTTCATCTGTACAAGTCTGAAACACTTCCTTCTTTTTTTCTTTTTTTTTGTGTGTGTAAATTTGGTGTCCGAATCCTCTGTGGTGCCTTTGTCTGTCTGCAATTTGAAAACTCAGCAAATATCTCAAGAAATCTCACCCTTTTCTCCCGAGAAATCCATGTGTCTTGTTAACTCGTCCATCCCATCTTATCTGGTGTGATGATAATGAAAGTAGTAAATTTTTTACCAAAAAAATCACCATGGTTATGCATATTTTGTGTCAGCTGTTTATCCTTAAACTGTGAAAAATGTGCATTTTAAAAACTGTTTGATGGAGAACAAGCAAAGAGCTGTGTCCAAATGTTTTGGGGTTACAGACCGAGCCTCTTGTTTACTGCGCTAAACTGAAAATTCATCCCTGACACAAAAAAATGTCACCGCATTAGTCACATGATCATCTTTTAAAGACCACAATCTAATGCTTCACTTGGACCTCAGCCCCTAGTGACCTTTCTAGTCAGTTTTCCATCAACAAGCTCAGCTATTCCAAACTAGCTTTCCTTACACATTTAACTTTCCTGTCAACAGTGCAAACCACAATAAAGCCATAAAGGGTGATCTATAGATTTCAGCAGGCTTTGTGTTTTCGTTTTGTGTCTTTGGAGATCAAAATAACAAAGGGACAAAAGGAGGCACAGCTCTGAAATGACCACGCTCTCACCACACCCTGCCAGGAAGGATATTTTATCAGCTTATGCATCAACTACTCCATTTAACATTTTAGAAATAAAGCAGAGATACAAAGTTCCTTATTTCTGACCTGTGAATGTAACACAGGTGAGATCTTTTACTCTTCAGCTGTGGGAGAAGTAAAAGTGAAAACTAATATTCTCAAATAAATCAGCCCCTTTCAATCATCTCATTAAGGCTTCTACAAAGTGAGCCAGCTTGATATAGTTTGTAAACTGATCTCAACTGCAATTATCAAGGGTTGAAGACAAATAAAGCCACAAGTATCCTGCAGTATATTTAGATGGATGTAAATAGCACAGCAAAAGTAGGTGTAAAAGTACCCAGAGAAAAATGATCCCAAAAAAAACCCCAGCTGAATTTAACAGACAAGCCGAGAAACACTTGTAGATGATGAATGCAGTGAACTTTAAAGCGATCCCAAAGTACTAAAACCAACTTGACAGCCCATCTCCAAACTCCCAGAGCGCAGTTTGTTGACGCAGACGCATCAGCCAGGTGCAAAGAAATATCCGCAACATCCGGCAAGCAACACTTTCACCAAGAAAAAGGGGGTTTAAAAGGGTCTCCACGTTGTCCCAAAAACAGTGCAGCGTATAGTATTCAGAACCCATACCTTCTGCCAGCTCGAGCAATTATCAATCTGCTTCTTCTTTGGGATGGAGCGACTGCTTCCCGGCTGGAACAATGCGTAAATGTGAGGCTGACGCGCAGAGCGTGCAGGGGGATGTTCTCCTAGTCGCTGCTTCTTTTGTGCCTTTTCGCTCAACTTTCCCAAGCGAGTCAAAACAGAGATTTGGGCTCCGGTCCCAGCCGCGCCCTTCAGAGCTGCAACTTGGCAGGCAGGTGTGGCAGACGGGAAGAAAAGACGAATATAAAAAAGAAAGCAGCCTGAAGGAATCAATCAAGTTGTCATTGTCGGCCCTGCAGGCACAGATAGTCGAATAAGAAAGTGATGAACTCCCACGACTTGCTGCTGCTGGTGGGGGTGTTGCTCTCTGCGTCAGGTCTTTTCCCTCTTTTTTTTAACGGACAAAGTTTGGGAGGAGGTGGGAAAGGGGTAATCTGGGAGGTAGGATTTCTTTCTTTCTTTTTTTTTTTTTTTTTTCTTTCTTTCTTTCTTTCTTTCTTTCTTTCTTTCTTTCTCTTTCTTTCTTACTATTATCATTTATATTTAAATGTTCCTTCTTTTGAATTGGACTGCAACCATTTCTGTTTCTGTTGATCTATTGTGTGCAATAAATCCATTTTGGTGCAGCTGGAACACATTTGGTGCACATATTGATTCAATATGTGCACCAAAGTCCTGAAAGCAAACCAGTTATGGTTTCAACCAGTGTATCATTATATAACTGGACAGCATGCATGTGCACATGCTGCAGGATCAGTTTCTTTTTTTTTCTCCGTTTAGTTCTTCTGATTAGGAGTTTGGATACTTTCATGTGATGCTTCTTATATTCTTCTGAAGCTTCAGTATGATTTTTTTTTTTTCTCACCACAAGCACACTCCCAGATGAGAGGATATAATAACTGTTTTTAACTCTGTGATCATAATAAAAGCTGCCAATCCGCTCATCAACATTTATCCACTTTTGAGACAGATTAGATGCTTTATTTTCTCCACTGGCAGCCGCAGGCGTCCGCAGCTTCCCTCACCTACCACACCCTATGTAGACATCCACCCACCCTGCATGACTCACAGCCAGTATGACTCTAATCTGCTCAAATGATGGAAAACAAATGGCCCCAAGGACAGAGTATTGGAGGGGGAGCTGCCTCACTCACATATATGTGTGAGTTTGAATATTGCCAGATCTTAACGGAAAGCATCAGATTCCAGGACGGCACAAAAACAAGAACAGGAGCTGACTGGCTTGTGCTGCCTTTTTTTAGAAAACTCCTGTTTGTGTTGAGGACAACAGCTTCTCCAGATAATGATTTCCGCAGAACAAAAAGGCCGCAGCTTCGGAAGAGTTTACACTGAGTTCAACAGAAGAATGTTCCCTAGAAAAACTCTTGGTCATCACTCAAAATAATGAGACATGATACATGTGAGTCAGTGTGAATCTTGACAGTAGAGCGTTATAAAGAAACCATCTGTTTTCCGAAGATAAACTTGACACCACAGTCATTTTGGAAGGACAAAATCTCTTCAGAGAACAAGAAAATTAGATTTAATTCATTTGCGCATTTGCAGTGTCATAACTGAGAACTCCACTGCAGACCAGCTTAGAAAACGTCAAAATGTTCGGAGTTTGATACCAACAGTGCAGAAAACTGATTAATGGTGCAATGAAAAACTGACGAAGTTAACAGAAAATACATGTGGACTCTTCCAAATTCTACAGTCAGCAGATTATTAGCATTTTCAACTATTCAGAAAGACCAGATAAAGTGGTGTCAGGTGAAGGTGCCAGGATTGGATATAAAAGGAGCATCCACCAAAGGAAACGTCTTTCCAACGAAGGTTGGGTTGTGGCTCATGACTTTGTGACAAATTCATTCAGAAAACTGTGGATAAGTTCTTTTGTCTGTTTTTTGTCTGTTTTCTTTTTTTCTAAAATAAAAAAGAAAGAATTTTTCAAAATAGTCAGCAGAATTGCCTCATCGCAAGGATTTTTTTTTTTTTTAACCTCAGCTGGTTTCTGTGGAGTTCGCATGGAAACATGCATGGATTCTCTCTGGGTACTCCTCCAGGCCAAAAACATGCATGTTAGATTAAACAGTGTCTCTAAATCCTCCCCAGAATATCTGTGTTGACTCTGTGATGGACTATCCATCGTGTACCCTGCCTCTCAGCTGATAGCTGCTGGGATAATCCCCCTCCTGCGACCCCACATGGATGGATCTTCAAAGCAAGACTGCAAAGCACTTTGAGCTGGGATGACTGATCCTCAAGCTCTCACATTGTACTGCATAAGAAACTGGCATGCCACCATGATCAATTGTCAAACTGTCTAGAATGTGCTTTGGAAAGCTATCTTTATTAAACAAAGTTTGCAACTGCATACAGAAATCTAACCTGAAGTGGAATGAACAAGCCATAAATCAGCCCTGTGCAAAAATGCCACTCAGTTTTCTGGACACAATCTTGTTTCAGATGAGCTGAAAAACAACAGATAAGTGTTTTGTGATCAGAGAAAAGTGGGGGGAAAAACTCTTGCCTGATTCCACATGTCAAAAATGAGAAAGACCATCCAGGCTTTTATCAGTGAAAAATGGCCAGAATATGCGCTGACATGGGGTTACATTAGTGTCGGTGGCATGCATGTTGCATATGTGCGAGTGTGTCTTTGATGTGTGAGTATATGGTGGAATTTAGGAGAAATATGCACTGAAACATCAAGGCAACATCTTTTTCTGAAAGACCAAACCCCACTGTTGTTTCAGCAGGAGTGTGTCGGACCCTTTTCTCTAAGACTTCATAAACAGAGTGTGTGTATTTGACTGGCTGACCCATGATCCAAATCTGCCTTCCATTGAAAATGTATGAGGCATCATGAAGGGAAGAACTGCAAAACAACCGCAGAGATGAGCAGCTGTAAATTTGTATATAATAAAAATAGATATGATTCCTTTAAAAAAAGAAAGAAAAGAAAACTGAACTGAGTAGTATCCACAAATCTTCTATTTATTTATATTCAAGATTTTAATTGCCTTTGAAAAGAAAATCCCCCAACTCTACTGGAAATAGGCTTTGGATATTAAGGGAGAGCAAACTTTGGTTCATCTTTTCCCATGCGTCATACTTTCTTTAGTTTAAGCTGATAAACCTCTCTGGTAAAACAAATACACTCCAGGAGGGCACTGCTGTGTATCCTTGGCTCAGAGAAAGCACAGGCAGGTCCTGAGGTGTGCTTATAATTTATTTTTAAACCTTGTTGTAAGTCTAGCTTGTTCTCACTTAACATAACCTGGAGCCAGAGCAGTTAGATTGGAAAAATAAAAAATAAAAAAATGGTTCTTGATTTTTTCATTGGCCACTTTCCTGCAGAAAATACCTCAAAACACAAACTGTCCTTTTAGCTTTTTTTTAGTCAAGAATTAAGTGAAAATGTTTTTGGGGTTTGTATTTATTTGTTTTAACGCTGCATTTATTAAACTTTACAACAGGCTAATTGAGAAAATAAGTCAAATCGTGGAAAATTAAATTGTCTGTTGCAGCCTGAGTAACAGGAGCATTAAAACACCTTTGGCACAGGAGCTTCAGCTCAAAGAGAACCACCTGTGTGGCTTCGTGCGAAGACTGCTTTCCAAAATGAAAAGATTACTTTTTGTGAAAGAAGTATCAGTTTTTACTTATGTTCTCATCATGATAAGTCAGCTCCTTGAATGTGAGAGAAGACACAGTCAGGGTTTTTAATTTCTAAAAATAATTTGGAGAAACAACAATCATCCAGTTGGCTCAACCATTATTAGGCCAAAAGTCAAACTGTTACTTTTAAACCACTTTATTTTAAGCTCCAGTTTACAAGCTCTTTTGCGCAGCACACATTTTGCTATCTCATAGGAGCGAGAAGAACAAGAATAAATCATGCAGTTCAGCTCCAAGAGTACATTAATAACACCTGTATTTTCCTTCAATGGCATGTCCACATGTCTGCTGAGGAAAAATATCCGTTACGAAAGACTCCAAGTGGCTGAAAAAAAACAAAAGTTCACTGCACGTCAACTGGTTTTTGTGATTAGACAGGAATGTGCACCACTGAAAACATTATCATCATAAAGCAGGTGATGCAGGCTATTATTAGTAATGTGTCTTGCAGACAGTCCTTATACTGAACTTCACTTTACTCAGTTTTATGCTGCTTATGTAAACCTGGAAGATAAGAAAGTGTTAACAGATGAGTTGCTTTGGCACCATATAAGAGGGGCCTTCAGTGTGATGACAGCAGGTATGGAGTCAAATCAAAACAACCTGCTTATCTTAAATAATAATAATAAAGAGTACCAGACAAGTGGCATTGCTGTAATCTGTGTTTCTGTAACTGTGAAACGTTGAATAAAGTTTTTCTTCCAAAATACTGCAAACTTTTCTTAGCGACGTGAAGAGGACTATACAGTAATATCTTCCTGCTAAGCCATGTGAGCATCTTAAAAGGAGTAAGTAATCTGAACAAACCCGACGTGAAGACATTTATGAGTCCCAAATTGTGTAGCTCTATTTGATGAAAGATCTGGCACCCTCAGTGTCTCACATAGACTCTAGATTCTATAAGCCCATACCAATTGCTTCAAGTATATTGCTGAGGAGGAGCAAAGTATTTTATGTGAAGTTTCAAAGAAAAAAAAATCACAGTAAATTGCTTTCTGACTCACACATATAATTATATTCAACACAGAGCTCGGCAAGATTCATTCGAATAAAATGTAAAAAATCCCCAGTTGCCTGAGGTGTGTAATATCACACGGCCAAATGCTGATGTTCAAGTCCAGGCAGTATCACATTTTGTTTTATTTTTTAACACTTTTCTACTCATAGCTAGCAGCACCCATAAAAAGGAAAGCTGTCCCACTAAAGTGGGAAGACAAACTCAACTGTGGGATTTATAAATAACTCTTTAAAAGAGATGAATCAGCTAAAGAAAAGAGGTGAATCACAGCATGAGTCAAGCCTGGTAACAAGGCCAACAATAACAGAAAACACGTCCACAAGCACGAAAAAAAAAAATCACCTTTACTTTACTTTCCACTACATTTGAGTGTTAAAGTTTCTCATTGTTTTTTTTTTTTTCATCTTTTCTTTTTTCATTGATACATTAAAACTAGCACTCTTTTGATTAAGTTACACTGTAACATCTTTTTTAAAAAATCTCTAATAAGTATTTAATCAATATTATGTGGCAGGACAAAGTAGGGCCTGGGTGGGATTCAATCCCCAGACTCCCAGGTGAGAGTCAGTGTGCTTACCAGTCAGCTTAAGGGACATAGTCTTGGTCAAGGGAACAGGGCACATGATCACTCGGAGGCATAGTGACAGGACTGTCAACTGTCACAACAACAATAATGTTTTCTTGTATTTTATTGTATGTTTCAGGGATAAAACAGGATGTAAATCCTGCAGGGGAATGAACCTTGAATGAGATTCTGTTTGAACAGGAGTGGAACAGATAAATAAAATCATGGTATTTTGGCCCAGACTGACCCATCACATCATGCACACCACAAATCGTTGTGCTCCCTTGAATGTGTAACTGTGGAAATCTTGAAAACCACTAAAGCTATTCATTGAGTAAGTGGGAATCAGTTAGTGTACACACTGAATACTTCCAAAAAGTGTAATTTGATAATAACATAAAAATGTTGCGATGCTCCACCCAATGACGAATCTTTACGCAGCATATCTTATGTGTGAGCCGGATCAGATGATAACTGTTTGCAGTCTCATTGTCATCTACCAACACACATGGTTGCGTTGGCATATGGACAAAATTTTAAATAAATGGATCTAAATATTTTTCAGAAGTGTTTAATTTTTGCATAATTCATAAAGACCTACACAAAACTCTAATTAGCATATTTTGCCACTATAGGATCCTTTGGGGGGTAAAGTTGCAAGCTCGATCCAGCAACTGAGTACACAACCAATAATAAATAATGAACATCAGAATGCTGCTTGGTGACTGTTAATGTTGATTAATGGTGGTTAAGAAAAGATTATGCTTTTACCTTTAAAAAGGTGATTTATGTCTGCATGAAAGACATAAATAAGCTAAATTAAAGGTCTGCTATTTTAGCCAGCGTAGGCTACACATGCCTCTCTCCTGGTGGGAACACTGGAGTCAAACTGCATCCATAAATGTAGCATACAAACTAACCTGACTGTATACATTCATTTTATTAGTATGCTGTTACCATAATTTGGAAAACACCTTTTCCCCCACTCCATTCTGGTTTACCACAAATTTATTAAGTTCTTATCATGTTCCTTTAACCAGAACAGAACGTGAGTTTTGTGGGGAAAAAATCGGTTTACAAAGGTTCTGCCATCCTCCTCCTCCATCGCCTCTACCTTTGGAGCTCTGCTGTGGCAAACGTGTCAATCATTTTTCACATTTAGTACGTCTGCGCAAAGTGCGCTTTATTTTCTAGTTGTTTGAATGTATTTCAAATTACTTCCCTGGATATGAACCAAAACTCTTGCCCAAATAGATTTGTCATTTAGAGAAACTGGCTTTTAAGACTTATCGTTAAATCACATTTTAAAAACAAAATAGTAAAACTGCGCTCTATAATCTCTTCATGTGACTAACTGAAATGTTATGATTGAATTGTGTATTTTAAAGTGGTGGGCGGATCGATACAAATACCGATAATATTGGTGCCAATGTTGGTATCAATATTGATTGATACCAGTGCAGTTTTATTGATACTTCAATGTAAGTCTTGAAAACTATCAAAATCTCCATAAATATGTAGAATAAAGTGTTTTTTTATGGATCCGGTTCACTGCTATGATAAGGCACATATTCCCTAAACCAGCTTCTCTCAAAGCCAAATTCAGACTTTTAACACGGCTCCAGTGATGACATTGTTTCTGGACTTTGTTTGTTTCTGGACTTTGGAATTATAAAATTCTAAATGTAAGGCTTTAAACTACCACACAGTAGGCTACATAAGGAGGATGTGGTTTTTGGTGGATCCGGTTCACCTTGGTGACAAAGTATCTACATGCCAAATATCAGCTTTTCTTGTAGGGCTGGACAATTAATCAAATTTTAATCGTGATTTCAATTTTGCCTTTTCACGATCATAAAAACACTGTAATCGAAGAAAAACGATTAATCGTGAAGTGAACAGACTGGTGGAGTTATAGGAAGCAAACTGCAGGGAGTATAGAACAGGAATGTTTGTAGACTGAGTATTCATTTTAATTGCTATTATTATCTTAAATAATATTCTTATTTTATCCTTTACTTGTTTCTAATCTATTTCCAGTTTTTTTTTAAGTTATATTTGAAGTTGAGTTTTGGTGGTTCAATACACACTTTATAAAATCAATGAATAATAGTGTAGAATTTCAATATCAGTCAAAATAATCGTCATTATAATTTTTTCCATAATCTTCCAGCCCTATTTTCTCGTCCAGATAATGACAAATTTAGATTCTTATGGCATGGATAATGATTTGCTTGATGATTGTTTATGCATGAGTTACAAAGATAGTAAATAGATTCCACAGAATAATAAATTCACATAAATCTGTTCATTTGAAAGCCCTTTTTAAAAATATCGGTATCAACGATACTAGCCCTTTATTTACTTGGTATCGGATCGATGCCAAATCTTGCAGTATCACACACCCCTAGTATTTTATTCTCAATAAATATGCACTACTTTGTAGGTATCCAAAAAATTACGTGTTGCGTTAAAAAAAAAAAAATTAAGAAGAAGAAAAAAATCTGTATTTGGGCTAGTATTTGATGCTGTACTTATTTTCTGAAAGAAAACAGAAATTTTAAATCTCAAATTTGAGCATTGTCTTGTTAAAAAAAAACTAAACAAGAACAAAAAACAAGAACAAACAAACAAGAACAAACAAACAAACAAAACAACAAACAAAAATAGTTTTCACCTGTTTCAACTACAGCCAGAAAACTTTGGGTCTGTCTCAAACACAAACAAGCTTTTTGCTTGTGGAATTAACAAAAGCTAGTAATGAGAGATGATGCCGCCGCATGGACACGACGTGTCTCTGACATTTCAGGCAAAAACACCGACTTTTTTGTGCTGGTCTGTGGTGCTGAGCTAAAATCCAAGTAACAACTACGTCTCCCAAAATGCTCTTCGGCTAAACGTAAGCAAATTCTGTCCAATCATTAAGCTTTGAGGATCAGCGCCGCTAAAATACGGAAAAACAAAAACTAAATTCGCCCTGATGTAGATATGATTGACTTCAGAGTGCGACTTCGGGCTAATAAGAACTTCTTCAAATATTTCGATTGATGACACTTTAGATTTTAATGTTCTTTCTTCGTAATTATAGAAAAAAGACAAATTGGCTTAACTTTACGTCAATGTAGCAGCTCAAACTGTCCACCGCTTGAAAAAAGGTGTGAGTTAAAAGTAGCTCTGAATTTGCACGATGGAGGTAACTCCCAAAGCAGATAAAATCAAACCTGTGTATTCTTCACCTTGTTGTTCAGTCGAAACAAGTCCCTCAGAGTTTAAAGGAGAAAAGGTGAGTATCTCTGCTTCGTTGGTTACAAGACGCTGCCTTTATACACACTCTCATCATCACCACTTGTCACCACCGAGTCTCTTTTCATTAATGGACTGCGGTCATCCCACAGCATCACCCAAAGCTTAGTGCATCACTGAGGGAGAGGCTGAAGAGAACACGGCGCTCCTTCACCTCGCCCGTCTCCGTGGCCAAACGCCTTTGTGTCGATGATGTGGAGGAGGATGCCCGAGAAGTTTCAGCAGACTGCCAGGAGACTGTCAGCAATCCTCCAGTCATCACACACAGTGTTGATGCAAACAGAAATGAACTGAGATCAGGGAGTGAGAAGAGTTCTGGATGTGTTCCCGAGCATGAAGACTTAGTTAAACAACTCAGGAGGGAGGTTAAAGGAAAAACAGAGACTCTTCGAAGACTGAAAATGGTTAAAATGTACAGAAGCAAGGTATGAGTTTCTTTTAGAGAAAATGTTGTAGCATTATTTCCCTGGGTTAGAAGTGAATGTTTAATATATTCCTGTCTTTCTCCTTAGAATGATTTAACACAACTGCAAACGTTGATCGGAAAGTGGCGGAGTAGTGCTCAGGCTGCACTGTATGAGCTGCAGGCAGATGTCCCCATAGATGGACGAAAGGCCAACCTGTCCGAGCTGATTGACCTCTTTGGTCTGGATGACCGCCTTCTGCACTTTGACCGCACAGAGGAGGACTTCACAACTTAACAATATGCTTTGAAAACTCACAATTGTATATAATAAATACTACAGAGAAGCAATCACACTTTAGTTATGCGTTCACATGTTATTTTATTTGTTGCCGCCACAGTTCTTATTCACAGCAAAGTACACGTAATATTCTGTGAACTTGCTAAGAGAAGCATGAATAAAATTGTGTTATTTGTTAATGAGTAAGCTTCATTCAGTTGTATTTCAGCTGATCAAGTGAAGGGAAGTTCCTCATTGTTAGACGCTCAACTTCTGTCCAAAGCACATCCAGGTCCTCTGACTGTTGTCTGGCAAGGGCTTCCAATTTGCTCCTTTTAACAACCTCCTGGTAGCGTTCTGCTGTTTTACCTTTCTGTTTTTCCTCAGTTTCTAAACACCAAAAGCTCAGCTTTATTAGCCAGAACAAGGAAAAAGCTCTCTTTGTGGTGTGCATATTTAGAGGTGCCTGATCTTACCACCTGCTGCTTCATAGACGTGTCTCAATTCAGCCACAGTCACCTGCACACCAGGAAGCTGCTGATCAAAAACCACGTTCTTCTCAGCTTTCAAGGCCGCCCGCTTCTTAATCTCGTCAATTTTTTTCTTGCGTTGCCATACACTTTTCTGATGAGCCTGAAATTGAGCATTTGTGCGTTAATCTAAACAGCTAAGTATTGGTGCACAGAGCTGACTGATGAGGTCATATTATTACTTTTCTATTACCGTTTTCATCAAAGCTATAGAGTTCTCCAAACTGGCGATCTTCTTGGACATGTAGTTGCTTTGATCTATCTTGCTGCGATGCTGGAATGAACAGAGTATAGTTGGCTTGAATAAAGAGAAAACTAAAAAGGGGGAGTTGCTCTACATAATCTAACAAGAGTTTGTGCTGAAGCATCTGCTCTAGATTTTTTGATGATCACACAGCAAATGTGGCAAAACCCTTCATCAGAAAGTCTTTAGAATAACTTGGGATGGGTTTATTTAATATTTATTCTCTCATGTGGTTTTAGGGGCTTAAAGGGATACAACACCCACAGAATGATGTGCCTTCATTTTCTACTCACCCTCATGCTGAGCAGGACTGTGGAGCACTTTTTTAATATTTCAAATGCAGCCGGAGGTCGGGGGGGTTTTCGTTATCTGCCGACATTCATGTAATGGGATTCACCAGTGCCCGATACAAAAAGGTCCATAAAAATCCACAAAAACTTGTCAATATTCCTCCATACTGCTCGTCCAATGTAATTCAAGTGTCCTGAGTGGGTAGCGTCCATAATTTACTCGAAACGACATCATTTAGTATATTTTTTATAGCCTAAACATTCGAACACCGTACTTCCTACATGCGCGTTCATGTGAGTTCATGACACTACAGAAGCCGCGGCAGATGAGATTGTGCATTTTCTTTCTTTCTTTCTCTCTTTCTCTCCTTCTTTCTTTTAAATCAATAGCCAACTCCTCTTGTGTTTGTCCCAGTTTGTCTGCAGCTTGGTTGCTCTTAGCACAATGTAAACAGCTGATTTCTTCTTCTATTCTTGCATTATTGGCACAGTAGGCGCTGAACATCGCGGCTTCCGTAGTGTCATGAACTCGCATGGACGCGCTTGTAGGAAGTACAATGTACTACTGTTTAGGCTATAAAAATATACTAAATGATGTTGATTTGAGTAAATTATGGACGCTACCCACTCAGGACACTTGGATTACATTGGACAAGCAGTATGGAGGAATATTGACAAGTTTTTGTGGACTTTTATGGAACTTTTTGTTTCAGGCACTGCTGAATCCCATTACATAATGTCGGCGGATAACGCGGGATAAATAAAAAGTGCTCCACTTGCTCAGCATGAGGGCGAGAAGAAAATGAAGGCACATCATTCTGTGTGTGTTTTATCCCTTTAAACAATGTCAGGAAGCCACACCAGAGCAGAGTTAACTGAACCATTTGCCAGAGAAAACTGGCATAACTGCCTGGAAAGTCATGTCCTTTGATTTATTTAACATACGACAGATGACTTTTTTGTTTTGTTCTTGTTTTCTTATGTTTTTCAATCACTTCAACTCTATCTCTTCAATTTTTTGGGTTTCGTTATATTTTATCAAATGAAATATTCATAAGAAGTTACTGCATCCAAAACTACATCATCCTGGCAACTGGTGTTATCTCTCAGATTAAACTACCTTTTCCTGCCTTAGATTCACAGCCAAATAAAGTTTAGAAGATTTGTTTTCCCTGCAAATTCAACATATAATCATAAAAATCATTATAAAATACTATTAAAAAAAAGAAAAAAAGTTGTTCATGTTTTATCAGTGTAAAGAAAAAAACAAAACAAAACTGCTTTAACCAGAATGTTTAAGGGTAAGGGGAAAAAAAAAAAAAAAAGGGTGGGAAGGGTGCATGAAAAGGGTGGGTCTCTTATAAAACAGTTTTTATCTGGTAGCAATTTTCTGGTTGCTAAAACATCTGACACTGCTAAAACTAAAATACCTGCCTTGATACCACATGCAGAAATTCGACCAGACATGCTGAAATGATTAACATATCAATCTAAATGCAGAGATAGAGCTGATGCACAACTTTCTGAGAGATTATGACATAATTATCTTGTCACAATTCACAATTATACCCAGTTATTCATTACCAAAAAACAAAAGATACAAAGTTCTCTGGAAAAATAATGTGAAAAGGCAGTGTTGGAATAACTCAGAAGCTAGCTTACAGCCAATTCCTGTTGCTCCTCTGAGAGCTGTAACATCTTGATGTCCTTCATCTTGTCATTGAGGTCTTCTATCTTCTTCTTCGTCACCTTGTGCTCCCACTCCAACTGGATTATGTCCTTGCGGACCTCTTTGCGCCCCTCCATGATGGCTACCTTCTCTGCTGCAAGTTTCTGACCATATACATGATGGTTATATGACAGACATCTTGACTACTCTTTGAACTGATCTAATCTTAACACCTTGCTATATTTACATCTGACATAAAGGAATATAAAGTGTGACTGATGATAAAGACTGACCCTGATGTTTTTTCTGAGGTTGTCCACCACGCGTCTGTGGTAAAGAATCAAGTCTGTCTCTGCTGCGTTAGCTGTCAGGTCTGTGCTTGACACCTCCACCTGTCCTTGTTTTAGTACAACCTGGACCATGGTGTCTATCAAGTTATCGTTCCTCCTCTTATGCAGACTACAGAGGAAGAAAAAGCATAAACAAGAGACTCGTTCTTCCATGAAGACATTAGATAGTGTGCATGTGATCCATTTCCCCATTTGATCCATGTGTGCATCAAATGGGGAAACAGAAATAAAGCAGGTTTTTGTCTGTGCTTCAAACCAAATATTTTGAAGCAAAAGTTACTGCAAAATCCAAAAATACAAGACACTGACACGTTGTTTGAGTCCCACTAGGTTTGTTTCATTCAGGAAACATTTAGAATTTGCTGTGGATTTCTGTGTCACTCTCCCAGCTCAGAGCATAAATGTCAAACCTGTTCATCTTTATCTTCACCAAACTTCAAGTTCAATTTGTGTTACAGTCACCGTACAGTGAAATAGGAAATTAAACTTTACTTTGGGAAAAAGTTGTCCACATTGGCAACAATTCTTGTTAGTTTCCTAAATGTCAGCCATTCAATATTTTTGATATGAAAACATCAAAGAAATAAACTAACAGGTAGAAATGACAGTTTTACTTCCACAAATGCAAAAAAAAGAAAAAAGCTGAACAAATGAAAAAAAAAAAAAATTAACAACAATTGAAATGGAGCAAAAGTAAAAAGAAAGATTCATGGAGAAATATCTACATGTAGGTGAGCTTTGCCTGGAGTATAAACCTGTCAGCTGGCTGCGTTTAAATAAGTTGAGCCAGACTGATGTGTGACTTGCGGCAGGTTTGGGCCTAAATGAGGGAATTATGAGAGTTTGAGAATAAAAGTTTTGAACAACATGGTAGTCTGAGCTTGATTTGTTGTGTGTGCTATTGTGAGCTCTAAAACTGCTTTCTGTATGTTCTGTCTTGAGGTAATAATTTGCTTCAAGGGTCATTGAATATATCCAATATCAAAAGAGACACAACCCTAAAACAAGTCAATGTGAATAAAGGTGGAAAAAGGAGCTCCTGTACTGTATTTCTGTGGTATATTTTCACCAAAGCATGACAGATATTTCATTATAGCACTTTGAGCTGCACAATGTATGAAAAGTGCTATATAATAAACATTGATTGACTGATTAAGATTGATTCTCAGTAGCGGTGCACGATAATTATCAGGTCAGTAACAGGAAATTATCAAGATACTTTTTAATGAAGGCCCCTCCCTTTTTTAACTCCCCCCGATTTTTAATATACTCTTTAATTGAAAAGTCTTTTTGGTTTTGTTAATAGTTTTGGTGGCCTGATTAGGAATGTATGTGTGCTATTGATTATCAGTTATCAAATTTATTTAAAAAAAAGTTTATTGTGCATCCCTAATTGTCAGTATGAGAAAAAAAGGGCACAATATGTTCCACTTGAGAGTGGCTAATGTACCAGAGGGTTTTTAAATATAAATGTAAGTAATCAGAGGGTTAATCATACCTTTCAAGTGCGTCAGAGAGGTTTTTAACTTCCTGCTGGATAGCCTTATGTTCGTCTGACCTCCTCCGCAGGAACTCTTGCATTTCAGCGAGAACTAATGCACTCACTTTTACCTAAAGAGAACATATTCAACAATAAGTGGACCACAACTCATGTAAACAAAGACCACATTTTATATAGAAATGCAACAATGTTTCCTTAAAGGTACAGTTTGTAAAAAATCAAAGGTCAATGGCAGAAAAATGTGATATATAACTGAAAACTGTGTTTCTATTGATGTGCAATTGCTGCACTAGAATACTGTAGCTGTTATATGTTTATCTTCTTAGAATGAGTCATTTATATCTACTTGCTGGGCAATGCACATATGGAGGCTGTCATAATCGTTCCACCATTTTTACTACAGTGTCCCTGAATGGACAAAACAATGTGAGTGAAGTGAGAACCCTCTAAACTTTAAAACTGCTGTACCAGCATTGTTTAATGGGAGTGAGAGTACTGTTTGGGATAAGTAATGCCTTAAAAGACATTTTTAAAAAAAAGTTACTCAGTACAGTCATAGCTACACCTGAGATCACTGGATCCCCTCACAGATGAAAACATCTTTATGTCTGGGAGAATTTTGGCCAATAACAGCCACCATACATTCACAACAGTGCTTGGATTATGAAGTCATTTGAAAGAAAACATTTTTCTTTCAAATACCCATCTTTACCACTAGATGTCAGTTATTCTTACATACTGTACCTTTCATCTGGCTGGGCTGTTGACAAATACACTTACAGTATACTGTTAGTAAATTCCACCAATCTAATTGATGGATGGAGTTAGAGATCTTTATTTGTGATATTTAATCTCTTAATATATTACCCTTTGTTCACTTTGTACTTTTGCTCTCCGCACAAGGCAAAATCTCTCCCAGATGGATGAGTTCAGGCCTTCTGGCATGTTCTTTGGAGCATCCAGCTCCTCCATAGCCTTAAGCATTAGGCTGGATGCTTCTGAAGCCAGAGCAATGCTCGGGATGGAGGTGTTGTTGGTTTGGATCCTCATCTTTTGAACCCTGAGGAATAAAAGATTTTCTTGAGAGCCTGCTTAAAAAAACAACTTGATCACAGCTGCACAGTGAAAACTACAAACCTGGGTCTGTTTTTGAACAAAGTCATGAGGATATCAACATAGTTTGGAACATCAAAAAACTCCCTCCTGAAATTGCTGTCAAAATCCTTGGAAGAGATGGATGAAATTTGATTATTTGCACCACCACAGTCATGATGTCGTCAGTACTTGTATCAGCTGACTTACTTTGTCCTCAGCTACAATGCTGTTATACTCCTCTCGAAATTGTTTCACCTGGTCCGTGCATTTCTTCACCTCCTCCCCGCTTTCAGCCTGCCAGATAAATGCATGACAGTAAGATGACGGTAGTGCTGGAAATAGAAACTGCCAGTCTTGACACCTAACAGATGTTTGTGCTGCATGTTTGCTCTCTTAAAACATGCCTGAGCAATAGGAAGAAGTTGTGCCAAAATTTACACAAACACTGTTGGCATTTCTTCCAAATTCTGAGATTGACAGTGGTACATTCCTACAATATTACTCTGCCCAGATTGTCTGACCTTGCGTGTCAACATCATTTCTAGTTTGGACCAAAGCTCCAGCTCTTGAGTTCTCATCCCCTCTTCTGAAAACACTGAATCAACAAGATAGGTAATCTTGAGCTCTTCCTGTGAAATACAACAAAAGTACAAAATAGTATTTTTAAGAAAGGTCTTTCAGACGGTGCATGTGTGTGTTTGTAACTGTGCTGGCTCACCTGGCATATAGCGACTGAAGATTTCACTTTCTTCTCCAACAACAAAGTCAGTGCTTCGTCAAATTTCTCAGTCGCATCTTTGCTGGATTCTTGAAGTTTCTTTATTTCGATTTCCAATGACTGCAGTTACAGAGTTCATACAGAAGATTATTTATACGGACAACCAAACAGAGCACAATAATAACTATGAGTGCATCCTCTATATTACCATTTTGTATTGCTCCTTCTCCTCATTGAGATCTTTGACTTTATTTTCATACTCTTTGTAGGCTTTTTTCTCCTCCTCATTCCAATGAATGTTAGGTTTGGTCAAAACAAACTCAGGCGGAGATATTTCCTGTGGAGTCAATTCAACAGAAACTATGTGCTCGTCATGCTGATTAATCTAATTCAACTGACACAACCCATAAAAGAATTCAAGTAAAAAAGTAAAAATGAAAGTGGACATTGTTAGCCTAAATGAGAAGATATGGTGGAAGAAATAAAAGAATAAACACTTTATACACATCATGAAAAACATATTCAGCTTCCTCTGCTAATATTTTGAAGAAAAAAAAAATTAAAACTTCAAATTATCTTCTCAAGAAGTGTTGTGGGGTTCAGTTTAGTCACATAAAATCATTCAATCTGGTTTGAAAACCAGAAAAAACTATGTTTTATTCTCTCTTGAAAAGTTCACTAATCAAATATCTAAAAGATATTTTTTCAGTTGTTAATCAATCACTTAATCACTCCACTGCAAATCAACCCTAATTTAGTTATTTTTGCATTAATATTTAAGACTGTTGATCTGTGGGACGTCTTATTAATGTTCTGACAGCTGCCTTATCAGCATCAGCTTGTTTTAACCCTAAAAACAGCAGCACTATCAACAGTTACAGGATTAAAATGGAAAACTATCTGGCTCTCAAATAGTCTCTAAATTAGTTAGAGAAAAATTTCATATCATATTTTATCTAATTTGATTAATTGTCACCATTTTCAAGATGTCCACTTTTTTCACTTCGAGCTCTCCCTCCATCATTTCATCGAGAGCCCTTTCTCTGCTATCATCCTGCAACAGAAAGACAAAAACCCATCAGTGTGGCAGAGCTCACATATTTCTATTCACAATTCAATGAGTCAACAGCAAAGATGTTCATGAATTTATTCATCTTTTGTAAGACTATTGAGCTTGCTTAACATTTTCTTAATGACATCATACTTGAGCAGCCAGATGACCCTGCTCTTCCAATTTCCTCTTCTGCTCCTCTTTCTGCGCAGGGGTGAGGCGCTTCTCCGCTTTAATCTGTAGTGGAACAAAGGCGATATCTCGGGATGATAATCATACACTGCCTCACATTTCAGAACAAAAACAAACAAACCGCAAAGCAGCTCAACATGCACACAAGCTTTGTTTGTTGAACTTTATGTGAACTGTGTCCACTGATTGGACGTTTCGTAAGGAAAGAGACCTCAGAGTCGTCCACGGTGAGCAACCTTTCTGGCCACTCGCTGTCAGTCAGGCTGGGCTCCCACAGCTTTTCCTTCATGTTCAGCTCCAGCATCAGCTTCTTGATTTGTTTGTTCCTGTCCCTCACACATTTGAGCTCTCGTACCTTCTGCCTGTGCAGGGCTTCAAACTCTGCGTTGACAACTGTCTTAATGTGATAAATCACATCCTGCATGAAGACATTATTAAAGAAAATGATCTATTATGACCAGGGATGACAATAACCACAAATCTAAAGAAAAGCCTGAACTTTTCATTTCCGTGACTTGTCTTTTCTGGCTTTAAGGGCATATTACTGTCTCTGCCTTAAGAAAACACAACAGGCACAACTGACAAGTTCCCACCTGTAGCAGGATTATCTGGTTGATCCTCTGTTCTGTGGTTTGCAGGCTGAACTGATCGTACACATACGGATTTGAACATCCCAATTGAGCTGAAAAGCTTCCTGTCAGTGTAGCACTTTCTGCCCCGTGGCCTTCTTCCCCCTGTTCTTCCTCTCTTGCGCTGCTCAGCTGTAGGTTCAAAGTGGGGGATAACGAGAGATGCATTAAATATGTGACTTGAGCTTTTGGCCAGAAGCTGATAAACTTCATCTAAAGAATATTTCTGTAAGGAGAGCGTTGCAGCAACTTACTCTTAGCCACACGGCTATAAATCATAAAAGTTTCAACACTACTGGACTGGCACGTGTTCAAGCATTTCAAAAAGTTATAGCAGTAAAAGGCCAGATGAAGGACTGCGATTCAAAACATCAAATTATTCTCCTGAAGTAAACTTGTTTTGACTTAAATGGTTTTGCCATAAAATGTACTTCCAAAGAGCGAGAAACAACAAAAAAAAAAAAAAATCAGTGGTTATGTTGCCACAGCCTTTAGAAATACTGGTGCATTTCTGTTTCGCATTTAAAACAGTGAACATGGAGTTTAATTACTTCTAACTCGTCACATGTGCTTTGCTGTGTCAGAATATAAACCACTAGTTTTGCTTACAGCGCAGGCAGCCTTTTCAAACTTCCTTATATTCTGAACCCTCCTCAGGTCTTCAAGCTCTTTCTCTGTTCGCTCTTTCAAAGGGAAGTTCTGCACCACCAGTTCAGAGTGAAAGGCCTGTGGTAAACAGCCACAAGTCATTTAGAGCAGTCAAACGGACTAAAAAATGTAAAACTCATAAGAGCCTGCATTTAACCCCATCTTACCTTTATAGCTCTGCCTTTGACCATCACAGAGTCCCAGCAGTCGCGCTTCAGGACGTCACGGAGGTAACATTTCTCTACAATGTCCTGTTCAATTTCTGCTCTCACCTGCCAGGACATGAAAGATTGCTCTGAGGCGCAGCTTTAAATGATATTACATACATTGTGTTAATGTCTGTGCAGTACCCTCGCAACTTCCTGCTCCACCATGGCCTCAAATCTCCCCTGCTCCTCCACATCCAAGTTAAACTGTTCTTCTGGGAGGTGCTCATTTTCACGAAGCATTTTCTGGATCTGTCAGTGAGGGAAACAAAAATGCTAACCCCTCTCCACGTGTTTTACAAGATTACAAGACTTAGATAAGAATGTAACTCATTTTTAAATCAAAGCTAATCAAAAGAAACAGACTTTTATCTCTGTTGATGTATGATTTGCACAGCAAGGGGTTTGTATGGGGTGATCTTTCTGAACTGAAAACACTTACAAATGAGTATTTCTTCTTTAGTGTATCATGGAGTGCTGCTATGTTTATGTTTGTGTGCCATTTTAAAATTTTACCGCTCAAAAATGTATGAGTATTTGCATAAAACTCACTTACAGTGTTCCTTAACTCCCGAATGGTTTCCCTCAGGTTTTTCTTTGACTCAGAATGTTTCTCGTTATCTTCCTTTACAACCTAATCACAATATACAGACTGATTGATAGTAAAGTCAACAGGAATTACAAAACCTTTCCAAACATCACAAAAAATAAAATAAAATAAAAATTCTTTGTAACCAAACAGTTGTTTAAATTAAATTAACAATACAAAGTTGGATAGAAAATACCATTTTCACATGTGTGGTTGCTGATAAAGTGTAAATTGAAGATCTGCCTTTATTCTTTATTAAGTTTATGTTTATCAAGAGTTTTGTCAGCTAACAGTACTGATAAGTTTTAACAAATAGTTATCTGTTTCACAGCACTATAAAACATATTAATTGCTTGCTTTTCTCACCCTATAAGCAACCTTGCTGTTGCACAATGTAACAGCATGCCCAAAAAAACACAGCTGTTTTCTGAACCAGACCACACAGTGGGAAGGGCATTTTTGTAATTCCCAGTCTACAACATTGAGATATAAAGGCAACATCTATACACCGTTTACACTATCTACATCTCATACCACCTCCACAGATATTACTACTTGCTACTGACCGCTTCATGCCTGCTTTCCAGCCATGTTGGGTGTGCAGATGGAGCCCGCAGCAAGCTTTCATCCTGCTCTGTCACATCTATAGATATTCCACCACAGACCTGCAGAGCAAAAAAACATGGAAAATCAGAAATATAGACGATCAAGTATATCTGGTTAAACATATTTTTAAGCTTTCTTTAAAAAAAACAACCTCATAGGCTGAGAAACTAACATAGCTGAGAAGAACCAATTTTAATTCAGCTTTGAAGGTCGAAGGCTTTTTAAACGCATGGTTAAACAATTATTTTTCTCAATCATAGAAGTGAGGAGTGACTTGATTTCCAAATGTGTAGAGCACTTGAAGTACATTACAACCTCCATAAATAATTACAAATTTGCAATCGTTTTAGTAAGAGCTCTGAATGACACCAGAAAATGTTATGCGCAGAAAATGTAGTTCGATGTTTAAAATCAGCAGAAACCAGCACTGTCTCAGTGCTGTTATGTATTATTTATTCACAGCACAACAGAAAACAACTTTTTTTTTTTCACCTCATTGTCATAATTTTTTCCACTTTCACTAGGCGACTCCTGACCCCACACAGGCAAATCAATAAGAATGGGATTTTCAGTAGTGAAAATGTTCTTCAAGGAAAGATTCGCAGACTGGCTAGACTGGGTAGCTTCCTTCATTTTTCCAGCATCCACACCTTTAATTCTGTGAAGAGGCATGGAAGACAAACATGTAAAATTAACATGTGCAGATAGCTTTAAGTAGTTGTCTTAATTTTTTTTTTAAAAAATTAACAATGTATATGTCAGTTTTTCCTGTGATCTTTAATTTTCTTTCTCTTTTAAGAAACTCACTTGGCTACAAGTTTCCTTGATCAAATATTTGAGATTTAATTTTATGCTGCTTAAACAGGAGTTAGTGGTCAGTTTTTTTTACTTTTAATTTATGGTGTGCATATCGAGCAATAAATGCCAATCATTATTAAACAGTATTCCCATTTCCTAATATGTCTCAGTAATGCTTTAGTGGTGTTTGCACAACAGTGAATATCTATGAAACTGCTTAAGTCAAGCTTTGATTGCTCAGAGAGTCCTTGGTCCTTTCATGGGATTTGCTGCTTAAAAGAAGCATAATGATGCATTTCCAAACCTTTAAATTCTGATATGTTAAGTCAATAACTTAGAAACATAGTGAATCAAAATATTACTCATTTAGTCTGAGATTAAAACTATTTATATCTTGATAAAACAACGAAAATATCAGATGGTGATAAAGTTTTTAAACCTGAAGACAAAAGTGGGTGAGTAGGCAGAGGAGCAGGCAGATCTGGAATGTGAGTGGGCTGTTTTTCAGAGGGGAGATGTGAATTTTATCAGATCTTTGTTTTCCTGCAGATTATGGTCATGGTTCCCTTGGAACCTCAGAGTGCTGCACACTGGACATTCAGTTGTATTAATTAGATTTTATCCTCTACTGCAAGTGGAAATAACCATAAACATGATCAAACTGCCAGTAATGCACTTTACTAAGAGCAACAGTTCCCTCTACTGTTCATAGCTGTGCATTATATAAGCATGACAGAGTACAGTACCTGAGATCAGTGCACACCAGAGAGCCATCTTTGAAGCCAACAGTGAGGATTGTGTGACCATCTGTGGAGAAGGACACACTCCGGGCTCCACCAAGACGGCATGAATGACACTGCAGCTCGATGTACCGCTCCTGCAGGTGTAGCAACAGCATCTTTATACAGGCCACAGAAAATGAGACAAAAAAAAGACAAAAAACAAAATGAGTGCTTACCATGGCAGCAGTTTGTCTAACGCACAGTAGCCCATCTCGGCCCACAGAGGCCAACCACAAGCAGTTAGGAGACAGACAAAGAGACGTGGGGCCCAGCAGGTGACCCTTCACTTCCTGATCTGGTTTTAGCTGGACCACCTTTTGACTGGAGGGACCATCTGCATCCTGACAGGAATCATATGCAAGATAATAATTCCATATGGGTTAATGTGAAATTTATACTTTACTGTGAAAATATGTAAAGAAAAGAAAAGAATACAGGAACATATTAGCTGGCAAACCTGAGGCAACTGAAATCGCTGAAGGATTTTCTTTCTGTGGCAGTAAGCAAAAACTTCACTGACTCCAAGTACACAGGATGTGAGTGGATGAGGCACTTTGTATCTGAACACTTTGAGGACGTGAGCAGAGAGACAACCATGATGGTCCACACAATCTGGACCTGCAGGACAGCAGAGCCGCATTATAACATACGATTTAAAACACATGCTTCTCCAGAAACCTCTCTTGGCTCATTTGTTTGGAGAGTGACTGTTCTGAATCATATTATTTATTAAAGACAACAATACATATAATTAATCTCCACATGCATTGTCACTGGAACCAGTTTCATGCGTTGCTATATGACACTTAAATCACATTCTACTATTATATAACCAACTTACAACTTATGACTGTGGTCACACCCTGGCATTGTGTGTTTACTCTTGCCTCTACAGACTTCTTTGTGTCATTGTTGCTCAGCAGTTTTCCAGACCCCTATTTAAACAAGGGGCAAGTCTCTCTAAACTGCCAAGTCATGCTTCTCTTTCTAATAATACTAGTGACAACATATCTAAAGTCTTAGATAAAAAAAATTTCCTGCCCTCATAATGGGTTTGAGTCACAGTCTTTGACTCTGGTTGTGCTTCAGGAAACAAAAATGAAGACAACGGTCAAGGGATCTTTCCATGGTGACCTTAAAATGAAAATAGAGTAGTAGAAAAACTAGCTCAGCAGCTTTGTTAAAATTTGCTTTGTCATTCCATGAATCATCTTTAAAATCTCTCCTCACCCTAGGAAATGACCCAACAAGACCTCCCATATTTTTGTCTAAATCTGCTTATTCATGCTGAGTGACTTAGAAATCCTCATCTTGCCCCTTGACATATTCCCCAAAAGACTGCTCCGACATGCTCAAAGATTTTCTGATTTTACATTAGCTTTTATTTAACCAGTTCAGTTTTAAAGACAACCCAACTTGTTTCAAAATTCCATTTAAAAATCTTGGGAATATATCAGTGCTGTACCTTCAAAGTTTCTGACAGGCAGGGAGAACACTGTGAGCAGATCGCCATCTTCATTTTTGTCCTCCTGTTCAGTGCTCAGAGCAAGGATTTTCACTGCTTCCCCATCCCTGGAGTACTGAGTGCAGAGCGACAAAATACGTCCAGGAATAACTGAAAAAAGAACCAATAACAACCAGTCATTTCTCTGAATCTTATCAGTTCTAACCTTGTATTAATATAAAGAGTGATTTGGTATCTGGAACACAATGACATTTTCATTCTTTTGAAGCATAAAAAGATTATTTACCTGTGTATCCTATGACTGAAAACCCCATCGATGGCTTTGCATGTAGGACATAGACATGAGAATCTGAGCCACCAGTGAGAAGGTAGTGCCCTGTTTGATCAAAACTGTAAAAGGACATGTTTTACTTTTCTGACCTGAACTGGAATAACAGTTTATTTCTTTACGCCTCATTCATAATTGCATGAAAATATTTTGTCACAGGTGGAGTGTTAAACTAAAACTAAAACTTGGGAGTGACGAGGGATACTTACATGAGGTGATCCACAGCGGTGTGGTAGAGTTTAATCTGGTGTACAAGACGAGGCTGCTCCTCGTTGTTCAGGTCAATGAAGAGGAGATTTCCAGAAGCTGTTCCAACAGCTGCATAAAGTGCAACAGGACAGCAGGCCAGACTTGTCACCTAAACAGACACACATTTAATTATTTACTTAACTTCTGTTCTTTTTCATATATATTCTAATCTGCTTGAAATCATTTTCACCCTTATAGATAATTTCTTCTACATGTTGTCAATCTTACTTCAGTTTGAAGGGACAGAGACTTCAAGCAGGTGCCATCTGAAGACCAAAGCTGCAGTTCTCCAGAGTCCCTCAATGACTGCAACCAGTAGAAACAAATATGTTACCACCAACTGACCCAAATTACACATACAATCTTAAGATATTCTAATTCTTGTTCAACGTAAAAGCTTTACGGCACAAATGTTCCTGTCAGAGTGCAAGAAGGCAGCTGTCAAAAAGTTGCCACTCAGAACATCCAGGACTGTCGCAATCTTGTCAGAACGGGCTGGGTTCACCACACAGATCTGCCCCTAAGGATCAAGAGGCCTCAAATTTAGCCTTTCTTTCAAGAAAAAGCTTATCATTTGATTGAATATCATGTATACACAACAACACATCTAAATACGCACTGTATTGGAAGATAGAAGTAATGTTTCATTGTCGGGTGAGAGCATCACATTTGTAGCTGGCCTTTCTAATTGCCATGATTGCATGATGTTTATTTGAGTCCCTCTGATCTGCAGACGGTGCAGTACACTCTCCTGCAACAGAGTGGGGTTTAAAGTGCTTTTACTGAGGATCCCATATCTATGATGTAGAAATACATACACACACATGCTTGCATACCTTTCCAACAGCAATCAGATCATTTTCATGAAGGGTTAAAGCCTGAAAGTGGCTTTTTTTGAGTTCAGGAATGGCTTCATCAACTAAACAAATGTAAAACACAAACAATTGTCTTTTTTCATGGGTAAATAGAACTAAAAATTTATTGTAGAATAGACATGCTCCATGTGACTTTCATGTATCTACTAATTCCCACTGTTCCAGTTTACATGTTATCTTACTTGTGGGGTTGAAAAGGACAGCGACAGAGAGGCTCTCTGGGTCAGCGAGGAGCAGGAATCCCTCCTTACAGCCCACATATAGTTCTGATGTGGCTGTCCAACATATGGCAGAAGGAGTTACTGTGGCTTTGGTGGAGAATGTTGTCTGTCAAAACACATTTTGGGGTTGGGAAACCGTTTACATTTTGGCCTCAGTTATCATGGTAATTACATTGACTTGTTTTTAAACAAATAATTCAATATATTTAACATACACAAACATGGATAGATAACAGTGACACAATACCACAATGCCCAGGGGCTTGTCTTCCTTGGGTCCTGAGATGACAAATGGAGGCACCTCTGACACAAAATAGGGCAGTTTGTCACTAAAATAGTTAGGAGTAGATGCTAGTCTGTCGTCAAAGGATCCATCAGTTGCTGGAAGCTGTATTACTCTGTAAAAACAACACATACAAAAAAGTCTAAATTACTTCATAACACTTGACACCTAGGGTTTGCATATTATTTCAATCACTAGTACATTTAAAGAATTCAGTATTTCTGAAATTCATTTAATGTTGAATTTAAAAGATAGATTAGGTTATGTTATTTCATTGTCTTTTAGCTTGTGCACAATACAAAGAAAATGTAATGGCCATGTATTTGTGTACATTTTGTGCTGTCTTTACCTTGGTTTCAGGACATGAAAGAGACCACTGTTCTCAATATTCCAGACAGTGAGGACTGATCTGCCCAAAGCACAAAGCTGAAGGCAATTCAAAGGGTTGAACACTAGAGAAATGACATCCTTTCCAGCTTGTGGTTGTGTGCAAATTGGCTCAGCTTTTTCCCAGTTCCTGCAATACAATCCTCATTACAGTGGCTATCCAAAATGAATAAACACTTAATGAAGCATTAGTGTACTGCTTACCACACTGTAATGGTGTGATCAGGAAGAGAAGAGCAAGCGGCCAAATAAGGACCCCCACTACTAAATGCTAAAGATGTATAGTCCAGTTGTGCTGTACCTGGAAACATAAATGTTAATTATATGGGACTTTCGCAAGCATATCAGCTAAAAAAACAAACAAAAAAACAAACAAAAAATTACCTTTTAATTCATTCTTCAACTGAAAGTCGGGGAAATTGTACACTAATATAGACGGGGAGACTTTTTGCACAGAGAAAGCAAAAATCCTACTGTTGCCGTTAGCTGTCAGTCCACCAATGCCTCTGTGAGGACTTTGAAACACACTCCGCATATTTGTCTCCAGATTCAAGAAACAGATATGCTTCCCGCATGTGAAGCATACTGTTTCATTGTCCACAAACTCGATATTATTTTTCGTAAAACCTTGAATCCATCTGGTAAAATAAAAACGAAAAAGTATTAGTTACGTTTAACGTCTGTGCACAACTACATCGTAAACAGTAAATTGTAACTATTTTTACAAACATACACAGGTAAACGCGAAATGAGAACATACCTGATCTCTAAATTTCCAGTGTCGTCCATTTTAAGACTGAAATTAAACAAAAAAACATTAAATTGGGCTTTGTTTCTTCTTTCTCTTTTCCCAACAGAGAGACAAACGACTGAGTCATTCGTAACTATAGCAACCACAGAAGTTGCATGAAGTTAACACCATTGGCTGCTACTGCCGCTACGTTATCTGACGCGCCCACACCGGAAGTAGCTTTCATATTAAATAAATCCAACGTTCCTGCTCACTGCACAGAAGTTACCTCTTCTCGTTTTTTCGTCTCAGTAATTTTCCAACTGCAGTGTAAACATGTCCACTGAAAAGTGCTTCGCTAAAGGTAAGACAGATGAATTAAATATATATATCTATATATCTTTTTGGTTGGGAGTTTTTTTTTGTTTGTTTTTTTCTTAGCTAGCAAGTTGAACTGCAGTTAGCATAATAGTTAGACTTTTCCCATTAGAAATCTGTCAAATTTGTTTTTTTCCCCCTTTGAAATCATTACTTTGATCTAAGGTATCTGTGCTTAAAAAAAGAGCATGCTGCAAAATGTTTAATCTGTTCATTAATTGCTTCCGCTTTGACTTTACAGATCACATAGACGAACACAATGCAGTCATGAGTTTTGTCATGCGTCCTTTTCGTGGTAGCTCGTAAACCTAAAAGTAGGCTGCAAAAGTACATTGCACACCGTAATTAACCTCTTTTTTAATTACTTTCAACGTATAACACTAATAACGTATGTATGCACTAATAATGTACACAATGTGGGCATTCAAACTATTATAATTAAAGTACCACATTTTGGTATATTTACATGGAAAAATTAATTATGTTAATGTAAAATGAATATGACAAGGCACTGCACGATATTTTAGGAGCTCCTCACACATAATCAGTGTTTGGAAAGTAACCAATGATCACATAGCTATGGTCGTAAAGCAAAAGTAAAAGGTATTAAAAAGTTGGAGATACTCAAGAAAGGACTCTGCTTTGACAATAATCTTTTTAAAAGGTTGTGTTTTCCTGCTTTCTTTTATGAGTTACTGTAAAAGGCTGAAAGAATAAGGCTCAATTTATTTTCCTCCGAAGAATATTGCTGAACTTCTTTACTTACTTGAATGCCTGTATTTATATAAAGAAAACTCTCCTACACAGTAGAAGCCATATTACTGGTGAAGTGATTAAAATAAGTATTTCTAAGTCAGTTAACGCTATTTATACAGCACTTTTTGCAGACAAGTCACAAAGTGCCTCACATAACACAAAAACACAAAGTAAAATCAAATAAAATACAATTAAAAATGAATAAATAAAAGTACATGAGGGCTCTTAAAAGTCTGTGTAAACAGTACAGTTTTTAGTTGCTGAAAGTTTCAAAGAGTTCAGAAGGCGCAGGGACAGAGGGAGTTAATTCCAGTTTGTTAATGTCTGTGCATTTTCAAATTTATATACTGTGTTTGGTGTTTGGCATTTAAAATATTATTTGCAATAAGATGGAAGCTGTGTTTTTCAAGCGAACGTAGTGTAAGATTAAAGTTTGAACTACTGAGGGGAAAAAACTTGTGATGCCTGGAAGCTAAAACATAAAGTAGCTAAAACTGGAAATATTGAATAAAGTACAAGTATTTACAATTTTTTTAAGTTGCAATAGTAAGGACCACACTTGCATCCTCCATTGATACGTGTTCTATAATAAGAGAAAAATTGTCAGTGCTGAAGAACATGTAAATGATAATAAAAGTAATTATTTTGACACTGCAAAATCAGAAATGTATTGATTTTTAAATGTTTGATTTATCTTTCCAGGTAGTGCTGCACCTGGTCCAGTCCCCAAAGACCAAATCAGGCTTTATAGCATGAGATTCTGCCCTTTTGCTCAGAGGACCAGATTAGTGCTGAATGCAAAAGGGATCAAGTAAAGATTCTCTTAATTTGAATTGATATTAAGCATAAAATCTCTTAACTGGAAAATTGCTGAACCTACTTTTGTGTTACAGGTATGACACCATCAACATCAACCTGAGAGACAAACCTGAGTGGTTCTTGGAGAAAAACCCGCTTGGGCTTGTCCCAACTCTGGAGACACCGGCTGGAGAAGTGATATACGAGTCTCCCATTACTTGTGATTACCTGGATGAAGTATACGCTGAGAAGAAGCTGCTTCCTTCCTCCCCTTATGGGAAAGCTCAACAGAAAATGATGCTGGAGCACTTTTCCAAGGTATTTCACAAGAAAACCTGGATATTAATCCAGAGATTTTTTTTCATGCACTTCTCCATCGTATCATTTCCTCAAAGGATAAAAGAATATATGCTTAACTTTTTCTTTCTTTTTTGTTTTCTTCTTTTTTTCCTTTAAAGGTGACACCATACTACTACAAGATCACAACAGGAAGAAATAAAGGTGAGGATGTCTCAGGACTGGAAGCTGAACTTAAAGAGAAGTTTGCCAAATTAAATGAGGTAGGTTGCAAAGTTTAGTGCTTGTTTTCTTTAAGCTGATATCAAACATACATTGTGATATCTTGTAAAGCCAAAGCTGTCTCCCAACTATTTGAAAATGTTGAGTAGACATGCATGTGCAGCTCTTCCTGGCATATTTACAGTATTCTACACAGCAGTTATAACAGTAATGATTACTTTTCAGGACCTGGTGAGAAAGAAGACGAAGTTCTTTGGAGGTGATTCTACCACAATGATCGACTACATGATGTGGCCATTTTTTGAGAGGCTGGAGATCTTGAACATGAAAAAGTGAGCAACTCTTGATGGTGTTCTAGTGAGCCTATGATAGCCCAACAAGGTCATCAAATTGGGGAGTGGGTTGCCTAGTGGTAGCGTCATGAGCTTTGGCGTGGAGGACCTGGGTTCGAGTCCCCAACACGACATTCAGGTAAACCACTGTGGACCCCTGAGCAAGGTCCTCACCGCCCACCAACTGCCCCCCGGGCCCCCCAAGCAGCAGCCCACTACCCCCTGGCACCACCGTACAGAGATGGGTAAAATGCAGAGCCCTTATTTCCCCTTGGGGATCTTAACAGTATAACCAAAAAAAAAAAAAAAAAATTCTGAGACTTTACATGTTGAAGGGTATTCAAACCCTGACACATGGGACAATCATTGTATTTTTAAGCTCATCTTTTATCCTTTCCTTTAAACAAATGTTGTTTGCTTAACTGTTTCACACTGTATTTTGACGAGCTGTGATGTGGTTGTCTTTAAAGCCCCCTGGAGGACACACCTGAGTTGAAGAAGTGGACAGAGCACATGCTGCAGGACCCAGCTGTTAAAGCCACCATGCACAGTGTGGATACTTATAAAGCCTTCTACAAGACTGTGGCTGATGGGAAACCAGACTATGACTTTGGCTTGTAGAAAACACTGAGCAAAAAACCCAAAACCGTCCATATTCATGTCAAAAGTTTGATATATCGGAAAGGAAATGATATTTGGTAATTCTGACAGGTTTTTCTTTTGTTTCTTTTTCTTTCATTCAGTGATCTGTGTAAAAAAATGCAGTGCTGGTGTCAAATAAAAGTTGAACGTGTAATGACTAACCTGAACCTTCTATTTTTTGTGGTGGGGGCAATTATTTTCAGTCTATGGGTATGATACATAATACATTACGCTTTACCTAAACAATATTAGGTAGTCCAGTTTTGGGGTTCTCGCATGTAACAGTTATTTAACACTGAATATTTCCATCACAACTGGCTGCCATCATATTTAGCAGTTGAGATAAACTACAGCTGCGCTGCACTGTTGCACCCCAGCTCTGCTAGGGGTTTGGGGACGCAAACAAAAGACTGGTTTCAGATGGAGTAAAGATGTTTTATTATTGTTCAGGAGCTGATAAAGGCATAAAACAACCTGCAAAGACTAAACTGAAAAGGAGATGGGGTTAGAGATGCTGCTCAAAGGAACAAATAAAAAGACAGAAAAGCCTAACACTGAAAGGGAAAACCAAATGGGGAAAAAACAATAACCTAGTTTATGAACCAAAAAGGGAACGAGCAGCACCATAAGCTAAAATCTGTAACCAAAACTTTACAACAAAACAAGACCTAGCTATCCCAACTCCAAACTATCAGTGCAAATTACAAAGTAAAGGGGATCCAGCAATTAAACCATTAACCAAACTAAAACACCTGGAAATCAAAACTAAAGAAGACAAAGTTACCCAAACTAAAGTCACCAAAAACTATAAATGAAACAAACTAAGGACAACTGTTGCCAGGCCAAACAATTGCCTTTGACTGAGGGTGTGCTGGGTTCTTTTGTAGCTGTATGCCATGCCAGCTGCTCTAGGTGAGACCGATCAGTACTCAGCAGGTAAGGAGGGAGGAGAAGGTTTCATGATAAACTTATTTATTTAATTTTGTCACCCTTCACCCTCCATACCATATGGAACATCACACCCACACCGGAAGTAGCGCTCGGTTTAAATGAAGTGTTTTCAAATTGTCCATCTCCGTTTGTGTCTCAACAAGTTCCACCTGACGTTTAAACATGTCCGATGAAAAGTGTTTCACCAAAGGTAAGATTAGGATAAATAGAAAAACTTTCTCGTTTGCTATGTTTGTTTTCTCGCTCTATACACTCGTTTGTCTCCTTAGCAAGCTCACGTACAACTACCAAAGAAGTTACAGAAAGTTAGTAGTTTAAGCGTTAAAGTCATTCACTTTTTTGGTATCCTGCTCGTACCAGTTTGGAAAGTTTAAATGGCGAGTATCAGGACATTGGAAACAGCAATGAACTCCTTTTTAACTTCTCAAAGGTAGAGGATTTTAAGTATCTTCGTAAAGTAAATGGAATGGCAAGTTACGGCTGCCTACTTCATTTACTTGGACAAGGCTACCTTGTAAGGAACCTATCATTTCTGTGGCCAAGTTAAATATTTTCGTCGAAACTAAAAACGGAAAGCTACATTATAGTTGAGCAGAAAAGGGATGAAAAGAGACTACTGCTAACTGGTCAATGGACCTATGTTAAACGCGATCCCCTGCAAACTCCACAGCAGCCTAGTTTTCAATCTGTCTCTACCATTTGGGGTTGAGAAAACAAGAAGGTGGGATCAACAAGCAGAGATGCCTGCAGCCACTATCCGCCAATACTTGGATGACTCAGCATTACTGTATCTGGAGAAAATGTAGATAAATAATTCACACTGATGGAATGGATGCAAATCAAAATGGACCATCACTTGAACTTTCATTATAGAATATGATGGCTGAGTGTTACTTTTTGATTAAAAGATACATTTATCTTCCCAGGAAGTGCTGCACCTGGTCCTGTTCCCAAAGACCTCATCAGACTTTATAGCATGAGATTCTGTCCTTTTGCCCAAAGGACCAGATTAGTGCTGAATGCAAAAGGGATCAAGTAAAGATGCTTTTATTTATTTATTTATTTTTATTTATTAGTATTCATATCACCTCTAAAATAAGAACAGGAAGTGCCTGTAATCCTTGCTTGGAGAACCTGCTTAGCCTGCTTTTGTATTTCAGGTATGATACCATCAACATCAACAGGTTGGAAAGACAAACCTGAGTGGTTTACGGAGAAAAACCCTCTCGGTATTGTCCCGACTCTGGAGACACCTGCTGGTGAAGTGATATACGACTCTTCCATTACTTGTGAATACTTGGATGACGTGTATCCTGAGAAGAAGCTGCTTCCATCCTCCCCTTATGGGAAAGCTCAACAGAAAATGATGCTGGAGCACTTTTCCAAGGTATGTTGCATGAAAACCAGGGTGTCAATTTCTGTTGTGTGGCTTTCTAATGCAGGGGTATTTAACTCCAGTCCTCTAGGGTCACTGTCCTGCAGTTTTCATGTTTTTCTGCTTCAACACACTTGAATTAAATCAATAGGTCATTGTGAGGAGCTTGATAACAAACTGTTGCTTCCATTATTTGGAGTTGAGTGTTTAGGAGCATGGAAACATGGAACCTGCAGGACAGTGGCTTTTGGGGACTGGAGTTAAATAGCTTTGGTATAATGTGTCTATCACCAAAGAAAGGAAGGGGGGTAAAATTAAAATGTATCTTTCTCCAGATAGCACCATACTATTATAATATCCCACTAAAGAGGAGTAAAGCTGAGGATGTCACAGGGCTGGAAGCTGAACTGAAAGAAGTTTATCAAATTAAATGAGGTGAGTTGCAAAGTTGAACACTAAATTGTAATCTTGTAATAATATTATATAATAACAATAATAATAATAATAATAATAATAATAATATTTTCTCCAGGTGTGTGTAAGTGTTCAGTATGAATTATTTAAAAAAAAAAAAAGGGGGGGGGGGGGGGGGTTAAATGGCAAGTGAGTCTCCATAATTGCTGCTGTTTGGTATGTTTACAGTATTTACACAGTAATTACAACAGCAATATTTACTTTTCAGGACCTGGGGAGAAAGAAGACAAAGTTCTTTGCTGGTGACTCCATCACAATGATCGACTACATGATGTGGCCATTCTTTGAGAGGCTGGAGATCTTGGACATGAAAAAGTGAGCAGCAACTCTTTGAGGGTCATTTTAGAAATGAAAATTTTATTTATGAAAGCAGTTAAAGGCAATTTTTGGTCATTTTAAAAAGAGCAAACCATACAGTTAAATGATAAACAATTTAAAAGCAGTGAATATTACAAGAATGGTATTCCTGACAAACATTTCAGTACCACCCATGCCGCGGGAAAAAAAATTCTCCCAAATATTCACTTATTTTCTATTTCAATGAACACAAAATGATGGTGCCTTTTACTACAATTTTTGTATGTTCAAGTCAATACTGTTCAGATTGCTATTGTAGCTCTTAAAATATTATTGGAGTTTGACTCTGATTTTACTACTTTTTATAAGGTGCTTTTCAGTGTAATGTGTTTAAAAAAAAAACTGGTTAATATCTGTGGTTTACATAATTTTAAAGTGGACAAAGATCTGCTTTGTGTTAAAGTGAAATTAAATTTGCTGCTTCAACAGATTTTTAACCATTTTGTTTAATTGACCCTTCACTTAAAGTCAATGTTTCAGACATAAAGCTTGGAAAGAAGAGCTTTGACTTCCCTTTCTTAATTTTAAAAAAAAAAAGTGTGCTTCTATTTTAAGATTCTTTCAGTTATGTAGTTGCCTGAAGGGAATCCTTAATGGAAAATAAGCTGGAAACCACTGCTCTGAAGGATGTATCAGCTGCTCTCCAAGTACTGAGTCAAACCCAAACAACATAATGAAAGTTTTGAAAAAAAGGAGAACCTACTAAGTGGAATAATGTTTGAGTGTGACTTTTATGCCCATAAAATTACATATTTGCATTCAACTCAGTTAATAAGCTGTGATGTGGTTTCTGTCTTCTAAGCCCTTTGGATGATGCACCGGAGCTGAGAAAGTGGACGGAGCACATGCTGCAGGACCCAGCTGTGAAAGCCACCATGCACAGTGTGGAAACCTACAAGGCCTTCTACAAGACTGTTGCTGATGGGAAACCAGACTATGATTATGGCCTGTAGAAAACTACAACAAAAATTGAACAAAACCCTACAACTTTTTTTCTTTTGTGTCACGCTTGTCTTCAGCACTTCCTAATAAGTGTTAACATTTATGGCACATCTGTAGATAAAAGGTCTCTAGCAGCAAATGAAACGATTCATATCTTGATATAAAGGTTTTAAAAGTCAGAAAGGGAAATATGTGTAATCCTGATGTAGGTGGTCACCTACATGTAGGTGGTCCGAATTATTGAACTAGTTCATTGCCAAACCTGACATCAACACAGTGAAAATATTACAGGCAAAATGGGGGGGGGGGAAAACAACTCCAGGATAAAATAAAATTAGTTGACACTAATAATTTCCACCCTTATTAGCTGCCATCACAATTGAAATGGCTGAATGAACAAACCACTGCTGTACTGTTTAAACAGCCCTCCATTTTGGACTTGTTCAACATGAGGTATTTCTTTGAAAAATATTTGGTAAAAGCATCATACCTTGTATACAAACGAATAAGATCAAACCCTTAAATAGTTTAGCTTGAAACCAAAGAAAGCAGCAAAACCGCTACAACATTAGTTCAGTTGTGACTGATTTCTAACGGATGCAGAAACGCATTTACCAGTTTTATCAACTCTATCTGCTATATAAAGAAGTAACTGACAATGAGCGTAACCAGCACTCATAAACTTTCATCCAGGCTTTGGTGTAAACCTCCGTTCAGTAAGTGAGGTGTGTATTCATGTATGAGCACAGGTGCATTTCTCAGCATTTCCTGAAAATGTCGGACTGTTGCGGCATAAAGCTCCCTCTGCAGCACTAAAGACCTGAACAAGTTGATGGGTTCTGCTTTGCAAATTATTTCAGGTATCTGTATTTCCTTTGGCACTTTGCTGTTGCCTATCAGAGCATGGTGAAGTCTCTTCTCTTGGAGGCTCCTCTGCAGGAGGATGAGCACATCCTGAAGCCTCTGGTCCAAACTTTCAGCACTCCACGCTGTGGTCCTTCTGCTCAACAGCAAATGCATCAGAGCAGTCTTTAAGTGATAACTGGTGAGGGCACTTCTTCCCGTTAGCCCAGACTGCTTTCTGTGGAGGAAAGTAACAATCTGGAGGCAGTGTAAATGACAGGAATTTTGTGGTAGGCGTTTGGCAAAATGTTTAAGCAAATTCCTCTCGTAGATGGCTAAAGATAGATGCCAGCACGGGTCGGGGCAGTTATCACAATCTGATGGAAAGTGTGAGACAAAATAAGCATCCGTGTCTTCCAGCTGAACAACTGGAATGATGTTTAGCACGATGGTTTTCCCTGAGCGGAATCGGATCTTTAAAGCACCAGTAGCATCCAGGTGGCGAAACGTGACCTCAAAATCATATTTGTGAGAGATGTGACCCCATGCTTTGGTTACAGAGATCTGAAACCATCTCATAACTTGATCTTTGGCTAAGAAATGTGTGGTTCTGGAGCACAGTAGTTCTTCAGGACTGTGGCTCACTTTGGCTGCATCGTTTTTGCTGTGCAGCAAACAAAGCATGTCCTCTCCCAGGTTGGCGGAGCCACAGAGGCAGTTCTCCTCGTTCTCCCCAAACTTGGTCACCTTTATCTTGCCGCAACCCTGCATGTTTGGAGGTAAATCACTAGAGGGGCTGCACCATAGGTGTGACTGGAAAGTGTGTGGATCTGGGGGGGAGAAAGGCACTAGAAGGTCACACATGAGAGGCTTGCACACCGCCCAAGACTCAAACATACTTCCAATACCAACAAAATCACCGACTTCCATGTCTGCCCCCTGTCACACATGCTTCTAAGCGACTCCAGCAAGTCATCAGCAAAACCTTCGACAAACTCCCTCACCCTCCAGTTTTCATGTGATGAAGCGTAGGTGCATTTATCACAGAAGTTCCTCAGGATGTCCTTATCGAGAACCATCATTCTGGGGGTGATTGATCCACTCTCTGAAATTACATCTTCATCCTCAACCGGTCGGATTTCTGTGTCGGCGAGCTCCATCCTGAACATCTCAATAGCGAAGAATATCATGAAAGACAACGTGTGCCAAAAGTACCAACTATAACCGTCATCTGGGCTGGATTCCTCCTGCTGTGACAACTCTTTCTCCAGCTTGGCCTGCTCCATTTCCAGCCTCTCCTCATGCTCCCGCATTCGAGCCATCAGCTCTTCGTCTTGCTCTGGGAGTGTGGTGTTTTCTTGAGGAAAGAGCAAGGGGTGGTTTAATATAGCAGCAGCCACCACCACACACACTCGTGCAATGGCCCCCTGCATCTTCAGCTGGTTTCTAACATGCACAGTCAAGGGCCTTGCAGCAGTCCGGATAGCTGGAGCTCCAATACTGAAACAAAAACATGAATTGTGGATATGAGACAATACAAATATATTTATATATATATAAAAATGCTATTTTTAAAAAGCGCACCACCCACTGCAAGAACAGACTGTACCTCTAAATATAGAGGCAGTGTGCTGAGTGACGCATTTGTCCACTATCAGACTTTGCAACACAGGAGGAAGGAAGATTGAACCCTGCAGTAGAACATTGCCCTTCTCACACACCCTCCAGTTACCAAACATTGTGCCACTTAACATTTACATCCTGCTAACATTTTATCCAACATAAGAGAAGGAAAGACTGCACTCTATGAACTCCAGATTTTTATTAAACAATAGTTGAAGACCTTCACATTGACTTATTACTTTTCTTCCTGGATGTAATCAGATTAACCAAGAAATAATGCAACAGTGCAGAGGAGGAAATGACTTAAATCCCTCGCGTATGTTTCAAACATGAAGTAGAATTTAACCCTGTGTCTGCATAGCACAGGATATGCAAAAAAAAGTCACTTGCCTCAAGCTCAAAGATGCAGCAGGAAAACTATGTTAAACTACTGAAGCTTGCTGTAATGTTAAGTCAGTGTGCTCAACATACAGCTTCCTCTGACTAGCACAAGAAGGGGAAGTATGCATGAGCTCACTGCAACATCATGAGATGATGAGTCCTGTTACTGAGGCCTGTAAATGACAGCAATCATGGAGTATGTATGCGAGGCCACAGAACCAGGGAAACTTCCCATGACTTGCTCTCTGGGAAGCTTTCCAACACTTACAAGGATTCCTCCCTCCAAACAAACACTGAGCCAGACAAGAGGCCCTGCTGAAACTCGTTTACAAGTATTAAAGATTTGTTACTGCCACAGAACAGAACATATTAAACTACTCTCAAAATGTCTGAACAATTTTAAATGATTAATTTTTTTTTATGGGATGTAGACTTTTTTCTTTTTTTTTTTTTTAAACTTCAGTTTATGACAAATAAGTTACTAAAACTGAGTTGATAAATTATATAGATAGTCAATCTTGTGCAAAAGTTAGCTGATCGGACAATTACAAAGTAATACAGGTTTTTCAGACATTTCAGTATGTAACTTGGCAGACAAATACATCATTTGAACAAATCTCAGAATGTAGTTTCTGTAGTTTCATTCACACTACTGATGATAGAAGAGGGTCTATGTTAGTGATGTCATTCATGAATGAGCCATCTCTAAGAACTGATTCTTTGTAGCAAAACAGAAAATCTGTATCCCATCAAGGCATTCATTCAATTGCAAAGCAGTGGTATATTATATATAGCAAGTAGTGTAAGCAGGGGAAGCAAGAATGAATTCTTGTTCTCACGGTTTGTTTTTGTGGGGTATGAACGGACTTAATACTACATAGAGATTTGGGAACTGTAAGAGCCAGCCGGGTCTTCTAATGGAGCTGAGTAAAAAAAGCTGAGTCATTGAAAAGAGCCGGACCTCCCATCACATCACCATCAGAACCCCCTCCATCCATCCACTGCCTCTGGTCCGCATGTCGCAGCAAATCCGTTATTTGAAGGATGCTGAACTTCTCCGCCCAAGCACAATTAACGTAAAGCCTCGCCTCATGTTCGACCAATTAAATCCCAACAGGATTAAACTTTTTGATGTTAAAAGATTTCGGCATTCAGGCATATTAGCTGAAATTTAATGTAACAGAGCTTAATTTAAATCACTATTAATAAATGTTTAATAAACGCCACAATACTGGCTCAGTCATCAAAGGGGAAGAAGTGGCCTTTCTGTGTACAGACTGGTGGTGTCAACCCTTCTGTTGTCTCAGCAACAAAATAAAGAGCCACTCGTCACGGAACTACTGTGGCAGACAAACATTTTCTTTTTTCCAGACAAATGAGTCACCTCACAGCCTGGTAACCTCACAGCTAACAAACGGTCCTCTGTGCCGATGGATGCCGAGTGGTTTTACAAAATTCATCAGCCATTAAAATGCTCCTGGAGAGACGTCGTCTAATCCGGATGAGACAGATGCATGTTCATCAGCCTGAGTTTAGACTACCACCAGGTCTACAAGTTAAATATAGATAAACAGGCTGCTGTAGGAGTGTAAAGTTAACAAATCCTACCTGTTCGTCGTTTTGGTGGAAGTTCATGATGCCCGGGCATGTGGCGCGCCATCCGGTAAAAACAGCCTCAGTAAAACAGCTCAGGGAGGGTTTTACACTCGTTGTGAAAGTGTCCAAACCTATACAGTCTATGGTCCAAACAGACATTTCCTGACTGTGCGCTCCACCCATGAGGAAAAAGACCGCCCAGCCTGCCCTGCTTACCAAACCAGGGATTTCTGAGCTGCCTTTGCGGCTTAGACATCATCATTGATGATAAGCAAAATCAAACTTTACTTTCATTAATTTGCACTACATTTATGTATTTTGGAAATGTAGGAGAGCAGACATAGGCCTATTTGTTGAAAATCTCGCTGGGAGCCTATTAAATATTTAGCATTTAACTACTCAGAATTTATAACGATAATGAACTTGTATTGTCAATTGAACTATATGATGCCCTACTGGCAACTGTGTTTGGTGGGAACGTGTGGTGTAGGATATAGCAAATATGCAATCATTTAAAATAATGAAGGCATGAAGGTGTATGCCCTTTAAAAAAAAAAAAAAAGAAAAGAAAAATCTACTAACTCCTATATTTCCTTCTTCATGGGTAGGCCTACAGAAAAAAGTAGCCAATACTAAAATATTTACATCAAAGGTAAAGACACATGAAAGATATACTATACTTTTTGGTACACATCCAGTATGTAGCTATTTACTTATACACTTGTATTTATTTTTATTTTTTAAAGAATAATTAAATGCATTCATATTTCCCAAATGTTTGGTCGTCCCAGCTTTTAAGTAGCATGCCAAACTGTTTTTATAGATATGGATATCATTAGTAATGCCTCTGCATCCTGGAAATAGAACACATAAAACTACACTACAGGTAAATCTTCAGCATTTACGGCTGCTACTTGCTGTAGACAAGAGTTGCAGAAACTTTCCTCAGCTTGCATCGATAGCCAGATAAGATACTTTTTAATCCCAAAAGAAATTCACAAGCAGTATTCACACAACACATTTAAGTACAAACTACTACATACCACTTCAAAGACACAGCAAATGATAAAAGTAGAAGTAAAATATGGTAAAAGTACAAATTCAAACAACCCATGAAAGTATGATAAGGTGCAACAGTAATGTTTATTGTATCACTTGTTTACTGTTCCTTTTTATCTTCTCTGAGAGGATCTCCTTAGTCCATCAGTGGAGCGGGACGATGACAGCTGTCCATCATCTCTGAAGCTGCTCCTCTGTGTCTGGATGATGCTGTACATGATGAGATGGATTGTCCATAATTGGCAGAAGCCTGCTTTCTCTGCCACAGACAACAGGCTGTCAGTGCTGTGCCTACAGCAGAGCTTGCCTTCCTCACCAGTTTGTCAAATTCTGAAGCGTCCTTTATGATGCTGCTACCCCAGCACACAACTGTATAGACAAGAACATTCGCCAGATAGAACATTGTGTGAGGATGAGCCAATCATGTTAAATCCTGACAGGTTATTACAATCTCAGCTCATAACACACACAGGTCTCTCTCTTTTTTTTTTTTAAATAAACCATGAATTTCATTTGTACACATCCATCAAAATCTTGTAAAAAAATGTTAACTCCCATATTTGCATCTTGTCTGCGCTAACTGATCTGTACTATACAGAGGGTAGTACCTGAGTTATGCAACTAACACCAACATATAAATTTACTGTATTCATATCTTTAGTTGCAATAACAGAGTTAGCTAAATGTTAGAAACCTAAATCTTTGGTACTTTCTGAAACAGAACTGCATCTTATTTCATTTAAACAGGATCTTGTCACTGCTATCATAGGTTTAAGATCATTTAATCAGGTATAAAATCATCAGTTCAACAAGAAAGTAAATAACCATCTGACTAAAATGAATAGGAAAAACAATGTAAAGAAAGAGATTCAGTCTGCTTTTTGAACATTCTGCTTTAAAGGGATACCATGTAACTTTTGACCCAAACATTAGCCTAATTTAAGTAATATTAGATTATTTCTTGGGTCAATATATGGCTTTTGACGCATGTCATTGCTTCAAGGGGGCTGCCATCCTCAAAAACCAGACACTGTAGCTGTGCAGGACTGGATCCATCTCTCATTGGATCATGTGACCTGGAGCGCTTTGTTTTATGGCAATGACTTTGTTATCAGCTGATCATAGTGGTCTGCAAACACAACTCCAAAACACGGATAGAGACCGTTGATTTTGAGACATTTGTTTGGCCTGTGGGAAGTTAACAGGTTTGGTGACCCTAGTGGTCCAAAGATACACGGTATCCCTTAAAATAACTAATACTGAAGTAAAATCTGTATCCTCAGGATTACCACAACATGCAAGAACAAAGCAAAAATGTATGACTAATTTTAACAATTTAAGCACAATATATAATATGGTCTACCTTCCTCACTGATGAATGTCAGCTTTCTTCATATTTTCATGTGGCAATAACATTACAAACCAGAAAATGGATTGTACATCCCTGAATGCAACATAATGAAATTAAATGAAGCTGATTCTTTTGTTAATTCTTCAGTGTTGTATAGAGGATGAAGAATCCTCCATTATCTTCATCAGCTTGTGCAGCATCTTTTCTGGACAATCGGCTCCAGCGTTCTCCCCAACTCAGAACCAGCTTTCTTGATCAGCTTTAGTTTCTTCAAATCTGGTTCTGACGCTGCTGCCGCAGCAGATGCTGCGAAGCTGATTGCAATTTCCACAACAGACTTGTAGAAGATCTGCAGCATCTTGGTGGAGACGTTGAATGATCTCAGCTTCCTTAAGAAGTAGAGTCTGCTCTGAACTTTCTTCTAGATGTATTCAGTTTTGCATTTCCAATCTAGTCTGTTGTTCAGCTGAACTCCAAAGTGTGCTGAACTCCTATGTTTAATCTTGCTCCTCGAGAAGTCCCCAATCATCTCTTTAGTCTTGCTGGTATTTAAGATGAGGTGATTGCTACCACACCATTTCACTAACTGACCGACCAGTTCTCTGTATTTGGCTTTTGGACCATCACTGATACACCCCACAGCTACAGAGTCATCAGGGTATTTCTGCAGATGACCGGACTCAGAGCTGTACAGTGTGAAGAGGAATGGTGAAAGTACGGATCCTTGTGAGACCATCATCTCAGACACACAATCTTTCAGTCTCACAAACACTGGTCTGTTTGTTAGGTAGTCATACATCCAGGTTGGTGTGGAGGGGATCCACCTGGAAGTAATAGAGTTTTTCACATAGCAAAGCAGGTTGAATCATAATAAAAGCACTTGAAAAATCAAAGAACATGACCCTCAAAGTGCTGCCTGACTGGTCCAGATGAGAGTGGGCTCTCTGAAGCAGGAAGATGATGGCGTCTTCAACTCCAAGCCCATTGTGATATGCAAACTGTAATGGGTCCTGAAAGGTGTTGACTTGCTTGTTGAGGTGAGCCAGTAAAAGTCTCTCCAGGACTTTCATGATGTGAGGTGTCAGAGCAACTGGTCTGCTGTCATAATCTTGTTTCATAACAAAGTGGGTAGAAAAAAACTGTCCCAAAACACATCAATCTATGATTTTATCATTTAGGAAGCAAGTTGTGGAGATTCTTCCATGTCAGTCCAGTTTAAGACACACCAGCCTTTCACTGACCACAAATTCTCTTTACAAATGTTCAAGTAAAGACAGAGCACATATTTTACATACATAAAAGAGTAGGTTTTAAAATCTTATGTAAACTTATCAACTTAAAGGCAGGGTGGATGATTCCAGGAGCATTTTTTTCTATATTGCTTAAAGTCTTCTTCACATTCCGATTATAGCCAGTTAATTAAATGTTCTGGCACAAAAATTAAAAAAATTAATCACCTGTGGAACAGACAGGAATGAAAAAACCCTATTCAATTAAATGAATTTCACTGGATGGGGCTGGTAACGGCCCATGCTGATTGACTGAATGATTATTATGTCCATCAAACTCGACTGCCGTTTGTCCCCCTCCCAACGCGCGTTCGCAACTCGCCGTGAACGTCTCACAGTGCAGACGAATGTAGCTGCTCGCTGCTCTCATCTATGCCGCTGTTTGCTCTTAAAAAGAAAAAAAAAAACGGATGTGGCTCAAGTCATGGAGGTGTTGGTGTTTGCGGTGAGGATGTTTTACACCACAGAAGAAGTTGGAGGTGAGATAATTATCACTTTTAGAAACGCGATTCTCTGCCAGTTACTGGGAAGCTAACAAGCTAGCCACTTGGCTGTTCTTAGTTATCTTCGCCGACGACCATCAGTGCATACGCTCCTGTGTTTTGGAGGCGTGGTTTCGGGGGTGGGGGGGTATTTTTTTTTAAATGTAGCTTGCTCAAACAGTTTTTCCAGGATCCTTTACCCTGCCTTTAAATGTTACTAATCTTTAAAAAGTGCCCTAACAAGCACATTTATGTGTCCGCTTTATTTAATATATGTAAAACCTTGTCTGCTGTGTCATTTTTTTCCATCTCTCGCAGTTTACGGATCATCTCCTTCGAGCCGCCCCTGCCCATCTTCTCTACCCACATCTCCAGTAACTCGCGGGTCTGCTCTTGACTGTCGCTGGGGTGATTTCGCTCACAACCAGTAATATGATTTCTTGTTATCCCGCTCCTTGTTGCTAGATCTTCCATAACTTTCCATCCAAGCACTTCAACAATTTCAGGCACGAGAGGCCCGAGATCCACATCTGGAACTGACATAAAGGGAAAGAAAATGAGAACCAGTTTGATATTTCAGAGGTTTTATAATTAAAATACCAATATAGTGTGAGGATGGGGGTTGAGAATGTTTCAGATAAACACAAATGAGCTAAGTCTGTCTTACCTGTAAGGACCTTCATTTCCTGTTAAGCAGAATTAGAATGACTATTAATTTTTGACAATGCATTCATAGGATAACAGTCTAAGCATGCTTTACAGCAACACTGACAAAGATGCAAGGCTTCACAACACTGACAATGTTAACAACTAACCTCTTCCTCCTACTTAAAGGGGAAGCTTGGTCAGGAGTAGAAACAGACAGATGTGTTTAAAATGCATGTCCATCCACACATTTGTGAGTGTTAAATACGGGAAAAAGCTTAGAGATAAAACAGATTTCAGTAGACTCCACAGAATAACTTACCTCAGGTGCTTTTTGGTCTTCTGGATCTCCACTTGGTTTCCCTTTTAAGAAAAAAATTATGGAAATTAATAGCTAAAATTCAGAAAACGAATTAATGATAAAATATTAACATTCAAATGAACCACTATAGAGCTCGAAAAGGGTGACGTAGGTGACTCAAAACACCGCAATGTATTGTGGGTCTAAAGGTCAATCGTCAAGTTTGTTTATGCCGACTGCATGCGCAATGCTGCCCTTGTTCTTTTTCTTTTGATGTACAAGTTTTTTTTTAATCTCATTGTATTTTGTATGATGAAAATAAAGGCTTTCTACTCTATTACAAGTTAAAAACATGGTGCAATTGTGCTGTGTCATTAACTGCCACAATTGTTCAGGTCCAAAAAACGATTGGGGGAAGGGGGGGTTTTCTCATTTCAAATGCAAAGCAAGGGAGCTCGGATATGTGAGGTAACAAAGAGACGCTGCATGGCCTGCACAGCAGCCGTGAGACGGCCAAATATCACTTTCACTGCCATCACCCGACATGTTGGTGTGTTCATGGCATTTTCAGACTGGTGAGTTCCGTTACTAGTGTGTTGTGGTGTTAGTAGTGTGATGCTGTTTCATACGCAGCATTTAGCTGGCTGGTAGTGTTAACCAAGCTAGCTGAGACGCACAAACGAAGTAAAACCAGACACCCTCTTGCTCTCTTTCCTCCACTTATAGATTACTTCAGGGTTTATGTCATAAATGTCTCACTTATAGCAGATCGACTTTTAAAGTTCATTATAACTGACTTCATTTAAAAGTAATAACGGGTGTGTGTTTCTGTTAGGGAGACCTGTGTATGAAATAAAGTGGCAACCTCGGGTGGCCAACTATGAAGCTACCTGGAAGAAGGAAATATTTGTAGATCTCCCTTCATCTGCTAGGGGCTGGCTGCAAAACAGAGCAAATCCCCATAGACTCCTAAAAGGCCAACTTCACAGCAGAAATAAACATGTTTACAGCCTGGTTCAAAAAATCATTTTAGGTTTAATAGGTCAAGTTGACCTTCATGTTAACTGTGAGGTGGGTCAATTTTGTTATAACCAATCCATTTAGATGTTATTTAATCTTGAAATTACACATAATTAGGGGCGTGTCCTTTTGATTGACAGGCCGGTGGCTCCTTGTTAGCTCCTTGTTAGCTCTCGGTAAGGTCTCAGTCTGCAGCAGAGTAACAAAATGGTGGTTTCTAGCAGCTAGCAGCAATTCCAAATATGTCTTACCTTTACCCCGCCGCTAAGGGGGCTAATCTTTGTTAGCTCCTGTTAGTTTTGAGTTAGCTCGGTTAGCGTTTAGCCCATAGTATGTCAGCTGTCAATTATTTGCCCCCAGGCCGCTCTTTGACCATTTTCGTAATTTCCGGGAGTGAGGACACATGCGACGTGGCGAAGATGGCGACAATGGGAACGCCCAACTGACTTCATTTTTAGCTCTTCAGAAACCAATGGGTCACGTGAGCGGACAGGTTCATCCACTTTTTTTTCAGCCTCTGGTATGAAATAAATGAAACCCATCCAGACTGGAGACAGTCAGTACATCTCGGACACACAAAGGTGAAAGCTGCAGATAACACCAGATTTCAACGGAGAAAAAAGGAGACGGGAGACAGCAATGCAATTGCAACATTCTCTTTGATTTGATCCATTTTTCCATGAGTTTAAGTGTGTGTCTCGCAGCACTTGGCTATATACTGTAAACCAAACTCTTCCTTGTAAACCCCACAATGCATTGCAAAATGTCACGTGCCTTTTCGAGCCCTATAGTGTAGTGACAACCGGATGAGCATCTTTTGACCTCTACTGGTCTTATTTATTCAGTTACTCAGAATATGAAATATTTACTTTTGTCTTTCTTCCTCCAAAATACCCAAGCGATTACTGCAGCAACTACCAAAAGCACCACAACTACAACTCCAGTGATTATTCCAGACCCTGAAAAACAAGCATGAAGAAGAGCAGCACATTTTCATCATAGAACTCAGTGATACCATCTCTGTTTAGAAATGTGGATGTAAACTAGCAGAAGCTGTAGGGATTAAGCCTTTATGAATTAAAACTAGAGCGTACCATTACTTTCATCACTGCAGACTGTGTCATTGGTAGCAGTGCAGTCCTGTTTAATCCCAGCAGAACCGCATCTTAAAGCAAGCAAAATCAAGCACAGTGGTCAGACATATGAATAACATTTTAATATCTGTTTGGGCTTTGAAGGGGAAGTTTTTGTTTTTTTTTCAACCTGGACCTTTTTTTCTAGCATGAAATACATACATTTACTCAACCAGACAGTTTTGGTGCAACTTGAATTCCTTCAGGAGATATTTAGATCCACTCGAGATCAGCGTATGTCCGATATAATGGAAGTGATGGGGCAACCGTGCGCAGCCTCTAAATAAGGCATTATCTGCCACAAACTCCTTTATTTCACCAATGTTTTGTTACGCAACATTAGTCAGACCCCCCTGTGAACTTGAAGCAGCTTTGAGTTGCTTATTTGTGGTGATCCGCCCTTATTTAGAGACATTTACTTGCTATGGTGTCACATAACAGTGATGTCATCAAAGCCTCCACAGTAAAAATGTCTGTAAATAAGTATGGATCACCACAAAGAAAGGCACTTCAAGCCATGTAGAGCTCACAGGGGGGTCCAACTGATATTTGATGACAAAACATTGGTGAAATGAAGTAGTTTGTGACAGATAATGCCTTATTTAGAGGCTGTGCGGGGTTTCCCGCATCACTTTCATTATGTTGGACATACGCTGATCTTGAGTGGATCTAAATATCTCCTGAAGAAAATTAAGTACGACCAAACTGTCTGGGTGAGTAAATGAATGTATTTCATGCTAGAAAATAGGTCCAGGTAAAAAAAAAAAAAACAACTAAATTCCCCTTTAACAAAATGCTCACAGCACTGAAGAACAAGTAAAAAAAAAAAAGGCAAGTCAGTTCTGACAACAGCTATCCACACATTGCGTTAAGAATTTTGTCCACCCAAATTATAGTTGATGCTTGAAACGAACCAGATTTAGAGGGTTTCCAAGATATCCCAAAAATAATTATCTTGTTTTTACCATGGAGCAGTTTTCCATTTCATCTCTATCCATTTTAAATAAGTTTGATACTGGCTTTCAGCTGTCTGTTGCCAGCAGATTCTCAGTCTCTTTTAATGTTATGCTCTGTAGATTATAAATTATCAAAAATCTTCACATTATTCACAAACTGATCACAATTACAGATATGGTATTCACAGACTGATGAACCTCTGCTCTGTTTTATTTCTGAGAGACTGCTTTCTACAGCGCTCTTTAAACACAATCATGTGATATATTTGTTGCCAAAAAACCTTTTTAGGTGCAACATGTACCTCCAGTTCTTGTACAGTAATGCTGATTATTCATAAAGGCATTTTGTTAACATTTCCTTTTCCAATACATTGCTATATGTCTCACTTTCAAGATTTGATATTATCCATGCTCTGTTGTGAATAAAATATTGGTTTAAGAAATGCACTGTTGAGAGCATTCAGTTTAGGGGGAATTAAGGCTGAAAAAGATTCAAGTACGTCAGTACTTTTGTACCTCTAGTAAAATTAGAATTGAAGACAGGGTTTTTTAATTCTGGATTTTAAAGGGTGCAGAACTTACGTTTTACAGGGCTGACAGACTTTGCAGTTTCCTGAGTCACTGTTACAATAGTAGCCGTCTTTACATCGACACTTGGTGTCCTTGGCAGGGGTGCAAGCTTCTTCCACTTGTAAATTAGCTGGAAGGACAGCACACAGCCATCAGAGGAGATGAAAGATCTACAAAGGTTATTTCTCTTGAAAACAAACATGATGTTTTTCCTTTATTCAGTTTTTGCTTATGTTTTTATTAATTTTTTCTATCTTTCTTCCTTTTTCAAAGGCTAAGTACTGAATTTTCATAACATAAAATCTGTCTTAGCAATCTTTCTGAGACAAAAAAAAACCCAAAAACCACAAATAATGTTAATGATAAGTGTTAATTTGCTGTTTTGGTTTCAGGTTCTGGTACGATGTCACACTGATGAAGCATCATTTTTGTGGTGTAGCAACTAGGGTTGCACGATATTGGAATCTTGGCCGATATCTGATATGCCGATATTTTAAAACTCATGTGGCCGATAACCGATATCAAGCTGAAAAAATAAGCAGTCATTGCAAATAGCAGTGTTGTTACATTTCTTACACATTGAAAAATAGGGGTGGGAAAAAACATTGATACACTGAAATATTACAATATTTTCATATACCTATATCAAATTGACAATTAAGAGCGCGGTATCAATCTATTTTACTTATAAAATCTTGCGAGATTTCATTGTTCTGTTAAAAACTCTTGCGATATTTCGTGAATTCTCACAAGATTTCCTTAGTAAAATAGATGAATACTGCGTTTTTAAATGTCAATATGATATCTGCATATGAAAATATTGCATAATTTTCGTGGATTCTTGTGAGATTTCATAACAGAATGATGAAATATCGCAAGATTTCCTTCGTAAAATAGATCGATACTGCATTATTAAATGTCAATATGATATCAGCATATAAAACATATTGCGATATTTCAGTGCATCAATATTTTTTCCCACCCCTAGTCTTTAGAAGATTTTAAGTCTGTAAAAAAATAAGTTTTTGAAGAAGTTTTTTTTTTTTTTTTTCTTTTAAGACTTTAGCAATAGCGGGCAGATCAGTTAATTATCGGTGGGGTGGCCAATGTCTGATATTCAGTATTACGGCTGATATAGGCGGATACAGATAGGGGGCCGAATATATTGTGCATCCCTATTAGCAACACCTGTACTTTTCCTACTACAAGAGAACATGTACCTTGAAAATAAGTTACTTTTGTCAAGGTTTTATTAATTCAAGTCACAAAAAAAATTAATAGATTAAAAAATAAATGAATAAAGCAGAGGCGTTCCACTGTATTTGTACCATTGGGCTGTGCGCAGGATGTGCAAGGCTGACATGTCTCCAGGCTACTGGGTTTGTTGTATGTTTCTTTCCCACATGGCTCACATTTTGTGTCAGTTGAAGCAGTGCAATGTTCGGTGACTCGTTGTCCTATAGCATGGGGACAAATGAATCAGAAAAAAATATGTTATTATTGTGAGGGAGATTGTTTTGTGCTGACTGGAAACAGGTTGTTAAAGCTGACCCATTGATAACAAGCTGTTAGATCCATCATTAGAGCAGGGAAACATCTAAAATTGCAGAACAGGGGCTCTCCGGGACTGTAGTTTGAGATTCCTGCTCTAAAATCATACCTATGCCCATTTCTAACCTGAACAACAGAGGTCCTAGGAGAGAGTTTGTTAAAATGAATGAATGGATGGATGTTGAAACACAACATGAAGCACATTCACATCATGGCTTTTTTCCCTTCTTTTTTTAAAACAAAATAGAGCATTAAAAACCTGCATTACATACATGTGGATACATACACAGTATAATATGCATAGTAATGCGTGTGTGTTCCTGGTCTGATTGTATAGCAGATGTTTCCCATAATATAATTCAGAAAACACAGTGTGCAGCATTTGCATGACATTTATAAATATAACCATGATCATTATAAGGATTCTTTCTAAAGTGGTTCATTTTAATTGAATAAATAAACTATCTTAACCATGTTTTAAGATTTTCGCCATTCCAGTAGCACGTATCAAACACTTACCGGCTGCACACAGACAACAGGTATGTTCTTCATGCTGATAAACACCATCTGCACATTTTTGTCTTTTGTAACGGCTCAATCTTTTAAAAGTCCAAGACTCAGCCTCGGGATGAGATGAGTTGGAAGAGGAGGCTCTGAAAAGGAAACGCAAAACGAAAGTGAAAGTAAGTAATTCACTGGAACAACTTTGTGTAAAAACAAACATAACGCACAGTTATCTAATGTGTTTACCGCTATATGCCCGTTTTGTTTTTGTTTTTTCACATTTTTTGTCGAATTTACTGGTTTGGAGGCAAAATCTTGAGACAGATTTGCTTTCTCGCGACTCAACAACCACACATATTTAATTACAATAGACCCAAGCCCACGTACCTAATCCACTACTTATTTCTAATTATTTACGCTGTATGCGGTCCTTGTACAAAACTTGAGCCAGAATGAAAGGAAATCGAAGGATCACTGTCGAGTATGAGTTACAAACACCCACCCAAAACCTCTAGTCGTCTCACAATGTAGCAGACGTGAACTAGCATTGAACATTTGGTTAACCCTGTGAATTTACTTACAGTGATTCATTGCCGAGGAAAAATAAAATAAAAATGGCACAGCAAACAGAAAACTTGATGAAATTGGAAGCCATTGAGTCCTGACCGTCCTCCCTCGCAACTTTTCCAGTAAACGTACAGTGGCTTTTTGGGGGATTTCCGGTGTTGTCGATTTCACTTTTCAGGTTCTGTGATAGGCTAAACATGTCCGGACATATACTGCTCCAGCACAACCTACACATTTTAAGATAATAGGAATGATAAGAATAATGACAATAAATAAATAGATTTTTTTTAAAGAAAGAAAAAAGGGGAGGGGAGGTGCAACGTGCTGTGTTTTTCATCTACTTTTTAATTTTTTATTCAATTTATTTATTTATTTTTATACAAGTCCTACACAACTGTTGGAAAGACCCGGAAAAACATCTGCCTGTAAGAGGAAATAGAGAGGTATAACAAATGTTGTGTCAAAAGGTATTGATTTACCACATTAAAGATTTAAAACAAGATTTTACCAAATTTGATATTTTATATTTTCGATTTGTCTTGTTCTCAAGATGCAAAACAAACACTGAGCCAAACACTGGTTACATATTTAATTGAATTTGCACTGATGCAAGGTGGCTTCACTACAAATCAAATTATTTCCTAGTTTTAGTTTGTTTTTCTGGGTTTTTTTTTTTGTTTTTTTTTTTAGGGTTTTCTCTTTCTAAAGAAAGGCTTACCCCAAAAGCATCTTCAACCCCAAAGCCAGTTTTTGAAACAAAAATGACTAACATTTTTTAGATGAAAATCAGTGTAGTTCACAATTAATATTTGTTAATAACACAGCCATAAACAAACCGAAGCCATTCCCGGACACTATGGAGATCACTTTAAATGTCTTGTTTTTTCAGTTTCAAGTCCAGTAACCTCAAAAGTACTGCAATCTGAAGACTAATGATTTTATTACGTGCTCTTTTTTAAGTATTGTTTCTCAGTTCTTATTTTTTATTTATTCATAGATCCGAATTTGAGGATAGACACATCCGTTTCAATAATAATAATAATAATAATAAAAAAAAAACATTATTTGCATGAGTAAAGTCAATAGTTTGCAGATACCGTATTTGCCACTAGGTGGTGGTATTGTTCCTTTTTGTTGTACGATAACTGCTGGAAAGATGGCCATGTCGTCAAATTATAGTATAGATAATAAAATACAAAATGTACTGTTATAAAGTTTTTAGAGGGTCTGTTAAAAGTCAGAATACTTGTTGACAAACTTATAGAAATAGATCAAATGTTTGATTACTGGAACCGCCAACCATCATCTCCAAGTGCACAATAGAGATTTTTATTACTGCATACTGAGTTCACAACATCCATTTGTCTTTGGGTTTCAGAAATGCGACAAGTTGGTAAAGTGAAGCTCAAAACATGCAATCTTCTTTGCCATGTGGGCATGACCCATTACTGACTCACATTGGTTGTTTTCCCCCTGAGCGGGAAATCGGACACATAAAGTTGAGTGACAGGCAAGTGAAGCACCGCAGAGCTGGACTGAGGAGAAAACTTAATGTTGCTCCAAGAGTCAGTACTAAGTTTAACTGAGTCGCTGATCCAAGTTCTCTGAGATTGAACTGATGAAGATCTTAACATGCTGGAAGTAATTTCTACAGCAGAAAATGCATTCTTAGTGTTGCTAGAAAGTTCTTACCGCTACCCCATGTTCCAAAACAATGCTATATCTGTTTGATTTCTGCTCAGTGGTGTTGGATACAAATTAATCTTTAAACAAAAGTAGGAAAATAGTTTTTGGCTGGGAAAAAATTAACTTGAAGGAGAACTCCTGTGGGATTTGGTTGTTTTGCTTGTGTTGTATCAGATTTCAGCCTTTTGGAGTCCCACTGAGTCTCAGAGTTGGATCTTTACCTCTACTGAAGTTCATGTGGCCCACTTATAGAACAAAATTAACTCTCAGGTGGTGAAGGACAATTTTTTTCTTTCTATTAAAGGGATACCGTGTAACTTTTGCACTATGGGCACTAAACCTGTAACTTCCCACAGGCCACACAACGGTCACACTATTTAATAGTCTATCCGTGTTTTGGAGTCGTGTTCGCAGACCACTTTGACCTGCTGATTTGAAGTAATGAAGCCATGAAGCCAAACGCTCCAGGCCACATGATCCAAGCTGGACCTGGATGCACTCTTGCAAAGTTTCAGGGTCTGGTTTTTGAGGATGGCAGCTCCCTCGGAGCACTGACATGTGTCAAGTGCTATATATTGACCCCAGAAATCATCTATTATTACTTAAATTCATAATAATTTTACAATATTTTATAATATTTGGTTAATATTTGGCTCACAAGTTACACAGTATCCCTTTAAAAAAACACTAATGATCTTATTGGATGAGACTGGGTTGCACTGAGTTTATAGGCTGAATTTAGTTATTTCCTGTTATTTTTACATTATTAGTTCAGTGGTGGTACCATAGTAATATTTTCTCTGGCGTCATCATCAAGTCATTGTTCTGCACAAAAAGAACCCTGTTTGTTTACTCTGTACTTTTTGTTTACTGCTAATTTGACCACGTTGATGAACACAGCAAACATAACTCTTGCCACATGTCTGTATGTTGACATGGTAATGGTAATGCGAGCAAGTCAGCAATAGCATGGTTTAAGACGGGGGTGCCCAAGTCCAGTCCTTGAGAGCTACTATCCTGCACATTTTGGCTGCATTTCTTCTCCAACACACCTGAATCAAATGAACAGCTCGTTACCGGGCCCTTGCAGAGCTGAATGACGTGCATGAGAGAATTAGCCAATTTGATTCAGGTGTGTGGGAGAGGGTGTGTTCCAAAAAAGGAAGGATAGTAGCTCTCCAGGACCGGATTTGGACATCCCTCTCTAAGAGTTGCTAGAACTAGGCCAGGGATCCTCCTCGGAGGCCAGTGTCCTGCAAGTTGTAGAAGTTTATCAGATGCAACACACCTGACTCAGATTAATAGGTAATTGTGCAGAGATTGACATTAAGATTCTGACTCTGAATTAGGTGTGTTGCAGCAAGGAAACATCTAAAACCTGCAGGACACCGGCCCACAAGGACCAGGATTGACGATCCCTGAACTAGACTCCTGGGCAAACTACGCACTTGAGCACTTCAAACTCTTTTTGAGTGTGTAGTGCATTCATGCTGTCATTTAAGCCAAAATTCCGTGCACTGAAATGATGGTGCCCTAAAAATGGCCAAAAACAAAGTGCAAAACGAAGCACACTACTCGCGCTAAACGGCATCTTCCTGACGTAGTGGAAGAGGTGGGACTTTCGAACTGCTTTCAGAGCTGAATAATGACGGTGAGCGAAGCGGTGGCGACCCCTGCTGCAGCGGAGGCTGAATTGTACTGATTTAAGTAATATTTATAAAATGATTTAGACATAATTACTAATGTATATTGTGGCATGCTACCAAGCTGTTCACTCCCTGATGATAGTTATGATCTGGTTATTTGTTTGAGGCTGCAGTTATACCGGCACAGAAGCATTAGCATACGCTAGCAGGCAATGCTAGTCCGTTATTTCCTGTAAGTGCAGTGCTCAGTTTGGGTCAGCATTTTGCGACAACAGTGTGCACTACAGACATAGTACATAGTGCGCACTACACACTGAATTTCAGTGCACTTGGGCAAGTGTGCGGTTTGAGACACAGCTCTGATGTTTTAGGAAATATTGTTAAATTTTAACATATTTTTAAAATATAATGTGTGCTGCGCAGTAAGAATGGGCAATATGTTGTTGTGTGCGATATATTGTCAAAGAAATTCCACATGCTAATAATTTGTCATCTCAGGATAAAAAAGATATATTTATTTTATCGGGTTGTATTTACAATTAATTAAATATATAGTTGCTTTTTTATTTATATATAGCTTGCTGCTTGCACTGTTTAGATAAATGTTAAATTTGTTCTCATATTTCATTCATGTTTGTTTGGTGTCACTACAGTTTTACAATACAGGTGTACCACTTGAACTTAGTTAATGTAGTTTAGAGCCTTTTATTATTATTTTAGGGCTCTCAAGACAGAATGTAGTGAGTTTTATGATACAAATAGGCTGATGTTTTTTATCGTCTCTTATCGTTAACATGATAAGAAACATAAATTATCGCAATACATTTTTTAGTCCATATTTCCCATCTCTACTGTGCAGTAAAACTATAAAACAAGTATGGTAGAGGTTAACAGTTTGTGAGACCCTTAATAATGTAATTTCTGCATAATTAAAACATTAGATCTGTTCATTAAATATAAACAGACAAGCCAATAAAACAAATACGGGGAAAAAATTGTCAGAAAAGAGTGGTTAAGACTACTGGATCCAAAAGGTTGCAAAGGTCACAACACCATCCCTGAAGAGTTTGAAAGAACTGCAATGTAGAGAGTAAGACAGTGAAGCTGGTTTCATCTGTGAAACATGGTGATGGTTGGATCATAGTTTGAGTCTGCTTTGCTGCTGGCTAGGATGAAGTACTGCTGGTGATGTAAAAAAAAAAAAAAAAAAAACTCTGAATTTCTCCAGTGAATTCTAAAGGAAAATGCCAGGAAATGAGCTGAAACGTCAAAGTAGGTCATGCAGCAAGACAACAACCCTCAACATAGAAATAGTTTTATTGTATGTTTGTTTTTAATGAAAAAAGAAGAGCAATAGTTCTGTCCATAATATTTCTGTATAATTTTTTTCAATTAGATTATAGATAAGCTAAGTCTGTTGCTGTCTGCACAAATGCAAATATTATTGCCATATGTTCTACTTTGCAAAGGCTAACGCTAAATGCAAAAAAGACATGTAACTGTTCCTTGCAGGCCACTGCGGAGGCATTACTCTTACAGTCTGCTGTATTGTTACAAAGCCAAATAACTGGAAAGCCACCACCAGAGAGCTACAGCTCATAGATTTCTTCTCTGTGGAGGAGCATAATCATCCATGGCCAATGTGTTCCACCTCCCATCGCCCCCAGGTCATATGCAGAGTAAGGAAGGGTAATGGCTCCACTGAGATGGAGGGACAGGGAAAAGAAAAAAAAAAAGATTTAAGAAGATAATGTTTTTGTTGTTAGGAGGAAGCTGCTGGAAGGGGTCTTGTTCCAAAGCATCCCCAGAGACACAGACAAAGAATGAGGAGATGGTTCAGAGAAGATGGCAGGTAACGCATCTTCTCCTTGAGTAAAAGACAGAGAGGACACGCCTGCAGTTTTCTGTGTGCTCAAGTTCATCACTGCTGTGTGTTTAATGGATTTAGTCAACTGTAGTTTCGATGCCACCAGTTTTTTTCTGGAAATTAGGTCACAGCAGTGTTACCTAAAAATGACAAGTAAAGCAACAGGTTTTTCCTGAAATTGCACTACATGCACTTTAGTGTCACATTTTGTTCTACCTGCAGTAACTCCCCTTATGCATTAGCTAATCTCGGATTTCGTGCATGTGGTGAAAGAATGCTTCCTTTTTAATTTTGTACCGGCTTGTGGTTGAACTTCTTCAAATGAAAATGCAGTGTTTCTTGCAGAGTCAGAGCAGTTAGGCCTGTAGATAGTTATAATCCATAAATGCCTTTAGAGTTGTGCAGAGTTTACTTTCAGTTCAGACTTGCAGCAGTAGATGCAACTTTGAGATTTTTTAGATTTAAACATCTTATCTATTCTATCTATATGTAAAATGACTTAGAATGCAGAGTCTCAGATGTTTTGCACCTTTAATGTTTAGCTCAGTTCAGATGCTGAAGGTAGGCAGAGATGTCTTTACTTATGATATCCAGAAAAGGTAAATGACTAATATGAGGAAAATATATAAAACAGTAACTTCTTGTGTGCCTAGAGTGTCCAATAGATGTTACTGGGAAGACAAACTTGATGCTTCTTTTCTCTCAGAACAGGAAGACAGTAATGCTGCTCTTCAACTTCAGGAAATAACCTCGCTGCTGATGACGCAGGTCTCATGGGAAAGCTCAGTAAGTTCAATAGATCTGAAGCATACTGTACACTTTAAGTGCATGAGCAGCAGGGCTGTGCAACATGTTGCAGCTCTCACACGCACTCAATGGCAATTTTTTTTTTTTTTTGTCTTTTGCTGTTTTCTACCATACATAAAAAAAATGCAATGTGTTCTTCTCCAAATCATCAAACACAATTACAGCATCTCCCTGTCTTTCTCTACTCTCTCCCTCAGCACCAGCTTACAAACATGCACACACACTAGATGAAAAGACATAAATCTGTAAAGCTGCCACTTGATGATAAGTCTTTGCAGAGAGATATCCCCCAGCAACACGTCCAGTGGTCTGCCTAATTAGAGTCGAGAGGATCTGTGGGCAGAAGAGTCTGAGTCTGCACATGGAAGGGGGATTTGGCCGGGAGCAGTCATGCATTTCGCTGTCTGGTGGGAAGACAATAGTGAGGAGTCTAGATTGGATGTCTTGTTTCCAGAGGAAAGACAGAAATAATGCTGGTTGAAAACCTCTTAGAGATGGATTAATTGGGACTGTTGGTATTGGAAAAATCCAGTTAGGGGCTCAATCAAAACAGGACAGCAGCAAAGAAAGACTGTGCTGAGCCTGTAGGCGAGGCCAAGCCGATCCAAACGCTGCATGTCCTGTCCTTAACCTGTCCTCTTTGCCCTCAGGCGAAGCCGCTTCAAACATTATTTGAGGGGATATATGAGGGGATGTTGTTCTCTTCCCTTTTCTGGGGTCATTTCACTTCCAAAACCTTGTCATGAACTGTAAAGCAGCTGTGTCTTGTTGAGGCTTTGAGCCAACTGCCAACCAGAGGTACCTGGTTACCTGCTGGACTGGAGCGCTCAGTATACCCAGTCAACCTTAGAACCTAAACACTAAGTAATAAAACCAGCTATTTGATATTTAATTGATAAGGGTCAGTATTAAGGAGTGGATAATGTAATTGTTTTCAAATGATGTTTTTGTAGTGGAACCTTTTAAGAAGTGGGACATATTAGGTAGAATATGGACAGTCAGCTTTTGGAGATGTGTTTTAGGTAGAAACAAAAAAAACAATGGGCAAACTTGAATTTATGCAGCTGATAGAACAATGGTGTGAAATATGGGTTGGTCTTATGCAGTGTCCTGTATGGACAACCTGTGTTATGGGTAAGCAAAGGGAAGACATGCTGAAGTGCTAGCTTAAAACCTCAACACTATGACAGAGAGGTGTCAGAGCACATAGTTCTTCACAGCTTGCTCCTATTTGCTTGCAGTGCCCGCACTTACCCTTGTCTACTACCAAAAGCACTCCCAACAGGCACTTTAGCATCAGAACTATATGCATGGACATAGCCATTGTGACGACACCTAGTTTGTGGAGTGAAATTATGAAGCATCATAATCAGTGATTTGGTCATTACTACCCTGATCTTGGAAAGTGGAAGTCTTGGAACAGTGAATCTAGCTAAATACAGTGGAAAATGAAAATTACATGGAGTGACAACTTGTCAATTCCAGCATAATGCTCCGGGATCAAATCTATACTGCTTTTTTGCAAAGTTTAAATCACAGCATGAATGTGAGTTTTATATATTCCCTTAAAATCAATAAAACAATATTCCCTAAAGTCATAAATCATTTGTCAAGTTTTGACATTTCCCCGAAAATGTTGCTTCCTATTGCTATAATTATTCATTTCCATAAGTAACTGCTCCTTCCCAATCCCCCTCCCCCGTCCCAAGGAGTCCCCCAGGGTTCGGTGCTTGGTCCTCTCTTCTTCAACCCCTTCATCCTCACCCTCAGCTAGATCATCCACCATCACGGTCTCCATTTCAACTGCTATGGCGACAACATTCAACTGTGCATATCTACTAAATCTGTCAACCCCCAGACTCATACTTCTCTTTCAAACTGTCTCACTCACATTAGTCTCTGAATGCAACACAATTTTTTCTCAAACTGAACTCCACCAATTCCAACTTTCTCATTATTGGTCCTGTTTCCGTCACCTCCAACATGAATTAAATTGTGCTGATTGGACTCTAGGTTAGTAGTTAGACATAACAAATACATGGCAAGAGAAGACTTATTGATTCCACAATTCCCATCTCTATTAAAGGTAGAGTCCGGAGATTTCCCCCGTTTCTGTTTGTAAACACTATTCAAACTGAGAGCCCCTCCCCTCGGGCTAATGGCCGATCGCTCATCAGCCCCAAACATCTCCTTCAAAGCTCGGAAGTGGGTAAAAACCAAACCAGTGTTAGCCCATGGTTTTCTAAAGCTCTTTTCTCTGCAAAATACTTTCTTTTCTTCACTGCATCTGCCATTTTTATCAAGAATTTGAGCGAATCTGGTTTCAGGTTCAGTCAATGTTAAAAAAAAGTTTGCTTCAATCGACAAGTTTATCCCAATAGAGCATCTCTGTATTTTACCTTCTTTAATCTGAACTGTAAAGCCGATTTGTGATCTTTTAAAAACGCTATACATTATAAATACAAGCTATTATTATTATTATTATCATTATTGTTATTATTCAACAACTTCCTGTGATATGATTCCTAAGTAGTGTGCAAAAATGAAAAAAATGGTTTGTTTTTATGAAGGGAAATCCTATTAAACTGACTTGATCTGTAGCAAATAAATGAATGTTTGTCCCTATAGTCTGTCACATGATGTTCCACTACTTGCATAATCTGTTGAAACAACCTTACACATAATGTAACAAACATAACTAGTGAGCACACTTTACAACACTTTAGGGAAAGTGATCCACTTTCTGAGAACATAGCAATACATTACACAAAACTTTTCTTATTCTCACCCACACAGAAAATAGATGTGCAATAAAACAAGCACTCTCATACACACACGCTTTCACACACACACACACACACACACACACACACACACACACACACACATACACAACCCACAGTACATGAACAAAGCTATCACCTCTCACCCACCAGTCTGGAAAATATTAACCTTTTCATCTCATGTCATTTTTCCATCTAACTTCATGCACCACGCTCACATGCCTGCAGACACATGCCACACTGCACATTATGAGCTGGTGTGTGTGCACACAGATTCACGCATGCAAGCACACAAGAGACACACAAGCAGCTGCAGTTATCTCAGAGGAACTTCAGAGAATTCAGGGAGTGGAGAGTCATTTGGTTAAAGAGGACCAAACTGCAGGAAATGAGAATCATTGACCCTCCCTTGTGACCGAATTTACAATCTGTGCCTGAAATCGGTTGGAGGAAGAAAAAAAAAACAAAAAAAACAGAGAAAGTTAGCTGGAGAAGGAAATGTTTGAGCGTCTATAAATAGAAGACCCGCGTTTGAAATAATACTGAAAGGCGTGCAGTCATTTATTATTCAGCTCATATTGCTCCATGTTTATCACATAGAATGAGTAAAAGAAGCTGCTTTGAATCTAGATTTATATTCAGACAATAGCAGGCTTAAATCCACAGACAGGCTACAGTTTATGATCATGAAAGCATGCACAGTATGTGATGTGAGTAATGTCACATTCATATAGGACAGGTTTTAGCTCAGGATGAGATCTGATGCTGCAAAAAGAGAGACTTGGAAATGAGCCTTTAAATTAGTTACGCATCTGCCAAAAAATGTTGCAATCTTGTAAAGCATCTATCTGTTGAACGAACTTTCTTAGCTAGGCACCAATAAGCAATCTGCTCTGTGCACAGTTACAGTCAAACAAAGGGGATTTAGAATTGCCTCGCTACTTTGTGAACCTTTCATTTAAGATTTTTATCACAACCAACAGTGACTATAGGAGACTACATCCGAGCATGAGACATTAACAAAAACAAACACTATATGTTGAGCACGCAGAGAAGTCTTTTGCATTGAAGAGATACATGGGGCCTCATTCATAATTTAGCAGCATCTCAGCGATATGAGAGAGGAGGACGCATCTGTCTGCATTACGCCAGCGTTGCCTCTGCCTTGCATCACCCTCCCGGGAGGTTCGTTTTTGAGAGTTTAATACGCTCCCCATCAGTTGCGCTCTGGCTGTAGTCTAATTTCAGCCTCAGATAAGAGCCTTTATTTGTCACCCAGCTCCTTTGGCCCGTCACACAGCCTAGAAGTGCCTCCTCAGTTTGACATCTTTTAAGGACTGCTGGCAGGATGAGCTGCCTTTTGTCTATATGTTACTTGTGACTGTTAAGTGTGCAGTATCACAAGTAAGAACATTATAAACCCTCAATACTAACTCAAAACCCATCCCCCACACACATATAGCTGTCTCTTCACACAAAGAGAGGCGCATGTGCCTTATTACACACAGACACACACACAGCTGGCTGCTGGTCTGTCTGACCTAGTTTATTTCTGTAGGCTGCTCTAATGGAAGGAGCGAGCATGGTGTATTATCTGACTGTATCTGATTTGTATTTCTGCCCTGTCACTGACAGATGGCACCAGAGGTCGAGAGCAGAGCTTTTTTGGAGGTTTTCTCACAAGCAACACATACTGCACGTACACACAAACACAAACACATGAAGCTACATTTGTCATATGAAAACTCAAATGCTCAAAAAAGCCAATCTAAAGCAGGATAAACTGACTTTATGTGGAAGTAGAAATGATTGTCATGTGTAACAGAATTGTGCGTGTGCATGCTTCCACACATGCACACAATCTCAGGTTGTACATATAGTATAGAACACTTGCATGCTTGCAGAGGGGTGGAGAGCCTGGTGTTCTGAGCTGTAGCGCTCGGTTTACACCCTCTGCTCTTGCACTATTCATGCTTAGTAGGAAGGAAGTGATGAATCACGCTCACTTATTTGTGGTAGTGGTGAGTGTTCAAGTACAGATAGGGCCTCTCCTCTTTTTCTGTGGCACATACATGCACTCTGTCGTCAAGAGAGAGAGAGAAATCACAGAGGAAGTGAACAGACATGAAACCTCAGAGATTTGTCATTTTCTATCTGTTGAAAGCCATTGTCACGGTTGAAATCGTCCAGAGAGCTGATATTGGGTTTATTATCACACAAGAATGGTGTTTATGTCTCGGCCTTTGCGTCCAATGTCACCTGTGTCATTTGTTCCTTTAAATCTGAACAAGTTTGGCTATGTTGCAGGATAAAAACACATTTGCTTCAGTGCATGGCCCCTTGTTTTGGTTTGTATGACCTGTACTTGATGGTGTCATTGGATGGTGTGAGTATATAAATGTGCTCTAGATGTACATGATTGCGTTGACATTTATTTGGTGGTTTTTTAACATTTTGTCCACAGGAGCTGATTATACAGTACAACGTCATGTGTTTCCCGCTTTAAAACAATTTGCACTCCAACTTAGGTGCTGTTGCGCGCACACATACAATGTATTTTTGCACATATGAACACAGAAGCTGTGGCCTTTATTTGTAGACAGGAAATATCAGGGTGTGCTCTTACTTTCTTTCTCTCTTTCAAACTCCCTCACAAATGCGCGCACACACATACACACTCACACAGAAAGAGAAATGTAACCGTTTTTTTAAGGGTGTGGGGACATTTTCCATGTGGTTTGAGCGGTTAAGCTTCGCAATTGTATAAAACACGCAAAAAAAAAAGAAAGAAAAAGAAAACATAAAGACACAAATGACTTAAATAGAAAGAGGGGTGGTACCAATTAGTTTGAGGTTCATTGACGTATTGAGGGGAAAAAAAAATTGAAAAAGAAAAAAGCCTTGTCATGCCAGAGAATAACTTTTCCATGTGTCCCAAGCTGAAGACACTAACTAAGATGCAGTAATTTTCTTCTCTGGGTTGAAAACCATTCAAACAGAATGCTGCTTGTGTTCTGTTATCATGCATTTTCCCCTTGCTTTAATAATTTTCTTATGACACGGTCATCTCCTCTGACTCATCCCTCAGGTCTCATGTGTATTGTGGCAAAGCATCGTCAACTTTCCTCCACTTTTCCCCAGTATCTCACTTTCTCCCTCTCTCCAGTTTTCTCTTTGATGCATTGACTCTCTTTACCGAAGATTGAATCATAATTCAATGTCAATACAGTTTTATTTTTTACATCTTTCACATCAAAAAAAGGAATTGAGACGTTTTTGTGAAAAGAAAAGAAAAGAAAATTGCAAATAATACAGAGCACTTTGGTCTTATGAGGTGAAATACTTTGTGTGTGCAGGGCATGCCAGACTGGGGTAAAACTGTGTTCTTCGAGCCTACAATGTGGCCTCCTGCTGTTTTTATAAGCGATTTAGAAGACTAGTCATTAACTCGCAGGGAGGTAAATGTGTGGCTGGTGCTTTAGTTTAAAGCAACCAAACCAAAATCTGTGTGTGCTAGCTAATTGTGCCTCAACCCCTGTAAAGTTCATGTGCTTTTTATTTCGCCGTGGCTCTTCTTCATTGTAGCAGTGTCATCATCACTTTCGGTTGTATGTGACAGAGGGAGTCATTTTTACCTCCCAAACCTGTTAGCTACGCAACAGTTTGGGCCTTCCCTGTCTTGCTTAATAACCTGATTTGGGTGCAAGTGGAACTGACATAAGCCAATGTGTGTCGACTGTTATTGTGTGTGGCTGTGAACATGTGCTATGTGTGTGTGTGTGGATGCTGTGTGATTACAGCCAACATCCATGTGGATAATATGTGTGTGCTTGCTGTGTGTTCTCATTTGATGGCTGCTATCAATGTTTGTTTGGGGTTAAAAGCCCCTGTCTCTGTGGGTGTTAGAGGGGGTCATCTAAACCGGATCTGCTGCAGAATCGCTTGAGAGGCAGGAGCATAATCTGTAGCTGGCTTTGTGCTCCCAGATTAAAGTGATGTTTTGAACCTTTCTCACGGCCACAATATGCCTTCGCCTGCCTCCCTGCTACTCAGTATATGTGTGTGACAGCAGATCCACAGGGCCGGGTTCAAGAAGAGGACACCTTCTTCGCTATTTAAGAAACGGGGAGCTTTAGCATATTATCTGAGACAACGCATGCATGTTCTATTCATCTATTAATTTGCCATCAGCGTGGTGCAGCTATAGCGTATCTTCTCCACTGTTTGAGGGGAAACAGCTGCTAATCCTAATCCCCCGTCTCCCCCCACGGGATTCTGTCAAATCACAGGCCCTTTAAAAAGCTCTGGCTGGCTGGTTTCAGGGCTGGTTGAGTAGCTTGCTGACTGGCAGGCTTTAAATGAGAGGATGGACCACGCTTACCCACTCCCCATGACTGACATCCAGGCCTTCCAGAAAGTATGTCACTTGTTTGTACAAGTATGCACATACACATATGAGAAATTTCCACTGCTTCTCCAGAGGCATCGTCCAGTATGGTGAAAATAGCTGTACTCATAAACATTTGCAGATGAGTAGTTTACAGGTATGTCAGCCAGTTTAAATAAATGCATAACATGCTGTAAAACAGATTAGAAAAAGGAATCTTTTGGTTTACACAAGATGGTCGTCACTGGAGAAGATGTTCTGGGAAAAAAAAAACTCTCAGACGCTGCGTGAAACTTGTGAATTATCAGGAAAAACTATCTCAAGCTGCGATGTGTGTGGCTGCCATTTTATCCTTGGAAATATTTGCTTGTTAGCTTTATTTTGCATAGAGGAAGATGAAGCTGTTCATTCATTAGGAAACTTACAGAAATATCAGTTTCTAGTCATTTTTACACTTTTTTGCTTTGTTTTTATCAATAATAAAAAGTTAACATTAGAGGTGTTAACTGGTCATATCTTCATATTCAAGCCATTTCTTAGAATAAGTTGAATCCTGACTGCAGTTTCCTTCCTCTGATCATTCCTCTGATCTCTTCACTTCCACAACAGGTCCCACGAAAACATGTTTTTGTTTTTCTTAAGTTTTGTTTTATTCCTTTCCTTTCCATCCAAATCATCTTATGGTGTCAACTATAGCTCAGCAGAACTGCTAATTTTAAGCTGTACCATGGGAGAAGCTGCTTCTTGTTGTAAGCACAACATTTAGACTCATTCATTCCTGTTTCGCTGAATGGAGGAGTAATTGCACACCATTAGAGGGCTAGAGAACAAATGTGGAGACGAAAAGAAAGCAGTGAATAAGAGAGTCAACTTTCTGACAGCAGTTACACTCACAAAATAATGTCAGATGATCTTAACACAACCCTGTGGGAGTGTGCTAAATTGCTGATTTGTGTGACTGCAGCTGAAATACGCGTCCACCTTTTCACCTTTTCGTTACTGTTGTCTGCACTGCAGCTCAGTCCTGCTCCACAGACAGTAGAGCAGCAAGGTATCAGCAAACTGATTTGAAAAATTTTCCAGATACTTGAGCCTGCAAGCAACTGGACGTCTGAAGCAATTACTTAGACCCTTGAAAAAAAAATCCCCATGGCACAAACTGTTGTTTAAAAAGTGGTTGTATGGAGCTACTCTTTCAAGTGTGTCCTTCAGAAAAACACTCTGCTGCTCCTGATATGTGTATACTTGTATATAAACTAAGCAAAGAAAATGGAGAAATTCTGCAGTTCATCTTTTTTTTTTTTTTTACCTTGTATTAGGATAAACTGAAGGCCGCGTCGTGAGTGCGAACATCCCTTCACACTCTAATTTAAGACTTTTGAAAAAAGCCTTGACATATCCCTTTTCTGTCAAATGAAAAGTGGAACTCATAAGCAATAAAATCTAAATTGCCCCCTTCAGTAGACTCAGGGGTGTTTGCTGCTACAGTCTTAATTGCTTTGGTGTCTGATGGCAGCTAAGTTAAAAAAAAAAAAACAACTTTTGATGGATATTGTGCTATTACTGTCATTACTGCTTGATTTTGCTGTGATGATTCTTGAGGAACGTTTTTTTTATTATGTTGAAACTGTAAGTTTTGCCATATTATTTCAATCTAAGGTCCTCCTGCCAACTTCTAACTGCATCTTGATGATGAAGATGATGAAAGGAATTTATTTCAGACAATTTATATTTTGGACAATTAAAGAAAAATAATAAATTTCAGAAAATATTTCAAACAAACAAAGTACCACGCACAAAAAAGGTATTTGGTAAACAGTAGCTACCATTACCAAACAACATAAACACACCAGTTTTACATTACAAATTAAATTTATTTGAACATAAATACAAACAAATAAAATAAACAAAATAAATCTACATAATAAACTTATCAGCGCGTACCCTCAGATCTGACATTGATTATTGATTGATTGATGTAAATTGTCTGAATCAGTTTTGTTCAGATGTAGCTGAAAGCTCAAAAGAAACGCTCAACGTAGGTTTTTAATCAAAGATTTCATCAAATGAATTATCCCCCCCCCCCTCAAAAAAAACCCCAACAATTTTATGAATAGGATTATATTGGAGAGGCACTTCAAGAACACAGTCCCTCACAGAAGTTGCCACCTTTTCTCTTAGCTTTAGAAATAGTGTTGCAGACTACAAACTCAACAACCAAAACTCCTTTCCTCAAACTCTGAAATTTTGGACCAGGGTATGGAGTTGTTTAACTTTGACAAAATAGAATCTGTGGAATATCCCAGTTTCTCAGTTGCTCCAAACAGATCTAAGGATTGTTGGTATCTGCTACAGCCACAAGCTTCAAATACGTCATCATTTACTCTCCTGACCCTAAAGGAGGAGGAGAGGGGCGGTGGGTCTAAAGACCAAAGCCAAGTAGAAAAAACCCAAAGTTTAATTAGGTAAAGTTTCAAAGACTCCCTTTAGAAACTGTTCATTCATATGCTGTAAGGCTTCAGAGAAGTGCATGTTATATGAGATGAGCAATGATTTTGATGATTCTGTTGGAATTTGGTGTATTTCCATAGTTTTGTTGCATTTATTAACATAACAGTTTTCAGACCATCAATTATGACTCAATCAATCGATTCTGATATCCTATTTTTCTAAGCAAATGGGGTTTTTTTTCGCTCTCTTTATGCTTATTCAACACTTGCAGCTAAAAAAAAAAAAAAAACAACATAAACGCTGAACTCTAATCAAAATCATGATCACTTGAGTGTTAATGAATGAGTCTATGAATGAAATAAATGCGAACTCAATCTACTCTCAAGATATACCCTATTAGATTGTTACCAACAAATTTCATCCTTTTTGGCGACCTCAAAGCAACTTCCACTTCTCTGGAACTCTGAAAGTCTGAAACAACTTTCACTTTGCTGCACAAACCCTAATACAGTATCTGTCTTGTCCATCAGCCGTTCTCACATCGCTCATTTCAGATAATTACTCCCACCGGGGGAGAGACATCGAGGCTGAGCAAAGAGTATCAGCAGACACACTTGCATCTCCCTCCCTTGTTCTTGGTATATGAGGATGAGATGAGGATGAGGAGCACACGGGTAACTATCAGTTATCAGCATGAGGATTAGGGACTGTCATCAGCAGCCATATGCCTCATATTACCCTCCTGGTGACTCTAGATGGAGAGAGGGAAGGGAATGGAGAGGAGGAGGCTCGAGGGAAGGATTATGCCAGCTCTAAGATTTCAGGGTAAAAAGTCAGGTAGAGAACAGAGGCTGTCAAAGTAAAGTCTGTTAAATGCACAGATTCTGGCATATGAACCTAGATTTTCATGTGCTCACAACTTTACTCAGGATACATAAAAGCCCTGCAGCACTTGTCACAGGAGTGCTTGTCACTGCTGGGTTCCTGAGCTAAGCACAATGCAAGTTCCTGTTGAAGAAATGTGTGTGAATGTTTGCTGCGCTGGCTGTTACACCTTATAGAAAAGCTAATATACTTCCATGCTTCTTTTTTTCCCCTCTGACCGTGCATGTTTGACTTTATTCAGTATAGTGGACAGACGCATACATGCTCTTCTTCACTGATTACACACAAGGGTTTTGTACTTGTGCAAGTGTGTCTATGCGCGTGTGTGTGTGTTGAGGAAGGGGAAGGATCAGTTGTGACACTAATACAATAAGTGTTTCCATGTGCTTCTCGTATTCATGAAGACGTGAATAAACACACAGAGACTGACAAAACATGCTGGCACATCCATGTCAACAAAACCACTCCATCCTATACGAAAACAGAGCAAGCGTGACTCAGTAGGTGACTCAAGTCTTGACAGTAAAACCAAGATCTGATAACATTTACCGTACATTCGTTAACAGTTCATCCAACTCATGACGAGAAGCACTTTCATGGATTTCCATCAACTGCATGCTGTTGCCAGCAACACGAACTCCATGCTGCTGCATACAGATGCACAACTCTGTGCTTTCTTACACCGCTCTCTTCTTCTTCCCAATTCCACTTCCTCATTCACCATAGTTCCTGTGTGCTATTGCCAAGCTATTTCAGCACATTCACACAAAAAGAGAAACTATGCAGAGGATTTGCTGTAATGAGCACATAAGAAATAGTTCAAATATGAGTTTTTCTCTTAGATTTGTACTTTTTATGGGTGGTAATTTTACACCAACGAGCAATGAAGATTCTTGCCTAAAATGATTAATACAAAATGTTATATACATTTTTATACTTTCATCTCCCTCAAAAAAATCTGCATGACAGTCCATCTTAAAGGTACAACCCCATTCCCAAAAATGTTAAAAGATGATGTGCAACATGTAAATAAAAGCTCACAGCAAATCTGAAAAAAATCCATTTTACTGACAACATACTAAAGCACAGCAGATGTTTAATGAACTAGGTGAATATTTCATGAAAAAAAATATAAGCTCATCTTTAGTTTGATGGCATCAACACATCTCCAAAAAGTAGGGACAGGGCCATGTTTAGCAGTGTGCAACCAGTTTGCAAACAAATGGGAACTGAGGAGACCAGTTGCTGGACCTATGGGAGCGGAATGATGTCCTTTTCTTGTCTGGAATAGGATTGTAGCTGCTCCGTGGTCCTGGTCTTTGTTGTATTTTACATTTGGTGATATTCCAAATGTTTTCTTGTGATGAAGAGTTGAGACTGTGGGCGGGCCAGTCCAGCACTGATGAAGCCATGTTTTTGTCATAGATGCAGATGGAAAATTTTGTTGTAAAAACCTGTTTCTTTCAAAATAGATGGTGCCTTTCCAGATGTGCAAGTTGCCCGTTCCAAGGCACTAATGCACCCCCACATCATCAAAGATGCAGGCTTTTGAACTGTCACTAGCAAGTTGAAGGGTCCTTTTTCTCTTTTGTCCAGAGCATCCATGATCACCGACAGGATTTTTACATTTTCAATACATCTTACCTCAGAATGGCTTTCCACTTTTCCCCAGTCCATTTTAAATCAACTTTGGCTCAGAGAACATGCAAAATTTCTGCATCACGTTCACATATTCTTCCTTGCATAACAGAGCTTTAACTCACATTTGTGGATGGCTTGGTGAAAAGAAACTGATTTCTGGAATTGTTCCTGAGCCCATGCACGAAATTTCCAAGACAGAATTGCAGCTGTACCACCTGAGGGACCTGCAGATCTCAGGCATCCATTATTGATTTTCGGCCTCGTCTCTTATGGGTTAGGTTAAGTCATGCAGTGTGTATTATGGAACAGTCTTTGCAACTTCACATTGAAGAAAATTATACTAAATTTATTCCTCCCCATTTTGTAGACACACCTCCTTACAGATTGCTGAACTTTTGCTTACTGTTAGTAGGGAAACTCTGCCTCTCACAGGTGCTCTTTTCATACCCAACATCTTACCGACTGGTTGCCAGATAACCTAGTACATTTTCCCTCTAGCTGTTTCTGTTTCATACTGCTTACATTTGTAGCCTTTTATTTCTTAGCCCTAACTTTTTTTTCTTTTATAAAGTTGTGCTGTCATCAAACTAAAGATGGGCTAATATTCACAAAATAGTAAAATGTGTCAGTTTTTACATTTTGTTTTGTATGTTCTATTACATACATTGACTTTCAGAAATGATCACACTTTACATTTTACACAGAAGCCATTTTTTTGGAATTGGGGTTGGAGAAGACTAAATTTGGATTTAATAAAAAAAAAATTTTAAAAGAAGAATAGTGGACCAACATGCATGATAATGAGAGCAAATGAATAAGTAATCCGATCAACTTTGGTCGCAAGCAAAATACTTCCACATTATCTTTGTTACGCTGGCAAGACTGATTGCTTGAGTGCTCCCTCATTGGCGGCCGCAGCAGACCACCATGAAGAGGAGAGAAACTGCATGTAAAAAGACCATATGTGTGAGCACGAGTGTGGGCACAGAGAAATGATATGCCTGTGGTCCAGCCTGGGCTCGTGTTAGTCTGTTGGAGGCAGAGTCTAACTTTGTTCCTGCGGTAGTATATACTGTGTGCATTTGCGAGTGCACTGGTCCACACGTGTGGGTGTGAGCACTTTTTCCACAGGCTGTCGCTGCTGCTGAGTCTTTGGTAACTTACAGTGCCTGTGTGAGAGTATGTGTGTGTTTCTGCGTGTGTGTTTAAGCTTTTGTTTAATTTCTACTTCCTGTTTTATTCTTGGCCTAATCCAAACGCAACACAGCTGTGCAGTCAGCCAGAGAAAGAGGGCTTGGGGGATGGGTTGCCAGGTCCTGGTGAGTGCAGCCATGCTCCACAACTGCTACCAACAGATGGAAGAGAAATGGGGTTACCAGCTTCGGCTTATCTTCTCTTTGTAGGCCAGACTGACCCCCCACACACTCCCCCAGCCCCTCATTTAGTCATAATACCGTACTTAAATCTATGTATTTGGTTATTTAGCTCTCTTTTATATAGTACTTTGTTGATAGACCACAAAGGACTACACAAGAAGGAACACAATACCAACTTATTAAAGATAGACAGACATGGTGGGTTAATTTTAAAGGGCACAGAGAAAATGCCAATAATGTCAAGTGTTTCACACTGATGAGCAGAGTGCTTGCAATAAAATTTCCTCTAACCCACAGAGTGTTTGAGCTGTATTAGACCATGCTATGTATTACAATAGAGAACCAGTGGTTGTGACCACAGTGAAAGTTCAGAACACCCTCATCCGAAGCTGCTCAAGCTTAGATCTGCACTACTGCACTGGCAGAGCTGGTTTACCAGCTCACTCAGTGTGAATGAGACTGTGGGCTGGTTTAATTATGACTACTGCTTTAAAGTGACAAAGATGTCACCCTGTCACCCTGGGCTAGGTGTTATCCCAACATTAGCATTCTGAAATTTCTATGATGTATAGAAAACACATTTGCAGTAGAAGCATCACAAGTTCAAAATAGTAGCACCAAGTCATACACACAAGAGCAGAGTTAACATCAGTGATTTCCGCATGATCAGTAACAATATCCAGCCAGTTTCATCCACCATAACCAGCATTGTTGTCTTAAACATACAGTATTATGAGCTTGTTGATGTAGCTCCTCTGTGAGAAGAACATTTCATCTGAAAACATTTTTTTCCTGCTGGGACAGGTCAAAATGGTTATGGAAATGATCAACATGCTTTCACAGTTTATACAAATAAATTTGGGTGGAGCAACTTCATTAAAAGGCAGCTGGATATTGATCGACTGAAAATTCTCATGGCAACATTTGACTTACTTAAACTTGCAATATTAGATCTACTGAGGAAATCTGTAACTCCTGAAAAGGCCTTCAGTTTCTAATCTTGATCAACTCATGTTGGTGTGATTTCCAACTTTATTAGATCACAAATGAATATTGAATAAAAAAATTGACTTCAAATAGGGTATGAAAAGTTTAATGTCTAAATTTGCCCCATCTTCATGAAGGAAATTGGCTTTGATGTCATTTTTGATCATCTGGTTATGGACGTTTCCATGCCACACCTTAAAATAGTGCATTGTATCTTTGCATAACACTGCATCACCCACAAAGCTGGGAAGGAAAATTCATGTTCAAACATTTCTCTGCATAACCTGCCACTCCAGCTTTCATCACCGGGTTGCAATGCGGAGAAATCAACTTTGAAAAGGGCCAAAGCTCTGGAACATAAAGAAGCTATACATCAATTCAAGTTAATGTCTCCTGCACCGCTCTCACTGCTGTGGAGTTTGTGTATGCAACAAGGACAAAATAGACCCTGAAACTCCAGCTCTACTGAAGTCAGGCCTCTTCTCTTCAGTCACGTCTGCCTGTGGAGAGCTGAGGCATCTTTCTCTGGTCTCTCTATACCCAGCACAGCACATTCATTATTAATCTAGTAGAGTCTCGCCCTCCTCCTCAGTTCAGCCAATTACAGCTGGGCCTCTGCGACTGCTGCCTGTCTCATTTGACGCTGCGCTGGTTGGCTTTGATGTCTCTATCAACAAGAAAGAGCCGGGGACTGAGTCTTAATAGAGCAGAAGGGGATTATATGACTGCCAGCCTCTGGGGGTGGAACTTTTAAAAAAATATATGTTTAATTCATACTTTATTTTATTATCAGGAGACTTTGGGCCATGCTTTCGCCAGGGTCTTGCCACTCTCTGCTTTCCTATCACAGCGACATGGTTGTTAATCCTGTTACTCTTTCATTTCGGGAGTCGCAGAAGCTTGCAAGCAGAGCGGGCTCGTCTACCCAAGGCCTAACACTCCTCCCTCCTGGGTTTGAAGCCATTCCTTCCTCTCCTGATTTAGAGAGAACTGCACATGCAAAAATGGTTTGGTATGAGGTAATGGCTACTTCTGAATCCTACATTTTTTGTTTCAAATCAAGGCTCAGAGATCAGAGTTTCAAAAACACTGGTAGCAGAAATATTTAAAACAATGAGTTAAAGCAAGTTTGAACTTCAATTACTTCTTAAATGTTTATCGAAAAGGTTCCAGTGGCTCTCCAAAAAAGTTATTAAATGTTTTGATGCCTTTTCTTTCTGACAACCACAACCACAAGACATGAAACTACGAAGTTTAGCTAGTCAGTGTTTGTTTGAAGTGGGCTCTACGCCCTCAGTTGAACTTTTAATAACAATCCTTCCATCACTTCCCTACCTCAGGTCACACCTACTATTTGCAGCCCTGACCTTTAAAAGCAGGAAGTTACTGTTAACAGAGTTCCAGCAGCTGCAGTGACAACCTGCTTTACAGCATTTCTCTCACTGAGCACAGGACTTGTGCACTTTTTTTGCTCCCCGACTCAGCCCACACTCCTCAAACGTGCTAAAATCTAGATTACAGTGTCTGCATGCTGTCGCATGAAATGACTCCAGTTGACAGCAATTGTGAAAAGTTAAAGACTGCACCGGCCTCTGGTCACCTGATGGAAACCGCATTCAATTTCATTCTCCGTGATTTTCATTAGCAGAACAGCGAAGGGAGTTATTACATAAAACCTCTGATGCAATTTTCTGAGCATGACTCAAAGCACTGGGGAACTCCACGCAGAACACACATCTCAGAGCTTGTTTCTTTAAGAAATGACAACATTGCATACATTTATTAGGGATGGACGCCAATTCCAATACATGCACATCACCACTGTCCTTTAAATGTAGTGTTGACATTATTGCAAACACTTGTCTCCCTGCTGTTTTGTGTATTATATTTTTATTATCTTAGGATAAAAAAAAACATTAACAATTACATGGGATGCCTTGTTCTGCATAATTTAACATATACACAGTGGGAACAGGAATGGCAATGCTTTAGACATCATCACAGCCTCTTCATAACCCCGCCCACCCCCAACCCACTGCCCGCATGCAGTTTGCACTGCACAAAAGGCCAAAAGTCACATGAGACAGCCTGCAAAGAGCACAAGAAGCATTCACAGTAAAGGAATATAGGAAGGAAGATAGGATGGAGGGAGGGGAGAGCAAAAGATAAGAGAAGGGGGGAAGGAGGAGGAGAAGAGAGGGAGTGAAACAAAGTGACTGCAGCACTGGCCTTGGTTTAGACAGGAGAAGGAGCAGCATAGTCCTAGTATTTCATTCTAACTTCTCCCACACTTCAACTCCCGTCTCCTGATTGTGGTACTCTTTCCATTGTCTTTGACACAAAAAAGTTTGCTTATATATGCATGTATATATGTATATACATATATGTATGTATATATATATAAACACATTTTTATAGCTACAGCACCTTTTCCCATTGGGGCAACAGTGTCAATACCTCTTATATGGTACATGGCCGTGCCAAAGAAAAAAAAAAAAAGAAAAATAATAAAAACAAAACAATATATTGGTCAGGATATTTATCTTTTTTTTTTTTCCCTAAAATTGGCATTTGACATGATGATATTCTATTGCCGTCTGGGGGAGGGAAGGGACAAAGGTTCTTCTTTTGAGTTTATATTCAAGTTTTCTCCTTTTTTCTGGTGTATAATTTCTTCTTTTCCTGCTTAAAAAGAGTTCACACTTTTGTGATTTGCGTGTGCTGCTCTTCATCAAAAGGTTCATTTTCTGGATCAGAGTCAGTGGTGTCAGAGTATCGATAATGGTCTGGCTCATTGTCGCTAACGTCCGGGGTGACAGATGTCGACGTGCTAGCCTCAGAGTTCGAAGGCTCCTCCACGGTTTTTGTAAAGTACAACTTCACCTGGAAATCAAGAGAACCACTTTCAGTATGCGAGTTATTTAATCACAAACTCATCACTTTAACATTAAAGAAATACTAGCTTAACATCATCTTCCTCATTAACAGAATTACAGATTTAAATTAATCCAAATCCCACCCCGTCCTGTAAATGCTTACCTTGAAGTTTGGCGAGAAGTAGCGGTTAGCCTTATCTTTATTTGCCTTGTCAAGGTCATTTTTAGTGAGCGTCAGGATGAGGTAGTCCCTGTCCCTGTCGCTGTCCCTGCAGCTGTCCCTGCACTCGGCGCTCTGCGGCTGGCCCTGACCCGGTCCCGGTCCCAGTCCTGGTCCTCCCTGCTGGCTCTCTGCATTGTTCACCGCACCGTTCTCTATCTTTTCCCCGCTCTCCTCTGGTCCAGGGATGAAGAAAGTGTTCACCCAGAAGTGAAACATTTTGTCCTGGAGGGGCAGAGATGATGACGAAGCAAAGTGAAAATCATGAGCAAACGGGAAACAGTAACCAAAGGCACTTTCTTGGTTTTTGATAAAAATCCTTTAGTCTTGTTGGAGATTACAGGAATCAGCTGTAGCCAACTGTAAAAAAAATAAATAATAAAATCTAGAGAAAAACACTTACTAGTCAGGCTAATAATTTCCTGACTATCTGTGCACTCCATCTCAACCCAGTTGTTTCTTGTGATGATATATTTGAAAATTACTCACAAATGTAGCATACACTTAAACATTTTAGGGCCCATTTTCAGCCACATATATGCAGAATGGAGTGTTATCAGCAGTAGGACTGAATAAGGCTTCACGTCAGACAACAGTGGCCCTGCTCATGTTACTGAAGGAGCTAGCAAGCTGTGTGGCTAACTGATGTGTTTCTAATAGATTTTGGACAAAACTGGCCTTCAGCATGCATAAATTATTTATCATGAGGCTTTGCTGGCAGCAGGTTAAGTTCCAAACTCCTTGGTCAGATGTCTGCTTATTGTTCCCTGGCCAAGCAGACATCATGCCATCAGCTGAAATAAGCTTCTTATGACTGACAGAAATGTGAAAGACTGCAAACTAACCTTCTTCATCATTTTATTCTGTTTATGGAAGAACTCCACTTTGATGTCTCCACAAACTGGCAGCGGCTGGGGGAATTCAAAAAACATGTGCTTGTCCTCGCGCCGTGTGTGAGCGGGGTTCGACGTGTGAATCTTGACTTTCAGCTGGTACACAACAAACTGGGGATCTGCAAAAAGTGTTAACAGCGCACAGGGATAAAGGAGGGGTGAGCACAAGAAGAGTGAGTGACAGGAAAGCAGGGAGTAAGAGTGTCTTTTAGTGTTATTATACGGGTTGCACAAAGAAACAGACCCTCACCTCCCCCCAACTGAAAAAGTTACAAAAACTGTGACATATAAAAATTTAAGAGGAGAAAGAGAAAAGTAACAGATCACAAAATGTTACACCCAAAGTACCCCAGAACCAGAGAGACAGGACCCTATTCTGATAGACAGTCACGGATTGGTCTTGGACCAGCGCAACATGTTGCATACATAAGAATTTTAACCCTCTCTTCTTCCTGTCGGGCTGGAGGGGTGGTGCTAGCGATGACTTCATATGCCTCTAAGCTGTTCCTATCCTGCTAGGCAACATGTCTACCTTAGACTTCTCCTTCCTGATGGATCTCTGGGGCAATATAAAAGCAAGTGAGTGAAATAATAATGGATGAAAGGCTCATTTACCCCAATGCCAATTCCCTTTCTTGAAGCCCTGAGGGGTCGGCTCGCTCCTGTTTTTAACGGTATTGTCCCCTTAGAGAGAAAGGAGAAGATTATCACAAGCAGGGCCTGGCTGGCGTGTCGGGGGCTTGACAGCACAGCAGGCACAAACACAAGAGCTCTACAAACGCATGTACAGATATTTTCATCTACATAGCTTTTCTCAACACACAGTGCGTGGCTTTAAAATGGTGGTGCGCATCTTAAACCTATTGCATGTTTTAAGATTCAAAAATGAGAAGCAGCAAAGGAGGAACTTGATATAGCTGAAATATCCAGCTATCACAATCAGAGTAGCTTTGGTGGATATAATAGAGGGGTTGTGTGATTTTTTTTTTTTTTTTCTTTAAAGATTTAAGTAGTTGCTGCTTTCCTTTTTGTTGCTTTGCTGCTATAGCAAAAAGAAAACGAAAAGCTGTGTGCACATGTATGAAGACGTCAAACTCAGAATAGGGCCTTCTTTTTTAAAGGAAGAGTTAGCAGGAAAGAAAAGATCAATACAGTCAAGGCCTTTGAGCAGAGTCAGGTGTTAAGGTGAGAAAGCCACAGGCACAAGGGAGGAAGGGATGCTTCTTTTCTCAATCCAACACCTAAAAATGCACAAATTTAGAAACAAAGGGTGTGCGCAATTTTGACACATTTGAGCAGATGCGCAGAATTAGCTCAATTCCACCCGAGGCTGTCATTTAGTAAACTGTAAAAAAACTGCTCAAACAGTAGCGAATACACAAAATTAACATGAACTATAGAAAAAAATTTGGATGATAATCACTGAAGGTTTGCTAATCAACCCTCCTCAGTTTTGATCTTGAAGTCATAATCCTAGTTGGGCTGCTTTGCGCCTGTGTCTCTCTGCCACCATAACAGGGCAAATAAGTACAAATGTTTGCAGACAAATTTCAACAGTCGTATCACTCTGTGAGCAAACATGCAGTGATATGTAAATACTCATAACTATGTGACTGAAACTAATTAGCACTCAAGTGGTGTTTTGCTGCATGCAAAAACAAATCACTGATACAAATAATTCATTCCTCTTGACTTTCAGCTACTTCCTGTTTAAAGTACATAAAACTAAATGTGAAGAGCAACTGTATCATTCAGTGTGCCATTTACTTCCCTGGTTCTGCACTTTTTTTGGACTCCTGTTAAATTCAGATAAGGTACTGTATGAGTTACCATCTAATGCAACCAGTGTGGCTCTTACTCGGCAGGTGTTTAAGCAAGCAAAAAATATGGTGACCTCATTGCGAGTAGCAACAAGACAATTTAATCAATGCAAAGCTACCCTCGTCATAGGGATATAAAAAATAAATGCAGGAGTAAATTCAGCCATATTTGATTCAGTTTGCAGCCCAAGCACGGGACGACTCAGTTCTACCACCGATGACCCGCTCTGCTCCGCCAGCAGCGTGGGTGAGCCCTACAGTGCACCACACATCCAAAGCTCTCGTTCCATTTCAACAGCAACATGCATGCCTACGCCCTAGTTTGGAGGTGAATTTGAACATGAGCATGACTCACTGCAGGTGCCCCCGCTGAACATAGGGAGAGTCTCGAACACCATTTTGTGGAAGAGCAGCGCCACCGGCTTGTACTCTAGCTGGTTCTTCAGTAGGTAGCTGTAGTAGTAGACGTAGCGGCGCTGGCTTGGGATAGTTACTCCCTGCAATACAGACAACATTTTGAGATCCAGAGGTGCCAAGTTATGAAATCTGCAGCAAGCCAGCTGCGACTGCAACGCATTATCTTCTGTGTGTGTGCGAAGAATTTGCTCAAAACAGGATGTTAGAAACTTTTATGATCTGTGAGATGGATATATTAGCCTTTTAAGCTTGATTTTTCAAGTTTAAAAATATCAACCAATGGTAAAAATCAACAGTCAGTTCTAACTGTGGCAACTCATCACATCTTTCGTGTGAAAGCATTTCGTTTCTGGTCTCACCTTCTTGTCCCTTGTCCTGACTTCCCCATAAAAATCAAGTGCTTCCTGGGCCTCCAAGAATTTGCGGCGATGGAGGAGATAAGCGCAGATCATGACTCCGGTGCGGCCCTTCCCAGCTTTACAGTGGATGGCCGCCACGTGATTGTCATCCTCGCTGAGCCACTGGTCCAGATCTTCACAAAACGGCTTAATCAGCTCCAGCTGAGGAGGGTTGTGGTCTTCAAAGGGGTACTGTGCAACTGAGGAGGAGAATAAGATGTGGACAAGAACACAAAACACAAGTTAGTGGAGACATGAGAAGGACAGTGAATATTTTGTGAGATTTGTACAACTTTGTGTGTGTCATCAGGGCTTCAAGTCAGCAGTTTTTTTTTCCTTTTTCATTTTAAGAGAAAGCTGTATAGCAGCCTACCTCTGCAGTTAAATTTGGCAGCATCGTAGTGTCTTTCTGCGCAGCTGAAATGGGAAGAACAAACTCCCATTAGCCATCGCACAGAGGAAGTTCGTAAGTAAACAAAGGCCAGATCAGATACAAACAGTATGCGGAACACTTACAGGTTGTAGATTTTGTAATGGTTTTTATGTTTCGAATCCAAAAACCTGCATGTAGGAGAAAATTAAATTACTGGATAGAAAAGAAAGCATTTGCAAGAGCAAAACATATTTAAAAAAAATAGTCTTAAACTGCATTTCTCACTCACCGTACTACATCATCAATATTGTTTCTGTACACGCCTTCGAGTCTCTCTGCTGGAAAGCCCATAGCAATGATGTTTGGGTAGATATCTGTTCAGACAAGGGTCAAGGAAATGTACATAGTGCATGCATGGAAATCAGGAAAGCATGAAAGTGAAGCTTCTGAAGCAACCAGCCTTCATTTCCAAGAAATATAAAAAGCAGGTTAACCTGAGCTTTTTTATAGTTCTGTTACAAGTGTTTTGAAGAAAACTTTTCAATAGCAGAACATTTACAGGAATGCAGAAAGCAGCACAACTTTGAATAAAGTCTCAGCCGATGCCAATAACAGGCTGGGTGGTCACAGCAGTAATGTATAGATGGATAACAGAAGCTGGCCGCTGATGGGCGTAAGCAGGAGAGAGTTTGCGTGTTGTAACAGATGGCCTTGACAGTGAGAGGCAGCGAGGACAGGAGTAACAGCACTCCTGCCTCGGCCAGGCCCACATGTGGGTGCATGAGGAGTCTCCACTCCCTGACCTGTGTGTATTTTTGGAACCCAAAGTTAAATTTGGATGATTGCAAATGTTCGGCTTATCTCTCTTTTGAGCTCGGCCAGACGAATTTGAATATCTACAAGATTGGATGCATGCATGATGTCAAGCAGGTAGATTTGGAAAGTTTCAGACAAAAAAAATACTTCGTGTCTTAGCTTCAAGCTGCCTCACAGCAATGGGCATGGCAAAAATGGAAAGCAGCGTTTTATGAAATGTGCAGAGGATTCCACCGCAGGTTAAACTTATGGTAACACATTTGCTGCAGGTTCCTCTGCATTTAGCGCTGCTTACATCATCGCATGGGGCTCCACAATTTAGCACAGTGTAGTGCTGGAAAATGCTGTGACCAATTTCACAGTGACATACATAAAATCTAAAAGGCACACTTCAGTGTCATTTTGCAGCGAGAAGAATAATTCAGTTGGCATGCATGTCTTCTAAGCCTGACTGCAACGCCTACCTGCAACTCCAGTCTGCTTGTCGCCATAAGCTGCAGGATTTCACACTTTAACCACTGACTACAGGGCAACCTTTTCTTACAACTCCTGTGCAACAGTGTCAAAAATAGAAAAACGGAACAGTTCTAATTGATGTTTGCGTTTCATTTCGAGTCGACCTCATTTTACCCCCTAGACTCAAATCACTTTTTAAATGGTCAGAAATTTTTTGACAGCGTTAGTTAGAAAAGCACAACAGGCTGCTTCTACACAATCCTCACAAGTGTGCACAAATACAAGTACCTGCACATGTAAAAACACAAGGACAACCCTTTTGTGGTACACATTAGGTGTACACACACGGTTCATTGTTTAATCAGCAGACCTGCAAGTTCAGAGAAATGCAGGAATCCAGAACAAGTAGCTCAGGTCAACTATGCAGTAGACACGTACAATAATTAACCAATTTCAAAGATATTCAGCAGCAAAAAAGAAAAAGTTTTAGAAATGACTATCTAAAGCATTTCTGTAGCTCCCCAACAAAAGTATATGAAGCTGAAGACATGAATGTCCCCACAAACAAAATCTAAAATATTTGCATACTGACAAGCTACTTCCCTGGAGCTCAGCAAAGATGTCTATTTTTTGCAGTAATCCTGTACATTAATGTCTCAAAGAGCTAATTAGGCCAAATGCAGTTCCCCCCCTTTTTTTAACTATTTAAATGGGGTACTCTAACCATTGCTAGGGAAAAAAAATCTAAAGCTCCCTAGAGAGTTTCAGCCCAAGGCATGGGGTGCTTGGTCTGTGCAGCTGAGAGGAAATGCATATGCAGGACCCCAGATGGAAGCTCCAGTAGGAGAAAAAAAAAAAGAATCTGCTGCTTTAGGCACGCCTTAAAAAAAAAAAAAGAAAAAAAAAAAAAAAAGAGGCCTGCCTGAGCTCTATGCATACGCCAAATCTACAACTGCTAGGGAAAAAGAGGGAGGGGGGAATGGGAACCGGCAAGCGCTAAGTGAGGAGGAGGTGGGGAGGACAGGAAAGGAGGAGAGCACAGGAAAGGGGGCAAGCAGAGGGAGGGAGAATTAGAGAGGGAGTAGTAAAGAAAAAGAGCAAAGGAGAGGTGGTGGGTTGAGAGGGTAAGAGAGGGAGAGAGAGCACTCAGACAGCAATGCTGATACAAGATCACTGGCAACTCTATTTTAAGGGCAATTCCCAGAACTGTGATACTGCATTACATAACTACAGAGAGACCATATTGTTTTTAGACACCATGCCAAAAAATGATAAGACAGAGTAGTTTGAAAGGGTCCAGATCTAAATGAAAGGAGACCTCAAGCCAAAGATGCCACGTTTGGGTGGCATGCTCCCCTTAACACCTACACCAAGCTGTAGTGGCACAATGCACAGACCTGCTGCTGACAGACTCCCCACCTTATCAAAACAGGTAAAAAATGTCTGATCAACTATTGTCATGTACAGCTGTGCATGCAACAAAGTTGACAACCGTTTCTCTCATTTAGTAGCAAGCACTGAAAGAAACAGCACTGAAAGAAACAGCAATCAAATTTGACATCCCTTTTCTTGATATAACAGGGATAAAAAGCTCATCAATGAGGATCACAAGTTAACATGGTAATACTAATACTGTTAATGCAAATCAAGTTAATAAAAACAGATGCTTGTATACTTTTCCACCCATGATGGATGGAGCCAACAGGGCTGAGCCTGAGTAGCATTTTCATTATTGATCAGTCTGCCAATGCTTTTTTGCTAGACTTAGATTCATGTTGATACTGTTGATCAGCAGTGCCTACATACCCCCCCCCCCCTCCCAAAAAAGGGCTAGATTATATGTAGCTTTAATGTTTTCCCAAGCCAAAATTCCAAAACCTGAACATACCTACATTCACTTTCACAGCATATTCTGACTACCCATTACATGTCTATATCTGAGAATGACATAGTAATCAATTAAAAGGAAAAGAAAAAAAAATCTAAATCTACACGCATTGTAAAAAAAAAAAGTTGCAGATTAACTTTGTGAAAACTGTCTCAAGACTGCCTGATTAAACTCTGAAATCAGATCCATCAAACTCCAAACAAGACATCTTGCCACCAAGTCAGCAGGGCACATCCACTCCAACATTAACCATAACCTGCTCCCAGCACTGTCACGCATTAAATTATGCATTTAGGAGGCCACGGTACACCACAGCACAGTGCTACAGTAATCTAGTTTATCACCAGCTAAATAAGAAAAATTCCCATCTTTAGTAGCACGCATACTGCAACAGAACCAGGACAACTATGATCAGTGGCAATACAGTCCTGCTGTGACCTCAAATGGCAAATCTTAAATCTTTAAACTGATACATTTAATCTCTACAAAGGCACTGGAAAGTAGTGATTTGTTCAAATCTTTAAATGAACATTGCTTTTAAGAAAACAGATGTGAAAGACATGGTTATGGGTGAAATTATTTTCAACCACTTCCACAGTTATCCCATAATAAACCAATTTCTAAAAAATTATATTTAACCGCGTGTTTAGATGTACTCACATATGAGCATGCGCTGTAATTCAAAGGCAAATATTTGACACAATCAATCTACCTTGAGCGCCAAACGATGGGAGCAAAGGGGGAAAAAACCCGATTGCCATTAAATTTCACAACCTTCAGCCAGTTCACCGCTGTGCAACTGGCATGCAACTTAAATGCCCAGTCGTTACTGAAACATATACGCCAGTGTCCGACTGAACGGGGGTTTCCCACTATAATACGTCTGTGACATTTATGCGTGCTGGTTTGACAGATCCACCATCTTTCAAACATGCTGGGTGACAGCAAAGCTGTGCCGTCTGACCAACTAGCCGACAGCTAACTTAAGTAGCAAGGAAGCTAACCAACCTCACGTTACTCCAACATTTCTTGTCCCACTCCTACTGGTCAATGAAACTATGCCATGCTTCTTGTAAATCCCCAGAATACAGTTAAGAAAAAAAGAAGAAGAAGAAAAAAAAGGCAACACAATGAAGGATACATGTCAAGTCCAAGTCGAAACCATCCTCTTGGTATCTCCTTTTGTTCCGACTGACCATTTCTTTTATAATCGCAGCCATTGTAGCAAGGAGTCTGTGTGGAGTAAATGTTGCAAACAGGTTTATGTAGTACTGGCTGTCTGATCGTTTATATCGCAGTCAATGCTCGCGGCCGCCGGCTGCTGAATTTTGCAGGTCCTCGAAGAGACGTGTTAGCCCGCAGAGCTAGCAGTGGCTGTCGGTAGGATTATAAAAGCTTCCTCTGGATCATAAAGACGGGCCTTGCTCTGCTCCTCCGTGCAGGCCCGACTTTCCCAATCCTGCAATTCGTTTTGGAAACACCTCCAAATAAAATACATGCAGTTGTCCTCAGAAAAACTTGAAGATAGCAGACACGGTCCAAGCGATGGCTCAATGACAGCTGCCGCGATTGACAGCAAGAGGTTGGAGAACCCACCGGCTCTCAAACCCAGTATCCAGTCACTAAGACGTAGCTAGCTCGCTAGCTAACTAGCTAGCTAGCGCAGCTAGCTAGCAACAATAGCTAAGCCTACCTCCTTTTTCGATCCAAAAATCTCCTAACGATTCAACATTGTCATCGACTGATTGCCAAGAACACATTTGAAAAAAAGTGACAGGCTCCACCTTAAATGTATATAAACTATACAAAGATCAAAAATATGCAAAGGCTGGTTTGACAGTTCCGTCCCGGGGAATCATCTTCTTTTCTCGCTCCTCTCGCTCCAGCTGAACTCTCAGGCTCCCATCATGGCCTCCACCGAAGGAAAAAAAGAAGGTAGAGCAGGCTGGGATTTTAGAACAAATATCCTGCCGCCTTCACGGTATAGTCCCGATTAATAATTAGAGTTGGCTAACTCAATATATTATGTCATTTTTTAAACAATCTCTTTTAGAATAAGATGACTATATACTTACATTTGGAATAGTTTTAAATCTATAAATCGTTGCAATTTAGTCATTTCGTATTTCTGGCGGAAGGATAAAGTGTGTCCGCGTGCAACCCTCCTTTCTGTCAAAGTGGTCACGTGTGACTGTAATTAGGGAAGTTTCCAACATAATGTCACTTTTAACTGTCATACAACAGGACTATTGCGAATATATTATCGATACTGATAGAATATTAGAGATATGTTCATAGTGAATGTTTATAATCCAGCTTTTTGCGTTTTCTTGCAATTTGTTCAAACAAATCATAGCCTACTGTACTGGACTATATTGCATTGCAGGGTACAACAGTATACAGGCAGGGTAGGTTGTATGCATGTATGTACCTATGTATGTTTGTAATCCATGGCAAAATGAATACACAAATGAATTATAACTATACTTACATCATTGTAAAATCGAGACATTTTTAGTGAAAATGAAATATATTCAGCTTTAGTAGTAGGCCTGTCAAATATGTTATAGCACAAATTGCCATTGAGTCCTAAGATGCTTAATGGCTATCTAAAGGTCATGCAATTAAAAGGCCGACTCAAAATGTTCATATTGTATTTCAGTCCGAGTAAAATTTTATAAGACAACAGCACAAAAAGTAGTGTTGTAATTACTGTTGCAATTAAGAGAATTACAAATACAATGAATAGACATCACTATAAATAAAACTTGCACTATGACATGTGAAACACATTGAGGTACTGTTGCACAGGCAGCAGTACCTGATCAAATTGAACTACTGAAGATTCTTTGTTTTGGGGTTTTTTTTTTTTTTTGAGTGTGTGTCACATTATGAAGTTGCAATCTCAATTCTGTAATCTGATGACACAACCCAAACCAGTTACAGTAAACCACAAGTATAAAAAAAGTCAAAAGACTATAATTTTGACATTTTCTTATACTTGTAAATTAAGATTTTGAAGTTTCGATTGGTACTAAAACAAATTTTCATTTAGTCCACAGCCATGAAATTCACATCCATAATCCAGAACTATAACTCAACAGGTATCCATCTAAATCTGGTGGATGAGCTCAACCTAATGTAATGAAAAACCTCCACCATCAAGACTGTTATGATTAATAAGCATTTACGGGGAGCACAACAAAAAACCCTTGTATCTCAGTGTTTATCAGTGGAAATCTGACATGTTTTTAATTATAACTTAAGATCTGAATGTACATAAACATATATTGCTCAAGAAAATGAAATGAAATAAAGGGAGCACTTACAGTAAACACAATGTAACTCCAAGTGTACCCTTAATTATTATTTTTTATCAGTATACATACTGATAACACCATTATATATGTGTATATATATATATATATATATATATATATATATATATATATATATATATATATATATATTTCTACCAGAAATATATATAAGCATGACATGACATGTCGGATGTTCAGTACTTTGGAGATTTTGTAAAGTACTGAGGGTGCAGTTCAGCAGATTTAAAGGGGGTTACCTGGAACATCGCAGATTAAATTATCTGATCCTATGTATGGCTAATTAGGAATCTGCTTCTTACAGGGGAGATGGGCTCTCCTCATAGAGGCACACTCATCTCATGAAAATGAGCTTACCTTACAGCTTAATGACTGGCTAAATTAATCGGTCCTCCTAGTTCAGTAGACCATCTAAGAGTTCTTTGAAAGCATCTCAGATCTTAATCTGTTGATGATCTAGTGGGGAAAGCCAATCTACAGCAACCCCCCCCAAAAAACAAAATACCTGTGTTTTCCTACTGCAAATAAGCACTAGATGTCACAGTATTTTGCAGAAAACCACCACTCTTGTGAGTGACTGCTGCCAATTCAAGTGGAAAGCCTTCATGCCTTTATGTTAAAACATTTTAGAGAAATTGCAAATTCAGGTTCTCCAAAAAAAAGTCTGTTTCAATACGAGAGGGAGGACTACATAATAGTAACTTGTTTCATGTATTTGAGTTGTTATGCTTGATCACTAACCGGAGCATCTATCAGACAAATCCAACTGTGATCTTTTCACATTAGTTTTTCCCAGTTTGGAGTACCAGATTTGTCCAGCAGATGGCGGCGTTGTATTGTTGTCATTACAACTCCGTACCTGGCCTCAATTCAGTTAACCTTTAGTCTCAAACTCATATCATGCACATTGCAGACAGACATTAATGTGAGGTATGTTGCATAACCCGTGGCACGTGGACTAACTGACACTGAGGTATCTTATTTGGGTAAAGTAAACGTTGTTCCAGCATCAGACGGTCACCAATGATTTTATAGTTACAAATGACTTCCTTTATTGCTGCAGTCTACAAACTTTGTATTTCTGAAACATTCAGACTTCATTACATGAATAAACAGGCCCACTTCAATTGCCACACAAATCTCTGAGACATTTCAGTAAAACACCAGCAAGATACCACAATTTCAGTTTACAATGACATTTGAGAGAAAGGCACTTTCACATTATAAAAACATCTTAAACAAGTAAGTATTGTATGCAGTGATAAAACTTCAAAGTTCCTTTAATTCAGGCCATATGAATAAAGTGACAATGATATAACTGCCATGTTAAAATGCTAAAAAAAGGTTAAGTCTACAGGTTTTTTTTTTCATCCTGCAACTTTCAGATGTAAATATCAGACATGATTTCCTGCTACTGGAATGTTGTTCCTAAATTTACAGAAATAAAAAATAAATTTCAGTTTACTTACAATTATTAAAATACATAGTTTAAGTTAATATTTATATAAACATATAATGAATTTATAAACTGTATCACTTTATGAAAACATAAAATGCTTTTCCACTTTCAAAAGAAAAAAACATCTCTGTCAGAGTGGCTCCGAAGTCCCACCAAAGACACGCCAATAGAAAGGCACGCATGTGTTCTCCCCTTTACCAACCAGCTTCATAATGTCATAGTATCCTGTTGACTTGTGAGTTGATTGTCGGTTAATTGTTCTTCTGAAGAGAAGTGTAGTACTCCACCAACACCCTCCAGGCCTTTGGGGCCATGAAACCATCGGGAGGGTTTTCTTTGTTACGAGCCAAGTTCCTCATCTTGGTTCCAGAGATGAACTCAAACTCAGAATGACTGAGAATAAAGATTTGGAAAGGGCAGGACATTAGAGGTAAGTACAAAACATCAATTTAAACATTTTTCAAAAAAAGACCTGAAACGCTATGATCACTCACCGCTCTGGGCTGTAAAAGTCCATAGCCTTCTTAGTCTTGTTGTAAGCAGCCACTCTGAAGGGGATGATCTCCACAGAGGTGAGCCCTGGGGCCATGGTGAGGACTTTTCCTCCATGGGTGGGTTCATACATGTCCTGCTTAGTCTCTGGGTGAGGCATGCCTGCAGGGTCCCGGCCAACAATGTAAAAGTTGGCCCCAGCGATCATTCTTGCTCTACAGTGCCACTGAACCTGGAAGACCATGAGAGTTGATGTTCTGTCACATTTGGTTTCACAATACGATCATGTCCTCTGACTGAACCAGGGCTCTTTACCTCCGTAGGTCCAGCATACATCATGGGTGAAGGGAAGATTGCAACGATGGTGGTGGCCGGGTCCAGGATACCCTCATCCAAGACAGCAGCATGCTGCCTCATCCTCCAGTCCAGAGGGACATCATCATCTTTGGTCCAGCCACCCAGTGGGTGAAGAAGGAGAACGGGATTTTTGTAACCTCGCTCCAGGAGACGGCGCTTGGTGTCCTGCATGAGTAGGGCATGACCGTTGTGGACTGGATTACGCAGCTGGAACGCAAATATCGCATCTGAAAAAGAGTATAAATATATTTAATTCATAGTTGCGTGACTAGCACGGTACTGGAGCTGCTGACTGGAAAAACCAACAAACTCTCTGACAAACCAAATATGTTGCAATACCTGTCACAGCACCAACATGCCCATCATGCTTTTCTCGTAACTCAAATGAAGTTTGATCAGAAATTTGGCATCAGCTTGTGGTTTTTGTTACAGCACTGTGTTTTTCTAACTGCCAACACATCAAAGTCAAAATCCATTAACAGTTTGATTCAATTGACAAAGAAATATCAGAGCAGCGTATTGCTTTATGAATCAGAGCTCTATACAGTTGTCCAAAACTTTTGGAAAATGAACTATTAATGCGTTTATATGAGAAATACTATTAGATATTAACATATATAATTTTGAGCTCACAGATCTAAAAATGATTGTTTAACTTTAGCAGAAAAAGCTGTTTTAGAAAAATTGACTTTTTGTTTAAGACAGTGAAAGTAGATTTTTTTTTTTTAGGTGTTAAGAGTGATTAAATACTTGAGTGAGAATACAGATTTGGGCCCGAAAGACTGCAAATAAGCTGAAAACAACTGAGATGGCTTCTTTGAGGATTGTTAACAGAAAATAGAAAATACTCGCAGCATAATACAAATGCAGAGAAACATGCATGCAATTGTAATAAAAATCACTATTGTAAAGCACCCCCCCCCCCAAAAAAAAAAGAAAACAAACAAACAAAAAAACTAAACAAAACACACTATTATGGTAAAACTAAACAGACCAACCTTAAGCACAACACCAACATCAAAGGAAGTGAGGGAGTATGAAGTTAGATAACATTTATATTATGGCTGTATGACTCCACTGAACACATCACAGAAACCATCATGCAGCTTTAATGTTTAGTCACCTTTTCATCTGTTCCTCTGTCAAGTTTTCTGAAAAACAAATGGTGCACTGTTTTCATGATTCTGTGCTATGGATTGTTTACTGTCAACCCTGCAACTAATGACATGTCTTAATCTCTTGGAAAAATGTGGAATACTAAAATACATTTACAAAAAAAACTAAAATATCAAAATAAATTCATTCATTAATTAAGATAATAAATTATAATAATAAATACAATCATCATAGTAAATATAATGTAGTTACAAATTATTATTATTGTTACATTTTTATTGTTATTCTATAATAATTGAAATCAACTGTTTTTTGTGAGATACTGAAATTGAGGTTTTTCTCACACATGTACTCCAGAAAGGACTTATCAACTCAAACTAGAAAATGAGTCTCTTACATGTGCAAGATGCTATTTTTAAGCTGAGTCCTGATGTGTCCATTACCTTAAAGGAATAGTACGCCCACAGAATTCTGTGTGGTCATTTTCTACTCACCCTCATGCTTAGCAAAACTGTGGAGCACTTTTTTATTTTCTCAAATGCAGCCAGAGATCGGAAAGGTTTTCGTTATACTGTATGTGTTCCATTATATGAAAGTTGGGGGATAACGAAAACCTGCCCGATCTCCGGCTGCATTTGAGATATTAAAAAAAATGCTCTACAGTCTTGCTTAGCATGAGGGTGAGTAGAAAATGAACACACATCATTCTGTGGGTGTACTATTCCTTTAAGGTTTATTTGACCAATAGTTTCTCCTGGTAGGAACTAAATCTACACAATCTAAAACTGACCATTTTCCATCATTGTTGGCAACTCTTTTTTTCTCCTCGTGTGGTGTGGAGGATGGTCCCATCCTCCATACCACACTAGCTTTCCAATCTCTATTCAGCAATGGCACTCGGTTGGCATTCTTCCATCTATGTAGCATTAATCGCCTTCACCCAACCCTTACACCCATACCACCGCCATCCTTGTCTACAGCCTTGTCACCTCATGGATTTGTCACTGCGACCCAATCTTGTTTGGTCTTACTCAAAAATCCCTGTAAACGTCAGCTTGTCCCGAACTCGCCACCGTGGGGAGCAGGGCTTCCAACTACTCTGCTCCCAGCACTGAAACTCTTCACCACCTGACATCAGAAATATCACCCGTCTTCCTTTTTTCAAATCCAGTCTCAAAACTTGCTTGTTCAGAATAGAACTTTATTTACTCTCCAACACTATTTATTTTGTGCTTATCTTTGATTTTCTTTTTTTAAAATACTGTGCTTCTGCACTTGCCTTTTATGCCTCATGCTCTATTTGTTAGGTGTAAGTTAGGTGTAAAGGGAAAAAAAAAAGAAGTGTAAACAGTCAGAGTAGAAAGGAATCAACCTGAAGTTGGTCATTTTATTTTGTGCCTAAGTACGCTTATCATATAATGTTTTACCACCAATTCAAGAAATGTTGTGAGACCGTGTTGGCCATCAACAAGTTATACACCACATTGTGTTCCCTGATTATAACTAGTTTAGTATTTGAGATTTTTTTAACCTGCTTGCATGTCTTTGAACTTCTGCTTGAGCTCTTTTGGAGTAAGACGGTACTGGTCAAGTCCATCGTTCCATTTGATTCGCTCCATCACCTCCAGGTCACCGCCCACCAGCCAATCACCTCCCTCCATAACCATCTGCACAATATACCAAAGAGAGAATATCACTTTTCTTTGCAAATGAAATCATTCAAATTCACTTTATGTCAATGTAATATTACTCTGGAGTGATGTACAATCAAACTGACACAGAAAAGTAAACAATAGGTAGTGTGGGATCTTGCTTTCTGCAATCGCATGGTCAACGCTAACAGTATGTGCTGAAGAAGCCGTTTACTTTTATGTAAGGGTGCTGAGGACAGGTGGTGCCCCACTGTCGGGCACAGCGCTCCTCCTTGCGGTGTGCATAGAACTCTGGGTTCCTGAGAATAGCCACGCGTGAACCCTGGTACTCCAGAGCTACAGCTGCACATCCATCCAGCTCCTGCTTGGTCTCAGTGCTAACTGGCAGCACGATGGGAACAGACATGTTGATGGCTCCACCTGGGATAGGGAAAGGAAAATGCTTAGGAAAAAAATGCAAAACATTTCACTCTGATCACAATATCTGTATTTGATAAAGACATCCTATTCCACTTTCTAATACCATGGAGAAGAACAAGTCATTTTTTAGGAATCAATAACTCAGTTATCATATGAACTCAGACTCAGAGTTACATACAGCAGTTTAGAGCATTTTAAAGCCCATTTACATGTACGAAAAGCTGATCAGGTCACAACCTGGTGTCTTAAATAACCCTAGAACAATAACAACAGAACATAAAATTAATCTTTTATTAAAAGACATCTTCCACATGCCCTCCCAAAATTCTTGTTGACTATTAAAGGCTATGAACAATATATGGAAACTCCTGTAGTTTCATGTGAGGTGCCAACCAAACGTTAATGATGCTGGCTTTATTTCAAAGGACCTTTTCAAGAGGGCTTAGAAGAGAGAATATATGAGTGAGGCTTTCTAACTGATGATGCAACAGTTATCTGTAGGGAAAAAAGCTATTTTTGGACTAAAGGTTTTGCGAAACTGGACTGTGGGTACACAGTATAAGACAACGATCAATCAGCCAATCGGGAATCGGCCAACACACCCGACATATTGGCTGACGCCGATACGGCAAAAAACACAATTATTGGCCTAAAATATCGGCCTAATGTATCGGTCTATCCTTAATCCACACAACAATATCTTTTTTTCCTATTTACACATAGCACTTGGGTATGAAGTAAAGCCCACTACGGGTTAAATGAATAAGAAAAGAAGAAGTGAACCTTTTGTTATTGCCTGTTATGATGTCATACAGAAGCCAAATCATTAAAGAAAAAGTTGTATATTTTTCTCAAAACTCAAAATAGCCTTGGCACAATGTTGGACTGATCTTTTTTTAATTAAATATTGCTTAAAATTTATATTAAAATGTGCTTGTTCAGTGAATTAGTGTTTTGAAGTAGGCTGTGTGTGTGTGTGTTCCTGTACTTGCTACATTATGAGGACCGTTTTGTGTCTTTGAACAACAAAGTAAGGACATTTTTGCAAAGTGAGGACATTTTGGCCGATCCTCACTAAAAAAACATTTTTGAGGGTCAAGATTTGGTTTCAGAGTTTAGGTTAGGGTTAAGACAACGGTTAGGTTTAGGCAATCAGTTGTGGTGGTTAGGGTTAGGGCAGGAGGCTAGGGAATGCATTATGTCAATGAATGTCCTCACTAAGATAGAAGTACATGGATGTGTGTGTGTGTGTGATTTTAACAGTTTACTGTGTCCCTGTAAGTACTGTGATGAACGATTAACCTGTTCAGGTGTACCTCACCCCTCCTCACAGCCCTCTTTCCCTGATGTTGAGGGTGGAACAGATCAGCAGTATTTTGTTAAAATGAAATGTTTCATGTTCCTGTTCATCGGTTTCTGCCATAAACCACGATAATGACTGAACTGGTTGCTGCTCATCCCAACAGATGATGTCCTGGCAGGATGTAGGAGTAATTAAAATGAGTATGTAATTGTCTCTCACCATCCAGCAGGTTTCCAAAGTGCAGGACCTGGAGGAACTCTCTTTCTCTCATGAAGCCCTTCAGAGGGCTGGCCCAGCCCTCTGCCAAAACCTGCACCCACTGCAGATCCAGCTGTGGATACATGCACCCATCAACAACATGAAAGACAAAAATGTTCAAGACATTTTCTTCCTTGGGAGATCTGAGGAGTTTAAGAGTGTTTGTGTGTTTTCTCACTATTTATAACTTCTGATGGAAGTGGAAGAACAAATGCTGGATGCATAGCAAAGAATTTCATTGATTGAATACATCATTTTGACATGACTTGTTTTAAAAAATTAAATTACTGTATGTGCTGTGAAACTTATTTGTGGAACTTTATCTCCACACTGTTACAAACATCTGAAATCAGTTAATTACCTCCAGGTAATTAACCTCAGCGGCCATTTTTAAAGATTGTCTGGGTGGTTTTATGTTTCTCTGTTGTTTCTCAGGTGAGTCAGAGCAATTCAGGAGTAAAGCAGCTCTCTGCCAGGTCTAGTTTAGCGTTTGATAAGGAGGCTTACGTAGTACAACAATGAATTACCTTAGTGATGCTGATGGTGGGTAGAGTGTTTGCATCAGCCACAGCAAGGTTCAGCTTGTTCTCCGGAACAAAGAGCTCATTCACCTCCTCCATAATCTCGCTTGGTACAATATTCTACACAAGAAGAAAGAGAATAAGCAGTAGTAAATTATTCATCATAAGAAAAAAAAAAAACTGTTTAATCTAGGGCATATTTTACAAAAGAAATATGTGCTTGCACGTAAATTTAACTACTTGTAAAAGTAGTCAAAAATAGTTAAAACAGTTTCAACTCTTATTTTTCAACTTTTGATCCTTTGTCTTATTTTTCAAGAAGAGCTCATCACCACTGTGGAACAAGGTGGACAAGTTGTGCATCTGGTTTTATCTGCAGGCTATGAAAGAAGAAAGAAGGTCTGGGGAAAGCGTTAGTGACATGCCAAACCAGATGCATAGCACTTCCTGTCTTCTTTTCTTCCTCTCTCTCCTTCCCCTTCTTCAAACTTTTGCTACTTAATTACAGTAAAGTCTGAACAGCCTGCAGTACGCCAGCATATGTACCTCTTAAATTGTGTGGACACTTATCGTCGAAGTACAGTATAAATTTTTCTTTTGCCAGGAAACATTTAGTTCATTTTCTCCAGTGTGCCGCATTATATTCTGCAGTGTATTTGTCTTTTTTTTTTTTAAAAAAAAGGCACTTTAGTTATCTTTAGTTTCTATTTAAAACAATAATGTAGATTAAATGTTACATTAATTCTTCATCGCTTTTGTTTCCAGACAGTCTGTCGTTTCATTTCCTAACTTCATGCGGTGTTTCCTGGGAATACGGACTGGGACATGCCTTTCAGGCAATTTCATGAATCAGACTAAGATCACCTCACCAGAATAAACAATTTCACTGTACGGAAATCGACTGTGACCAGAGGCTGAGTAAACCTGCCTTAAGCACTGAAATGCAGAGCACACTGCATGTAAAGACCTGTTTATATTCCTAATCAGGAACACACACAACAGGTTTTGTTGCCGAGAAATTAAAAATAACTGGACTTACAGTTTTCACAAAATGCATTTCAGTGTGCAGAGTTCTAATTTCTTAAAGGTAGTCCTGTTTTGAGGGGTCAATCTACTTGCTGCATACCCACCAGAAATCATTTTATCACGTGTTTGCTCCCCTCACTTGAGTTGTTTGAGTGCTACATGCACAATCCTCAGTGAATATCTCAGTGGCTTCTCACAAGTACCAAGTACTTTTTGGTATTTTGGGTATTCTTAGATCATTTTATTTTGTCTTATTTTGGTTATTATTATTATTATTAGTAGTAGTAGTAGTAGTAGTAGTATCCAACTTTTGTCTGTTTTTTTTTTTATTGTAGCCTGATTTTTGTCAAGCACTTTGGTCAACTTCGGTTGTTTTTTAAAGGTACACTATGTAAAAAATCAAAGGTCAATGGCAGAAAAATGTGATATATAATTCAAAATTTTGTTTCTATTGATGTGTTTTTGCTTCACTAGAACAGCTGTCATGTGTTTATTTTCTTAGAATGAGTCATTTATATGTACTTGCTGGAGGTGCACATACATGGAGGCTGCCATATTTGTTCTGCCATTTTTACTACGATGTCGCTGAATGGATAAAACTATGTGTGTGAAGTTAGAACCCTCTGAACTTTAAAACTGCTGTACCAGCTTTGTTTAATGGCAGAGCACTGTTTGAGATAAGTAACGCCTTAAAATACATTTAAAGTAATTACTCATAGTACAGTCATAGCTACACCTGATACCACTGGATCCACTCACAGATGAAAACATCCTTATGTCTGGAAGAATTTTGGCCACTAATGGCCACCATACATTCACAACAGTGCTTGGATTATGAAGAAAGCATCTTTTCTTTCAAATACCCTTCTTTCCCACTAGATGTCAGTAAGTGTTACACGCTGTACCTTTAAATAAAATAAAATGTGTTGTAGAAATAAATCTGATTTGATTTGATTTACCATGTGTTCAACACACTTTTCCCATAGCGACTTTAGAAAAGTTGCTCTTCAAGGTGACACAGCACACAGCACACTTTACTCAACACCCACCATCTCAGTGACAGGGCTGTAAAAATCTTGTAAGCTCAAACATTTACTTTATGAGTAACCTTTCCTCAGGGCGCGCTGGAGCCGTGGCAACAACCACTATGTTATTTGCTAGAACTCATGTATTTGTATGCATGTCTACTTATGTTTTACTTTCACTTTACAAGCTAAAGCTATAGTCAAATTCACACCTGTTTGTCTTAGTTTGGCTTTTTTCTTTCATTATTTTAGACTGCGATAAATATAAATACTAGCTATTGTAACAGCTGCTCTTTGCAAACAAACAGTCACCGTTAAAAATGACTGAGAGCAGAGGAATAGCTTATCTATATTCATTATCATCTCTAAAATATGCACATTTTAGAGAGCAAGACTGAGGCAGACATGCTGCTATTAAAAGTGAGATAAAATCTTTTTTTTTTTTGATTCACCAGCAAAATTGATGTTTCAGATCTCTTCTCTGATGTTTTACACACATCAGAGCTATCAGATCTTGTGAAAGTCGGGTTGGTCTTTGAAAGATGATGCTGTTGCTATTATTTTACACCCTTATTGTAGCTGCTAAAATATTTAACCACTCAGCTTAATTTGTGTTCCTCATAGACAATCTGATTATGTTCTCTGTCTCTAGTCAGCTGTTCCACACCTCTCCCTTGTCACGTGAAACTTCTCATAGCTTGATTTCCCGAACCAACAAAGATTACAAACTTCTTAATGCTCAGTATTTTAAGCTATATGATTAATAGAAAGTCACTCCTTGACTATATTGAACGAGCTCTTTCTCAGAGGTTCATCTAAAAGAGGATACAGTGTGTAGACAAACAAATATTAGCATTTGACATTTACATTGCTGAAGATCTGTGTGCTTTAAATTAGTCTTGAAGGTTAATAAATGTCCATGATGTCACAAATGTAAACTAACATAACTGTGCTGCTAATATCAAAGCAAATTTACTGTGTTGACTCTGTTTTGACAGTGCGGAGCTGAGAAGCTCAACTTTGTCCCACCCACCTGATCCCTGAGCAGCTCCAGTACTTGGTGAAGACATTCATTGACTGAGAGCTCTCCGGTTTTCAGAACCAGCTCTGGTGCTTCAGGACGTTCGTAATCTGAGTCAATCCCAGTAAAGCCTGGCGACAAACATGAAAATATACTGTAGAAAATTACCAAGAGCAATTAAACGGATGGTATTACTTGTATAAGGGGTGTGGTTTTAAGAAAAACACCAGGAGAAAGTTGGCTGTGTGAAGCATTACTGAACAAACCTTTTATCTCTCCAGCTCGAGCTTTTTTGTAAAGCCCCTTCACATCCCTGCTCTCACACACTTCAAGAGGAGCGTGGACAAATACTTCAAAAAATGGTAGCCCAGCACTCGCATGGATTTTCCTCGCCTCAACCCGATCCTGTGGAAAAATAAATAAAAGTTAATATTTAAAACTCACTTATTAAACTTTTTGGTGTTGACTGCAATCTTTAATGTTTTTCTGACCTTAGCGAAAGGAGAGATAAAACTGGTGATGCACACAAGGCCGGCGTCGGCAAACAGTTTAGCCACCTCAGCGACACGCCGGATGTTCTCCTCGCGGTCCTCGGCGGAGAAGCCCAGGTTCTTGTTCAAGCCATGACGAATGTTGTCTCCATCCAGCGAGTAGCAAGGGATGGCGTGGGACACAAGATGCTCTTCCAAGGCAAAACTGATGGTCGTCTTCCCGGCGCCAGACAAACCTAGAAGGTACAGATAAAAGCTTATCAGCAAAAAGCGTCATGCTTGATAGCTGCATGTCAGGAAGATTAAACCCAACCAACTAAATTTACCAGTGAGCCAGATGGTGCAGCCCCTGAAGCCTCCCCTGGTGCCCACAACCTGCCCTCTCTTGCTCCGGCTGACGTGGTGGGCCTGATACACCACGTTGGTCGATCTGTTGAGATCCTGAAGTGGAAAAGAAGAGGCTCAGGAAGGAGAAAAATGTAGTTTGGGGGGAATTAGCTGAATGAGAACAACTCACATCTTCCAGATACAGACCACACCCAGAATGCATCATAAGCCACTGCCTTATTTCTACATTTTAAAGATCGTCCGGGCCAAAGTAATGAGCCCTTTTTGTACTCTGCCTCTTTACTGGCTTGACTAGTTTTTTTATTCTAAGCTTCTCTGTCAGGGGAAAATCATAATGTAGATTTGCCTCAATAGACCTGACATGCAACAAGCCGTGGAAATTCACAGATCTGAGTTGAGGCTGGTTTTACATGACATGTCAAAAGTGACCATGTGGACCAGGCTGTGTATAAATGAGGTATTGAGTTCTAGATGGGTGGGGAAGGGAAGCACTGAAGGGATGGAGGGAGGGAGAGGACTGACTGGACAATGTGTCCAGTGTACTGCCTGCAGCTCAGTGATGATGTGGCAATGCTAATGCCCACACGGTTGCCCTCTGCACCCACTCTCCCCTCTTCCTCCCATCCACAGAGGTGATAATCAATCCACCCGGTGCTAAAGCAGTTCAGCATACCCCAACTGTTTTTTTTTCCCTCTATGGGATTTAAGTCATCATCTCACTACCTGTGTTTAAAGGGTTTCATTAAAAAAAAACAATTGCTTTGATACATCACACATCCAGGTGTGTTACAGTCAAGGAGATTGCTTTAATAATGTATAGAAGCTTCTATCTTTATCTAAACTTTTTACTGACACTTCTTTTTATCTTCCCATTTTTAAACATGCAAATTCCTTCAAGCGTATGTTGACGTGCCCACATAAAAATCAAGACTTTTTAAAGATCCTTTATTCAAAAGTAAAATTCAAGCTTCTTTTCTTTGAATAACCATTAATCTCCAAACAGGATTTTTATTTTAGAACAGAATGTCCTCAGAGGTCTTGTCGCTATCTATCTGGTTGACCTTACACATGATAACTCTCATCCTCTTATTGCAAGTTTCGTCTTCAAAATCTCTCAGGAAACCACAGTAGATTAAAACAACAGTCTTCCACCATGGCTGATGCTTGATGTCATTTACCCAAACTCCATCTCTCCATCAGGGCTCAGGAAAGTGAGCCAATGACAAGTTAAAGAACGAAGCACACAACTCTGTTAATTGCTGATTAATTCTTTGGTCTACAAAATATCCCAAAGGGCCATACATGATGATAAAGAATTTTTTGGTGAGTCGGGTACATTCATAATTGTTTTATAGACAAACAAAAGACCAGAAAGCTATAGGGAAATTTTGGATATTTTTTTCTCATTTGTTAAATTACTCAGATCACTTAATCAGTAATCAACATAGCTGGTAATTACTTAGAAACTGAGATAATTGCTCAGTGGTATCTACTAAATCAAACAGCAGCAAACCTTTAGCACTTACTAACTTTTTAAAAAAAGTTTGTCACAATTTTTCAATAAAAGCAACTAAACCACTAGAAAAGAAGTTAACCGAGCTCTGTCGTTTAAAAATAAATAAATGAATGAATGAATAATAAATAAATACAATAAAATAAGAATTATATATATCTATATATATATATATATATATATATATATATATATATACATATATATATACATATATACATACATATAAGGCTATTTCTCATCCTAATAGTACAAGCTTTCTCATGACCAGATGACTGCAGGTTTGTGGTTGCATACTTCATTAACACAGCTTCTGCTATTTCGAAATATTTCTATTTTATTTATTTATTCATTTTTGCTTAGACTCCATAAGACTCAGCTTTTACTGCATGTTCTGAACGTTGGGACATTCCTGTGCAAGATTAATCTGCTGTTTCACAGTGGCTTCTTTCTCTCCTTCACAAGACACCCTGTGTTAGAAGTGGGCCAAACTGACATGGTTATGTTCCTACTACAACTGGCCTATTGAAAGTCAAGGCTACTCTCTGGCCATCACACCTGGCTGTACAGTCGAGGTGCACAAAAGTGAGTGTGGCGTTGCAGAAAATTTAGCTTTAATAGCAACATTCCGGGGATAATTTGAGAGGGGCAAAAATACAGTGTAGAGCCCACCTCTGGTTTTTCCTTTGCTTCAGCGGTGAGAACACCGCCAAATAAATCCGCTCGCCTGTTATTAATGTGTACTAACGAGACACTTACTTGACGCATACTTAGAAGGAGTCGCTGACGGCTCACCAAGACTTTGCAGCACTTGAGACAAACATTTTAAGGTTTACATGATGACAATTTGTGTTTCACTGTTTTCTCTCTGTCCGTAATCTCCACATCTACTTACCGTGCGAAGCTTTTTCAATCCGGACATTTTGCACAGGCGTCGACGGACTTGCTTGACTCCGGGCTCGGACAGATTCACGCACGCAGGCCTGGACGGTCGGGACTCTGCAAAGTTGGAAACACCAAACTTTGGGCGATGGAAGCAAGTAGGGGTTTAAAAGGGATCCTCAAGACACGTAGCATTCCGCTGGCCCTGCCCCTGGCCCTTCCTTCTCCTCCTCCTCCTTCTCCGACGTCTAATTAATTTGCATAATTTGCCGTTTAACAGCCAATACTAATGGAAAACAAAATCAAAACCGGGGGGAAAAAAAAAAAAAACGGGACGGGAACCGGGTCCGCCCAGCTGGATGTTGGCTGTTTAATGTCTGTGCTACAGTTGGGGACAATCCGGATTAGAAACAGTTTACCTCAATAGTAGACATTCCATATAATAGTCTAAACCTGAGTGGCAGTAATGGTGTAAAAGTACACGAGTTACGAATGAATGAAGGCACCCGATAGTCCACAAATGAAATAAACTTAAACTAGCTTTAATTACAGCCTACAGTTTATCCATAGATATAGCCTACACTGAAATAGTAAATTATTTCTTATAAACCGACTTTGTGTCATAAGCAGCTCTATGGCCTTGCCAGGCAAAGGCACAAAATGATTCAGTTTGCCTTGATACAGTATACTGTGACATAAACATCCCAGAGAGACAAAACCACCTCAAAAAGACTGGGAATGACCAAATGAGACAAACAGGTTCAAAACAACCCAAATGAAACACAAATACTCCCACACAGAGGAGAGTCAACTGGGCCACAAAGGAATGAAAAATGACCAAAGTGAGACATGAATAAGCAATAAAGAAAAGCAAAATCATACAAAACATTTATAAGATAGGAGCCAAATACTGTAACTGTGATAGGTTACTGTGGTTGCCTTGTAGTTCTTTCAGGCTGATTCTAATCTTCTATCGCATATGTGGGGGAGTGTTTTACATATCTATGCCCAGCGCCTATTGTTTCTCTATCAGTCAATGTATGGGGTTTAATTTCTTGTAAATAATGAGTCTATAGTGAGTAGTTCAGCTTTAAGCCATTCATGCTGTGAAGACTGTGTATCTTTTCTAGAAAGCTGATGAACTTGATTTGATTGATTTAAATGTCGGTGACCCATTTATGATAACCTCTGATCAGAGAAACCATCAAGTCTTCTGTAGAAAAAGAAGTAAACTATCACTTCAATAAAAGTTTGTGAATGAATTAATGAATGAATTATGTAAAACATGAACAATTAAGTTCATACCCCTCATCACTTTACTGATTTGAAAAGATCGATCACTGACAAAAACCATTATTTTGGTTGAAGCAAAAGCAGGCATAACTGGCAGCAGACTTGGCTTTAGTAAGTGGCCCCGAGAATTTTGTTAAAATTAGTCTCTATAAAACAAACAAACAAACAAGAAACAGCAAGGAGAGGTTTATGAAATGCTGAACAATTGAATGAGTATACAGCCAAAATATATCCTTTAATTCAGACTTTATATTGTGCAATAACAGCAGCAAACTTGGCAAAAATAAGTGATAAAGCAGTAAAAATACAATGATGATAGGTGGTCTTAAGTTAATCTCCAGGCTGGATCACAGCTTTAATGTTTGATTTGGATCCAAGGTCACAGAAAAATGGTGATAAATCTGTGGCACACAAGATGTTCCCATAAGAAGCATAATGCTCACTCCATTTTTAGAAACAAAGCCGCTATATACAGTATAGACTTACCAATATAGTGGCTTTTGTTATATATTTCTATGGATCAACCCTGTCTGCCTACATTACAGCAGGATTATTGAAAAGCTGACATTCAGTCTCAAAGTCACACCCATTCAGCAGATCGCTGTAGTGCCGTATGACATCTTGATAGAGCGGCATGGAGGCCTGCTTGTCAGTCAAACCCGGGAAAGTCACCGGCTTCTCGTTGAGCAGAGGCTGCAATCTAAGGTCGCCTCCTCCACAGTCGTACAGCACCAGGACCAAGTTGGCTGCATAGGGCAGCATGCGGCTGGTGCGGAAAGACCGTTGGGTTTGGGTGGCGTAATTGGTTGATGTCAGGGTGTTGCTGTCTTTGAAGAAGCCCAGGAGGGTAAGGAGTGGAAGGAGGGTCTCTGCGTGACCGACCTGGACCGTCACGGCTTCAGTCACCTGCTGGCCTGACCTGGAACACAAAGTGCAGTTTAACATGGATCACTGTATGCGGTTTTCATAAATAACCCCTATAAATGGGCAAAAAAGTCAGCCCACATACACAGCCTGAACTAGTACCATTCATAACTTGTCTTAGGTCATGGCTTTTTTCTTTTTTGTTGAAGTGACTACCACTTTAACTTCTTAGTTTACATAAAATTGTTCTTCAAAATGTGGTTAGGGCAAAATTTTCTTCTCTTGAATGAGAATAAAACATACTATGCGATTGTGATGTTAAATTTCTATCCACTAAATTGAAAGCTGCTGTAAAATGATCTTTGACAGCAGCTTCAGATTTGATAAGCAAATTGTCAGTGTGGTTAAGGGCAGCTTTCATCAACTGTGTCTCTTCAGGTGACACACATCAGACAAATAAGGTACAAATTTTAACGAACTGGTAGGCTATCACCATGAAACTTTCCTGGTTCATTCCTCACATTAATGCTATGATTTTTATGTATTGCAAGTTTTCTGAAATGTTATGTTTAATAATTCAAATTAGGTGTTATGCAGACAAAAATGCACTAATTTGCATACATTTCTAGGAAAAAAAAAATCTTAACACTGGATTAAGCCAAGTTCAAACTTTATTTTGAATTTTGCTCCATATCAAAGTCAAAACTGAAGTGGAGATTTATTTTACCCAGAGTTTGAGAAAAAAAAAATCATTTTTGAGAAAACGGCCTTTAAAGTTTTGTGTTGTAAAATTCTACACATTTATGTTCTAAAATGCTATTTACAGACATCAGGTCCAGTCAGACTCATGAGAACAACAAAGCAGAATATTTGTAGCTCATGAAAACTGATAAATGTTCAACACAGCATGTGTAGGAGCTTCATCTGGATAAAATCTCAGCATCACTGTCACACGATCTTACATCTACTGCTGACAGACCTAGTGAAAAAAAGTAGGGATACACGATATAATCGGCCTATTCATATAAAAGTTCCTCCTCTCCTTGATTTTGAAGCCAACACAGACGAACGATTGTACGCATGCGCGTGGACATGGTGGAGTTCCATCACTGCGGCCTCGTATGCATGCAGATTTCTTCATGACGATGCTCGTGTGAACGCGGATAAAGATGAAGACGAGACGCCACTTTTGCGTATTCTCTTCTGATCGTCTCCGTGATATATGCTGATACATTACGCTGATACCATATTGACATTTAAAAACGCAGTATCAATCTATTTCACCAACAAAATCTTGCAATATTTCATCATTTTGTTAAGAAATCTTGCGACAATTCATGAAAATTTCTCAATATTTTCAAATGCTGATATATTGACATTTAAAAATGCAGTTTCAAGCTATTTTACTAACGAAATCTCGTGAAAATTCATGAAATATCGTGAGTTTGTAACAGAACGATGAAATCTCGCAAGATTTTGTAAGTAAAATAGATCGATACAACCTTTTTAAATACTGATTTGATATCTGCATATGAAAATGTTGCGGTATTTCAGTGTATCGATATTTTTTCCCCACCCCTATTTTTCAAAGTTCGGAAACGGATAACAAAACTGCTATGACTGCTTATTTTTTTCAGCTTTAATATCGGAATCAATATCAGTTATTGGCCACATACGTTTTAAAATACCGGCATATCGGATATCAGCCAACATTCCAATATCATGCACCCCTAAAAAAAACACCTGCATATATTTGGATGTAAATTCAACACATTTGTTTGCAATAAAATAATATTTACACATCAGATCCAGTCAAATTAATAGAAATAAACATACAGAACATCTTCATCACATCATAATGTCCATGATAGAGAGATTTATCTCCTCTTTCTACCATGATGACTTTCTGGTAGGTTTTAGGGGACGTGCAGCAATTCAGAAAACTTTCCAACTTTTCTGAGGGCTGCATTTCCAAATTCTCATGCATGAGCTGTGAGAATGTGCACATTGTTATAAAGGAAACAGCATGTCTTGCTGCACCCGAGGAGGAGAGGGGAGGATGGATGCAGTCATTCTGCAGGGATCTCCTTCACAGAGACACTTCAGAAGCAAACTGCTATAAAACCATGATTTTGTTCACAGATCTCCACCCTGAATCCTGTCAGTCATATTAAGGCAAATTAAAATAAATTAAAAGTCCCGTGTCCACCAGTGTGTCCGTGTTGGAACGGATTGGTCTAAATTTTCCAAACACTGTTTTGTCTATATCCACAGACAAGAACCGGAACAGGTGCCCTTACCTCTGACCTGTCCTATTTTTTGGGGCCGTTCCATTAGGGTACCAATCTTCCCAATTTCACCCAAAGTGCCCCTACTCCAGCCCTCATTACAGCTCCTTCCTCCTGCCCACACCACCCCGCCATTTTGACAACCCCCCAAACCCCACGCCACCTCTCTTCCTCTTCATTACTACCCCTGAAGCGGCGTGCCAAAACAGATCTGCACATCCTCCATCAATCCCCCAACCCGCCCACTGTGAAATGGGCTTAGAGAATCAAAAACACCCTGCAAAACTTCTTCTCTCAGCAACAAACACCCAAACATTATACTATTACCACCATGTTTCATAAATAGGATGGTTTTCTTATGCTGCAAAGCAACGCTTTCCTTTGACCAAACATAATATTGTGCTTTTATTTAAGTCAAAAGCTTCTATTTGGTCTTATCTATCAAAAAGAGAAAAATAACAATAATAATAAAACTTGAGCCGCTTTGCTTTCCCATGTAACAATCTGCAGATGGGCAGCTATGTTGTTTTTGGAATAGAGAAGTCTCCTCTCAGCCCTTGGTCTTGCTTGCACTTTTATTCAGTGATTTTTTTAACGATGGACTCACAGATATTATCATTACAATATGTGAGAAAAGCTTTTAGTTACTTGAAAGTTATTCTAGTTGCCTTTAAGTCCTGACCCTGCTCTAGGTGGGTTTTTGTTGGCTAACTCCTGGGGTGGGTAACAATAGTTTTGAATTTCCTCCATTTGTGCTGATTGTTAATTTGTGGAGTCTCCAGCCTTTAAAGAGGTTTTATAACCCTTATATAATACACAATATTTGTCTCAGCTGTTCCACTGGATTTAGGTTATACTCACTTGATTTCAGTAGCTGCTTGGTCCAGACGACTGAACAAATCATGGAACAGGATGCAGCTTGACTTGCTGTTAATGTCATATCCATAACCTCTTTTCCAGAACTGCTTCAGATCTATCGAATACTCCATAACCTGTTGAACCAGATGGTACACATGATTGGTCTGGGTGTGAATTATATATCATGAAAGATATTACCTGAACATTATAGGCCTGCTTGCAACACAGGAGACATTTAACTGGGAATTTAAAAAAAGTCCTGCTTTTTTATTTACTGCATATAATCATATAACATATATGAAGTTCCATACAACCATTAAGCTGTAATACAGGGTGTCCAGCTTAAAAGAACTTGCCTGGGTTAATAATTTCAATTCAGGTTTGAAAACTAAACAAAAAGATCAATATCCAGATCAATGGGTGTTTGTTGACATTGTTCCCTACATGACTGGAAGGTCCAAGACAGATGGTGTTATATTTTCTGACTTATTTTCCTTAGCCTGTTTGTACCCCCTATAATTCAATTCCCTTAAAACTCATAAAAGGCTTTTGATCAATTTACCACAGTCTATGTAAATCATCTACTTCTAAACTTAATGCTAAAGAAAGCCTTTCAGAAATTAACTTGGCACTTGGCAAAAAAAAAAAGTCCAGATGCAGCACTGACATGGAGATTTTTACATCTAAAATTGTGAAATATGCAAAGAAAAAAGAAAAACAATTTATACATGTTGTGAATTAGAAATCAGATCAAAAGATCTGATGTCCCAGCAGGAACTGTAAAAACTCGTCCATGAATTGTCTTGTACATTAAATGTGCCATAATAATAAACTTTCAAAACAAGATGATCTTCTAAAGCAAAAGTTTCAGTATACTGTATGAAAAGCATCTTCAGCTCAGCTCATGGGTAGAATCAGTCATTTGCATACTACTCAAACCAGTTAACATGACTGTGAGTTTTATGTTGCCATACCTGTGCATCAACCTCATCAAAGAGGTGGCACCATGGGGAGTTCACTGTCTTGATGGCAAACTCATAAGCACACATATAGAATGCGGCTTCTGCCATATCTGCAGGAGAAAGATTGTAAAAAATACAGTATTATTCAGTGAGAAAACAAAATAGGTCAAACTGCCATGAGAACAAAGAACTATGAGGCAAAATTATGTATCCAACACTAAATGCACAATTTGTAGCACAGAAGACGATTAAGAGGAGTAAAATTACCAATATATTTATGTACAAAATAAGATTAAGTAGCACTTTCCATTTAAAATCCAGCACGTTCAGTAGGGAGGCGAGTAAAACCCATGGCAACAGTCAACAAGTTATTTTCTATTTTACATGCTGCTATAAAACCACTCAGGTGGTTTTAAATCTATGGAATTGGTCCCACAATAGACCTGGAAAATAAGCATGGATGGAAAAGAAAAGAAAAACATTAACTGAATCTTTGTAAAGTCTCACAAGTAGAAAAGATCAGAAGCCACTAAATACGTTTTACTCTGTATTTTCTATATCCGGATGATTTTATTAGACAGCAACAGTTTGTGAAAGAACTTCTATCGTGAAATCAATGAAGTGGCATTTTTGAGAGCAGAGTTTTCTATGTATGGACATATTTATACCTCCAAATGAAGTGATAAGAGACATTTTTACCACTAACTCAAAAATGACAAAGAGAAACTTTACTTAAGTTCAGAGAATAACCAACTTAGTAATAGATCTCTGATAATAAAACTGCAGAAAACAGCACCACCTGCTGTGCAAATACATGCTATTAATAAAATATGCCAGAAATATCCCGCAAATTAATCTGACATCAGTTTTTACATTTATTATTTAGCAGAAACTAGTCTCTGATGTGAAAGATTTAATCTTTTGTTCTAAATACTCAACACTTGAGCATGACTTTAAAAGCAATAAAACTATGCTCCTTTGTCCTCTGATGCCATGTTTCGGGTAACAATTGCATGCAGGATTTTAATCTATAAAATGCGGTGTAATTTATGCAGCTGTTATGTAATCTTAACAACAATTGGTGTCAATGTATTTGTCATAAAATCCAATAATACAGAGTAATTTACGTTGCAAAGAGATTTGATTGCTGTTGAAAATGTGTTTTTGTCAAACCACAACAAACACATAAAGGCTCAGCACAAAGAAACAGGTGGATGGCAAAGCTACTGGCTGCTGAGTGTTGTCTCTGAACTGAAAGAAGCAGGGATTAAAGGATTAATACGCGATTCTTCATTCAGAAATGCTAAAACCCTAAGAAGAATCCATCTTCCACTGACCGTCTGAGATGAGATTGTACGGGACTCCGAGACGGTCTGCGATCTTCTGCTGGACCCTCTTCATCTCTGGGCCCTGCTTGAACTTGTCCACTTCTGTCATAGCTGATGGGTTGTTATCAACCTCCTCCACAAACTTAGTGCACTGATCAAAGAACCTCATGAGAGCATCATTCACTGCATGGTCAAACTCCACATCTGCGTGGGGGAAAAAAAAGGTTAAACATTTAACACAAATATAATATCAGCAGCAGACTATAGCATCATCATCAGGGGTTAAATTGAGATTTGCTATGTAAATGCCAGGGTTGGGTCTAAAAAAACGTTCAAATGGGGGAGTTGAGCTTTTTTGTTTGTTTGTTTGTTTGTTTGTTTGTTTTATAAGAGCTCAGATTTCAGGAAATAACTGACTAATAGTTATTACAACCAAAGTGGTCATCTAATGCAAAAAGTGAAGCAAAATTAAAGCAAACCAATCATTCTTATTATTATTTTAATGATGGTTGTTTACTTAGAATAATCCTATCCTGTCGTTGCTATACAAAAATTTATCTGCTGGAGAAAATCTTGTCCTTTATCACTTTGTCATTGACATCATACTGTCATGCTTCAGTTTTTTCCTTTTAAAGATAGTTGATGTAGATCAAGAACATGCTGCATTAACTTGCACTCGTACATTTGATGTTTACCCTGGTTTACACTGAATTTTCACTTTAACCAACCGGCATATTTGATAGATTTAAAATGAGTCTTAGGTCAGAGGTAATGCCAACGAGACAATGCGACAGGCTAATTAATTTTGAATAATTAATGTCACAGCTACTGGTGAATAAATAACACCACCCAATAACTTTTCTGCTCACACCCCCAATGTCTTGACAGCAATATCGTAAGAAAACTACCTTAATATTCTTGTAAGTGTGATTAATATTTGTTTGTTAAGTTTAGACACAGTTTTAAAAAAGGTTCTCAGCGATTGTTATTGAACACCTTTCCTTTTTACGTTTGCTTCCATCAGTCACTCTGCCCGTTACTGATGTTCCCTGTTAGGTTCACAGAAAAAAAATATTAATCGGTTAAAAGAAAAGAAAAGAAAAGAAAAGAAAAGAAAAGAAAAGAAAAGAAAAGAAAAGAAAATTAAAGCTATTATTTCTCCAGTAGGGCTACATCCTGCCGCTGATTGATAAAAGAGCGGTAGAGGGGGAGAAGTGTGTTGCGTTCAAAAGCAGTCATGTAAAATCGCAACCTTCCATGCCTTTAAACCCGAGAAAAGCGTTTAAGTGGGTTTACATATTGCTGAAAAATTAATGGTTTAGGTTAAAAATAATCATAATAAAAAGGCCCCGACATAATGTCACCCTTGTTCATTGTTTGAGTTATACCTTTAATTTCCCACAGCTTTGTCAGTCCTGCTTTGAAGGACAGCGTGCTGTTCACACATCTGTGCTTTGAGCTGGTTATGAACTTGATGAGTCCACCTCGAAGTTTCTCCTCTGAGATCATTGAGGGGAACAGCTTTGACAGCCTGATGGCCAGATGCTTGAGGTCGTCCACACCTTTCTGGACGAGCCTGCCGTCCATGTCCTCAGTGTACCACATCGTCCACTGTGTTTTGATCTCGTGCAGCCAGCTGTGTTCGGCAGAGGCGCTGGTCATAACCAGATCGTAAAGCTTCTGCATCTTCTTGACGTTTTTGGCCGTCGGGTATCTTGTCCCGTGTCTTATTATGGCAGTCAGATGGATTTCGCGACATTGCTCTGACGGAGGCTGTAAAAGAGATCTGTTGACAGCAAGTATGTCCTCTATGAGATACGGGTTCACTTCTTCATACCTCCCTTTCGTGCAGAAATATTTGGCGATAGGGGGGATTTTTGGATTTTCTTCTGGTAATATAAAGTCGCAAAAACACGTAAAGACGCCGATAATGGTAATGAAGTGAATAAAAATGATTTTCCATAAAATGCTCGGCATTATTCCTGGTTTGGGTACAAGGCCGTGTGCAGACCCAAAACTGAATGACGTTGTCCATGTGGGTCTGTCCAGCCAATCAGTTAGAGGAGGAATGTGCGGAAGTAGCATACTTTGTTATTTACTGTCAAACATTTAAAGTTGAAAAAATTGGAAAAGCAGGAAAACATATGTCTCACTGACCTTAAAAATTAATGAACAAATCAATAGATAAATAAATAAATAAACAAACAAACAAACAGTCACTCACCATGGCAGCCTGTAAATTCTTTTATTTCTATTTAAACCCCACAGTCATGATAAAACTGAAAAAGGTTACTGACATTTGGAAACAAATAACTTCTTTTTTTTTTTTTTTCTTTAAGCAAAACATAACATTTAATTTACCACTATGCCAAATCACATTTTCTTATGGCAGCACTGAAGTTACTCTAGTTAAACTTCACATTCCTACTCAACAGTTTCAGATTTAATTTTGGGACATCTTTAATCACATAAAGCACCAAAACTTTTACATGCTTAAGACTGCAAGTAGACCAGTTTATCACCTAGAGCTAAATAGCCTATATAAACAGTTTAGTTTGGGGTGATTTTGGGGATATAAATGTAAAAGTATGGGATTAAATTCGTAAGACAGATCTTAGTAAATTATTATGATGCCGGCCAGTGTCACTCCCACAATTTTCCAAAAACCTAGAAAAACTTTTTAATAAAAGATTGGAAAATTTTATGTGCAAATATGAACTACTGAACCAGGGTCAGTATGGATTAAGAGCAAAGCGCTCAACAACTTTCCTAATAATGGAAGCAGCTGAAGAAATAGTTAATGCATTGATCAGGGCAAACATGCAATTGGCATCTTCATTGACTTCAGGAAAGCATTTGACATAATAAATCATACAATACTTCATAACAAACTGCAATTGTATGGTGTTAGGGGAGTGGCACTGGACTGGATCAAAAGTTAGCTATCTGGAAGACAACAGTTTGTGAAAATGGGTGACTATGTATCTGGATGTATGGAAAATGCCTGTGGGGTCCCCCAGGGGTAAGTGTTGGGCCCCAAACTGTTTAATATATACATTAATAACATATTTCAAGTTTCTAAATGACAAAAATTAACTTTATTTACTGATGACACCACTATACTTTATACTGGAAAGGATTATAAGCAGCTAGTTATTACTATAAACAATGAGTTGGATAAATTTAAAAAATGGATGGACAGCAATAAATTATCACTAAATATAGGAAAGACTTAGGTAATGATTTTTGGTAATTATAAAAATGAAGATGATGCACACATCATTTTAGATAATGAAAATATTGAACATGTATAAGAGATAAAATTCCTAGGAGTGATACTAGATAACAAAATCAGTTGGAAGTCCCACATTAGATACATACAAAATAAAGTGGCAAAAAAATATCTAAATTATAAATAACATTAAGCATATACTTAATTATGAATCACTTTATATTCTTTATTGTTCAATAATATTACCTTACCCAACATATTGTATAGAGGTTTGTGGTAATAGTTATAAAAGTACATTACATTCACTATTAATATTACAAAAGAGGGCTATCTGTATTATACATAAAGTTGGTTATTTGGATCATACAAACTCTTTGTTTTTACACTCCAAGTTACTAAAACTCCATGATCTGGTTAATTATCATACAGGACAGATAATGTATAAAGCTAGCAGGAACTTATTACCTTTCAATATACAAAATCTTTTCAGCCACAGAGATGGTGCATATCAGTTACGAGATAAAACAAAATCTAAGTTGCACCTAGTGAAAACAACTAGAAAAAGTTTTTGTGTGTCTATTTGTGGAGTCAAGCTGTGGAACTGGCTGGGGAAGAAACACAGGCAATGTCCTACTATTCATATATTTTAATCAACATATAAAAACATAATACTCCAACAGCACAAAAATATACACCAATAATCATGTTTAATATAATAACTATTATTGGTATTATTATCATCAGTAGTAGTACTAGTTTAAGTTCAGTATTAGAGTTATTGTTGTTGTTACTATGTTATTATTATGACTGTATAATTCCAGTGTTGTAATTATGGTGAGCTTGCAAGTTATAGGAACTTGATAGTTTTATTATATATATAGTTTTATTATAGTTTTACTATATCATTATTACATTGTTATTGTTATAATTATTATTACAACATACAATTATATGAAGATAAAATATTCCTTTGGAATTGATATTGGTCAAACAAAGTTATGATAACTAGTTTATTATAGGACTGTGTGATGATTTCTGAAAGACTATATTGGCATAATGAATGGAAGTTGTAGTATGTTCCTAGGGTGGGACTAGATAAGCTCATGCTTCCACCCACTCCTTTTGAACTTGTTTTTTTGTTGTTGTTGTTTTTGTTTGTTTTCAGTTTGTTTGTTCAGTTTGTTTCTGTTTGTTTTATGTTGCCATAAAGTTCAAATAAACCTTGTCAATCAATCAATCTAAATAAAAATCCGTGGCCAATGCTATGTTTTATTCTGTAGTGATGGTTTAAGGTAGCAAGCAATTAACTTGGGGGCAATGTTTTTCTTGAGCCCTTTTACCAGTTGATGTTTGTTTGTTTTACGGCATTGCCTGGGGTCTCAGGATTTCTTACATTCCAAGCATGCCATTCAGCGTTGACCTGCAGCCTTGTTCTTTCTTTACCCCAATTCCTCTAGATTTTCTGACTATTTTAATTGCTCCATATGCTGGTTTAAGCTTTTTTTTTTTCAATTAACATGGTTTTATGTATTTTAAATAAGTTTTGAAACCTTCATCTGAAGGACTTGGCCTTACTGGAACGCTCACACTCTGTCATTTGGCTAAATGTTAACAGCAAACAGGTTTTTACTTTCTTTCTTTCTTTCTTTCTTTTTTGTTTTGTTTTAAAGAAATAAGCAACATTTCCAGCTACATGATATGCTACTGGCATAAAGATTCCCAATAAGCAGTTGTTTCTGAATTTAATAGATTGACTTAAAAAAAACAAAAAACTGTTTTCATAATATTCAAATATTATGCATTCAGATATTATGCACAGTCAATATGTGTCAACCTATGGTGTCAACATGTCGCTGCAGTCTTCTTTTTATTTAAATGTACTGAGAATATCTACATTTCCAGAAGTGGGGTTGAGCAAATTTGTTATATCAGAGTTGCTAAACATATTGAAATATCCTGCACAATCAATTACGCTAATGACCCAGTGGCTAAATTAATCAAATTTTCTTAAGAAACCTTTTAAAACAGCTATATCTTTTACAGTATGTAGACCTTTCCTGAAAGCTATGGTATTTAAAGTACTGTAGATTATTTATAATCAGTTATTCCATCTGGCAAATATAAAAACCCACAGAAACTTTCTGCCTAAGCTTCAACAGGATTGTTGAACATCTGACATTCTTTCTCAAAGTCACACCCATTCAGCAGATCCCTGTAGTACTCTTTAACATCTTCATAGAGCGGCATGGAGGCCTGCTGTTCAGTCAAACCGGGGAAAGTCACCGGCCTCTCATTAAGCAATGGCTGCAGTCTGAGGTTGCCTCTTCCACAGTCGTACAGCACCAGGAGGAAGTTAGCAGCATATGGTAGCATGTGGGAGGTGCGGAAGGAGCGCTGGTTCTGAGATGCGTAGTTTGTTGATGTCAGGGCTTCACTGTCCTTAAAGAATCCCAGAAGTGTAAGCAGTGGGAGAAGGGTATCAGCATGGCCGACTTGGACTGTCACAGCTTCAGTCACCTGCTGGCCTGACCTGGAGGGTTTAAAACCAAACATGTGACAGTGAACATTATAAAGAATAAGAAGAGCCAGCAAAGAATAGCATGCAATAAGTCAGTACAGGTGACTGAAACTTCACCTACTTGTTCTCACTGGCTGCTTTGTTTAGCCGGTTAAATAGGTCATGAAAGAGGATACAGCTCGACTTTTTGTTAATATCATGACCATAGCCTCTTTTCCAGAATTCCCTTAGGTCACTCGCAAACTCCATAACCTGTTGAACCAGACAGAGCTAAAGCAGTTGTGCTATGAAGTATGATGAGTACTTTCAGGATGTGCTTGACATTATTTAAGGCAATGATTGATGCAACCTGAGATTTCAGGTCATCTTACTAATGGTATACTACAGAACACAAAGCACTTTCTTTGAGAACAAATGGCAAAGTGTTCCTCAGTAAATGAATATGTGGCAAAGTACAAATAATTGTAGTGATCAGAAGAGACTGTTCACCTTCCTCAGAGACCTGTAAAAAGATAACTGCATTATTTTTGTTCATGCTCAGGGTGTATTGTTTCTGAGCCAGAATTGACAGGACTGTACTTTCTAGCATTTGTGGTTATAAATTCAACTGGTTTCTGTCCTTAAATGCACTCGTACTCAGCCCAAAGTACATTATTGATTTGCTGAAGTGCCTGAGCGGTTAGCTTGAGCGCCACATTGTCACAGCTTTACGGAAAACCTTCCATGTAACCCTCTTGTTCTTTTTCCCCTTGTTAAATCAACAGACTTAAGTACTTTGGATAAACTTGACCAATATTCATATTGGTGGATGATTTTTTTTTAATCCATTCTACAAATAAATGAATTGGTCATGTTTAATTACTACATACAATCTCTATGATAGTTGCAGGATAATATGATTTGAAATACTTCTCAGGCTAGAATAATAGATTTATAATGACATTCTCGTGATAGGCTTTTTCTTAAAAACAGAAAACATCGTGGAAATTATTACGACTTGATGGCAGACGTGGAAAGAAAAGTCAGAGTCTGCTGTGTAAAGGCTCTATTCTTAAAGCAGGACCATTACCACAAACATTTCATGCTAAGACACTTAAGACAGTTTAAGCTGACTCATGTACTGTCCCCAGAGTTGCAAAAAAACAAATGTAAAAAAGGCTCGGTGCACAGGAAAGAATATCGTTTTGTGAATGAATACAACTGGAAAGTGACACTGCTACCTTTGCATCATCTTCATCAAAGAGCTGACACCAGGGTGAGTTCACGGCCTTGATTGTGAACTCATAAGCACACAAGTAAAATGCTGCTTCAGCCATAACTGCAAGACAAATGTGGTTAAGTCACATAACTGCAAACATTTTAAAAAATAAAAGCTTAAAAAGACATAAGAGTGAACTTTTTTTTTAACACACCAGATTCAATTAATTTTTCAAGCATCACTACAGATGCTAAGAAAGTTGATCATCATAAAACTACCAACTTGCTTACATATTAGTTCCAACATCTTAAATACAGTATTTAAGGCTATACTGTAAATAACAAGTTTCACTCTTCACATGAAAAAAACCCCCAATAAATTCACTTAATGAAAATGATATAATATAATATAATATAATATAATATAATATAATATAATATAATATAATATAATATAATATAATATAATATAACATAACATAACATAACATAACATAACATAATATAATATAATATAATATAATATAATATAATATAATATAATATAATATTAATATAATATAATATAATATAATATAATATAATATAATATAATATAATATAATATAATATAATATAATATAATATAATATGAGCCAAAGGTGACCCTCATAAAATTAAATGGATGACTAACTATGAAAGAACAAGCAGGATCAATCGACTTATTTAAGAACAATTCATGTGTTATGTTGTTAAAGAAAAGCAGCAAAAGGAGAATCTTCAAGAACCTGTTAAAGGCTAAACAATCCAGGCCACACAACAAAATTCAAACGTTTGCTACAACCGTCTGTGATGAGATTGTGTGGGACTCCCAGATGAGCTGCAATCTTCTGCTGGACTCCCTTCATCTCTGGACCCTGCTTGAAGTTGTCTACCTCTGCCACAGCTGATGGGTTGTTATCAACTTCCTGCACAAACTTGGTGCAGAAATCAAAGAACCTCATGATAGAATCATTTACTTCATGGTCGAACTCCATATCTGCATGGAACATAAACGTAAAATGTTTATTAGAAAATGTTGTTAGTTACGCTGCAGTTACATTCTGCGTCATCACCATGGTGATACCTTTAATATCCCAGAACTCAGTCAGTCCTGCCTTGAAGGACAGCGTGCTGTTCACACATCTGTGCTTTGAGCTGGTTATGAACTTGATGAGTCCACCTCGAAGTTTCTCCTCTGAGATCATTGAGGGGAACAGCTTTGACAGCCTGATGGCCAGATGCTTGAGGTCGTCCACACCTTTCTGGACAAGTCTGCCGTCCATGTCCTCAGTGTACCACATTGTCCACTGTGTTTTGATCTCACGCAGCCAGCTGTGTTCACCTGTTGCATTATGCAGGACAATGTTGTACAGCTGCTGCATCTCCTTGATGTTTTTAGTTGTTGGGTATCGTGTTCCGTGTCTTATTAAAGCAGTCATATGGATTTCTTGACATTGTGCAGATGGAGGCTGTAAAATAGATCTGTTGACAGCAAGTATGTCCTCTCTTAGATATGGATTCACTTCTTCATACCTCCCTTTGGTGTTGAAATAGTCGGCGATCGCTGGAACACCTTGAACATGCTCAAGCTTCACATGAATACACAAGCAGCAAAAGATTATGAAGAAATAAAAAGGAAAAGTTTGCATGATGCAGCCTTGAAGAGACTCAAAAACAGCTCTTGAAAACTCAAACCATCTGTATGGCGGGGTCAAAGAGAGGACTGAGCAGAGTCCAGTCCAGATTGTTTACTTTAATTTCCTAGGAAAGTAAAGCAAACACGTGCTTGTGTGGTAAAGTCACTGAATGAAAGCTGGAAACAAATCTGTGTGAGAGAAAAAGGAAAAAATATGTACAAGTGTGGCCAGATTATCAGATTATCTTGTGGGAATTTTCATTATGACTCTGTATTACAAAACTGGTTACAAAGTTCATCTTATGTCAACAATAGTCTCTTGTATGTTTCTGCATCAGCGTGGATATGTTTTGCATGTGAACTGTGTTTTTTGAAGAACTTTATAGTTTACTTCCTCTTTCCTTCACAACTTCGTGGTTTGATGGCACATATTCTCAAACACGCTGGGAACTAATTCACTGATTTCACTTCAACAATTTAAGCAAGAAAAAGTCACACAGAGTTGCAAGATTGTTTCATGACATCTTCCAGATCCTATAAGGAGGTCAATACAGTAGGACTATGTTTAGCTGGAATCTGGATTATTTCTAAGATAAGATAAGATAAGATAAGATAAGATAAGATAAGATAAGATAAGATAAGATAAGATAAGATAACATAAAATATTCTCATCTATTTACATAATTCTTCTAGTGTTCTAGTTTTTGTATCTAGACATAAGATTATAACCCCTACTTTGTGCTGTATTTTCAAATCCCGGGAGAGCCTGTAGATGTGAAGACATTTCCTACTTTTTCCAATAGGTGGCCTCAGATGAGCAAGTGGTCTGCTTCCGCCCAACACTATTTTCTTCGGAGTTGACAGTGTTGCTGCATTCAGTGCTTCTCGTTTACTTAAAATTCAAAAGGTTGACAATGTAAGTAAGTCGTCTAAAAACACGTATTAAAGCAAAAAAAAAAAAAAGGAAATATGCAATAGCGTGTGCTTTTACACAAGGTAAGGTGTTGTTTGTTGGAAATAACACGATACTTTGTAGTTTTGTAGTATTGCCACTGACTCATCGTCTATTTTTCCTATTTTTCTGCTGGTACGCGGAGGCAGCATCTGTGACGGTTTGAAGGAACTCCCTGCTTCTCCAGTCACAATCCGCCTACCCATGAAAACACAGGGCTCACAGAGAGGGAGTCTTACCACATTGCGGCAATAACCAGAGTAATTTCAGAAGTCCGTCATCATTTCGACGACAAGGTAATTTCATTACACTTATCGTCACTACCATTTTGTGGGAAGCTTACCTAACCATCTTCTGAACCGTCTCAGCTCTGTGTGAGGATGGTTGGGTTAAGATTCAAACCGTGCTAAGGGAGCTGTTAGTTAATGTCTTATGGTGTGTTACGATGTAGCACAAACTCTTGAGAGAAACAGTTTTATTTAAACACGCTAACCCGCTGACTTGAACCCCATGTCCACTCCTGAACATCACGCATATTGGCAAACGTAGCATTAGCTAACAAATGTTGTTCACTGGCCTTGGGGCTGGAACATTTTATCAGCTGTCGACAAATCATCCCTCGTTATCGTTAATCCCGATCCAACGTGACCCGGAGAGGCTACAGCCAGAGTTTTAACCCCAAGCAAACTGCTGAGCAGATTGGTATGTTACTTTCAAAGCAAATAAACATTTTGTTGGGTGTAAATTCACAATTAATTTGCGTATGGATCTTCGCAATCGTACTGTGAGTTACAATAGCCCAGGCTGGACTGTATTTTCTTTTCTTTCTTGTTTTTGGCTAACATGCTAGCTAGCTGAAGTCCTGAAGACGCCAGCTTGGCTATCTATTTTTAGGTAGTTGGACTGTAAGCTTGCAAACCACACAATACGGGGATTACCAAAACGAAAATGTGGCTAAAAGTGAACCCTGGGCCCTGTGCCCACACACATTCACCACAATTTCCACGTCACTCTGTCTTACAGGTGTGACTGCCCTGCATAGTTAAGTGTTGTACAGTATTACTTCAGCTGGCGATTACGTAATTACTCTACAAATAGAAAACAATCAGTACAAATTATGTGAAAAGAAAGCGTAATTGCATTTTTGTTATATTTTCTATGATTACCCGATCATGTTTTGTTTTTTTTTTTGTCTTAAATAAGTGGCAACTTATTGTTGTATGACTATAACATGTCTGGTACGTTGCACAGTATACTACGTATTTTCTTCATGGTCTGCTCTTAAGATAGTCTTGACTTGCTTCGTACAAGTAGCCTTTTAATGATTTGATAAGATGCAGAATTTCATTGTTATGTGGAAGCATTTTCAGATGATCTCGCTCCCCTTTTCTGTAATTATAAATATTAAAGGTAGATACGTGTTTATCTTTGCTACTGTAGCATATCTTGGCAGTCACATTTGCCTCACTTTTTGTTCTCCTTGTTTTCTTCAAACCAGCACAGTTTTCCATAGCCTTTTCTCCTTTGAAGAGTAAGGGCAAACATCATCACAGATGTGTTTAACCAGTTTAGTCGTTGAGCAGGAAAAGTGCAGTATGACGTGCTTTATGTATCTTCTTAGATCCACTTAGGCTTCAAAGAGATCCCTTGCAGACTCTCATAGACAAATCAGCAAAAACAGACGCTGATCAAAATGAACAGGGGGATGTCTGTGTAGAGGAACTAGTGAGAAAGCAGTTCTTCATAGGCATAAACAGTGTGTGACTGCAGTCAGTGTCAAGAGGGCAAAATGTTAAATGGGGTTTATTGTTGTTGCTGTATCCAGGCTTGCTGTAAAGAAAGCCTTATTGCCAAAGCAAATCATGTCAGACTCTCAGTAAGCAAGCCAGCAATGGGATACAATTGACAAGCAAGGCCGAGCACCGATTTTGGTCTTTCGGCGGAAACAATGAGCTGTCTGTGCACATGACTCCGAGCTATGATTCAGCTTTTAGAACTGTTGCTGTTGACTACCGATGTATTGGCCAAACAGTACCAGTTATAGACTTCTTTCTTGACCTGGAAAAAGTATTGTCATGAAAATTTTGTTCTTAGAGAATGGCTTAGTTTTTGTCATCTGTTTTCATACACTTCTGCTGCTATAACAAGGCTATTGTTTATTTATTTCATGGGATGTAGATTACTTCATAGTATTAAATGAATGGAAAAATATTCAATTACTGCCTGGAGGAAAATTTGAATTACATTTATATGAGATGCAATATTTTAGGCGGTAAATGAGCATTGCTCAGTTCTGGCCCTCAGCCCCCTGCTCCGAATGTTTTACATGCTTTCCTTCTCCAACACATGTAATTCGAACAAATGGGTCATTATCAGACTCAAGCCAATGTTGAAGCAGTGAATGCAAACATTATAGCAGAAAACAGAAAAAAACAGAAAAAAAAAGAAACTGTTAGTGACTTGTACTATAAAGCGCTTCAAATGGTCAAAAATTTGGGATAACATGTAATGTACAAAAACATATCAGTTGGGAAGCCTAGATTATAGAACAACCTCAAGATGAGGTTTAATAACCAATTGAGAAGACAAACCAGGAGTGTTACTTAGCAGTGCATGTTTGAATATTAAGATCACCCTGCTAATTCCTTCTTTTTTTTTTACTATCTAAGAAGGGTGCATTTGAGCAAATCACCATCACACTTAATAATTAATAAGGACTTGCTAATGTAATGGACTGCCTTAGATTGTACAGGTTTACTTCTTACAGAGACTTGCCTCCAACATTTGGGCTAAAATGCTTGTGGTTGCTCCTGTTGCAGTAAATGCCCCCTCTGTTGATACTGTAACATGCAACTGTATTCGTTATTTGTTTTGCATATGTTTTGGTTAACTTCAGTTTAGCCAAAAGAAACAATGACACAGAGTTTGCATGACATACCAGTGTGTGTTTACTTTACAAAATCTCACTTAGATCTCTGAGATGTTCCATTAGATTTGTCGAGTGCTGCATATGCTGTGTAAATATGTGGCATCGCCCCATTCGTTTATTTTTGATAAAGTTACTGTTCCAAAGAAACTCAACATCCTATATGTGTGACATTTGAAAATAAATTGCAAATAAATCTTTTCTTTATTCCATTTACCATTTTTCTTAAAAAAAATTTATTTCATGTTTTCAAATATTTGATCTCCAGCATATTTGAGACTCAAACTGCTGCTCGGTTAAAATGCTGCAATGTAGATGCCTTGGCTTGTTTGTTGTCACTAATTATTTTAGCATTGATTAAAACCCAGTGATTATTTAATCAGTTCTCCTTTAGAGAAGCATTTTGCTGTGGCTTCAGTGCTGTTTCTGCCATAATTAGAAACACATGTAGTTTTAGTGCTCCTCACATGATGTCCTAGTTTCTCATGGCCTACAACAGCTTTTAGAGATCTAGGCAAATAAGTGCTTCAAAATAGCTAAATTTGTTTATTTCTGGAAGCAAATTGTGTCAAAATGTGGGATGAAATTTTAACAACACCAGGGGAAAAAAAAGGTCATTGTACAAGTAGTTCAGTTTCACCTTTGTGGATATCGGTGTAAAGAAAGGAAGAAAAGATACAGGTTGTGAATAGACTCAGCACAATGAATGTATGTGTATAAAATTACATTTTGTACTGGATCTACTTGACGAGTCTACTTGCATTGTGATGAACAGTATTGATAAGAAATGAAACAAAGTGGTAGAGGTTGTCGCTGTTTAGACTAAATTCTTGCCTGTTCTGTTCTCTTGTCTGACTCTTAATCCTGAGCTGGGTATTTTCTTGCTCTGGCTTGTGTCAAGTATCTGTAACTGATAACTCGTTTTTCTACATTTACCTCCTGCTTTTCTAGGGTCTGGTTTACATGCAGTAAAGTTATACAAGTGATATGATATTTCATATGTGAACCAAATATCCATGTAGCCTTTATTGGTTTATATCCTTTCTACACCTGATCCTCTTCTGATTTTTGCCTGTTTTAAAGGCAATGCACACTGTAATACTAAGTTGAAAAAAGTGCACTTTGGCCCAGGGTGGTCAGTTTAAGAGTGAATAAGTAAACTTGGGTTGTTGGAAAATGTGATAATTTTAACATCTGAGAGGTTAGAAAGTTTTGTCAGATATTTACATCTCAGTGTAAGGCAATAGTGTTACACATGTTCTCTACATTGAACAGTGATATTAGGTCTTTTACTTTTATATCAGTTTTTAACACTTTTTTTTTTAAAGGTACTAGGATTGATGTGTGGAGAAAAGGAGGCATGTTGTGTATCATCTTAAAATGAAATTGCACAAATTTAGCTATTCATCAAAGCCATCATTATGAATATGCATGCTTGTTCAAGATGGTTCAGATGATGATTTTCTTCCTGGGTTTTGGGTTTCTTCCTAGCTCCACTAATTCTTTTAATTCAGATTTATGCTTCTCTGGATAAAGAATTAATGAATGCACAATGTTTTTTAAAACAACTTACATGGAAAGTTTTCCCTCTTTCAGGTTTTCTATGTTTTAGGTCAGGTTCACTTCCATAATGACAAAGCTAAACCAAACTGTTGAAACTTTATTAACTTGTTTATTATAAATAAAACCAAAATATTTTGTATATATTCTTGCAGACAGCAGTGTCAGGCTTAATCCTTCCCTTTCAATGTTTTATGAAACGTACTATTGTCTTGTACATGAAATGTGCTGTTTAGGTAAACTTGCCTTTCCTTCCCAGAACAACTTTTCTATGCTAGACATACCTTTGTCTCAGAAGTTTCTTCTCAGGGAAACTGGACTTTGTTCTTAACATGTAAAGTTATTGTTTGTTTGTAGGCCTGGGATGATAACAAATTTTGCTGGACGATATATTGTCCCACATATTATTGACGATAAACGATATTATTGTTGACTTTACTGAGACCAAAATAACCACCTATGTAATGTTAATAATGGCTCTAACGGTACATGTATTTGTGTCGAACTGTTTGGTACACTATCGTTTCGGCACGAACCTGCACCGAATGGCTGAGCGCAGGATTTGTTTATTTAGCTATTTATTGTTTCATTAAGTTTTAGCGTGCCATCAGACATAACGGACCAGCGCAGTGCACTTGCAGTACCATCCTGTTTCTAACAACTCGTAACAACATGGCATGTGAGATTGTTGAGTTACAGGAAGCACCACCAACTTTCAAATTCCCTGTCTGGGAGCACTTCGGTTTAGATGAAGAGAGAGCTGAATAAAAGTCGACAAAACAAAAACAGTGTGCCGGCATTGCAGAACTGCGGTAGCAGTGTTTCCCCCATCAGCTTCACAACATAGAGAGGGCGCAGTGGGTCGGGTTGGGGGAAGGGGGTTGGAATGAACGCCAGGGTGGTAGCCGCTGTGTTGATAACTTAAAGAAACTACAAATCAGCTCTGCTGAATGATGTATTCATAAACGATGTAACTGGTAACCTTCCAGTCACAGCACTCCAGTATTAATAATAATTGAATAATCATAAGCAGCTACACTTTGTTAGGTCATGTCGCATTTCCAAATTGATTTAAAAAACAAAAAAGAGAAAACTCAGAGGACAGAAAAACGCAAAAGATTTTATAAGTCCTGATAAAACCGTTTCATTCCATGAAGTCGTGCTTAATATTCTTAAAGTTCAGATCTAAGATGATGTGCTGATATAATTAAAGAGGATTTTAACAGCGGTATCAGCTGTACGAGTTCCCGCAACGTGCTCGTTCTCGGTGCATCAGCAGGTGAAGAGGAGCGCAAGTGTTTCCATCTTCAGCTTCTCAGTAGTTTTAAAACTGATGTCTGTGTATGAGTTTCAGCCGGTTGAAGTGTTTTCAGACACACGCTCTGTCTGAGGTGCCATGCGTGCTCATCCCATGGACGTGCGCGTGTTTGTGGGTGGTCGAATCACAAATAAAGTTAGAACAGCTGTGACATGCTGACGTAAACCTGCTAACTAACATCAGTTTATTTATTTATTTTTTTTTAATCAAAGAGCTCAATATAAATCTGTCCAAGAGGAAATGAGACCCTAAACCACTTTGTGACCTGGTGCTGGATAGAAAACCAGATCACAATAAATTAACATGACTTTGTAGGCAGGGCGCTGGGTCTGGTAGGGCGGGCACCCTGCCTACAGGGAAAACACTGGCTCGGGCTGTGATGTTAAATTAAGTTAATAGTAACTTGTTGATAAAACACAAGACAGTTGTTAATATTTGTGAATTTTTTTCTCCATTGCTGTACCGAGGAAAAACCGAATTGTGACCTGTGTACCGAGGTACATACTGAACTGTGAATTTTGTGTACCGTTACAGCCCTAATGTTAATATGTCATAATAATGCAAGTATCCTTTCCAACAATTAAACTTTCATTTCACACTGGAATGTCCAGAACCAGAACTTTTAACTATTATAAATAAATAAATAAATAAAAAAAAAACAATAAAAAGTAAAATTAAAAAAGGACTCTGTTAGAAAAATTGCACCAAAAAACAATAACAATAGACCATGTTCTGCAACTATCAATTATTTTTGTAATCGAGTAATCTGCGATTCTTTAGTAACGATTAATGAATAATCGATGATAAATTGGACATTTTGACTTTTTAAGTTTCACAACTGTTTTGTTCTACATTTATTTTTTTTTTTAGTTCTCGGTGTGCAGCACTCCCCCCCCAAGCTGGGCAAAAAACTTAATTGGTCCTTCCCATCTGCTGTATTCTGTTTTGAAATGGAAACAATTGGCCGTTCATTGGGCTTGAAGCTAAAATATTCAAGTCCACAACTGACTTGTAGTATTTGACTTTGTATTAACAAGTGGATGTTCAGTTCACCTGCTGCTAGGCCTGGGAGTTTAAAAAAAATAATTTATTGGACGTTATTGTTTAAAATAAAAAAAAAAAACCCGCTGAGACCCTCTATAGACTTTTAACCTGGTAAACGATATTATAGTTCAGCGACTGTAAACTTGAAGGGGCTAAAATAACAGCTCAGGTAATGTTACTCTATCATAATAATGGAAGTACATAATTTCAAAATAGACTCGACTCCCATAATTAAAACTCACCTCTTCTCTCACTCGGGTCCCCGTGGGACTAACCATTGATTAAAACGGTCTTAAGTTTCGGAGTCGCGCTGCACACTGGAGCGGCCAGAAGCAGAGGACTTTTTAAACATCCTAAATAACTAAACAATATACCAACACACAAACAAAATAAATAAATAAATAACTCTCAGACTTATGCATTATTTCTAAGTCATGGACTCACTTGCTGCGTTCCGTGCCTGGAGAGAGTACTTGCGGCTCCTCTTTCTTTCACAGATACAAAGATCCTGAATCACTGACAGGATGCTTCACTCCCTCCACACATTTTGTTACGTTATCAGCCACAAAGCTGTTCAGGTGTTCAGACAGAAATACAGTCCGGGCGGAACGTCCGTTGCGTTAAGCGCGTTTGGAGGTGACAACAGAAAAACAATCCGGGGCGATGCGCAAAATGGCTATAGATTGAGTCTGGAACGAATCCTCGAGGCAGTTCATTTTGCCTCGAGCAATTTTATCAATCGAGTTACTCGATTTACTCGAGTAATCGTTCCAGGCCTACTATATAGACCCTGTTTCTGCAAAACAATAACAATGGCCCCTATCCAGTCTCAACAAACAAATCTGCACTTTAGTAACTGATAAACAATAATAATGATGATGATGATGATGTGTTGACTGTTGTGCTGATGGCTCTACAACTTGGGTGAGCAACTGTATGTGGCCTCAAAAACTCTAAAGCCAAAGATGCATTTTGTATGGATGTAGCATTTCTGAAGTAACACAAAGGAGCTTTCATAGCACATAACTACTATTATAAATAAATCTATAAGCGAAAGTTACTTTTCTGAACCTTGGAAATGCTCTGTCATTACGCCAGTTTTTAAATAAATAAATAAAGTCAAACTCTAAACCAACCCTCACATCTCCACAATTCTGAAGGACATAATATTCTTAGCTAAGAAATAGATCAAGGATTTAGTGACAGATTCATCCTATTTGGCGTTAACTGACCCAAATCCCTGCATCCTCTCTCTCTTCTTTGATATTGCTTGACGAATTATTAGGGGATATGAAATCCTTTCAAATCTACCACCATTATGATTTTTTTTGTGACATTTCCTGCTCAAATAATGGCAAATAAACTTACTGTCTCTACTAAAGCCCCTCTCATCTCCTCCAACAACATATTTTATGTGGCCCTCACCACACACATTCCTCATAATTGTGGCTAGCCTTTATTTGGTGCTTTCTCTTCTTCTTCCCTTATTCATTTTATGATGGGTAGTACCCAGTACTCCTATATACTGTTCCTGTATATGGTGTACTCTCAATCATTTAGCAACCACCATTGGATTATACATGTTTGTCTAGTATTAAGTTAATATCAATACTTTTGTATTCAACGGTTGTTGATATATGCTGTCATAGAAGAACTATTTTAGACAAAGAAATGGTGGTAAAACTAGTCAGATTTACATACCGTTTGCATCGCTAGTATATTAGCCTTTGATGTTATATGTCTTAGTTTCATACAGCTTCCCTGAGAAATTTGCCAGATGGTGTCAATGCTATCCTCATAGTTTATCCATTTTCTGCTAATGTAATTATTTCTAACTCTTGATGGTTTATTGGGATCACTGCCAGGAAGCTTTGTGTTGTCTCCAGGAAATGTTAGATATACTTGACTGTTGCGGAGCCACTGTTTGCTACAGGAATAGGTGATCTGTAATTTCAATAAGCCACGGCGAAAACACACCAAAGGCAGTACAACTAGATAAAAGTTAAACTGATTGTACAAATGAAGTCAAACATTAAATAGAGGTGACTTAAAATTGTTAACTGTTGCAAGTTGAGCTGTTAGATTTATGCCTGTATGATTTGGAGACTCTATTGATATGCTGATTTCCACAGTCTGCTACTTAAATGACATGCATTATGCTTTTGCTTTAATGGGATGAGGAATTTTTGTTGTTTTCATGAATATAGTTGAGAGGAACACAATGAAGAATAAAGAGAAAATGGATTAACTTCTTAAATCATGGACTAATTGAAAATTGGTTGTCAGAGGTTCATGTCACTGTAACCTCACAAAATAGGTTTTTGGCCATAATGAAAGATACCTTTCAAAACAGTTTTCAGTGTGCTGGGGGGATAAATTATTAAAGATTATGTTGTCATTCATCAATTTCAACATGTCAAGTTTTGTTCAGGTTTACAATCAATGCAAGAAACTTCCTTTCTTCAATTTTTGGATCAGTTGAGGTAAAAGTCTGCTAAAGGAGCAAATTGGAAACGTAAATTTAGCCGGCTAATGTGGGGATATAACCAAGGCAATAATTTATTCTATGTTGTTGTTTACTTAGATGAGCTGATCCCTCAGTCTCAGAACTTGCATTCCATGAGTGTTGGTAATGAACAATCAAACTATGTCTCTCTGCCTACAGAAAAGCTTAGACGTTTGCAGCGTGCTTCTATAGTTACTCAAAATATTGTAATGATTTTCATCAAGACTTTTCTTTCAAATTGATTCGGTTCAGTGACTTTAGATTTCTTGAGAATTGCTGGGTGAGCACCTTAACGTACAGCATAAGGCTTAATGCAACATGTTGCCTCATTCTATATGTAAAACTGAGTTACTGCATGCTTTACAGGAACATAGTCAATTTTGAACCAGTTTATCTTTCATCTCAATTAGATTGGCCCTGTTATGTCAATATTGACTTTACATTGTCCACCTGTGGGGTGTTTGTGTAATATTTGTAAAGGGATACAGGTGAGAGCGTATTTCACATCCATTGTTGGTTCGTTTCAGAAGATAAAAAAAACCCTGTAAATTGATACGTTTAAAACCGCATAAAGAAAAGGACATTCGTCAACAGCATGAGGCAGAAAGAGGGCATTCCTGTTATGAACAGTTTATTGTGGGGGATACTGTATCATATTTGTTTTGTTGTGTTAAACAAAAATTGACTGCTAGTTGTGTAATGCCATGACCAGTATATAAGTGTATCAGACACAGATATCAAGGTTAAAAGAAACATGAGAAACTGTCTGTGAAGCACTATAGTTTAAATACTGGTTTGAAACTAAAGCTCCAACAAAAGGCTCTTCTAACTAGTTTTAAATCTTTATCAGCTCAGGCATTGTCCTATTATTGTGTGGGAGTTGTAGTCAATATGCCAAATAGAACACAAAACAAAAGACAATTGTGTGGCTTGTTTTACACTGTGGCTAAAGATTTTAATTCTATATTATCTTTGCATTCAATATACTGTCATGTTTTTATTTATAATTTGAGAATGAGAGTTTAAAAAACCCCAAATCCTGTTAGCTAACTAGAGGATCAGTCATTAATTTTATGTAGCCTAAAGATAGCAGAGAAAAGCCGCCTGCGAGTTTGTTTTTTTTTTTTTTTTTTTTAGAAGCTTACCAGCATACGCTTTAAGAACCGTAATATCAAGAGTTTATCTCTCACATTAATAACTTGTTAGGGCAGGACGATAAACTGAAAACTTACACACACACACTGAAATTTACTGCGATAACCAACGTAATTTTACCCATGCCAGTATATTAAGTGTTTAGTAAAATGAAAAGTTGTAGTTTTTTATGCTTTGGCTGTTTATAGGTAGGCTGTTCTCATGTCTCTTTTAAGATGCTGAGCTACATGTACTGTTTGTAGTCATGTGACTCCACCGCATCCATTCTGTAACGAGTTATCATCCATTAATCATTTCCGAGGTCAACTGCTCAATTTAACATGATGTTAATTTTAGGCCATATTGTCCAGCCCTATGATTTGGTCTCTTAAAAAGTAAAAAAGAATAGTGATTATGTCTTTTGTAGATATTGACGAAACTCTGGTTTCTTTGGTTAAAATGATAATGTTAACTTCTCATGCTGAATCATATTTTCATCCAGCCTTAGTTCTCCTTTTTGACTATTGCAACATGCTCAAACATGTGAAATATCTTTTTTTAATGCATTGAGCTTGAGTAATAAGTAATTTATATTTGCTGTAAATAAATTGCATATTCCAGATAACACTAGATAAGGCTGACTAATACTGGCTGTGGCTTGTGGCTTAATGTGCTGTAGTATGTCCTCTGAAAATGTTTGTGTTGTAAGTCAAGCAAGAACAAATATATTAAATTCTGTAGCTCTGACAATTTGAACAATGTTATTCAGACCTGACCTGAGGAAGATCTGATGTGATCGAAACGTTGGAGTAAATGCAGCTGGGAGTAAGTGTGCGGGCTTTTTCTTGATTCCACATAACTACGGCAGTAGCCTTGCACCTGGTGATGTGCGTATGTCTACGGATTTTTATAACAATGTTATTCAGGAAATTTGTGTTCTCCCAAAATGTCTGTTTTTCTGAAAAGAATAGTAAAGAGTGAAGAATATCAGGAAACCGATGTTCAGAGGCAGAAGGAGTTATATAAAATATAATCAGAATGTGTTGGCTTCAAGTCATACAGGCACAAAAAGATAACGAGGCGAGAAGTGGAAACTTAATGACGGAAGGTGGTGACAGGTCAGAGAAACAATTTCCCTCTTTTCAGAGGTTGATGCAGTTGGCTGATGGAAAAAAAAAAAGAGAAATTAAGAACTTTAGATCAGTGACTTGGTCCTCACTTGTAGCAGAACAACTATGATTTCCAGCATTTATTGATTACTAAAGTTATTTAAAATATCTTTATAATTCATTTCAACGCAGATGTAACTTAGTCACTGGGTCCTACTCATTGCTGACTAAACATGGATTTGGTATGGTCTGTTTATGATCCTGTCACCTTGATTTATTGTTGTTCTTAAGTGGGATCTTCTGGTGGTGATGTCACATCTTTGGTCTTGTACTAAATCAACCAGCACCCTTCCCCTTCACTTGGCCCCAACAAACATTGAGAACATTTTGCTGGATGAAGTAGAAGTGCAGCTATGGTTTTGTTTTAATCTTATGAAGATACAATCCTGCCTTATCGCAACCGATTTAGTTGCATTCCTCTTTATTCTACATTCACTTTTTAGGAGTAGAGAGATATGAAAATATGGTGATAAAAGGAGGGGACATTTAACCAGAGGCCAGATTAACTTTCCTGTAGATGTTGGCTGCTTATGTTTCCTCTCTATTACTTGCTGCTTTAAGATGCTTGCTTCTGGAGGTTTTCTATGTCATGGTTTCTCTCATGACACCATTTGATTTCCTTCAAAAGGAGCAATTTTATGCATGCATTGTGTATGGAAAGAGTTAAAACCTTTTCAAGATTTCAACATGTTGTAATGACTTAGATTGAAGTGGATTAAATCTTTATAATTTATTACAGTACACCATGATGAGAGGGTAAAATGTGTTTTTAGCTTGTTTTGCTATTAAAAACAAAACAGTAAGATGTCCCATTTCCAGTAGTATTCAGACCTTTAACTTTGTGGTTGGTGAATCTGCCCTTGGTAGCAATAACTGCATTATATCTTGTAGGGAGGAACTTGCAAGCTTGGAATACTTTCCTTTTAGTAATCTCTCCTTATCGTTCTCCATTGTTCAAGCTCAGCCAGGCTGTAAGAGGACTGCTGGTGCACAGCCATTTTAAAGTCTTTCTAGAGATGCTCACTTGGTCTGGGTCCATACTGACATGTTTACTCAAGGACTGTAAAAGATTCTCCACAGAGTCACTCTGAGTAGTATGGCTTGGGCCATGAAATGTAATCTTTCACTCCAACCCAAGATCCTGAGTACACAGTTACACAGTGTTTTTGTGTAACTATTATTTCCTCGATTGTAACTGCTTTTGCATCTTTGACCATACAAGTAAAGCTGCAGCTGACGATTATTTTAATAGTCGATTAATCTACCCCTGTAATCGATCGATTAATCGGATAAGCTCTATGTTTTTAAAGATGTGACTGAGATGCTGTGGAGTAATAATGAGTCCAAATTAGCACCAAAGACTGTGGTTGACACGCAATGAGTAGGTGCATTACTGCCACCCACTGGTAGGGAGTGTCCAGAAATAGATTATACAGACCGGAAGCAAGGCTGGGCAATATTGCTTTTTACTAATATCTCAATATTTTTATGGTATGTCACAATACACAATATATATGTTGATATTTTACCTTAGCCTTGAATAAACGCTTTGATGCATATAATCACATTCGTAAGATGATTCTGTGTCTGCATTAAACATTACTGTTCATACTGCATTAATATTTGCTGATTTTAAACATTCATGCCAAAAGGGTGAAATCATAACTAAACAAATTGATCAAAACTGTATTGAACAGTTAAAGCAGTGCAGTAAACATCATGTAATTTTAAAACAAAAAGTGCCGACAACTACTGTTATGCCTTTTGGTGAAAGAAACATAATTAGTTCATGGTGTAAATTATTTACATAAAAAAAGGGAATAAATAAGTTGATAGTTACTAAAAGTAAGTTATTTAATGCTAAAAAAAAAACTGTTAAAATGTTTGGATTTTAGATCTAATAAGTGTGAAATCTATTTCTTAAAAAGCTCTTTGTTAAAACATATGCTCAGTTATGCGAGCGAGTGAGTGCTCTCACCTTAATGACAATCTTTGTCGTTTTTTCTCCAACAATGTTGTGAGCTAGTTATCAGAGGAACCAGTGAGGAAACAACTCGTGTGCGCCAAATAAGTTCTACACGCGTGAGCCTCGGAAAACTTGAGTCTTTGTAAGTATTGTGCTGTGAACGTGTGTTAATTACAGTAGTTTGTTGGTTGAAATTCTTCATTCTCCATTTCTTTATAACTTGCGCTGCTGCAGCAACCTGAGCTCTCTGCCAGAGAAGCTGCTACTGCCGGACAAATGACGTAGCACGTAGTACACGTGATGTATGCAACTACGAGCGCTTGTCTATCCTAACCGGAAGCAGTTTATACAGACCGGAAGCAATGCGTGAAGCAGGACTTAAAAAAGTTAAACGACGCATCGATTACTAAAATGGAGCCCTATGAAATCCGCGATCACGGAATCACGGACGGAATCACGGGATTAAACATTACAAACGGAATTTATTATAAACGCGGAAGTCACGGAAATGAGCAACTATTGCAGAAAATGTGTTTTTTTGTCTTTATAAAAAGGGAAAGCTTTGCCCGGAAAAATGCTCCCGGGGGGGTCACTAGGATGCAGAGCGCACCCACCCCACGCGTGCTCGCCCCCACTCCACGAGGAAGCCCCGCGGTGCGGCTTTGCTAACTTATTTAGCCAGACCGACCTGCGTGCCACGCGTTTGCTTTTTGTTTGATCACCTTCATTGGTTGTTGTGCATCTACTGATGAATTAAACTACAGCCCATGAATGTCTCGTTATTCAGGTGTCTCGTTGTGTAAAGTGAGATTCTCTGTGCTGACAGCTTGGGGCAGCAGGTTTGGACGTAACGCTGATGTTTCAGAGTAAAACGTGATCCAGATTCTGCTCAAAGTGTTTTGTTTTAAAAATTGGCCGGATCGACTTTGCTTTCTATCGACTGACTAACTTCCATCCGCTCTGCTCTGGATGGACGCGGTTTCAAAGCTGCAGAATACACGACAGAGCAGTTTCCCCATGATTATTAGCCTGTGTGTTCGGTGATCTAACACGGACATCTGTTTCTTATGGTCTGTGGTGTGGACCACCATCTGTAAATTAGTACTGTTCTGAATTATGTATTATTTACTATTGGCATGTTCTTTTTTTTGTTTGTTAAAACTTGTGCCATGTTTTTTCCTTAAATATGTATAAAAGCCTGAAAGCATTCAAGTTAGCAATTATAACGGCATTAATTGGCTAAATATAATTGTTTGTTTATACACTGTATTGGTGTTAAATTTGTGTAAAATTGATAAAAACGGAATTCTCCAAAATAAAAAACGGAAAAACACCGAAAATGGGAAAAATTAAAACGGAATTTTAGAAAAAATAAAATGGATTTCATAGGGCTCTACTAAAATATTAACAGATCATTTTTTCTAATCGAACAATTTCAAATAATTCAATTGTTTCAGCCCGATTGTACATACAATGAAATAAAAGATGACATGACAGTGGCCAGGTTTCTTATAGAAGACTTCTTTTTCTTTCTTTCATTCTTTTTTTCATATTGTCACTTTAAAGGAGTGATGACATAGCAGTTAAAAACTGGTTTATGTTGTTGGCATTACTGTATATGTAAATACTCCAAAGAAAAAAACGTCATTTTTTACAGCGGAGTATTGTTTTGAAATGCCAGACCTCACTTCTTCAGTAATACAGTTGGGTCCGGTGATGATATGGAGCTTTACCCGGAGACAACGTTGACTTCATTTTGATTGGCTACACCTTATTTGGCTATGACCTTATTTGGAGAATCTAGGTCAAGCTGCGGTCGGAGTTTGCTAAAGGCTAACTGCTAGCAACATGGGCACTTCAGACAGTGAGCTACGTTTATCAGACAAGACAGCATTTAGAAAATAAAAAAGCTTACAGGTAATGACAAGGTTGTGGTCGCCTTCCTCAGTGTTGCTGCAGAAGTTTTCTTTTAAATCCATTTGTTTGAAAACCCAGACCTGGCTGCACAGAAGTTACTACTAGCTCCATACACGCAGCTGAATCAGAAAGGGAGGGGAGGGGGGGAGCGGACGGTGCATAGACCGTTAGGAGAGAGAGAGGGGGGGCGCTGTTTACTTGATAGTGTGCTCTTATTGGAGCAATTAAATTACGTAGAATGATAGAACTATGTAGAATGATAGCCTGCTGTCTGATTCAACTGTTTCTGAGCAGAGAGACAAAGCTGACAGACCATAAACAGGAACTTTGATACTCGCTCTGGACATTCACATGGCTTCATCAGTGCACAACAGATCATATTATACCCCCAAAACCCCACCCCCAAACACTTCCTGAGCTGCCATATTAAATATACCCCTGTATACTGATTTATTGCTCTTCAAAGTTGTCTGCTGAGTCAGTTTTAGAGCTACAGGAAGCATTAGAAATTATTATTCAGCTCAATCTTAGGTCTTTAGAGTAAGTTCTTAAATATAAGACAGTTAAGAACGTTTTTGACAGAACTCTATCTGGTTTCACCATAAAATAGATATTTTTCTTAGCAAGTTATAATCTCTCCTTTACTAGTGAAGACCTTACATTAGGGGTGGGCGATATGGGGAAAAAAAAAATCACAATATTTTCTTTGCAAAATCACGATCTCAATTTTCTCATGATTTTTTTCCCATGTCGATCATTCAGACTATTTTGCAAGTTATTTACAGTAACACAAACCAATTTACCCATTCAAAACCATACCCCTGAAAAGGACAAAGGATCCCTTAAAAGAGGTTGCTGTTCAAGCACTTTTTAATTTAGCTGAGCAAAAATGGTTTATAACAAAGCAGCCCCAGTCTAGTGACTTCAGTTGATTTTTTTGAGAAAGTTCACATTATTAAAATCCAATCAATACTAAAATACAATAAATAAAACTAAACATCAACAACAGCTTTAAAGAAAAGTCACATCAAATACAAATGTCACTTCTTGTAAAACAATGCATTTCAGCCACCTTGTAAACTTGACAACTTTCCCACAACTTTTAATGAAAATTATATGAACTTTGACCTCGTTTGCCTTGGACCTTTCAGAGCAGCCAGTGGGAGTCAGAAGCTACATACAGAGGAGGAAGAGAAACTACATTAAAACCACCTAAAAGACAGATCATGTTCTCTATGGGAAGAGTAATACTTGGTGAAACGTTAGCAGTCAGATCGGAGTAGCAAGTTTGTGAATGGGCGAGTTTACGAACAACTGTTAAGCTAAAATAGGATGCTAACGCTAGCTTAGCTGTTTGTGTACAGTTCAAACGGATGCTCTGAGCTCCACCTCATCCGTTCAGCACCTCTACGTCCTACCTGGCAGTGAGTGAAGCAAGTGCTCCTAGACAGAGGACTTGAGAGTTGGTGGTGCTTCCTGGAGCTCAACAATCTCACATCCATGCTGTTGCAAGTTGTTAGAAACAGGATGGTGAGCGTGCTGTGCTGGTCCGTTATGTCCAGTGGCACGCAAGAACTTAATGAAACAAGAAATGGCTAAATAAACAAATCCTGCGCCCAACAGGGTCGTGCTGAACCGAGAGTAGTGTACCGAACGGTTTGACACAAATACATGTACCGTTACAGCCCTAATTTATATGTATGTTTGCTTGTGTGTGTGTATGCAAGCTGCATGTATGTATGTATGTATGTATGTCGGAACATGGTGATCGGAACATGGCTTGTGCACATTGTCTTAAAGGCGTGGTCGGGGACTTTATTCAAAAACTCGCACTCTGTTTTCTGAATTGCCACAAACATCTACAGCTGTGTGAAAAAGTTTTTGCCCCCTTCCTGATTTCTTACTTTTTTGCATGCTAGTCACACTTAAATGTTTTAGATCATCAAACAAATTCAAATGTGAGACAAAGATAACACAAGTAAACAGAAAATGCAGTTTTTGAATGAAGATTTTTATTTTTAAGGGGGAAAAAAAAATCCAAACTTAAATGGCCCTGCGTGAAAAAGTGATTGCCCCCTAAACCTAATAACTGATTGGTCCACCCTTAGCAGCAACAACTGCAATCAAGTGTTTGTGATAACTGGCAATGAGTCTTCTACAGCGCTGTGGATGAATTTTGGCCCACTCATCTTTGCAGAATTGTTGTAATTCAGCCACATTGGAGGGTTTTCCAGCATGAACCGCCTTTTTAAGGTCATGCCACAGCATCTCAATTGGATTCAGGTCAGAACTTTGACTAGGCCACTCCAAAGTCTTCATTTTGTTTTTCTTAAGCCATTCACAGGTGGACTTGCTGGTGGGTTTTGGATTATTGTCCTGCTGCAGAACCCAAGTGCACTTCAGCTTGAGGTCACCAACAGATGGCCGGACATTCTCCTTCAGGACTTTTTGGTGGACAGCAGAATTCATGGTTCCATTTACCACAGCAAGTCTTCAAGGTCCTGAAGCAGCAACACAGCCCCAGACCATCACACTAAAACCACCATATTTTACTTTTGGTATGATGTTCCTTTTCTGAAATGCCATGTTACTTTTACGCCAGATGTAATGGCACCTACACCTTCAAAAAGTTCAACTTTCGTCTCGTCAGTCCACAGAGTATTTATCCAAAAGTCTTGGGGATCATCAAGATGCTTTCTGGCAAAACTGGAATGAGCCTTTACGTTCTTTTTGCTCAGCAGTGGTTTTGGTTAGGGATCCACCGATCCGCCTTTTTTGGGCACTGATCCGATCTGATATTTGATGTTTCGGTATGTGCCAATACCGATCCAATACCAATACAGAAAAAGGAGGGAAAAAAACAGCATGGTACTGTTTGACGGCACACCTCGTTGTGTGAAAACAGACTGGGATCTTTCTTTTGTGCAAGGTAACATTAGACTTGGCTTCAAAATATTTTTACCTGTTTTTTTAAAAAAAGGAGATAAATGTACTGAATTGCTCATTTAACAACTGCCCACACACAGCAATCTTAAATAAACTTTAACAATCTTAAAGCAGCTTCACAAGTTTGCTCACATGTGTAAAAATATAACAAAACGTCCTGGTTCAGTCAGTGCAGTTAAATAAATGCAAAATAATAATAAAAATAAATGGCCTCATAAAGGAGCTGAAATTGAGAAAAAATATCTCCACCAGCTTGGTTGATATATAGGTTGGTAGATAAATTCGAAACAGCAAATCATCTTTTTAAAATGGTTTAGTACTATTATGAAAATAGAAATGAAAGATCCACGACAAAAGCAGCTGAATAAAACTCTTCATCAGAGTTTTAACATGGAGGTCATTTCTAAACAGCGGATTGGATTTAAAAAAAAAAAAAAAGTCTCTCCCACACTGCACCGGATGCCAGTGGATACTGTTATAAAACTTGTCATGTCCTAAAAGATTTAACAGTATTTTCTACTTTCTCCGCGATATGTCGGCCCCCGCAGGATTTTTACCTGTGAAACGTGGAAACCAAACTGCCGCAGGACTGTTGTTTCAGCAACGACAGGAGGAGACACAGCAGCCTGCTAGCAGCTAGCAGCTAACAGCTGTAAACAAACATCCTCCACTTGCTGGGTCAGCAGCGCGTGATGTCACTTAAAGGGGCAGCATAGAAATACACTGAATAGATCTGCACCTACAGATCGCTCATGTTTACCCCTACCGATTTTTACCGATCTAGGATTTTTTTTCTATATCGGAGCCGATCCCAATCTGAAGATCGGATCATTACATCCCTAGTTTTGGTCTTGGAACTCTGCTATGCAGGCCATTTTTGCCCAGTCTCTTTCTTATGGTAAAGTCATGAACACTGACCTTAATTGAGGCAAGTGAGGCCTGCAGTTCTTGGATGTTGTTCTGGGGTCTTTTGTGACCTTTTGGATGAGTCTTCACTGTGCTCTTGGGGTAATTTTGGTTGGTCGGCCACAAACTGTTCCATGTTTTCACCAGTTGTGGATAATGGCTCTCACTGTGGGTTGCTGGAGTCCCAAAGCTTTAGAAATGGCTTTGTAACCTTTTCCAGACTGATAGATCTAAATTACTTTGTTTCTCATTTTTTACTGAATTTGTTTTGGATCGCAACATGATGTCTAGCTTTTGAGGATCTTTTGGTCTACTAAACTTCATCAGGCAGGTCCTATTTAAGTGATTCCTTGATTGAGAACAGGTGTGGCAGTAATCCAGCCTTGGTGTGGCTAGAGAAATTGAACTCAGCTTTCCAAAGATGTGATAAACCACAGTTAATTTATGTTTTAACAGGGGGGGCAATCACTTTTTCACACGGGACCATGGAGGTTTGGATCCCCCTCACTCATAAAAATCTTTATTAAAAAACGGCATTGTCTGTTTACCTGTGTTATCTTTGACTCACATTTAAATTTGTTTGATGATCTGAAACATTTAAGTGTGACAAACATTCAAAAAAGAATGAATGTTCTTCATTCTTTTCTTTCAAAAAAGAATTAAGAAATCAGGAATGGGGGCAAAAACTTTTTCACACAGCTATATACCCCCTTTGAATATCAGTTTTTCATTGTTGCATCCAGAGCACAAACTGCAGATTATATGAATATTATAGTAAATGTTAAAATATGAACTTAATGGGTTACTGGTTGAACATTTTCATATTGTGTATCACTAGTTTTAACCATATGACGTTGTTCACGTGGTTTGGTCCGCTTGAGTAAAGTGCAACAAAGCAAGCAAACCAAACACAGGTGTTTTTTCTGAATTCCCCACCCAACCGAACTTAGTACTACTATGATGTGAATGCATCCTTGAAACTATCATAGACCCAGCATTCATATATCATGTGCATGCAATGTTTTGAGTCTACTACATTTTTGTGGGAAGGTTAGTGAGACAAAAATGGTAACTTCCTTTATCGCTGTAAACATCCGCACCCAAATGAAAGATGTTAGTGATGTGCGGAAAAGTTAACACTATAAAACACAATAGGACTTGGTGTTTATAAGCACACTCCCCCTATGCTTCAAACAGGATTACACAATACAGTCTTTACCTAAATCTGGCAATATTTACTAGTTCTTAAGAAAACCAGAATCAGAAAGAGAATCAGCATCCTTTGGTTAGGCAAGAACCTCATTTTTAGTTGTTTATCTAGTTTTTAAGAGCCCATTATAACGATGAGGTGTTTCTAGACCCCCGCCCCCAATATTTTCTTTTGTTTTTGAATGCAGTATTTCCTGAGGCTCTACTGAGTCTAATTTCTGCTTTGATTTTATCAGGAAATGTTCTTAAAGGCAGCTCCTTCAACATCAGGTGTAAGATAAACTTGGAACATAAACATTAGCTAGTGGGTATTCTTCAGTGGAGAAAACTACATTTTTCTCAGCTTGCAGGATCAACTTGTAACTACTGGAAAGTAGTTCAAGTGCATATATATTTTTTTCTTTTTTGCCTGTTTTTTATGTCCAGGTCCCTGCTTGACTAAGAAAACCATCGTACAGCACCATTTTTATCCGTCTATCAGGTCATTATCACCATAAGCATGAATATTCTCATGAAATTGGAGAGAATAGAACAGAGGTTTATTGTCATTGTTCCAGAGCAACAAAAAACTGTTTAGCAACTTCAAGGATGACAACATTGAACCTATACAGCTGTATTTAAAGATATAAATCATGAAACAGTTAGCAATGTCTGTCGTCTTTACACAACTGTAAATACATGTTACACTTTACACTGGTAGATTTTTTCACTCCCTTGTGCCTGTTCAGTTCATTGAGATCATTTGCAAGCAACAATCTTTAAGCTGAGCTCACAGACCAAAGGTCGTCGGCACACAGCTGACTCAGTGACTGCTAATCTCCAATTTGTCTCAGTTGTGAACTGTTAAGTCTTATGTAGGGGTTTTTGCAACTGTGCTTCTTTATTTTTTTCTCCACTGTACACTGTTCACCTTTGCTCTCTTCACACTTTGTTCAGGCACACAGCTTGTGTCATTTTGCTGATGTAAGAAGTTTCCTACATAATTGTTTGCATGCCATGCATAATGTTTATGTTTGTGTTTTTTAGTCTTTGTGCATTTTTTTTTAGTTAGGGCATTATTAGGTTAAAATGATTATCGAATCTCAGCAGAAACAAATCTTTAACCAGATGTTGTTGGAGTTGTAGATGACCCAGCTTACAGCCTATTTATATGGCCCTGTTTCGTTGGCCTGAATGAACAGGCCTCTGAGTGGAGATGAGGTGAGATGAGGTACTGATGTGCAGTTTGTTGTCCTGCCAACGCTCCAGTCTGCCAGTGTATTTAGCTGCTGTTGGCCTGAGCTGAGCTGGCTGTACTGGGACAGGACTGCTGGCTGAATGCCCTCTTGACAGGGGTGGGGCTGACTCAGTGCTCAGCTCTGACCTTCACTCTTGATTTATGAGTTCCTCCTTGTAGTCTGTTTCCCTCCTATCTACCCAGTATCCTCCCATCCGTGTACATCAGAGCCCATCTCCAGCTGTATGTCCTCCCTCCCCCAGATCAAAAGCCCGAGCCAGGCCACAGTGGGTTTACCACAGACATCACACTGTATAAATAAACAAATGATATGCAACACATGTGAGCTGTCTCCTTGTTTCTGGGTGTTTTGATGAGAGTATATCCTTTTCAAACACAGTAGACTTTCCTGCTTGACAGATAAGTTTTGACTTACTGTAGATGTTTTAATATGGTCTTCCTGTGCATCACTTACTCTTGCTTTGCATTAAATTCAGATCTGCATGAGCCATTCTGTAATAATAATGTGTTTTTAAACTCAAAATATTTTTTTGCCATTTAAAGTGACACAAACTTCAAATATCATTGCAGTTTGAATGACAGCTGTATCAAATCTTTTCACCGTCTTTCTTAACTTCTGCATCAAAGTTTATGATACATAGCTTTACAGTAGAAGATGTTTCCATTTTAAATAGTGAAACAATTGTCGCAACAGTTTAGGAGGATATAAAGTGCAGTCTCAGTCTCACCCTTCATTCAATGTCTCCCGTTGAGTCCACTGATTTTGCCACTATTCCTCTCAGTCCCATTTTCTGCTAATGTATAAAAACAATGTTTTGTGGTAATGAATGGGAATGTATTTTGATGGGATTGTTAGACATACTGGCATCATATCTGTTTGTGCTGAGGGATTCGATATTTTCCCCAACAATGGATGGCCTGAAAATGTGCAATGCTGAAAAACAAGTTTGAAATCAATTTAATTTTGATCGAACTTTGAAATAATTTTATTGCCGAGTAAAACAGACTTATCTATAGTAAATGATTTATATTAGTTTCAATAATGTGACACACCTTTCAGTGTAGTGAGTCATTAAATGCACTGCATATTATGATATAGAAATAATTTGCTTCAAAGATTATGATTTAACTTTTTTAAACTGGCCAAAATCATGGTCTGATTTGGTGGTACAATTTGGGCCTTTTAACTAGCCCAAACTAAGCAGTACAATTCAATTCTTCCCAGTTAGGTGCATCTTCTTTGTCATTCTCCTGGTTCCATCCTTTCACATCACCATTAGATGGTTTGACCTTCTTTGGCAAGGTCATGCAAACCAAAGAAAGGGGGGGGGGGGTTTGAGCATCTTCAGGAAGCAGATATGATTGTCAACACTGCAATCTAACTCTTCATCTTGTCTTTCCTGTAACAGGGAGCTGAAAAAGCTGATGAGGTGAAGAAGGCGTTCCTGGTTTACCAGCTATCCGACAAGCCCTGCCACCTTCCTCTTCATCACTTAAAGACGAGTCTGGATTCCCTCTGGATGCAAGACGCGTCATGTGCCAAAACTGGAGACATCATACTGCTGCCCCATAGACAGTCAGTCCTCTCATAAACATTGCCCTCTTGTTGGAGGTCCCTCCTAAGCCTTCACGTTGCCTGCTGTCCAAGATGAAGAAGGTGGTGGCGTGGTCAGCAGACGATGTTTGCAATTGGCTGAACAAAGAGGGAATGCCAGAGTACATAGATGCCCTCCATCAGACAGATGGACCTGGCCTTCTTGGGCTCACCAACACAGATTTCCAGAGACCTCCCCTCTCGCTGGTTTCATCTGACGGTGGACAGCAGCTCCTGGAGCGTCTTGAGACGCTTCGAATTGAGAGCCATATTGAGGCACACAAAAATGGTCATGCAAATGGGCATGTTGGTGGACTTCCTAATGGAATAAGTAAGCCCCAGAGAAATGGCACATTGGGTAGGAAAGACTTTCCGGACATGGTCCATATCCCCATGCCTAAAATAGAAACTACACAGCCACTGTTCCCTACAGAGTGGGGGAAAACGGGCATAGCCTTCATCTACGCAGTAGTTTGCTTCGTCACCACCACTGTAGTCATTTCAGTGGTCCATGAAAGAGTTCCACCAAAGGAGCATACGCCACCATTACCAGACAAGTTCTTCGACCTATTTGACAGGGTGGAGTGGGCCTTCTCCATCTGTGAAATTAATGGCATGCTGCTGGTGGGACTCTGGTTGTTACAGTGGATTTTGCTGAAGCACAGGTACAGTCAGTTTAGCTTTTAGATGTGGTCTTCACCTAAACTATTTCTGGGTCAAAATATAAAGCTCAGTTTTCATTGTATTCTTCTTTTATCTTTTCAGGTCAATTATAGGCAGGAGATTCTTTTTCATTGTGGGAACACTGTATCTGTACCGGTGTATTACAATGTACATCACTACTCTTCCTGTTCCTGGGATGCACTTTAAATGCTCTCCAAAGGTATAATACATCCACTTTTATATGTCTGTCCTAGGGAAATAATTGACTGAATGGGTATATCTGGGGGGGCGGGGGGAGAGAAAGAAAAGAATTTCTGGTAAGCTGAAAGCTTCTGAGTGCTTTCCATTAACAGGTGATTGTAAGCTGTCTTTGGTTTGTTTTTTGCTTTATTGTTATGTACAAAGCTGTTTTATTTCCACCTTAGTTGAAACCTCTGTAAAGAAACATTTTAGATTGAAATATATTTTTTTTCTTATAATAGAAAAAAAAATGTAAACACAGATGATGGAGACCTCTTTCTATTGTGGAACATTTGCATCGTAGGGCTTGTGTGGTTGTGTTAAACATGAAGCATGAGTTGCAGAAACCCAGCCACAAGAAGGGAGAAAAAAAGAGAAGGAAAAAGAAAGTCAAACAAGAAAACTAGAATTTCATCAGAAATGATTTATTTCAGTTGATGGGACATTAAACATAAATTTCGATAGGTTTTGGGAAAGCCTGAACAATGGTGCCATTGTTTTTCAAATAGACTTTGTTATGAACAGAGGGATGTGAATCACAGGTTAGTCAGGCACCACCCTCAGACCCTGCACCCTGCATCCTTTGGTGTTCTGTCAGGACATTGCAACACTTCCTTTTGAGTAACAGCTAAATGAACAGCACAGCATTTTAAAGTCTGAAGATGTCAGTCTGAAACACCCACCCCCAGAATTATAAAGCCACAGCTTTATACTTTAACTCCTTCAGTGCAAAATGCTTATAATTTTTAATTAAGGCAAATGCATATTTTCACTTTGCAAACTTCAATTTTTAATACACATCACTATGTGCCCAATCTGTTTTATTTATTACTCCGAGTGAAAGGTTACTATGTATTTTACAGTTTATGACATAATTTATGAACTCACAAGATGCAGCAACACAATTGGTAAAACACATTATTTTTAGATGCTGAAGAAACGGGGGATTACACACTTTTTTACACAGACAGGTTTTTATACATCCTTAACACATGCCAGTGATATTTTCTGTTTAAATTATAATTTAAATGTGATATAATATATGGCTTTTCTTTTCAGCTTCTTGGGAATTGGGAGGCGCAGATGAGAAGAATAATGAAAATGATTGCTGGTGGAGGCTTATCCATCACAGGATCCCACACCATGTGTGGAGATTATCTGTACAGTGGTCATACCGTCATGTTAACACTCACGTACCTCTTCATCAAGGAGTGTAAGTTGGACTGTAAGCATGTGGAAGAAGTTTGAATCTTTCTGCCCATTAGAATTTAAGTGCCTTACCTCAAAATATGTCAGTTCTATATTTACTAATACTATATGTGCTGATTGTTTTAACGACCCCATGTGTTATAAACTAACAATTTATGTCAAGTTGATTTTTGAAATCCTTATGTATCAATTTTAAGAAATCTTTGACAAGGAAGATTGTTGTTCACTCAGTTTAACTATCAGATGTGTGTAGTTTCAGTGCATGCATCTCAGTGGTTTCAGTGTTTTGCAAAACTTCTTGTAGTCACCTGGAAATGCAGTCTCAGAGATGGGGAGGAAGTTTGCTCTGTCTAAACACCTCACAATTATGGCCTCACCATCATGAAGTCCTCTCTGAGTTGCTCAACCACACCTTCTGTTCCTTAGCACACATGCTTGCTCATGTACTTCACACTAAGTTAGCGTAAGTTGGCTGTTGCAACAGTTGTGCTTGTTTAGCCAGAGTAGGTAGATTATTATGTTTTTTTTTTCATTTCTTTTGAGAAAAGTTTTTCTTTTACAGTTCAACACATGGCAAGTCAGATTGGTTCAGACCTGACATCTAGTGGTAAAAGCAGGGAACGCTTTAAACAATACTTACTGCTGTCATTTGCTGACCTAGTTGGCTCATTTAGCCTGAAGTCAACTGTAAACTTTAATATGATATTGATTTTAATGGAAGAAGTCTGTATGAGAATTGTTATTTTGTGGGTCTAAGGCATTTGGTTTAATTGGTGTCTCCTGATTTTCAGATTCTCCCAAGCGCTTCTGGTGGTACCACTGGATTTGCTGGAGCTTGAGTGCTGTTGGGATTTTCTGCATCCTTCTTGCCCATGACCACTACACTGTGGATGTAGTTGTGGCATATTTTATAACGACGCGCCTCTTCTGGTGGTACCACACTATGGCCAACCAGCAGGTGAGTCATATGTTATTTTTGTTTGCAGAAACACTTGCAAAGCCAAAGTGCATTTTTTGTGAACAGTTCAGAAAGATTAAACAACAAATTGTGTGCTTATTAACTGGTGCAACTTAGCATACCTATTAGTATTAAATGATTAGTATACTGGATTTTCTAAGTTCAAGTATCTGCACAGAAATATTTCCTTTTTAGTTAAAGAAACATCTTATTTGTTTGTGGATAGTTTAAAATTGTATTAAAAACCCACTTTTTAATCCGTAGTTCTTTCTTTCTTTCTTGCTTGCTTTCTACCTTCCTTCCTTCCTTCCTTCCTTCCTTCCTTCCTTCCTCATACCGTGTCTCAGCTTTTTAGTGTTGCAACAGACAGCTTACGTTTATGTTTTGTTTCAGACTCTGAAGGAAACATCCCAGAGCAACCCATTTTCGCGGGTGTGGTGGTATAGACTGTTCCAGTTCTTTGAAGAGAACGTAAACGGCATGGTCCCCCGAAACTATGAGCTGCCATTTTCATGGCGAGCGTTGCAGTGGAGCCGCGGCGTGAAGTACAGCAGACTGGATATACAATGACCGCTGTCAAGTTAAAGCAGGCGAGGACTGTGACTTAAATAAGTGCTGTTTTTATTCATCAAAGATGGCATTGTTCTATGTAGCGCTGTCCTTTAACCTCTACTAACAGGCAAATGTCCAAATGGGTAGCACTGTGACCCATCTAGTGTTTTTTTTTTTTTTTTTTTTCCTTTCCTTTTCTTGTCCTTTTTTTCTTCCGTTAGTATTTATCAACACGGCGCACTATTTATTTCTTTTTCGTTTGTATCTCTTAGGTCACATACATTTCTCCTTCAGAAAAAGATCTATGAAGCATTTCAACAAACTGACAGGTTTTTGGTCAGAATACTTACCCTCTCAGCACAAAATCATTATTAATGTTCTCATTTCCTTTAACTTTTAGTGCAGTCAGGGCCAATCAGATGCTTATTTCAGTACCAAAACACCATAAGTATTTTTTTCTTTTTCTTTTTTTTTATAGTGAGCAACTTCCTTTTGTAAACTGTCCTTGCTAAAATGATTCAAAGGTGCAAAAAATATTTTTTCTAAATATGTCAAACTTTATTTTTCAAAAACAAATGATGTCCAACAAAAGATTTTTAGATTTTTAGCTTTTTCAAGATGGATAACTGAGAGCATATGAATTTAATGTGATATAACATTAATCCAGTGCCTTTCTTAGCTTGATTGTAAAGTAGTATTTGTCCTGTGTGTCTCTGCTGCGGTGCAACCTAGTGCCGTGACATTGTCACAGTCTTGTTCCCGTGAATGTATAAAAACGACTACGCCAGCCTTACCAGAAGATTGGTCTTCCCAAAATTAGGTGCAGTGAGTGAACACCCTGTTTGTTTATTAATGGTTTATTACTTCAGTTTGTGCTTACTTGATTAATGCTGTAACAGAAACAGATGACTGTTAAATGTATTTATTTCATTTGTTTGTTTGTTTTAACCAACACCAGCCACGTTCAAAGCCAGATTACTGATGATCCTGTGGGTTGCTAGTTCTACCAGACAAAAGAATATGAAAACATTTCAGTCTGATTGGATGTCAATTAAGCAATGTTTCTAAGTTGCAGAGTTAAGATTTGTTTTTTCTGGACATGGACATGTATTGTTCGTCCTTGTGGCATCTCTTGTTTGGGAGATAACAATCCGCCCCCTTCTTCCCCACATGGAGACCCAGTTCTAAATGAAAATTAACTTCATTGTGTTGTGTTGTTGCCTTCTGGGTGACGACATAGGGAGAAAAGTTTAAGGGGGGGCCTGTTTCAAAGGTGTGTAAACAGTTAATTTTGGCAAAGTCTGAGTATATTTGAAATGAATTTGTGCTTTTTTTCCTTCTTATACTTCAGCCGCTGTCTTACAGTATGAAGGGTGCATCTCAGTGTCAAGTACACCAAAACTACCCTCTTTTTCTAACTAGCAAGCACCCAGTGAGGAACTTGTGAGGTTGTGGGAAACAAGCTGAATGTTTTGATGATGTTCAGGTGCACAGAACTGGTGATTTGTTTGGCCATAAATGTGCAAACATATTTTCCATGAATGTGAAAATGCGTCCATTGTAACCCTAATCATGTATAGGTTTGACTTTTGTTTGTTGTTCTGTGCAACGGACTGAATTGTAAAGAGTATTAAACTAGTTTATATATAGCAAAAGACTTATGTTAAAATAAAATTTCAGATTCAATTCAGTAGCTTTGAATAAGTGCACTAATCTTTCCATTCTATAACTTTTAAATGATTAACGGAGGATGCTTTTAAATTCTATAACCCATCAAAGGTGAGAAAAATAACATTGTTTTAAAAGTGAACTTATGGAGCCAATAGCTCTCAATGCCAACAGGAGTCTTAAAGTTTGAGACTGTAGCCTCAGTCCCCTTCCTGTAGCATTGTCCAATCATTTGATTTTTCTTGAGAAAATTTCTCTGCTTTTAAGAGCACAGTGAGTTCCTCACATATGGCCATATTTTGATTTGTGTTGCTGTTTAATTAAAACGGCTCTGGTTATGTATGAGGGTTTTGATAAGGATGAAGTTTGTCTTGTAGTTTGCCAATTAAGTTTCTTTTTATGTTTGTTTCTTGAAGAAATAAAGATGTGTTTTCTTGTTATTTTCTCTGTAAACCTGTCACCCATCTTATGTCTTTTTTTGAGTGTAAACAATATGTTTGTAAGATATGCTAAAGGTTTGGGATGTTTTTGAATAAAATCTTTTACTATGATGTATTTGATTCACGATCGTTTGCTTTCCTTTTTTGGGGGGGAATTTTTTTTATTTTTTTTTTTACAACAGATTTGTGTCAACTCATTGTGCCAAGAAGATGACGTCATTGCAGACCTACTAACAGCCAGCAGATGGACACATTGAGTCAGATACAGTCTAAAAGAGCAGTGTAGTAATGAGTGCTGGCCTCTTCTCAAAATGTTTAGTCTTCCACTGTCATTTGTGCTTTCCAGTGTCTGATAATGTTATTTCCTTTGCTCATTCTAAGCCTCTGTTGAACCTTTCAGACGTGTTTACTTAATGTTCCATGCACAAGTACTCTCGTAACACCTGCTCATCTGTTTATCATCAACCAGCTTAGAAGACTGAACTGCATAAACTCACATCTTAACGCGTGTTCAAACTCTGTCACTACTGGAATATATCACAACAAAGGTGTAGCATCATTTCACTGCCAAAAAATGTGATCAAATAGATGCTTTGTAGTTAAAGTTGGTTTAAATTGCTTAAATGATGAATGAGCTCTTATATTTTAAGCTGTGAGTGAAGCAGTTGTTTCTTTAGCCTCTTATGTGTCGACTAGAAAGTATACAGTATGTTTTTGGAGTGTTGTAGCTGGAAATGACTCCAGCTGCAAATGATGCGAGATAAGAGTAAACAAAAGCTGTCACTTCATAGCTGAACAGTAAACGAGTTTGTAAACCACAAGAATCTGCAGATTCAGATATTTTACTGCATGTTGTAGCTCCAACATTTTAGACTTTTTGATATTTGCAAAAGTCTAATTCATAGGGCTGGGGAAAAAGATCAGTACACTGAAATATCGCGATATTTTCATATGCAGATTTCATATAGAGTCTCAAAAATGCAATAGGCTCATTCGACTTTGGCTATCTGCAGCGCAACTCGGCTGGAAGTGAGGGCTTGTGGTCCTGGAATGTTCCATGCTGGTTAGAAACTTTGTCCGACTTCAGATTGCGCCTGCACTGCACCAGAAAACGTGACCATACCACATGAACAACAAACATCGCGGGAGCCGTCCGTCTGCAGTCAGATCATGCAGTTACACTTCAGCAACTGCAGATTCTGGATCTGCCTCCGCCGCCGATAGAACCTGGTTCTGATTGGTTTAACCTCTCACTGACGCAAGCCCCGATTTTTGGATGGGACTGCCCCCCAGTAATAAATCCATTTGGGTGTTTTAAACAAACTACGAAATTATTTCAAACAGCCTTGGTGTTTCTTATTGTAGTTAGGCTGATGTTTTACAAACCTGGGCAGGCTGATATCTGACTGCTGCAATAAAGTAGCACAAACGTGTTGTAGCAACAAGTTATTCCACCTAGATAAAGCTTAACTAAGTTATACCAAAACCTTCACAAATACTCTTCATAACTTGCATTTATTGGACTTATTGGTGTGTATCCACCTTTCCACATGCTCCCTTTGCACTCCCCCCTCATGTTATCCTTAATTTATATAGTCAAGTCAACTTTATTTGTATAGCGCTTTAAACACAGCAGCTACCGATAACAAAGCGCTGAACAGAAGTAAAACAGAAATTGAATCTCAGTGAGAACATTAAAACAAATATTAGACATAAAAACAAATCAACACAATGAACAGTAAAAACAGCATAAATATCAGAAAAAATAAGACTTTAAACAACAGACAAAATCAGAAAAATGGCTCATGAAGGGTGGAACGCCAGGGCAAACAGGTGAGTTTTAAGAAGGGATTTAAAAACTGCCAGAGACGAGGCCTGTCTGATATGCAATGGCAGCGATCCCCCCACATCTTCCGTCGAGACCTCGGTACATCCAACAGCAGCAACTCAGCTGAAAGAAGAGTGCGAGTGGGAACATGAGGATGGAGAAGCTCTGCGAGATAGGAGGGGGCTAGGGCATTTAAAGATTTAAAAACATTTAAGAGAATCTTAAACTGAACCCTAAAAGTTACAGGCAACCAGTGAAGAGAGGCCAGAACGGGGGAGATGTGCTCTCTCTTCCTGGTGTCCGTCAGTAGCCATGCTGCAGCATTCTGGACCAACTGGAGGCGAGACAGGTGTTTCTGAGATACGCCAAGGAGGAGTGCGTTGCAATAATCAATCCGGCTGGTTATAAAAGCATGGATGACTGTCTCCAGGTCGCACCGGGCTAAAAAATGTTTAGCCTTTGCTAAACGCCTCAGATGAAAAAAGCTGGCCTTAACAGTGGCTTTTATCTGTTTATCTAGATTTAAAAAGTTGTCCAGCTGAACACCAAGATTTGTGACCACAGTATGTAAATGACCGGACAGAGAACCAAGATCAGCAAGGCTTGAGAGCAGTGGGGTTGAAGACGATGACCTCGGTTTTATTTTCGTTAAAGTGTAGAAAGTTGAGAGACATCCAGATTTTAACATCCTCGAGACAGGCTAGCAGACCTGCTAATGCAGAGGGATTGTTGTGTTTTAATGGGACGTAGACCTGAGTGTCGTCGGCATACAGATGGAATGAACATTTATGTTTCCTGAAGATTTGCCCCAGGGGGAGCAGATAGAGGGAGATATATATATATATATATATATATATGTATATTTCTACCCCCATCTAAAAAAAAAAAAAAAGTTTCTATTTCTTTTATTTGTTTTAAATTTATTCATTAAAGGTGCCATGACATCAAATTGTACTTTTCTGGGGTTTTGGGGGTATAATATGATCTGTCATGCACTGATGAGGCCATGTGAATGTCCAGAGTGAGAATCAAAAGTCCCTGTTCATAGTCAGCTTTGTCTCTCTGCTCAGAAACGGTTAATTCAGACAGCAGGCCATCATTCTACGTAGTTCTATCATTCTACATGTGACAGTGTGGTCCTGTCACTATGCCTCCGACTGATCATGTGCCCTGGCTACTTGGCCACAGGGATGTCCCTTTGGCTGAATGGTCAGCGCTCATGGCTTTCACCCAGGAGTCTGGGGTTCAAAGCCTGCCCGGGCCCTCCAAGAAGAGCACACTATCAAATAAACAGCCCCCCGCCCCCTCCTCTCTCCTAACGGTTTATGCACCGTTCGCTTCGCTCCCCCCTCCCTATCTGATTCAATTGCGTGTATGGAGCTAGTAGTAACTTCTGTGCAGTCAGGTCTGGGTTTTCAAACAAATGCCTTAAAGTTGTACTTCCATGGTCATTTCATTAATATTTCTGTGTTCTCCATTTTTATTGAATGCATTCTGCATCGTTTCTGTTTAAAAAAAACATTCTGATTGCTTTGTATCCAGCTGTATTTGTATACTAGAAGAGAGGCTTGTGGTCCAACGGCAGGCTTTTCCGGGTCCTTCTCATGAATTTCCATCTGATTGGCTACCCCCCATCAGTGTATGAGGGAAGCTCCGCCCTCCACTCTTATTTAGTTACAGACAGGAAATAGAGCCGACAAACAAGTTTGTTCCGCCATGCTAACAAACAGTTTGCTAATTAGCTTCTCAACTCCGAAGGTACAGTCGTGCAGTCTTTACTTCTAGTGTGTAGTGGAGGGTTACCTGCCTTCCAATGGACAGATAGAAACCCCACGTGGGATACGCTATTAGCAATGTGACATAGAAGTGCGAGGCTGTTCCCGATTCACTCTTTTCTTCATATTGTTTCTCTGATGAGAAAGCACAGCCGACTGGGGGCAACGCAGCGCTAGCAAGTCAGCATGTGTAAGTAAACAAGGGGAAACCCTCCGTATTTCAGAAGGAGCAAGTTAAACGGGTTTTCAGTGGAAGGAGGCCTTTAAAAGAAAACTTCTGCAGCAACACTGAGGGAGGCAACCACAACCTTGTCATTACCTGTAAGTTTATTTATTTTCTAAATGCTGTCTTGTCTGATAAACGTAGCTCACTGTCTGAAGTGCCCATGATGCTAGCAGTTAGCTTTTAGCAAACTCCGACCGCAGCTTGACCTAGGTTTTCTAAATAAAGTCATAGCCAAATAAGGTTTAGCCAATCAAAATGAAGTCAACGTGGTCTCCAGGTAAAGCTGCATATCATAACCGAGCCCAACTGTTTTGCTGAGGAAGTGAGGTCTGGTGTTTCAAAACAATACCCCGCTGTAAAAAATGCCGTTTTTGTCTTTGGAGTATTTACATATGCAGTAATGCCAACAACATAAACTAGTTTTTACTGCTATGTCATCACTCCTTTAAGGCAAAGCATTTTTGCTTTTTATATTTGAGCCTGGACATTTACCAGATTTCTGTCCTCTATGTTGCACTTTAACAGGCAAATAACATTCTGTCTACTACAGTACAGTACAAGTTTATGTAATCAGCGTCAACAACATGCTGTCTCAATACTCTGAAATTAGACTTGATCAGATCTACACAGCATTCAGTAACTTTGAGCTAAGTAAAGGCAAATGCTCCGTTATTGCAATCTTTACGAACTTGTCCGGCTGAGATGCGCTGCTTCTGTGCTCCACCCCCGATGGCTTACGCAGCTCTCGTCTGACCATCAAGTCAGACGGTAGACAGACGCTGTCAATCCGAACGAGCCTAATGTTGATCTATTTTACCAACGAAATCTCGCGAGATTTCGTGAGATAACAGTGAAATCTCATGAGATTTCACGAAAACCCACAAGATTTCTTGCTTGAACAACGAAATCTCGCGAGATTTCATTAGTAAAATAGATCGATACCACAATTTTATATATTGATATATCAGCATGTGAAAATATTGCGATATTTCAGTGTATAGATTTTTTTTTCCCCAGCCCTATTAATTCATAATTAAAGCACCTGAAAGCGTGGGTGAAATACTGTGTCCATCTTCAATGCAAAACATTAGTTTTCAAACCACAAGTATTTAGGGGTAAAAAGATGTGAAATGGTTATTAATTGTCTGTAAATTGTGAGATTTTTATTTTTAAAAAAGAGCTTAAAAAACACCAAATGTATGTTGACCCTTACGGGTCTTGCATTGTGATCTGCCAAGAAGCCTTTTGAATCTAATGAAGAAACCGTACTCCTGGATCTGGCATTATCAAATGAGCAAACTGTGTTCAACTTATTTTTACATTAACTTACGACCTCAGTTCAGTGTTAGCAGCTCCCACTGACCTGCAATATAAATACAACAGCAATGTTTTTTGTATGTGACTGTTCACTTAAACCACACTTCACATTACATTCAAACACAAATGTTAGCATTGACAAGGATGGTGTCTCTTCTAGTTTTCCACCAGTTATTACGAGCAAACACAAATGAGAAAGATGTCTGCTGTTTAATTAATCTATTAGCTACTCACATGCCAGTAGTGACTTATTTGTGTGCGATTTGTTGGAGCAAATTTATCTAGCTTAGTTTTAATTTTGGTAAAGAGGAGAGGTTTGTGAAGAATTTAAAAGTTTGGGCCGTTGCTGTTCCAGAGGCTGAAGCTTCAGTGACGGTTCTGTGTGAAAGTCAGGATTGAGGCTGACCAATTAAACCAGGTTCCATCCTGACTGTGAGATGGGAAAATTGAAAGAAAAAAAAATGCTTTGATTATTAAAATAGTCTCAAAGAATCCATCCTTCCTTCCAGTGGGTCTACATGGTGTTTTTAGAAATTCCAGTACAGAGACAGAACATGTTTCCAGTAAAAACCTACAGGTGTGTTATCTAGTAAGATATGTCAAGCTTTACTCAAAGCCTGCTTATTTATTCAGTGATGATGATATGAATTAAATATGACATAAATATAACAGAGAAACTCTCTCAAATCATTCTGATTATCACTATTTTTTAAGGCAAGTTTATTTCTATAGCACATTTCATGTACACAATTCAAGTGCTTGAATGAATGAATGAATGATGAATTACATAAAAGCATTACAGCAGCATGCAGAAGAAAGGAAGCATTGAAAAGTAAAAGAATAAAAAGCATAATTTAAAATGGAAAAACAAAGAGAATATAAAAAAGAGTCTTAAAAGAGCATAGACGCTGAACACAGCTTCTCTATATCAGGTTCTGATTCTAGGAACTGATAAATGAGCGGATCAGATGATCCATGGAGTCTAGTGGGTTCATGATAATAAATATAAATATATTTTTATAGCACTTTTCACAGATGCAGAATCACAAAGTGCAAACAGCAAAAATGAAATGACATTGAATACAGGATAATGGATAATAAATAATTTAGGCTAGCATGAACAACAATGCAAAACAAGATAAAATACAATACAGGATAAAAAAAAAAATTATTAAGACTAATATTAAGCAACAACACTAATAAAATACCAAAAGGAAATAAAAATGATGGTGGTAAACTAAAAGCCTGTTTAAAAAGTCTTTGAATATCTCAATGGAGTCTATATGCAATGAAGGGAGAGAGGGAGAGCATTCCACAGCCTTGGTGCCACCGCCTCAAAAGCACGATCACCACGAGTCTTGAGTCAGGTCTTTGGGACTGCCAGTAGCAACTGGCCTTCTGACCTCAAACTTCGGCTCCGAGAGGATAAATGGGCTCTAAAAGTTCGGGTCAGAATTTTAAAATGTATTCTAAAAGTCGCTGTGACCTCCTGAAAAGTGACCTGGGTCATACTGGGTCAGGAGGTCACTGAATTTGGTCCCAATGCAGGACCATAACGGGTAGATATATCTTAACACAAAACATGATCATCTGAATAATCTACTGTAGTTGCTCTCAGTGGTTCAGAGATTTAGATGCTTGTGAGATGTTTCGCTGCTCAGCCCCATAACAGCCATCTTCAGTTCGCTGATATGTCTGGACTGTAAACTCTTCTTCTAAACTTATTTTGGGGAATCCTTTGTAAATGCAAACATAAATTTTGTCTTTATTTGCTTTGAAGGATAATGATAAATTGCTTTAGTGTTTTTGTGGATCTTGTTTGGACTCCATATACAGTAGGAGGAAGATCAATGACAAGGTTTACATGGACAAATACAGTATTTTCAGATATTGAAAATTAGTTCTGACTGAGGCTGATCAAATAAACCGAGGATAAACATGATGCATTTGATGCTGACTGAACATTCAACTGGATCAAAAAAACTGAGAAAATAAAAGAGAAAGTTTATTTTGAAATGAATGTGAACATAAACTTCCTCTGGCAAAACTCTGACCCCTGATGGTAATAATTTCTAAAGGCCAAAGTTGAACAGTACTTTAAGATTTCAAACTCACACCACAAAACTTTTAAAACATATTTTCTTTAAGCCGGAACTGTAAAAATGGATCATGCTAATATAACCCCAGGTGCCACCAGTAAACAGATCTGCGTTTTCTTTACTTCTGAATAGGTTTATCTAAATTTGGGGGGTCCACTGCAGGTATTTTTCAAGTAAGTGATGACATTAATCCAACCTTGTAAAGTGAAGTGATGTGTGAGAAATGTATTTTCTATGGTCTTATAATATCAAACAAAAAAGAATAAAAAGAACAAAAGAAAATCAAACATCTGACCATGTTCCACTTCTTTCCTGTTTCTTTTCTCCTTAAATGGTACAAGGACACTGTTGTGGATGCAAGCATAAACAGTCACAACACGAAAATAGCCTTTCACAAAACACTCAAGTCTGTCAGTGTTGTTAGAGAAAGTTGCAAGCTGCTAAACCGGGACCTCAGCCCAACATGTATTCCCATATAATGTGTGGAATTACAGCAAAGCACTTTGAAAAAGTAAAAGATAAGTTTAGTTGTCTTTGAACCCCAAACATTGCCACAGAATTTAGCTGTGCAGATTATCAAAGCAGCTGATTGATCGTTGCCATTTCTGGCCACAGCAGCCTCTGGAGGGCTGCAGAAACCCCAAATAAAACTAATTAGATCACAACCTTGGTTGGTGATAAACTTTTGCTGGTGAGTTTATATGGGGCGTTCTTACAGATGACGGCCAGGAGTTCAAGAGGTCCTCATAATTTCTTGGTTGCAAAGGGGCATGTATTTATTTTGAGCTGAGCTGGCTTCTCGGTCCACAGGAGACTTTGCTGGTATCCTGGAGAGACTGGGCAAGCCTGCCAAGCCAAACTCCCACACACTACTACAGTACACACTGAATTAAGTGAGAGGGAGGAGAGAGTCTGTGTTGTAAACATCTAGTTTCAACTGGCTTCTTAAATAGGCCAAAGTTCTGCTCTTTGATATGAATAATGTAGTTATGCAGGTGTGCAGGCTTTTAATGTGTAATATTCTTAATTACAGTCGACTTGCAATTGATTTGCTAGTGCCGAGTGTCAAAAAGCTGTAACTTAGGTTGTTCGGTTTTATTTCAATCATATTTATTCAATGATTTTACAAAATTAATGGTGGGATCGCATGAGAAAAAGGAGTCTTTGCTTTGGCATCCATGCTGCAGCAGACTGCTCTCCAATCTGGCCATTCTTTACACTCCATCAATCACTTAAAAAAATGTCTACTTACTGCCTTTACTGTATGTTTGTGAACTTTTCTTTTTATGTTAACATGGCTGCATTGTAAACACACTGTCCTCTGTGGTAGACTAACCTACTCTCCCCCAAGGCCATGTAGCCAAGAGTAACAACTGATTCATGGGTTCACAAGCCAATTTTACTCCATTCCAAGCAGTGCTGTGGTTCTTCACTATCATACCATACTTAGTCTGTGAAGATAACGTTGACGGCGCACAAATGAAGTTTTGTCTATTAATGGATGGCTTAGAAAGTGGGTGGTATGAGAAGCAAGGATTTGAGTAATAAAGCTGTCACACTGTGTACAAAAATGTTCTGAGCTGTAATCTTTGTGCTTTTACTTTTTCGAGACAAAGATATACATACTGTACATTTATAGCAAGTCAGTTGCTTGTTAGGTGTCTTGTAAAGATCAGTATGTTTTAAAAAAAAGGATTTCTTCACAGATAATGAATGTGATACAAATGAGCATCAGTGCTCATAAGATGCAAAACTTAGAGCCTGTATCTCTACTGAACTTTCATTTCAGCTTTCTGACTTTTAATCAAAGTGCTCAAAGTTTGAAATTAACGTGGATGCTGCTGCTGAGACCAATGACAGCAGTAATGATTGCAGCTATTTTCATCTCAGATTGTTATCAGTGCTGGTGAGATGTAGTGTCATGCTCTCCACCATCAGGCTTTTGCAGCATCTCCAGAGGCCAAGAAATGATCAAGGCTTAAAGACACGACCGCATCACCTCCCTACCCCCTCTCCCTTTCCCTGCCAACCGCTGTAGTTTATCCTCGCTTCAGAGCTCGCTTATTCGGTCACGCTCTGTCAGTTGTGCCAGTACTCCCTGAAGTCTCTGACTGCTTGGAATCACATTGCAGTTTCAGTCCATCTACCACTGGAGAGGTGACTCAGTGACTGGCAGTCATTCCAACCAGTGTGACACGAAGGTGGTTTTTAGAGGTGGATGTCCCCCTGAAGACAAATGGAGAAGGTCTGAGGACTGATGTATGACTCCAGCTGGTCTCAAGTTGGAACAAACTGTCTTTACACTTCCTTCACCATAAGCAAATCTGGACTGATTCCCTGCCAAGCTGGAATTATTTCAGAGGATGACATACTGTGTGATGTAACATGTCAAATGTCAGCTGACGCCAACTGAGGGGGACACTCTCACGACTGATGGAAACTGTTTCTGTGCCATCTGTCATCAGTGCTCAGCACCAATGCTGGCAGAGAAAACTAAACAAACATTTAATCATATTACAACTCTACCTGGAAGCCTGATTTTAGTGCTGTATCTTTCAAGAGACATTTGGATGAGTAGCACCTTTTTAATAAAAGGTTTTGGTCACAGAGGTTGCAGACATGTTTGTGCAAATTTTGGGCTTACTGTTAATACTCTTTGAATGATTTTGCTTACCTGTTCATCAACTCAGATAAACCTGTACTTAATTATTCCATCAGGTTGTTTTCCATTATTTGTGCTCTCTTCTTCTGTGATGTTTTAATGGCACTCACTGATGATCTTGCTGCTCTTTGCCTTTCATTTTAACAAGGTAAATTTCAATGAGAATATCCTGAAATCTTTTGGGGCCAAGGTCGGTCTGTCTGTCTGTCTATCTATCTATCACTTTGTCATTATATGTAATATTGACTGACATGGTCATAAAAATCCAATCAAAATCAATTTTTCCCTGTCACATTCATTTTTAAATTATAATAATGACATATTACTATATTGTTCTTTTTTTCTTTATCTTTTTCTTTCACATACATGGATGTCACAGATAGGGTTAGAATTACATGGTGGCTGTGGGGGTGGGGGGTGTTTATATCAACGCACTGTGTGTAGATCAAGCGACAACCTCCGGTGGCTAACTCTGAGGCTACCCAGAAGAAGTCATTACTTGTAGTTCTCCCTTCATCCGCTAGGGACTGACTGCAAAACAGAGCAAATCCCCAGACACCCTTGTTAAAAACTCCAACTTCACAGCAGAAATAAACATGTTTACAACCTGGTTCAAAAAATCATTTTAGGTTTAATGGGTCAAGTTTACCTTCATGTCAACTGCCAACCGGTGGCTCCTAGCTAGCGCCTTGTTTGCTCTCGGTAAGGTCTCAGTTTGTAGCAGAGTACCACAACAGCGGTTTTTAGTCAGATAATAGCAAGTCTAAGCATGTCTTACCTTTACCCTGCTGCTAAGGGGGCTAATCCTCGTTAGCGCCTGTTAGTTTTGAGTTAGCTCGGCTAGCGTTTAGCCCAGAGTACATCAGCTGTTAATAATTTGCCCTGCAGCTCGGAGAGGCCTTGCCTTCACCCATTTTAGTATTTTCCGGGAGAGACGACACGCAATATGGCAAGATGGCGACGGTGGGAGATGCCCAACTGGCTTTGTTGCACCCCTGGATAGGGATGGCTGATAAATAAATAAAAAACAATCACGAGAGTGATCAGACGGTGTTTCCTCCGCGAGGGAACCCACTCGAATGAGGAAAACGCCTCTGACTCCTCTTACGTGAGTGGCTGCAGACAAAAGCAATCGATCCCAGATCACAGACTAATAGGCTACATAACAGTACACTGAAAATACAGCTTAGATATACTTTTTTTTTTTTTTACTTGTCCTGTCCAGTATCATAGCAAGCAGAATGGAAATCCAATTTCTTTATTGTGTTGAACAGTTTTGCTTTACCAAGGGGCTCTTTATGAACACAAGGCTCCACTTGATATCCTGTTAATTCATTTTATTTCTTTAATTAAACATTTGTCTATAACAGCATTCCATACCAAACTGCTGGGCTTGACAAGGGAGAAATGAAAGTTAACAAAGGTAATGACAGAAAGTGGAACAGAGAGAAAGGAGTGAGGAAGAGAGAGAGAGAGAGAGAGAAAAGAGAAAACATGAATCCACTTACACAGTTCACTGGTGCATCTGTACAGAAACCCCTAAACAACATTCCAAGGTCTCTGTTGGAAAACAAAACAAGCAATCCCCTACAGGAGGACCCGCAGGTGGCTTGAGTATCCTCAGATCATACAAACACATGCAGAACTATGCAGAGAAGAGGTACAACCTAGTCAGCACAATGGGAAGCAGTGTCACAGTGTCAACATGTATGATAAAGGGTGCTCCGTGGTGACACAGTCTTGCAGATGCAGCCTCATCTCTGCAAGGAGGAAGAAGCCCGCAAAGCCCGAGACCCATGCCCCCAGCAGCCACCCAGAGGCCCAATCCCAGCCACCTCCCCAAAAGAACAGACATGCATCCCCCAGAGGGCGGCAAAAGGTGGCCCCAGCCGGAGCCCCCGCCATCTCGAGGCCCGGGCCCCAGCGGACCAAGACCCGCAGCTGCCGACCCCACCGGCCAGCGCCTGGTGGGGCAGCTCTTATACAGCTCTTATACAGCTGAACCTTTATGAACACAAGGTTCCCCTTGATATTCTGTGTTTATTCATTTTATTTCTTTAATTAAGCATTTGTTTATAACAGCATTTTACATCATATTGCTGGGCTTGACAAGAGAAAATTGAAAGTTAACAGAAGCAATGATAGAAATAGGAACATGGAGAAAGGAATGAGGAAAAGAGAGAGAGAGAGAGGGAGAGGAGAAAAAAAATGGATACACTTACACAGTCACCCCCCCCCCCCCCCCCCCCCCCCCCCCCCAAAGGGACGGACATGCATCCCCCCAGAGGGCAGCTCCAGCCGAAACCCCCCCGCAGTCTCGGGGCACAGGCCCCAGCGGACCAAGACCAGCAACTGCCGACCTACCTCACTCTTACCCTTGCTCCTGTGCCTCCTGAGTGATAACCCGGACTGTAGAAGGATGCCCCCCCTCCCCCAAATTATCTTGTTCAGAGAAGATCATTTTGGGCATGTAGGTGGTTTGATTCAATGAAGAACCGAATTCACAAAAAAACTAAACAAATCCATATCGTCCTTATTTATGTTGTTTTTGATATATTTAAAGCCTTAGGCGATCCACAACAGATCTGTGTGTCAGGTTCCAGCTGCGATGCTTCCACCCCGCCTCTCTGCATGCTGTGTTCATATGCAGAGCATGTCAGAGATGTCTGACAGCAGCATATAATACCGTTGCTAGTTTAGTTCTTGACATTTTGGAGGCTAGATCAGGTGCTAACAATATAGCTGTAGCGAACCGCCATGACTGAGTCAATGTAGATCTACTTGTTTCCTCACCTCTACTACAAAGGCTGCAAAAGTTGGGCAAATGAAAATGAAAGCACCCTGTCAGATACTAAATCACCTCATCTATCTTTTTTGTTTGCTTTTGAGATCTATACAGGGCAGATTCTGGGTCTGGATCCAGACCGTGGTCCACCAGTTGGTGACTTCTGTTCTATATTGCTACATTTAGATTTGACTCAAAAGAAAAAAAGAGTCAAATTTACTCATACTAGTGATGTAAAACAAGCAGGGATTTACATGAATGGAGTAGGAGAAGAGTAACATTAATTACATTTTATGTGTAACAATCATCAAATGTAATTAATGTTGCTCTTTCACCATTATGAGAACTGTATTTTGACCAGGATCTACCCTTAAGATTGCTTTAAAAAAGGACACCCTGTCACAGAGTGATGCAGAAAATCTAGTCCAGGCATTTGTTCCGACAGTGTCGGACAGCCTTATCATTGGGCTGTCCTAAATATACTGTAAAAAGATTCCAGCTGATCCAAAATGCTGCGGCACGATTTCTGATGAGAGTTTGTCTTTATTCTTCTCTTTATTGGCTTCATGTTAAATCCACAGTAGAATTTAGTAGAACTTCTTACTCTTTATTTTCCATGTATAAATATACAGCATTATTGTGATCATTAACTTCTATTTCTCTTCTTCTTGCTTAGCAGGCTTCATGGCTAAAAATTCAGGCACTAGGTGACCCCTCTGTCCTGTCCTCTCCACCTCCAACCAGCTCAGGCAGATGACTCCCTGATTCTGGTTCTGCAGGAGGTTTTTCCTTTCCACAATACTCAGGATGGGAGATACAATCTGCTGGTTTGCTTAACTGGACATTTTTTTTTTTCTTTCTTTTTTAATTTTTTTTTTTTTACAAATTTGCTTGTATAATTATGACTTGTATAAATATTGATTTGTTTTAATTGTATCACAATGAATTGGCTTGATTTGAATTGTCTGTAGAGTGCCCTGAAACGACTGTTGTGAATTGCTTTTAAACACGTAAAGCTGAATTGAACTAAACTGAACTGAATATGGAGTAAGACAAACAAACAGTTTAGTCAACAGTGACTTGTGTGATTAATGTATTTATATTTTTCATCCTCTTTTAACTCAGTTTTTAAACAGTTATTTTTATAATCTGCTCTATACAATTATCGGAAGGAACTATCTGTCATTTAGTGCATGCATAGTGTAGGTTGGTAGATCTGCAAAAACAGCTGCCTGCTGTGGTGGATAACAATGCGGTAAGTGCTTTGAGAGTGACTTGATACAGCTGAAGGTGCTAAAATCTTCCATCTCCCCAAAGTTTCAAAAAGCAACCTACTTTCAAACCCACTAATTAAGGCTCTATATCTCACTTTCTACTCACAAAAAACCACCATGTGAAATCTGCTTTATTTTTCCTCCTTAACACATTGAATGTGTCTATTTTCGACAGCCCTCTGGGCATTAACTAAAAAAAAAGTCAGTATAAATGAAAAAAGGTTCTTGCTTTTAGGAGTACATGTCAGAGTCCAAACCTGAGCAGGCTTTGAAAGATTCATTAGCAGGAAAACAGTCACTAAAGGATTACTTCAAAACATGGCAAAAAACCTGCATCGTCAACCTAAAGTGGGCTTTTCTCTCCTTATTTTCTCCTTCTTTGATGATTCTCTGTGGGCTGGCAAGAAACACTCATGATGATTCTTTGCGACTGCTGTGTTGTGACGCGGCGCATCAAGCCCAGCTGTCTACCTCACTGCTGCATGCGGATCATTTTCAAACACCTAAAGCCTCAGAAATTCACAAAGGCAGAGGGCTGCCTTTGAACTAAGGCAACATTGTGACTTTTTTGCTCTGAGATGGCATTTGGACAGAACACAGGTAAACATGAAAATGTCAGCAGTGAGCAGAGACTGCCTCTTATGTAATGCTGTGTGACTGTCATGCTTGTTCAATAAATTCACAATTGCAAAACAAAATAATGACCAAATATAAAAGATACAGCTGTTAAAGTAAGAAATCCATCCTGTAGGTGTCTTTGCATGTGTCTATGACCGATCAAACCATTTCCAAGAGGTGTGAACTGACATTAATTAAAAGCCAGTTTAGCCACTGGCTCTATTCTGCTCTCTTTTTCTTTTTCTTTTCTTTTCTTTTCTTTTCTTTTCTTCTTCTTCTTTTCTTTTTTTTTTTACCAGCTGTGATATATGCCAGATCTTCCCAAGTTAATTGAATTAATGCTAACACCCACTTGCCATGGTAATTTTAACTTTTGCTCTTTGGAAAAAGACTTAATGAGCAGTTAAAGTTGCTCAGATGAAGAGAAACATTTATGAAGTAGTAATGAGAAAAGCTGCAGTGTATATTTTTACTGGATGACAAGTTGTGCTGTTTGTCTTGATGATCTTACACAGAGTCAAATGGTTGCCATAACAGAATCCCGCACAGCTGATTTACTGCGGCACGTGCAAATGAAGAGCGATCACACCTGGAACATGAAGACTTGGAGTGTTTCCCTGCAGCCTTGCCTGACTTCCAACCACATATCTCCCAACACTCTTTCAGGCTGAGTCATTGTCTTGTGCCTCCCCTCTCTTCCCCTCCCTTCCACTGGTGAATGGTAATATGCTCTCATCCAGAAAACATGGTCAGATTTTACTGCACTTTTTTTCAGGGTCTTCCTTGACAAAATGCAGAGTGAAGTTGCAGCATGCTGTTATATAATAAACATTTGGCAGAAACTCATCCAAGCATATATAATGCCTCTCTGTTTCTGTTAATATCTCTCACACTTGGACACATCCAAGAAAGAGATGACCAATCAGCTTGCAGTTATTACATTAGCGAGGAGTTGCCAGCCGAGGCCCGTCCAGCTATTCTGGGTGAGTTCCTCTGGCGCCATGTTATGTCGATTGGAAATGATTCTCGAAGAGGGCTTCGCCGGCTACTAGGCAACAGCAATGCAGCGCAAATGAGCAACAAACCCAAGAGGAGCAGCAGTTAAGATCTGTCCTGTCTTTGATATGCAAATATACAAATTACATTTGCACGTAAACAAGAGCGAGGCAGCTCGTTGCTGAAGGAGGGTTTCTTAAATCGAACATCAAAGCCAATGTAAATCAATGATGCATTTTTTTCTTTAATCAGTCATTAAATCTTTTCAACAAGAAAACTTAAAAAAACACTCAAGCTCTCAATGGCCACCACACACTGACTTATCTGTGCAAGACAACGGGAGGGAAACAAAGGATTGGAGAGAAACAAAAGATGTTGCGATGCTTTTGTAAAGTTAGTGGATGCGACTGAAAGGCACAGTGTGGGCATGTTTCCCACTTGGGCTCAGGAGTGACAGCTGAAGACAAGACACCAGGGTTCTCCTTCCCCACTGCTGGCACACACAGCCACGGGCAGAAGTCAGTCAAACATTTAGAACTTTAATCTATCTTCTTTATTCTCTCCATCTCTGGGACATTAGATATTGTCTCTTTCATTGTCTCTTTTCATCATTTGTTGCATTTAGATATTCAAAAACCATGTTACCGTGTAAGCTTTTGCCCCTGCTGTTCCTTTTTTCCAGTTATTCCTTGACAACTTTCACTAACAGGTCCCGTAAGTACTGTCAAACTCTGCTTTTACAGCACTTTCTAGTTGAGGGTGACGGTAAATGGTTTCACAATGAAGACAGTGGGGGTTGTTAAACCTGTGTAGTCTGTTGACATGCAGCAGGTGGTGGCCTGTTGAATGTCCAGCTGAGTCAGGAATGTGGAGGCCCTTTGGGCGCCAAGAAGCCAAAACTAGCCATTGCAGGGATGAGAGGGTTGTCCTGTTGAGGCACCGTTAGCCAATCACTGTTTTAACCATCAAATATTTAGCTCCAGTGCTTCCAAGTGTGAAGCAAAACACTGTAAAACCAGGTCTGGGTCACAGAACCATGAGAAAGGTTTAGCTCAGTGGCAGTGAGGAGCAACCTAACCGCTGCATGCGAAGCTACGCCACCTCGGGTTCCTCTCTTGTCAGGCCTTCGGGGTCTCCAACTGATTTATTGCACCACCCATGTCTATCTTTAGATGCTTTTACGAGCATGTTGAAGTGAAGTGGTACTCTTGTCAAAGCTGGCTCCAGACGCTTACTGCCCTCATCATAACTTTATGTTATCTCCTTCCTAAATGGTGGAAAGCTTACATTTAGTGTGCAGAGAACCCTGCAGAGATAGGCATGTGCAAGAGGAATTTGGTGTCCAGTAGCTGCATCTTTAAGACTTCTGGAGGTTAGAGCCGATACTGTGCTGCCCAGCATGGGATTCATTGAGTGCAGTGTGTAGATTTTTTAAACTATGTAGTGTGTAATTAATTTGAATTAACAGTTAACCAGAAAGAAATATTGCATACTACTTTTTAGACAAATGCAAGCATGCAAAATGTTCTGCATTATAACAGATGTACTATAAGGGCTCAACTGTGTGACTTCTATGTGACATAGAAAATAAATTTGCAATAAAAATCCCATTCACTGTTTTAATTTTTTCTAAATAAAGAATCAAAATAAGGTGAGGCTGCTATTTTTTTTTCTTTTCTTTAATTACAACAAAAAGAGGAATCCGATCACTTGAGCTTACAGTTGGACAAAGCCATTAAACAATAAGTGCCATTATTAATGGCTCACTGACAGTTTGACAAAAAATGCAATTGACAGATAAAGGAAATTGACAAAGATGATCAACATCAATGATAGCTGCAACTTTCTAAAGAAAACTCACAATCAACTTTAACTGTAGTATATTGCTAATATACTACAGTAGTAGAAATAAATAAAATATTTTTATGTCTGCTGTGTGCCGTACTCCTGGGCTGTTGCTCTTTAACTTCTCCACATGCTAATCTCAAGGCAAGTTACTAGCATGATGACGCAATGCAGCTGTAATCAGAGGTGGTGTCTGCTTTAATGATGAGGTCAGGTCAGCTTTGGATTACCAAATATTCTGAGAATGCATGCACACTGCTCGGAGAGCTTTGAAGACCTTTCCAGAGAAGCGTATGGGAGCAAACAAAGCCTTTTATCTCACTGAGGACGTGTGATGTTCTCTTTTTGACATGTCCATTAGCCAAAATCTCAGTACACCTCAAGCTCATATATAATGCACCGAGTGCAAAGGAGCAAAATCAACCTGACTGTGCTAAGCTGTGTATTTTACATGAATATGCATGTAGATGCTTGGGAAGCTGTTATAGTCTTGCCTTGTTGCGTCGTTTTCTCTGCTTACATGGAAAAAACAGTAGGCTATCTGGCAATGGTGTGAATGGCTTGGTTTGACTAATTTAGTATAATTTCCAGTTAAGGATGCTATTTAGAAGATCTGTTGATGGAAAATGATCATATCATGCTTTGGAAACATCAGATTTCTTTATTCATAAACCTAGATTTCTTCAGGTTTCAGCTATTTTAAAATGTGTTTTCCTTCATTGCATTGCTCTGATTTTTTTGTCCGTTTTTGTTCTGAGTTATATACAACTTTTTTTTCCCATTTTGAAACCTCCATAGCTTCACCAGTCATTATACATACAAAACATTTCCTGTCATATAACAGTTATTTACCTAAATATCAGTGGTAAATGGATTAATAGAAGGTTTAAAATTCCTCTTTGCAATGACAACCTTAAAATATGATTCTTACATTACTTAGAATTAAAAAATCTGAGACTTTAACAAGCAACCAGACAGATTTTCAGTTTTGTGTTAGCTGCTGTAACAGTCAGTCTATAACTTTTGCTCTCACTCAAGTGACGTAAGAAGATATTTTGCTATTACTTATCTTTGTAAGAACCATGTATTAACTTGAAATCATAAATTTACATCAGCAATCCTTGACTGATGTCTGGTTGTGTTTCTTCTATCCTTCATCATGGAAAACTCAAAACTCAGAACTTTCCAAATATTTTCCATCATGAAGATTCTTGTGCAGAATCTGGCTGTATTTAATATGAAAAGAGAAACAATATACTTTCTGTAAACATTTTTCTTTTTTTGTATTTTAACATTATGATAGAACAACGGTAACATCAAAGGATGCAGCATTATTGTTGAAACAAGTTTGTTGTTGAGAATTGTCAATTATAGTTCAATAAAATAAGACTAACAATGTCATGGAGCTATTTTCATGGTTTAATTTGCAGTTTTTTTTAAGTTAGAAGACGTTACACTGGGTGCTATTGAGGATCAGATTGATAATGTAAAATTTTTTTTTTTTTTTTTTTGCAAGATAGCACAGCTCAAATTACCTCTAATTTATGAAGGCCAAAAGAGAATGTCCTAAATTACACAACAGACTAAACTATATGAAGGCTTTGTGTTAACACCCAATGATTTCTCTCCTGAATCTCCCAGAAGAAGACAGAGATTCTTTGGCCATATGTCTGACATATAGCCTCCATATGGTCCACACCCTGAGAGGAGCGTGCTCTGTCTCTCTCTCTCTCCAAAACAACTTTCCACTAGACCAGGGATTTCCAGCCCTGGTCCTCAAGGGCGATGCTCTGCAGGTTTTTGAAGTCTCCCTGCTGCAACTCACCTGAGTCAGACTTAGATAAGCTCTTTGAAAACCTGCAGGACACCGGCCAGGATTGAGAATCCCTGCACTAGACGCATTCCTTGCAAACAGTCAGATAAAAGCATATTTGTAGGCCCCAGCTCTCCAGAAACGTGACTCATCACTCAGGTGTGTTTACAGCTTTTGGGCTTCTCTGGACACAAACTACCACCTTCTGCAGCACACTTGAGCTTCAAGGAAAAGTCATCACAGCTGAGCCTCCCAGGCACCTGAAGTGTATCACAGGTGACGACCTTTTCGAACATGTTCGAACATATACACAGGAAGACAGGCAGAGATGGTGAGAATGAGACAGTGTTGGTGTCTGTGAGATAAGCAGGAGATTGTTTCTTTACATGCTGAACAGGGTTTACGTTCCACTTCTACTGTTTGTTGCTTTGAGTGCAGCACTACAGGCGAGGTTTTGACAGCATGTCAACACAAATGTGAGATATTTAGCCCTTTTATGAACAGATTTCAAATGAGGTTGCTAACAAAATGAAAGAAAGAAAGGAAAAAAAAAAAGATAAATAAATGTTATCTTTCCACAATGAACATGGACACAACCTGTGTGTCAGCTCAGCTGTCTAAATAAACCCCAAACATCTCAGTGTGCAGGAACATCAAAAGCAAACCTTTATTTCTGTAACGACATTTCTGTTTCCCTGCTGCTTCTTGATGGTGTGATGTCAGACAGCTTAGGACAGGAGTGAAGAGAAGCCTCTGTTGCATCTGAGAACTACTAGAAAAAAAAACAAAAAACTGTGACTTGAGTGCGCAGGGTAGGACCACCTTTATTTTCTCCACAAAAGGAAGCTGACAGATACAGGAGTTGTCTCAAGTGGATTTGGTGGGATGACAGGCTGAGGGATAAAGACTCATGACAACAGCTGTCTGTCTGTTTTAATGTCTTCTTCTCTTGCCATGTGTCCACTCAAATCCATCAGGCAAAGACATTCAGAGCACCTTACTGAGTAGAAAGCATCATCAATCAATAAACAGAAAGTCAGTCACATGCAACAGTGGCATGATTAAGGACTAAGAGCAGATGTGAGGTGTTCAATACAGTACACTGAGAGATTTTCCTGTATGGATTTGGGTCAGGGTCGGCTGAGCTGGCACTAACTGTTTTAGTTAGAAAAACTTATAATGAATCTTAGATGTTACTGGTTCCACAGGAGAGGAGCCTTACAGTATCTACAGGTAAAACACGAGGTAAAAACAGCAATCTGTTTATCCCCCCTCCCCTTTTCATTAAAAGATACTGTAACTTTCCTTTTTTTCAACCTGGACCTTCTTTCTAGGTGTTTATATGTGCATTTACTCTCCAGTAAAATTTCTGTATTACTTTGACTCCTTTGGAAGATGTTTCGCTGAGTCGCCCTTCGGCATACATCCGTAATGGGAGAGACGGGGCAGTCTCTATACAAGGTCCAGGTTGAAAAAAAAAGAAAGTTATCCTTTAACAAACTGTATAACATGATGTTTCCTCTGTCATCATGTAGGCCATTGATGGTGCTGCATGTCTTTCACCTTCTGCTGCAGGAGTATAACTATCATTATGCAGCTGAAGAGTTCTCCATTGTACTCCGCATTTAAAAAACTTATGTGAGTACCGCTTGACCAAGTAGCAGTATGCGATGAATAGGGAATGAGAATGCTTTGTTTTCACAGAATTCAAGCTAAAAGGTCTGCAGGGTTACAAAACCAGAGTCCACACCAGCAGATCTTGTTCTTTCACAAAAACTTTACTCTTGAGCTACCTGAAATACCTAGTTTGTAGTCTAGTCAAATATTTCCATAATGTTTGCCTTGGGGCTAGTTTGGCACACCTAAAGCAAAGAAAAACTGTCTCACACTGACACTTTTGACCAATTAGACAGAAAATCTGGTCAGACAGGGGCTTTAGGGAGAGGATTTTAAGAGACAACAGCTGAAACAGATTATCCCAGCCAGAAGGTGACAAGAAGTGCAGCAACAATATTTAGCATCATCCATGGTGAAAAGGTTGAAATTGTGAACACATACAAATACATGGGCACAATATTTGACTCTGAACTAAAATTTGATAAAAACAAAATATGTGGAGGCTATATATCCAAATCTATTTTATGTGTTTTTATGGTTTGTTTGTTTGTTTGTTGAGTCTTTTAAACTTTTCTCTTATGTGTTGGGTTTATGGTTTGTCAGTAAAGGACAAAGCTGGCTTGACCAGCATTGTGAAAGCTTGAAGCAAGATCATGGGTGTTCAGGTCCGTAATCTACAGTCACTGTGGTGCAGGCAGGTACTCCAGAAAGTGAAGTTTATGATCCATCACTCAGATTATGTCCATAAAATCTGGTTTGACTTGATGCCCTCTGGGAGGCGCTATCTGGCTCCCAGTAGGTAAACAAACCAAAATGCAATTATTTTTAATTCCTTCTCCCATCAGGCTTTAAAAGGTGAAAGACAGTGTTTAGTGTGGGTTGTTTTGTGTTGTTTTAAACTTTCATTTACTTTTTATTTATTTATTTTGGCTGAGCACTTGTCACTCTGTTGTTGAAGCTGGATCCTCTGCCCACTATTTTGATACTGTAGATCCCTGTGCAACTTATGTGTATGTGTGTAGAATGTTCTGTCCTTTGCTGCAACCAATGTCTGCTGCACACAGAATTGCCCCTATAGGGAATAAATAAAGTTGTCTGCATTTGTATCTCAATCTAGTTTGAGTGGGAAAAAACCCCCACTAAGAATTCAAACCAATTCCAATGGGTGCAAATAATAAAATTAACAACTTCCGAATGATAGCAAGTGCATTCTTATGCTTGATTCTAACCAATGAAGAGGAGCAAATATAATAGGAATGTTTTCTTGTCAGTACACTTGCTGCAGCAGTTTGAGTCAGATCAAGTCTTGATGGGGAGATGTTGGTTCAGTCTGATAAGGAGGAATTACATTAGTCCAGCTTTGAAGTAACAAATGCACAAACTGCTTTTTCTGCATCATCCCGACACTAAACATTTGTAGTAGTAATGAGAATGTGGCAATCATAAACATGATTTACTTCAGCTTAATATTTGCTGATGTCATTTCACTGTAAATTGCCAACACAATTCGTTCTTTTCAGCCACTTCATTGTGGACATAAGAAATAATGAAATTCTCCTGATAGTTATTTTCAGTTGACATTTTGTTGATGAAAGACAGAACATGAAGACAATAACACCCTGTCAGGAGGTTAAAAATCTCATCAGTGCCAATTGATGCCGAGATCCAACAAAGTGAGAAAGCTAGCAGATATCACAGCTTTCTTGCAAAACAGATTCCAACTGTTTTATCTTGCAGACAATGTTTTTTGCCCATGACCTCCTAAACCGTACTCTTATCAACAAAACTGTAACAAATCACAGCACAAATTTTTTTTTATGCAGTAGTCATGTTTTTCCACTTGTGTTTTATAATTTCAAAAGTAAGGATGTGTTTTTTTCCCTTTCTATTTTTGGTGGGTTTCCCTGGGCTCGCAGGGCCACCGTGCATGCAACTGTGGCTGTTAAGATTAACAGTGTTAGTCCCCCAGCACACCTGGACTACAGCAGGAGCGCAGCATTCCAACCAGTGAACCCTGACCCTCTGTTCACCTCGCAAACACATTTCTCTTCTCTGTCACACCGAACCGGCACCTATTCTCACTTTCACTGTCATGCCATCGTCACATTGAAGGGCAGGTTTCTATTTTGGTCTCGCTTTACAGCTGAAGCTGTGCACAGTGCCCAGCTGATGAACATACAGATGTAGTGAACAGACAAAACATCCAGTGACAATGAATGTTTTTTTTTAGATTGTTTGGGATATTTACATTGTTTATTAAGTTGAGATGTTTTTGTTTCTTCTCTTTTCTTTTAAAAAAATGTATTCTTTGATAAAATTGAATATCTTTGAAATCTTGGTTGAATTAAACCATTTTAAACAGCCAAGCCTCACAGCTAAATTTTCAACAGATACAGCAACACTCACCAACTTCTTAGTCATTAAGGGAGAAAAGATCATGGCTTTGTATAAATGCAGCATCTTAAAATGAACTGTCTTCGTAATTTACATTTTGTAAAACAAACAAAAAAACAAGCAAACAGCAGACGTCCTGGCAGAAAATCACTAGTACATTTTTCCTTTAAAGGCGATAGTTACAACATTTTCTCATAAAAAAAATAATATACCTATATATGAAACTCATAAAAACAATAAAAAACAATATTATATATATGAATACAGTATACAGTATATATATATATATATATATATATATATATATATACTGTATATATATAAATGCTTCCACAGAACGTCTGAAGGGTGCAGAACAAAAGTATTTATTTCACCCCCCCCCCCCCCCCAAAAAAAAAAAAAAAACCCACAGCATATAAATAACTGTTTTATCAATTTTGATGGGTTTACAAAGTACATATTTACATCTCAAAACCATATCAGTATAGGTATTCTGCACCATTAGCATTCACTCAAGAGTTGCATCTTCCTTGCCTTACATTTCTGATGAGGGTGAAGGAAGCAAAGAGGCTCAAAAGCCCCGTAGAAGTTACCACCTTTTTTTTCCTGGACATGTTAATTAAACATTGAGTAATGCTAATTAACGGTTAGCTTTTTCTGTAACTTTGCTAATGCTAATTGAGTAAGCGATTGTTAGTACGACACCTACTGGTTGAGGGGAATTAAACTTGTAGCTACAGTATTGCCCTGTAAGTGTACAGATACGTCTGGTTATCCAAAAATGGAACATCTTGTCTTTCCATGGTCTGTTGCATTCACACTATGATACAACAGTCACAAAAAAGAGAATAGTTGAACCAAAGCAAAATGATTTGCTTCAGTTGGTGATTAGTGATTGAATTATGTTTATCTAAGATCAGTTATTAAGTATATACACAGCAGAATTTCTACTGTCAGTGCAGGACAGATAGAATGGTGTTAGTGGTGGTGGGGGTCACTCCTTGTAGTCTCCTTCATACTACTGATGCCAGTTTCAGCATTCAAACAGAACAAGAATATTCTAACACTGACTAAATATAAGCATATAACACAAAATGTAAAGCGCACAACTCAGATTTATAGGGGGGCAATCACAAAAGGTTAAATTAATATTGACTATATGAACCTTATTTTCATACTTGGAAATCTGTGATTCTGGAGAAAGGTTTATGTCATGAGGCTACTAAAGCGTTGTCAAACTTTGTGAGCAAGACACATGCAGAAATAGAAAAGCACTCTGAGGGCGCAGACCTCCGCCAAGCAGCTCGACTCCCTTATTTTTGAGTGTTCTGGATCCTAGTATCCTAGTAACATTATTCAAGTTATTGAGATCCTTTCTTGTAATTTTTTTTTTACCAAAAACTCGGGCCATTTGTATGGAGTTATATGGGAAAATTCCAAAAGTTTGGCCTATTAGGGTGATGTTCATGTGAGACTGTTTAGGAGGTTTGATGTTCACCATTGGGTGTCGGTCAGAACACACAGGACTCGCTTGTACAGTTACCTGCCTTTACTGGTCACTCTTAATCACAACAGCACAGTAATGCAACAAATGACAGGCTTACAGGTGAGGAATTCCAGGGCTAGTTAAGGGGAATGCCTGGATGTAAGTGAGTGTGGTCTATAAACACAGAAATACAAAGCAACGAGGAACATTCGTTCAGCAAATAAACACATTCAAGGTATTAATTATTGCTAATAAATCCCTTACAGTTAGGATTAAACATGCATACTGTATGTGTTAAGGCTAACAGTTGCACATACTGTAACAGATCAGCTAGCTTAATTGCATAAAAAGGCACATGGCGAATGGAACACTTCAGAATAAGCAAATCAGCTAAATAACATTAACGTGCCAGTGGCATAAAATTCCCAGTGACTTTTAGTCCCTTTTTAGTCAGACTCTAAGTACCTTAATACTTTATGAAAGGATCGTTCACCTTAATTCAGCCTTGTTGTAGAATCGCAGGTGCTACAGTTAGCACTACCGTTAGCACTGGTGTACAATGGCCGAGGTTCGATGGGCGGGACCAGAAGGCACGCTTGTCACCATGTGCTTCTGTTGTCAATGACTCTCCAACGTCTGTATCTGATAAAACATGGCGCTCTCGCAGAGAGAAGGTGGACTGATACAGAGATCCCTGGAGACGCTCATACACTCAGCAGTTACTTGCGGTATCCAGGGCTCCAGACACGTGCCTCTCCACACACTCATGCATGAGTGAAAAGAGAGTTGCTGTGTTCTGTTGAATGCGGCTGCATGTCAGGCTTGAAGAAGTTCGTGTTGAGCCTCTGCGGACCTATACAGGTCATACGGCAGTGACGGCGTCACCAAACCGACACGGACGCAGATGCAGTGCAAGTATGAATCCGGTGTAGAAGAAAACGGCATCATATTCCCAGCAACAAGTTTCCCTGAATTATTTACTTCACCTGTGAACCGAGTTCAGTTAATAGTTAATACTAAAGAATAATTACACTCGTTCTACACATTGGATGGGTCTTCATCTGACCAGAGCAGTACAGAAACAGTGATGATGATGATGATAATGAAGGGCTGATTGCAAACCCGAGTTAATGTGCACAGGGAATACTTATATAATAGAATCATCACAAACATCAGTTTCCCTCAGAGATAAAAGACATGAACATGATGAGAAACATTTATTAGAAACTTAATGTTTCTTCATGGCGGCTGGAAGTTGTTTTAACCTGAAGCTTCGCTCCTGAGGAGGACACGGCGCTACAGGGAGATTTTCTGTTAATTATATCCAATCGGGCACATTCCTGCATAAATGAAATCCACCCATAAGCTTTTCAGTGGGGAGGAAGTGGGGAGGACTAAATGGTTGGTGTTGTCCTTTGTACGCCAGGTACAGAGCAGTTCTGATGTGAACTGGATGCCATGCTGTCGGTTTGTTGTTGTAGGTCTCGGAGGGAGGGACTTGGAGAGTGTAGTTTGGGGAAGTGGGGTAATTGGCTGGAAGTAAATGACGTTATATGCTGCACTAGGAGTAAATATGCCGAACTGCCAATCAGCCCAATTGTGAATGCTAATTTTGCTATGTAGGCAGACACATCCAGGGAAAAAGGAAACACTAATCTATAACTTAACCCCTAAGGGGTTAAAGGCAGGCTGGGGAAACTAAAACATATCAAAAACCTCAAAAACCACAAATTTCATGCCAGGGACACTTTAAAGGCATAATAAACATCCTGTTTAGGCAGAAATACGAGTTACTTACAGCTCTTCTCAGACGCACACAGTTTACCATATTCAACTGGCTAGAAATCTGTCAATCTTCTGTCCTCATGCTCACTGCTGCTCATGAGTTTCATTTCTGCGTCCTGACATCATGTGCTCAATTGCGCAGCTGCATACTTCTGCCACAAGGGGGCACTCGCGCCTCATCAACAGCCTTTCCAACATGACTGATCTCACAATGATAAAGAATCCTTCAAAACATTCCAGGATCCAGAAGGTGATCCAGATCATCACCAAAATTTAATGGCTTTGTCCTTGGGCTGAGGCACATGGCTGATAAAAATTTCAGGTCAATCCATCCAGTACTTTTTCCGTGGAGTTGCTGACAGACAGACAGACAAACCAGCCAACGCTCCCGAGAACATTACCTCCTTTGCGGAGCTGAGGTAATTAGCCGTAGTTAGTGGGCACCTCTGTGAGAGTCTGCCAGAGTGCAGTAGGGAGCCTTTTAAAGAGAAAGTAAGAAACATGCCGCCGCAAAATGTAGCATGATAAATTAAAGTCACACTGTTGAACTTTGGCAGATTTTCACACTTTAGTGAAGGCACTTGAGATCTGTCTTGCATCCTTTCTACCTTCTGAGCTCTCTCCAGCCAGTAAAAGTCATTCCAGTGTTAACTCTTGTTTTATCTCTTGCTCTGTCCCTTTCTTTACTTTTCCTCACTTCTTCCAATTATATCCTATTACATTTCTTTACTGAATCAGCTGAATCACATTTGAAACAGTCAATGTGTTGATATCTAGTTGCTGGCGTGTGATGCAGGGCCATAAAGCACGATGCAGCTGTAATGTGATATACCCCAGGCTGGGGGAAAAAAGTTGTTAAGTGTAGTTTCTTAGCCCTGGGAATCTGTAGGCCAACAATGGCTCCAGGAATGTGTGCAATAAATGTCAGTGTACCATCAAAACGAGTCAGAAGCACAGCTTTAAGGCCAGACACACATGTAGTGTTGCTTACATTAAATTAAACATATTCTAACAGACATGCAAGTTTAAATAAGCATGCACATCTAAATGACTCTAAATAAGGGCTAATTGACTTGTTTGTAAATAAAATATGTGTTCAATAGCTTCAACATGAACATTCACTTATCATACTGAGCCCCCCCCCCTCTTTTTTTTTGTTTTACATAATATGCCAAGTCTGAGGCCATCACTCACAATCTCTTGGCTCTGAAGGAAACGTTGGCCTGAATGTATCAGCAGTTTGGTACTGGGCAGACTGAAACAGTAACAGAAGGTTTATCTGAACCTTTGAGTTGAAAACAGCTTCACATTGTATTAGCAGCAATGCAAGGCAAACAAAACAGAAAAGAGTGAGTTAAAGTCACAACAAATCTTAGGTTCATCAGTAGTGAAAGTCATCATTAGTTCCAGACCTATAACTATCTCACACTGAATATACACCTTCTCCTTACCTACCGTATCTGATTTTGATGGTTCTAATGCAGGAAGGCAGGAAGGAAGTATCATTATTGCTTTGGCTAAGTCAATTTCCTGAGATCTAGTTCTATCTATCTCCTCTGCGAGTTAAGCGATCAATCAGCAGCTCATGTTACAGTGTGAGACTACATCTATGCAAAGTGAAGTTGTTGTATGATATTGCTGTGAGAATGCAAGATTTGAGGTGCTACTTTCCGGATTGGAGAGGCTCAGAACTACCCTCCCTCCGCTTCATTGCCGGCGGGAGGGAATGTGTTCTTTATTCTTTTTTTTTTTTTTTTTCTCTCTCTCATGGTTTGAAAGAATTCCCTCTTCTCTACCTCCCCACCCCCCCCCCTCCACGAACCACCCGCCACCCCCCCGACGCACCCCAGAGCACCACCACCACCACCCCGGTAGAGGATATTTTATAAACATTTTATACTCTCAAAAACATCCTGCACCGCCGCCGGCACCACGCACAATGACGTATCTGTCAACACTTTTTTCGATGCAAACAACCCCCCCCCCACCCCCCCCCCCTCCTCACCCCCCCCCCATTTATTCCCCCTATTCTCTCCCCACCGAATCTCCCCTATCCCTCCCCCCTTCCCCAATGGTGCGGAAAAGGGAACCCCCCCCCTTTTTTTGTTACCCCCCAGATGATATAAATCAGTTCTCTAAACTAGATTGCTTGGGGAAAAGGCATCTCCTCACCCTCTTCCTGAGCTCATGCCACTACTCCTGGGATGGAGGGCCTGGGCAGGCAGCCAGCTGCTGGTGTCTCACAGGGACTAGCAGCAGAGATGTCGACAACATCAAGGACTCTTGGGGGAAGATTCTCCAGAAGTGTAACAACATACTGATCCAACCACTGCACTTACACAGATCCCCTCTAAGGTTTCTATGCAGGCTGCTCGTGTTTGGTGTCTACAGGGATTTTACTTTGTGAATGGTTACATAAAGTTTTGTATGCAAGTGTGTGTATGTGGGTGATAATGATGTGCAAGCTATGTCTGGGTATACCCAAGACACCGCTCTCTCTTTCTTCAGTGTGTATCTGCTATGAGTGTATTACAGGAAAACAGTGACTAATGTCTGCCCCTCCTCTCTTCCGTAAGCTGATCTGTCCCTGAGGCTAGCGAGAGGGCACTGGATTTTCTCTATGCATATGCTTTAGAAATGCTGCAACTGCAGCACATGGACGCTTTATTACATAGCAGCTACACTGAAGAATCGTGAACTCAGTTATGCCAGTGTCCCGTGTGCAGTCAGAGCATTTATGTTTGGGTACCATAAGGTCAACTTGCTGTCCATTACCCAACCCACATCATCCAGGGGAGATGACCCATGTAGCACTCAGTCAACACAAACAGAAACTGGTTATGCAGCATTACTCACTTTGTGTAAACATGGACATATTCTTGTGTGGAGGCAACCAAGATACACACTTCAGGCTGATGATGCTGATATAGTCATGGTGACGATGTAACGAGCACTTGCAGGCACTGATGTTGGGCTAAGAGTATAAGATCAAAGACATTTAAATGAAAACCTGATTGAGGATATTCTCCATATTTTTGTCTGAATACATGAATACCCTTTTTCTTGAATAGGATGTCACTTGTGCTCACTCAGAGCACACATATCCTCTATTGATATGGATAGAGTGTCAAAAGGTGACACTTAATTTACCACTGCCATAATGGACACAGTGCCTGCTGCATACATAATTCATCAATGACTGCTTTCCTCATTGATAACAGCACAACCCTAGTCCTCACCTTGCCTTTGAGTGCTGGTTGCATTCACTTTGCTGCTCACAATTACTGTTAAACATGTGGCACACTCCACACAGCCCATACATGTTTCCCATCAAGAACCACTGCAGTCCAAGCCTGATAACTCTCACTGCAATTATCAAGCCAGGCACGACTTAAGCGGGTTATCACCAGTCTCGCATGGGAGATGAGGTTTACAACCAGTTATGGTGATATTCTGAGATGCATTTGGAGGGCTGGGGGTAAACAGGGAATGAGGGAAATGTCTAATAATGTGCAATAAAACTAGAAAAGCACAATAAATTCACTGCATGTAGTGAGACTTTCTAGCAATAAGCATTCCATCTCTAACCCATGGGGTGCTCGGAATGATAAAAAAGAACGCAGTAGCTAGACAAGGGTGAAATGTGTCGAAACACACCAGCTAAGTGAAGATCTGTTCACTCTATTTTTAACTCAGAATCTTAATGAAACATCCCTCTAGCACCCGTGAGCTCCCTCTTTTCCCATCCTAAATGAATTAACTCACTTGAAACAGATTTGGGCAGAGGTATGAAAAATGGTGCATAGAAATGACTGTTTTTAATGATTAATAGAACAGTGAGAGAAGTGATGATCTATCACTAAAGTCTCTTTTGTCTCCACAACACATGGAGGATGAAAGAAATGAGGGCTGTTGTTCCAGTCACTGATCATTCTAATCAGTGAGATGCCACACAGAATATTTTGCAATGAATTTTATATTCTTATTCATTTTCTGCAAGAATGAATAATTTTTGGCTAAATTTCAGACTTTCTTCTAAGTAGCCTAGGTTATATCTGTAACCTTTTTTGAAAAACTGTTTTCTGAATTTGTCTAAGTTCAGCTGATGAATGAAAACTCAAAGTAAACTTCGTCAAACGTCGAGGGAGCAAATAAACCGTAATCAAAATGAGGGAATATGAAGGCCATGTGCCATAAACGTGGGTTACTTCCACTTCACTGAAGTGTGCATACCCCATAAGTGAACATTGCAAACAGGCTGAAAATCCAGTCCTCTGTCCCGTGACGCGAATGCGAGTGCGGAACAATTGATTTTCGCCATAGGTTAGGTCAGGGAGGTGATGTGTACGCTGTTGTCGCCCAAAGAGGATGTGCACATAAACAAATATTGCACGGTAGCAGCAGCAGCGGCGGCGGCGGCTTCCTCTGTGATGTGTTTGCAGCGTGAGAGGCGGTGAACTGCAGGAGTTGTCTCGGCTCTTCAGTGCCAAGTTTGACGGCCTGCGTGCGCCCTCCGAGAGGAAGAGCTGTTGTAATTGCTTTCTCAATCTCAATGAAGAATCATCAGCGGCTCCCCGGAGACTTGGTGGACTGTAGCGTGGCGTTGCTCCATCAGCCTTCCGCGCCCCAGCTTTAAATGCCCGCTTTGCTTTTTTTTTCCTTCCTTGTGAAATAAACAAGTGGGCAGTGAAGGGGACTCTCGGAGCATCATCACCCTGCGCGTTTCTAGACAGGGATTTGTGACGGTTTTCGAAACCTGTGCGAGTGCTGGGAGCTCGTCGTTTTTTTTTTTAAACACATCGCGGCAAAGTTAAGCGCAGATTTTTAACATGAGTGACCTGGAGGACGACTTCGCCAAGATCCTGCTGCTGAAGGAGGAGAGGATACGGGACTTGGAGAGGCGGCTTGCGGACCGCGAGGACGAAATTCAAGAACTGAAGAGAAAATTGCACAAATGTCAATCTGTTCTGCCGAGCGCTCAACTTATTGGACCTAGGACCCGCAGGGCACAGGGCATCTCCGCGGAACCCCAGACGCACCAGGACCTGTCAAGGCAGACGTTTCGGAAATTTCCCAAATCTGAGTGGTAAGAGAGTTTCAGGAGGCTGTGGTACTACTTTATTACTCCCCTACGCCCCCGTGCCCGCTGTGTGTCCCATCTTTCCCCTCTCTTTTTTTTCTTTTTACAGGCGGAATCAAACTATTTTCCATGAAAGCTTTGAATCAATACTCAGCTGTTAACACTGTTTCAAATTGACAAATGGATGTGCATGTATTGATAAAATCTACACGCTCAAACTGACACATAAATACACAAGTTAGCAAGTCTCTTGAGTTTCCTCTATTCACATTTTGGTTTCTTTTTTTACTTCCATGACACATTTTTTCTCTCTCAAAATGAGAGATTAAGAGCTTTGCCATGAATGGAGGAGCATTTTCATTCTTGGGGCCGATGACGCAGCTTCAATGCAAGCTCCAGAAAGAGCTTCTAATTGATCAGATCCATCATGGCATTCCCACAGGACATAGGCTGGAGGAAGTGCTATGCATTATTGGCTTTTAGTAGCTGGACGCTGTGGACCCAAAGTGCATGTCTGAGGATATTTAATACTCCATTAGAAAACGCTTTGTTTGACCATATGCTTCCTTCATCACCTTTAGCTGCTCTTTTTAGGTTGACAGTGGCTAATTTTGAGGGTTTCACATGAGGCCTGAGGCTGAAGTCATCACATCCAGTACCTATCATATTCAGTCTCATCTTCACTCTTTGTTGTGTTTACTTAGGGAAAAAAGTTTAACCAGCTGCGCTGTCTTATCTCTTATAAATCTTCATCTGTTTCTATAATCACAACCCAACAGGATAAACAACTTGTCACCCTCACACACAAACACAAGCCGCATCAGGCTGTTGACACAGCACAACATGGAGTCAATTTTATTAAGCAGACTAGAGGGTTTCCAACTTCATTTACATGAATAAAGTGCAGGGAAAGTCCTCATTTTATACCTTCAAAAAAACAGAAGCATCCTTATTTCATATACAGACCATCATACAGACCATTCATGCCTCAAGGATGCCATGAATGGTCTGGGTTTCATTAAGAAATTGCCTACCCATTCTGGCATGTCAATATAACAGTCAATACAACAACTAACTAATAACTAACACTGCATTCAGGATTATCACATATGGACTTATAATCATCCACTGCCATCCTTTCTTTGACCTACAATCAATGAAAATGGTTAAACTAATCAGTCCTGAGCTGATGACTCACAGGAAATGCTTGAATAAGTATTCAGTGAACCAATAGATTAATCATGTGACCACAGACACGGAAATGGACATAAACATGTTTGGATGCATGCAAAGCACCGGTTAGATGATGGCTCTTGGTGCCACTGGTGTCTGGAGGAGGTTGTCCATTGTGCGGGGTCGGAGACAGTGTGACCTCCCATTAGAGTCAGGACATGGCACCAGGCGGCGGCGGCCCGCCCTGCTCCTCAGATTACAGCAGCATGGAGCAACGGATCCAGTTTCTATTGATCTGCATAGGAAAAGGGCTGAGCTGGATGGCTAGAGAGGTGAAATTTAAAGCGTAGAGGATCTTTGAAGGACAGTGGGAGGGCCCTCTGATGTTGGGTGGATCCAAAGGATGTATCAGTGGGCAGACTGTAGCTGAGCCAGAGGGCACCTGCAGTTTCCTGATGGGAATTATGAAGTCAGCTTTGCTGCTACAGCTTCCCTTGACAAAGATGAAAAGTAATTTAGGTTTTAATGAACTCAGAGTTAAAACATTTGTAGCTTAAACAAACTTAGCTAAACAAAGCTTTTGGGAAAGATTGGACACAGTTGCGTTGTCACATTAAAGTTTCACTGAATGCTTTGATTTGCACTTTCTGTCTGTGTGATGTCTTGGAACAGCTTGGCAGTGTTTGTGCTTTGATGCTGATGTGATTTATTTTTTTTCAGAAATCTCATATTCCGAGGAAACCTACTGTAAACACATTTCATCACAGACATATTGTGCTTGAAAGTTAACAAACCCTCCCATTAAAGACAAAAAATCAGCTGCCAGTGAAATAAGTGGAAATTGACAAAAGTAAGAATAAATACATTTTTTAAGGAAAATCATGACATCAATTTTGAATTGCGGTTCAACAGAAATATAAAAAATAAACAAACAAAAAAATAAAACAAGGAAATAAACATGATGGGGTTATTTTTGTTGAGCAAAACGTTGGGAGAGTCACTGCAATTCAGTGTTTTCTGTTATGTTCAATAAGGCTTTTACCTGCTGACAGGTATTTTGGTCCACTGTTCATGACTTAGGTGCTCTGCAGGAATAGTTTTGTTTGTTTATTTTTTAATTATTATTTTTAAACTAAAATGCAAAATTTTTATTTTATTTGACTAAATTATAATTTAGTATTTTTTTTTATTATTATTATTACTTTTTTCAGTTTCTTGTTATTTGAATTACGATTGAGCATTTAAACTTTTCTTTAATGGGAGGGTAAACTTTCAAGGACGACTGTCTTTACTTATGACAAATAACACTTTTTCTATTTAATTGCATGAGCCACAACACTCTTTGCCAGGACGATAAAAATCAAATAAAAAGGCTCATTACAGAAGGATCTTTAATCATGCTTTTGGCTCAGGGGGCTGCCTGCTCGTAATTTTCTTCCTGAATTGATTGTTTAACTCACCACAAGAGGGCAGCTGAGATCTTCTAATAGACCTTCTACCTCCATTTAGATTTGTTTACAAGCATTATGTCGGGAAAAAGATGCCTCATACCACCACACAACATCCAGGCTTATCCCACAGCCCTGGAAATCTCGTTCCCCCGGCTCTCTGCGCTACCTGTCAAACAGAGCCGCCCAGCAGTAATTGCCGCTCTACCCTCACTAACTCCCAGTCCTATCAGATTGTCCTTGGCACTTTATCCTCCTCTGAATTTGTCCAGCGTGCATGGGGCCAAATGCTGCTCTCCGAGCTTCAGATGACTCATTGGGATCTTGTGGACAGACACCAGCAGCGCTCGGAGTGCAAACAACAGCAGATTAGATGAGGAATGTGAAGCTGCTGTGAGGAGTCGTGAGCCTGAGTGGCTTTGGCATTTTCATCTCTAATGCTGCTGTTTAACATTCTTTAAGATAACTGCCTCTTGCAGGATTACTTGCTCCATATAGTCACAAAATGTATTTGCAGGGGGAAGTGGAGCCATAGTCTTCCATGGATTAAATTGTTTTATGTCTTTAAAAGCACCAGTTGAGTTCGGATGTATTTTTCATTTCTTTTTATCTTTACGCAGACGAAACACGTGCCAGCACTATACAAATAGAAGCGCCGCCTTTCCGATGTGAGAGCAGGTTTATTTTTTGCGCTGGGGTTCATTAAGTTTTCCATCATCTTCAATTTCCATTAGGGCCCCTGTTCTCAGCAGCCTCAGGGCAAGTTACAGAGGTATGATGGCTGAACTGGGGCTGTATTCACTGACTTCATTATTCATGTGAGACGAGCGCTGCTCTTTCTGGAGTGGCAGACTGCACTGTGCCACAGATTCCTGTAGGCGCCCTTCTCGCCACGCGCTCTCTCCGGGTCGCAGCCTGACGCACTCGGGGAGGACGGTCCTCCGCTGTCACACCGCCGAGGGAGGGGAGGGATAGAGAGCGAGAAAAAAAGAAGACGGAGACAGCAAACTTTGCATGATTGTGCCTACGATGCTTTATGGGCTCACCTTGGCAACCGCGTCCAGTCCTCAAATCATCAGCATTCGCCTGTGACGGACAGTGGTGAGGAATCTCCCCTCAGCGGAGACGGGGGCTGCATTCTCTGAAACTGTTCATGCCGGATAAAGTTTGCGCGCGGCGTGGTAGAGGAGAGAGGATAAAGACTCGACTGCGCACCTTTGTGTAAACTTATTGGGAAGTGACTCGTCGCCGCCGCTTGAAATGGGTACGTTGCGCGACCTCCAGTACGCGCTCCAAGAGAAGATCGAGGAGCTGCGCCAGCGAGACGCGCTCATTGATGAACTGGAACTGGAGCTCGACCAGAAAGATGAGCTTATACAGAGGTTACAGAATGAGCTAGACAAATACCGCTCTGTCATCAAACCTGCGACCCAGCAGGTCCACAAGCAGAACGAGCTGCAGGAGCAGCAGCGGACAAAGAGGCAGGCGATTTCAGCCGAACCCACTGCCTTCGACATCCAGGATCTTAGCCATGTCACCTTGCCTTTTTACCCCAAAAGCCCACAGTAGGTGTCCAAACTCTTTTTTTTTTATTTGAAACAATCACCAAAATATCATTTTGCGTTGGTTGTGCGTGTCTTCATCCTTTACCACCTGTGTGATTCCTGTGCGTAATGTTGCATGGAACAACAGATACTTCACCTGTAGCGCGCACACGGAAAGGGTCCTGATTTTCACACACTCCCACGCATAGGCAAAGGCACGCGCTCAAACGTGCACGCATAGTGGAAATACTATGAGGAAAATGTGACACGATGTCTGCTACTAATTGAGCAAAACTCAGGAAACTAAAGTGACATTTATCGATAGCAGAACGGTCGAAAGCTCAATACCAGGAAGCACGCGGGTCAATATATATAAAAGAGATTAGGTGGATGGTGGCAGCAGCTCTGTGTTTTGTCCTGGAGTTCGTTTTATACAAGTTGTGACTTCAGAACAGGGTAATAACCTCTCTGTTTATGTTTACCTAGTGGTTGGCCAAGACCTCTCTTTTCTTTACAAACTCCCAAACACTCCCCTCTGCTCAGCTTGGTGGTCTGGATCTCAAACTTAAAGCCACATTTTTAGAGAATGTAATCCAGCAGGCTGTTACCAATTAAATTTCAAGCTCCTCTGAGCCCTCCAGTTGGGAACAACATGTATTCCTCATTCTAAAACACTCTTCAAGGAGGATATGTTGAATTTGCTGGATGTTTTTAAGGTGGTTGAACATCAGAAAAGAACTTTTGATTCAAATTGTGTGGATCTCCTTAAACAAAACTGCAATTTTTACCTACTGTTGTTCCAGCATAAGAAAATTACACTGCTTTCAGATCTTGAATGAAATCAGATATGCGAGATATGAGCCTTGTTATTCTGACACACACACACACACACACCACAGATACAGACAAACTTCAATGATTTCATCAAAGTAGACTGAAAAATGAAAGGTGTTATTCGGCTGAGCAGAGGAAAGACCATTAAACTTTGTCATAACTGTCAGCTCTAAAACATTAAAGCAGATTCAGATGTCTCTCTCTCTCTCTCTCTCTCTTTTTTTTTTTTTTTTTTTGGTGTCACTTTTGCAAATAATTGTTCAATCCTAGACGTTGCCTTGGTGATGCAGATGGGAAACCACACCTGAGTGACCATTCATCATGACAATCATACACACTTCAAGCCTACATGTGCATAAGATATTTTCCACACACACTCGTCATGTGTAAACATTTTCAGTGATGTCATTGATTGATGACTTAATTAGATTTCATTTTAGGAACAGATCAAGGATTGCAAAACTTTTAAAAAGCCATCATGTAACAGCAGTTCTGGTTTTAATCGTCAAAAGAATGCGCAAAGGTACTGAAAATGACCTTCTTGCAGAAAAGCTTGTTTTCACTGCAGTTTCTGGCAGCTTCAATTTTCTGCTGCGTTTCTGTCACACCTTTTCACCCTGTTCATTAGCTAGAGGATGAAATTTTGTTTATTATCTCTGTTCTATTAAGCATAAACATGAAAAATGTGATGAGAAAACAGACAGACCATGGAATGCAAATAACCAGAGCAGGTTTGCATGAGCACTGTGCTCTTTGTTACTTCAGCGTTACCATTATCTAACAATTATTTTGGACATTTTTGCTTCAGCAACTCAGTAAAGTTTGTGTTTGTTTTTGCAGATAAAGGGCAATTATTTGGATCAAATTAATTTTGTTCCATTAGTCTGCTTTTTTGTGAGGCTTTTCTAACATTTATTTTTTAAATTGCTTAACTGAGAGTAGAATTAATTCTTTTCTTTATCAAAAAGTACACAAATACACTCACGGGCAAAAATGCTTCATTACATTTTCATTGTTTCTGTTGCAGTGCAGTGATAACGCCTGTTGCATTTGGCCCAATGTTTTACTTTTTTCCATTCATTCTTACCCACTTTATCTTCTTTTACAAGGCCCATGGTGCATTCTTTACACATAAGATATCCATCTTTCTCTCTTGCTGTGCCTCTCTTACTTTTCTGCCACCCCTCTTCTTTTTCCTTGGAAAAGAACATATTTTCTCCTTTTAAGGAAGGCTGAACTTGCTCAGCCCAAACTTCACCAGTGGATGAAAGCAAATATGTCATTCTCACAAAGCACTGGGAGGCAGATGTTTTTATAAGGGTCTGGTTGGAAGAGGTTTCTCAACTATGGCCACGATCAGGATTGAAAGACTCACAGTCTCCTGGGTGTAAATATAACAGAAACAGGGTCAATGAGGCTCATTTCCAGTGCGCTGGAGGTCAGCTTTCGGAAAAAAAACTGAAAAGAACCCCCCCCAGCTTGTTGTTGTTAGTTGAGTTAATCTGCTTTGAGTCTCCAACAGCAATGCATGAAATTAAGGCTTTCTTGAAGCATCACCATCTCAATAAGGTCGCCATGGCCCCGAAACAGCACTTCTTTATTAAGGTTATCTTGCCAAAATTTAATGAGAGATGAATATTAAAGTCAAATTATCTTCTCTTCCTGCTAAAAAAAAGGAAGTTTGAACAAAGATTGTTGGATGAGAATCTTATAAATGTGCAAAACCTTTATCCTTTTAAAATAGCAGCAGTATTTAGACATTTAAGGACAGAATGAAAACATTCAATAAGCATATGTGATGAGGAATTTTTGGGGTCATCCAGATGCTGCATCTCTGTTGTAGCTAATAAAATGGCTAAATATTTGCAGGCCTGTTAATTCAATCTCTTTAGTCTTTCATATGTCTCTAAGTTATCTAGACAAGAGGACTGGACATGGTATGCCTGTTTGGGATGATTACTATTATTACGTTTGTCTATCCGGTTGTCCTTTTTTTTTAAATTACACTATTGAACTTCTGCAGATTTTCTCCTTAAGGTGCCCTTAACAGCAGCTAATTTAACATCCATCTCGCATCCTATATTTAGTAAAAATCAGTCCAGTGCTGACTCTTGTCTTGTCTCTTACTTTGTCTCTTTCTGTCTTTCCTTCCACAGTTGACCTGTTGCCACTATCCGCCACAGTGTGTGTTCAAAATGCTCAGTGTTTTGCTATCCAGATGCTGGCATGTCACGTTGTGCCATACAATGAAATATTGCTGTAAAATGATGCAGCTTCTGTGGGGGGGGGGGGGGGGGGGGGGGGTAAAGCATGGTTTCTCAGCCTCAGGGTGCTGCAGAGCAACAACAGCTCCAGAAATGTACATAATGAATGTCAGTGTGCCATCAAAATGAGTCAGAGACATATCTTTAAGGTCAGGAAGTTACATAGGGCTACCGTAAAGACTTTCCTTCAAGCAAAAGTATATAAAGTTGGTGTTTTTTGTCCATCCATCCGTTTTTTAAAAAATAATTGATTATTCCAATTCTGCGTCACAGGGGTGGAGCTTATCCCATCTCATACACACACATATATATATATATATATTCTTTTTTTTTTTTTTTAGCTGAAGTTCAAGCAAGGAACATTCATACTATGAAATAATGGCGCTAACCAGCACACCACTGTCCAGCCTGTGAACTGCTTCCTTCATATACCACCATAAAGCCAGAGCTAAACTAAGGAAGCAGAGTCTGAATGTGGAATCTGTGAATCCCTTGAGATTGGAGCTGGCCTTGCTCAATCAGTTCCAGCAAAGTTTAAATGAATTTGAGTCACGTACGTCTGGCTGTATATGTTAGAACTGATCCCTCCTTCCTATTATAGACCTGCCATGACTGTGATGGCTTATTCTTCTTTCCTTTTATTTTCCTTGAGTTGTTGCTGGAGCAAGTTTCTCAATCCAAAGCACAGACCCTAAGACCTCTGTTATTGACATCCCAGCATTTGAGACGAAGCCAAGACTAATAATTCAGCTGATGGTGAAAAAAAAACCCCTCAGTGTGCTTCAAATATGTAGATGCTTGTGTTTAGAACTGGGATTTACAGTATATGCCAGCAGTGGTAACAGCTTTTCGCTGGCATCTCTCCTCACTGTTTTGGCAGTTTTACATGTAAAACAGCAACGCAGTTGCACACTGTTACACAACCATTTGATGGTGTATCTCATGATTTATTGGAGAGGCAGATATGCGTGACCTTAAAAGTTCAACGTGAGGAGAAGTTATATGCTGACTATAAAACACAAAGATATAAACACATGAATGTGCAGAGGAGTTTGTTTTAATAACACAGATACAGAGCTTGGCACTTGAATAAACCTGTGCACTGCTGATATTGAGGCTTGACGCTCTGTTTGTGCAGTTGTGTGGTTTGTGGAGAACTCAGCTGCCGGCTGGCGCTAGCAGAAAACTGCAGTCTTCAAGGCTGCTCGCCCTTTCAGCAGTAAGCTCTACAGGTGATCACCGTCAACAATGCACTGAAAAAGGCCAGTTCTCCAAAAGGCATGAGGTGGCTCGCTATATTTCTGGAATCCTTTAAGCTGAGGATAAAGGGTGTTTTCTGTGTTATTAGGGTATGGATGCTTAGAGTGTTCGCCTCTGTGGATATTACATGTAATGAACCTCATTCATTCAGCTGCCTTGTGAAAAACCAGCCGCACAGTTTTCAGTACAGTAGCTCATAGTGTGTAGTGACACCCATCTCATCACCTCCATCTCTGAGGATCAGACTGGTGTTTACTCTGAGGGTTCAAGCTTCACCACACCTGGCTTTCATTCACATGCTGTCGACACATGGACACCTTTTATGAGGAAATAGCTCCCCATCAGGGCGATCAGCTGCATTTGATGTGTGCTCTTTGATTTCAAAGATAATCCTCTTGAGCCATAATGTCCCCTGCCAAACATTTACCCTGCTTTTCCTTTTAGTCTACTTGAAAAGTACTTTCACTCTGCTGCATGTAAGCTTTAAAGTTAATTTTCTCTCTCCTTTGCATAGTGATTGCAGAGAATACGTACCCACAGAATGCCCCACTGACTCTGCAGTCTGAAGGCCAAATTGGCTTTCACGAGTGCCCTCTGAATTGCAACAATCTGCTGCCTTTAGGCTTGGATTTTCCTGTTTATCAACTTGTTCCAACATTTGAAAGGGAATAAAAAGACTTCACCTTGACGTCTTTGAAGCGAGGATGTTTTTTTGAAAAGCTGCTTTGCTGTTTGAGTTAGACTGTAATTGCCTTATAAATAGTCAACGTGCTGAAGGGGTCAACATCCCTCAGAATAATTAATACAAGTTTTTTTGTTCTTGCTTGAGCTCATTACAACTTACAAGCCATCTCTGGTGCAATGTTGTTCTCATTTTTTTCCCCTTTTACTTTGCTTCCAGGTCCAAGGATCTGATCAAGGAAGCCATCTTGGACAATGACTTCATGAAGAACCTGGAGCTGTCGCAGATTCAAGAGATCGTGGACTGCATGTACCCTGTGGAGTATGGAAAGGACAGTTGCATCATCAAGGAGGGCGATGTGGGCTCCTTGGTGTATGTCATGGAAGGTAAATGCATACACACACTGAGGTCAAATATTACATCCATCAGAGTCAAAGACAAGGCAAACTGAAAAAGAATTGTATAAGTATTCCCTTTAAAAAGCTTTTCTTAAATCTGTGTGTGTGTTTAAAACCCTCCTCATGTCAATCACAGAGAAGAAATGAAAAGGCAGTATTGATGGTTTTCTGCAGGGTGATGACCTAAAACTCAAACACTTTGTGAAGCTGTATTATTCACTCATGTCACATTGATTTTATATTGTATAATACTGTGTGCCCACTGAGTTCTTTATGCTTCATTTAGTTTCAGCGGTATTGCTTCAGCATGTGGTTTATTTGAATGTTTTTATGTAAATCGGAGTGTGAAAGCTCTGATGTGGGGAACAACAGCACAGCATCCACTCTGACACAGATAGGATTTGACAAACACCTCTGTAGCTAATTTCTGTTGAGCCATTGTCCCTGACTAAAGGTTTGAGCTCAGTGTAAATGGCCTCACTCAATGCCTGGGGGATATAATTGATCATTATATGGTGGTGAAATTAGACATTCACAGACACAGCTGAAAACATTTGGCTAACCATGGGCTAAAATTATGTTATTGTGACTAACTCACTCTATCAACTTTGACAATGTATAATTTTCCTTTGGATAAACATGAATTAGTTATGACTAAATGAAAGAATAATTTAAGTTGGTCAGTTTTTTCAGTGATACGCTGCCATCACTAAACCAGAAAACTAGGATTCAAGTGAAAAAGTTCCCTTTATTTATGGTTCAAAACTCTGTAGAGGGTGACACATCATTTGAAGTTTGTTTTTGAGCACATTTTATAGTCGGCAAAGGGTTTGCCAGTTCCTTTTTAGGTGTGTTTCCTTCAAAAAGTTTCTGGTTCTTCAAAATTCTGGGGTCATCTTACCTACCCTGATCTTTGAGATCCATCCATTGCCTACATTTAGGCCAGAGGGACTGTAAGAGTCTTAGAAAAATACTCAGCTTCTGCCTCTTCAGGTAGACTGGATAAGGTCTTCAGACTGCTGAAAGACGTTTTGTGATATTTATTTCAAGAAATTTGTTAGTATTCTATTAGTTTTTGTTCTTCCATTTAATTAGTTCAGATGCCACAAGTTGAAACTCAAGCCAATACATGACTGAAGACAAAAATCAGCTCAGTGTCACAGAAAACTGTGTAGCGGACATGACAAGTAGGGGTTTGTACAGCAGTTATTCTGCATCCTGCTTGTCTCAATCTTTGCTCATAGTGTCCAAAAGTTCCATTTTACTTTAATCACTCCATAGGACTTGTTTCCATAAATACATCAGGCTTGTTTAGGGGTTCATTTGCAAACTTCTGATGCCAAATTTCATCATGTGGATGCAGCAGAGATTTTCTTCCTATAAGTTCATATTTGATCAGGTGTTGCTGCACAGTAGCAGAGCGCACCACTCCAAGTCTTCATGAAGGATTTTGGCAGTGAAACTGAGTTTTAAATTGGCTTCTAATGCAATCTTTTTAGTTTTCCCTTTTAAAAGTTTCTTTGACCTTCCACACCTCAACATTACATCCATGAGTCATTTTTTTCCTCTGTTTCTTAAGTGCATTGCAAACTTAGGAAACAACTATCTGAAAACTCTTTGTAATACTCCTGGAGTCTTTTATTTTTTAACTTAAAATCAGGCTGCTGATTGCAAGGACAAGGTCTGAGGAATCATTTTGTGTCTAAGCTTTTAAAGTAGTATCGCCTAGCCTTTATCAAGCGGACCTTTAAAAAAGATCTCCATCACCTTCACAACCAATTAATATTGGATTAACAGCACGTAAGGGTATCCAAACTTTCAGATAGTTTTTCTTTTTAACAGTCAACTTAAAGGATATTTTTCTTTCAACCTAGACCTTTTTTTCTAGGAGTTTATACATGCATTTACTCATCTGTAAAAATTCTGCATCTTTGACTCCTTCAGAAGATATTACGTTGAATCGCCCTTCAGCATACATCCAGTATAATAGCAGAGACAGGGCAGTCACTCTTTAAGACATTATCTGCAGCAAAACTCCCTTATTTCACCCATATTTTAAGTACAGGGATGGTTGAATGTAAAATCTATAAATAACTGCTTGTACATATCTCCTTGATAAAAACCTTGTGAGGATATAAAACCAGCTCATTAATAATCAGTGACAAATTTATTATGAAGGACTAAATTTCTCTTAAATTTGAAGTAACATGAACTCAGAGAGAACAAAGACAAGCTTGGCTTTTTGTTGGTCTGTGTAGAGGTAGAGGCATTTAAAGGCTGATATTTAACTAAGAGTAAATGAAGAAAATTGATTGTTGCCTCAATTGTTGGCCACCTTTTATTATAGGGTTGGCGAGACATTTGCTAGATGCTCCACTTGGTCAAAAGTTGTTAAAAATTGATTTGTGGCAAAAAGGAGACAGCTTCTTTATCAAGATAAATAAGTCATTTTAGTTCACTCCTACCATAAATCTATGATGAATAGAATAGTTTGCAATTTTTTCTCTTAAGAGTCATTGTTTGTTTTGTAATCAAAGTGAAATAATACTCACTTTATTTAGTATTTACACCTTTCAGCAGATGTAACCACATTTGCTGATGATACAGTCCCTCTGTTCTTAAATGTGGATTCAAAGGCAGGATTCTACTTATAGAATATCTATGATCCTTTTGCATAAGCAAACTGTATCTTCCTGCCTGGTTTGTATTCACTTTGCAAAAGAGGACGTCACTCTTTGACCTTAACTTCTCAGCAGAGAAGTCACATATGCAAAGAGTTTATGCAAATCCAGTACAAAACATAACTGTGGATTGTACACCAGTAATCTGAGGAGAAATGTTGGCATTTAGAAAGTGTTGGGGCTCTGTTACAAAACCAGGATCGTGTTTTTATTTTAGCGACACCCAATAAAAGAAATAAGAAGTAGTTTTTATTTTTATTTAGAAGTAGTAGTTATTGCTTTCTCCATCAGAGGCCTGGTGGAGTACAAGGGTTTGGGGGTAAAAGTGCAAAATAAACAGATCTGTTAAAAAGCTGGAGAACAAATCTCTCAAACTGAGCCTTGAAAGATACAGTCATGGATTTTGATCTCTCCCCTGTGATAAAGGTTTTGAGGAAATGATTTTTCCCAGAGGTGACTTGTCATACGAGGTCACCAATGAGCAAGTGTCGCACTTACATGATGAATTGGTTCCTCTAGAGCGCAACAGAAAGAGAGAAAAGAAAGATATATATCTGTAAGAGAAATAATTGTAGTGGGGCTTTGTGGTTTCCTCTTTGACAGTGATAAAAGAAAGAAACACCAGTGTAATTGGAAATAGGGCTTCAGTTTAACAGAGGTCATTTGCCACTTAATATTAAATGTTTGCTTAATTATTTTCCATTTTCACATCCACAGAGCAGACTATGTATATTTATCTTCAGTGAGAATTGTCATCTCTTCCTGGTTGCCTCTTACTTGTTTCTAATCCACTCTTTATTCCACTTCCTTTTGTCTGTTTCTCTCGTGTCAAATTGTGTCTTCTGCCTGCGGTTTTCACTCCAACTGTCCCCAGCCTTGTTTTGCATTAAAACAAATGCAAAAAGCACTTACAGCCCAAGGGGGACGACTTTGCGCCAAGGTCTGTAAAAGCCCATCAGGGCCTGCGACTTTTTAATCCGCGGTGACAGGATGTCTGACTGTGCTATGCCATGTCAAACACACAGCTGCGTCAGTTCAACATTGGCCTTCATTTTCTTGGCAAATGAAGTGTTCATTGCTCAGGCAGTTGTGTCATTTATTACAGAGACTTAGCAGGATATTCATTACAGTTTTGCCATGGCACTGACACGGTCCATTATGCATCCTGTAGCTATATAAGGCATTAGTAAACGTCAGCATCACAGTTACCAGTAAAAGAAATATGAATGCTTATATGGATGAGGTATTACATAAGTCATTGCTGTCCTCAAAATTCTTTTAAACATAAGAGTGAATATCTTATTAGCCTTTGTGAGAGGCTAGATTGATATTCCACAGAATATCATAGTCTGTTTCCACTACCTTAGTACAAGTATCGCTTGTCCCAGGGTCACCTGATGAATGAGAATCAGACAAAATACAAGCGGAGGAAACAGAATGGATCCCGGCATTGGCTCGCCGCTATGATGAGGCAGCCTGCAAACTCGCAGATGCTGTAATGAATGTTTGTTGTATTTTGGCCGCATTCACTGGGCTGCAACAAACATCTGTCCTCTTCAAAATACTGATTACAAAAAGGGAGATAGGTTCATGTTTCCAAGGAGATGGAAGAGGTTTTTGATTGTCATCTCTGAAGACCACCACAGGTGGCTAATGGTAAAGATAATCACCAGTATAATCACATCTAATTAGTATTTTTATCTAAATTAACCACACACACACACACGCACACAATTACTTTAATAAGTTGCAGCCTGCAGTTTTTATCTAAATGTCATTGCACCTGAGTGAAAACAATTGAAGATGTAAGATTGAAACTATTTATGTTTAGGAATAATTCTCATTGCAATAATAAACACTAATCTACAGTGTAATCTCTAGTTTTTTGGTGGCAATTAGTCTGCAAGAGCAATTGAAAAATGTATAACGAGTAGTCTTAATCTCTAAAAAACAAACAAACAGATAGACAAACACACAAACAAAAAAAAGCCCCTCTGCAAATCTTCCAGCAACAATAGATGCCCGGTGCTTCAGCTTATGGACATCATCCTTTCAGAGTGTAGAAGAGGACAGGAGGAAGACAATAATTTCAATCACTGCCTTTATAAATTGTGCAATCTTATAAAACATTTTTGTGCAATTGTTTAAATATCTTTTGAGAAGCTAACATTTGTGAATAAGGAAGCATTTTTAAGACTGCTCAAGTGATTAATTGGCATTGATGCAGAGTATTGGATCTGCTAATTTGACCAATTGTTCCCACTTCGGTAATGCTCTGTTATGTTTCAATAGCCATCAGGCTGGAGATGAAGATGTTTAATGATGTTGGGCTTTAAATGTTACACTGACATTTCGGCACAGCGACATAAAGTCTTTTTTTTTTAACCCCGTTTGACAGACGTATTATGATGAGAGGCTGTATTAATGAGTGTCTCCTCATTATAAGCTGTATGTTGCATGTTTTTCCCTTCAGGTACTAATAAATTATTTTACAGCCCTTCATTTTATTTAATTTAATTTCATTTCATTTTTGGCAAATCGTGAGCAGATATGATTGTCCTTACTGTATAATTTGACATCTGCGGTAGACGTACAGGAGTTTTAGACAGAAAAGTGAGGCAGGTGAATGAAGGTACTGCTGCAAACCCCAAGTGCTCACAGTCCGTTGACAGCTTCTTTGACAGACTACTATATTCAGTTCAACTGTGGACCACTTTACTCTGGTAGAGGTGTTCAGGGGATTTGAAAGGACCACCAGGATTTGACATTTTGTCCCAATTATTTTATTTGACCTGCTGTTAGGCAAAACAAACACAATATTCTGACACATTTCCTCCAGAAAATTTAAACAAGGTTTAAATGAGGCTTAAGCGACATTCTTTTATGTATGAACACGATAGAGACGAATGCCCCTGTGCTGTTTTAAGCTTTTTTTTTTTTTAGCTTAAGCTGAATGGCTCTGTGCACTCATGTCCCTTTTCTGGTGCTGAGACTTACAGTACCTTAGAATAACAATGAATGATTTTTACCCACTGTTGATTCACGCTACAGTACTTTTGTTTGTTTGAGATAATTACAGACATTTTTGTGTACATATGCAGGTTTAAAGAAATTTGAAAAATTGGAAGCACACCTTTTTGTCTACAATATTTCTTATAATGCATTTTTGATTCTGTAATTATCCCCTTTGGCTGCAACAAGCACCTTCTGACATCTCTGTCACCTCCGTTAACCTAAAACATATTTTCGGTAGATTTTTTTTTTTTCCTGAGAAAACAATGAATGAAATATATTCATTCTTCAACCTATAAACCTTCTGGCTAATATGGGCCAACAAGCAAAGCAGCAAGTGGGAAAGTGTCCACTCTCCTAAAGACTCCAGGAGACAAGAACATTTAATGTCTCTGTTTGAGATCCTGACGTCTGCTACAGGTTATCGGACTCACACTCGTCCTCTCGCTGGAGTTCTAAGAGGGATGCTTTCTGTGTTCAGTGAGGCAGCGTAAAGAGAGATGGGCTCCTCACTCATCTTCAGCTTGGAGATATAATCAGTAGAAGCACCTGAGTGTGACTCAGTGTCATAGGTGTGAAAGCACACAACGTGTAAAGCAAATTTTAAGCACTATGTAGAAATACTTCTGCTTCCATTTTTATTCCTCATACCTGTAGTTGTAGTGACTAGCTCCTCCAGACTTTATATTTACTCAATCAGCTGTTTTTATTGCGTAATAGTGGCACATTTATAAGGTGATGTGAAAATGAAGAACTTAAAGGATTGCAGGGACATTTGTAAACACATTGCACTGCATTGTTGCCTGGCAACTTAACCAATGCATCTTGGTGGGAAGGTTTCAGCAAAGGAAGAAGCCTGAAAAGCTCTGCTCACAGATTTTGGATTGATTGGCCCCAGATGACAAAGCATAAAGCTAACATTTTACATATCAATTTCTAGTGTGTCTAACAGCGAATATGAACCATAACTCAGTGCTGGAGCTCAGTCTCATCTAGTACACTTTAAAGGCATCTCAAAATGCTCAAGTTCAATTATTTGGTGCAAAAACAAAGTAAAAATGGACTCTGAGCCCCAGAATGTATAAATATGAAGTTCAACCACTTTAGAAAACCTCAACAAGTGTATTCATCTTATTTTGTACAATTTTAGATTGAAAAGAAAAATACATTATGCAGAATTTTATAAAGCGATTTAAACTCTTTTTTTTTTTCTAAAGAGTTGCTGCTTGTTCACAACCATTATTAACTAAAGGCCAAGTAAAACTTATTCAAAGTTTTTGAATACTCAGTCTTCAAACATGCCGAGATGCACAGTGACCATGGCCTTCAATACAAAGCTCCCCTGCACTTTGAAAAGAGTAGAATAACTGATCCCTATAGAGAAGGAAAAGTCTGTATGAGGGCAAATGTTTTCATATAGCAGTTTAATGAATTCTTAATTTATGGGGAATGTGGCAATAAAAGGGAAGTGATCATGAAAAACACTCATCTTTAAAAGATATGAAGATTTAAATGTAGATAAAAAGAGTTGGTTTAGAAACAGAATTTAAGGAACAGAACTCCTCTCTAACTTCTAAACATGGAGTTGAATTGATTTTACTTTGCTGTAGCCAGCAATACAAAGTACTTTCATTGTTAAAGGGAAGAATAGATTCTGTCTAGGCAGCAATTCTGAAAGCCAGCATTACACTATCTGTAAAAAGCTGGATGGCTCCAAAGAAGATTAGACACACCTCTTCACCTTGTACCATTTCAGGAACAAGATTTTTCCACGGCCCACACAGTTCCCTGACCTTAACATGATAGAATATTTGTGGACAGACCATAAAACAGCAGCGCATACACAGGGCAGCTCAACGAACAAAACTAGAAATGTTTTGCATGAAGAATCAGTGAAAGTCCCACCAACAAGACTTACAAACGTTAAGAGGGCACATGCAAACTGTTTTCTCAGGTTGAGGACAAAAATAAAAAGTAGTCTTGCGTGAAATATTCTAAAAATGTCCACTAGTTTTTTTTTTTTTTTTTTTTTTTTTTTTTTTTACATTTTAGGAAATTCAGTCATCTTACCCAAGGGTTTATTCACAGTCAGCAAAATTTTGGGTGCCTAAACTTTTGCCTCCTTATAAGCATTTTTGCAATTAACACGCAGTGTCATTCCTGACTGGGCACATGTTCGAGTATTCAAGCTATTGGCTCTTGTCATATCTTTAATTAGGCTCTCAGCGGAGACTCATTAAAGTGTCAATTGGGGAAATAGGTGTGTGTGTGTGTGTGTGTGTGGGGGGGGGGGGGTCTGTAATTGGAGTGGCACACATAAAGAGCCATTTTGAATAGGTGGTGGTATTCCTTCTGTCCACTTAAACCTGGTCCCCCCTGAAATTCCCCAATGCACTCACAGTGCAGAGTCTAGTTTCTTGTTTTTGAGTGAAATATCTGTAATGACATATTCCTGTACTGGTACTGCCTCAAATGTCACAAAGAAATAGATATTAACTGACCCTCACCCCTAGAAATGTCTGCAACCGCAGTTGTTTGTGATATTACCGTTGTTCTCCTGATTGATGGTATTGTTGGGGCAATATTGAACCAATTATAAACGTGCCTGGAAAAATGTCTCATTTTCTGAAGGCTTGATGTTTTTTTTCTCATTTAAAGATGAAAGTGATTTTATTCTGCAGTGAAAAGAGATGACTGTGTGCGCAACCAAGCGAAAACAGTAAATAGATTTCTGCATCAACTTAAAAGAGCTTGTTTACTTTTTAGAAACATGCATTTATTTACATACAATGGTCCATCTATTGAAATACTTTCATTTAGAAGAAAATAACTTCAGCTAATGTGTCATTTATGTGCAAATGGTTAGTGTGTGTGTGTGTTGCACACTAATAATCTCACCTATGTTGAGCAGGGCAGCAACTGCCTGGAAAACAGAGAGAAAATGCACTTTCTCTGGCAAATGTCTGATATGATTTGGGCTCTCTGCCACAGAGAAGTTCACTTTCTCCCTCTTTAATTTACTCTTGTTCTCACAGACAAAGACAAACTCCAACAAATACATCAATTCAAAATGCTCAAGCAAGAGGCTAGAGGTGTTTCCTTCTTCATATTTAAACCAGCTTTGACCTCACTCTGTCCTCTTGACACCATCCGTCTCCACCTGCTCATCACCTCTTTTCTCTTCTATTGTACTCCTTTTATTCACCCCTCTGCCACTCCCCTTCCCATTCCCCCCCCCCCCCCCCCCCCCCCCCCCTCCTTTTCTCCCCCTTCCCTATCCCTGGTGGGGGCTTTTTTTTTTTTTTTTTAATAATAAAAATTGATCTTCATTGTCCTTCCAAAGATGCTGATGAATACCCCTCAGAGATGCAATTATAAAGTAATTTGTGAATGATCCTTGAGCTTTCATCCCCTCTGAGGCTAACACCACTTTTCCAGGTTCCTCATCTGGAAAGACGAAGAAAGCATTGTGTGTGTGACAACAGAGGAAGAGAGAGGAAAGACAGACAATGACAGAAAAAGAGCTTAGAAGCATTATATGAGTTCAATATGCAAATGTTTCAAAGTCTTTTCTTTGCTTTGACTGAACCAGGTCCTGTATTGTAAACCTGCTGCTGTCAGTGTGATGGTGAGCGAGTGGACAGTACGGCGAGGTGGTGGTTGCAGACTAGCAGTAATATTGAGGGTCTGCTGTGACTGGATAAGCTGTTTGCTTAGGCTCAGACTGAGGATACGAGACAGGGCAGAAGTAATCTGCTCTGCTACTGCAGCAGACAAATCCTTCCCAGACTGCAAGACAAGGACAGCAAACTCATAGTGTTTACAAGGATATAGACTTCTGGAATTGCTGGAAAAGAAACAGAACAAAAAGCAAATGTTGTGCATGGCGCCTCTGAGTAACACTAGCCACGAGTGTTTGTATTAAAAGCCAAAAATTGGAATGAAATGCTTCTTGTAAACATACCAATCAGAGGATTTTGATCTGATCACGCTCATTCGGATCACAAATTCATTCTCTAAGAGAGGGGTGGGTAATGCCGGTTGTTCTGATCAGTGTGCATAAAAAACACATGTTTCAAATTATCCCTGCTGTGCATGCCTGCTACGTCATACGGTTTGTACTGCACTGTTACTCAATAAAGTTTATTTAAATGAAAAAAAAAGTGGTAGAAGACAGGATCAGTTCAAAACTAAACTTATCTGTCTTTATGATTACACTTGCTCCATATTAGGCTTTTTTTTGGTTACTTTTTATGGTTGATGCTGAATGAATGCAATTTTTTGTTGGAAATGGTGGGTGAAAAAAGATATTCACTCGCCAAGAGCATCCACCATTGTTGTAATTAACGATTATAGACACTGTGGTGTCCCAGTACACAGGAAGCAGCCCCTGTAAAGTGTCTCAGCTGCGTAACACTAAGGTGTTTTAAGACTTTTCCCAATAATACCTGTAATAAGATTTTTAATATCATAAAACTTTTTCTTTTTCTTTACATGTAGCACCTTTGTGTCCCACTTCAGTAGTTCTTTGTCGTCTTAAAAACTCACCTGTACTTCTAGAAATTGTTCTCATGACCTCAAAATGACCTGGGTAGGACATTTTTGAATGGGATTCAGTGAATTACAACAGTAATCTGTATTTGACCTTTTTTATGTTTTCTTTTCATTCTTTTAATTCATTCTTCCTTGTCAGGCATGTGTAAGAGGGACCCAAATGCAGGCTTATTAGCAGGAGGCAGGGAGATCAGGAAAAATGATAAAATTTAATTTCAAAACAAAAGTGCTGCAAAAAAAAAGACACAAATTAAAAAAAAAAATTAAATAACATAATAAATTTGACATGATCAAAATGTGTATCAAGGTGTGACATACAGCATAACAACAAAGACAAAGATCTGGCTCTGAACAAAGGAAACAAGGGGATATTTCTGCAGAGGGAGCTAAGGGGAATCCTTGTCTGTATAGAGGGAGAGCAGAGATCAAGACTAGACTAGAGCTAGACTGAGATTTCAACAAACAAAACAGAAAACCCAAGATGAGCTTCATCAATTCACAAGAAAATCCCACAGACAGTGACAAATCCAGTTCTGCCACCATGTTTTTGCTGGTTTGCCACCATTTCCTGTAAACTAGGGCTACACGGTGGTGTTCACTGGTTTGCCAGCTCCTGGCTTACAGAGCTCAGCCTTGCTTCCTCTCTGAGCTTCTCATTTTATCAGTTTGTTTATGTGTTCAAAGAAGACATGAATCTGTTCTCAACTTCCTTCCTCGTAGGTACAGAATTCCAGCAGAAAGAAGAAATGATGGACGTGATAGCAAGGGTAAATACTAGATTTTTCTGGGAGGGGGATTTTATCTCTTCAGCATGAAAAAAAGTTTGGAAGGCTGCTTTTATCAACATATGTCACTGGAGTGAAGTTTTTACAGGACTTTGGAATAAGGATTTATTCTAAGTCTATCTTCTCTGGTCTATCTGGGTTAAAACTCTGTGATGTTTTTTTTTTTTTGTTTTGTTTGTTTTGATTGCTTCCACCGAAGCAATCAAAATCCATTCTCACAATGGGAATTTTCTCAAGATTTATCCACCTTGTTATAAACCGGAATTATCTGCTTACTGTACTTATTCTAGTAGAGTTTCCAAAAGTAGAAGATCTAAAACACTTGATGATAAACTTTTGAGGCATTACGTATAGAAATAATTTTTATGACCAAATTTTTTTTTTTTTTTAAAAAGTTAGCTTTAGCTACACAAATCGTTTCACTTTTCCTGTAGTCTTTACCAACAACTTGTTTTACCAACAAATTTAGTCCAAATAGTCATATTCCTCCAGTTATATTTGTGTCAATCTGAGGTTGAAATCTAATTTTGTGAAAAACGTTGGCTTTTGCTGTGATTACCTTTGCTGTCATCCTCTGATTTAGAAAATTTTCATTAATAAACAAGTTGAGATGATTTCTTTAATATGTGCTGTCTTAGCGAGTGCCCGTGACATCCCTGTCACTCAGCAGTGGATGCTTTGTTTTTGTTTTTTTTCCTCAACAGCTACTAACTTTGTAAGTTCAGAAATTCCTTTGGGGTTTTATCTTGGCAAACATTTCTTTACCTTTACACTGTGCAGTGAGCATCAAACAACTGGCTTCTGTGTGCAATTTGAAAGTTTTTAATTGACATTTAGTCGGAGCAGATGGGATTATTTATGGCTCTGCCTGGATTCCCCCACAAATTGGAGCACAACACTCAGGTGTATTTCACTGAGGATGCAGCCATCAGGGCTGGAAGAATGAACATGTCTCAGTTTTTATTCACAGTTGCCAACTATAACGAAACTGTCAGCAGCAACTCACAGACAAAAGAGAAAAGATAATCACTTGTACAATCTGCAACACAGCCGGTCAGCAGTCCCGTAAAAATAATGAACTAGTCTAATTATTTTACAGATTTATGATTCTCAGAAACGGTGGTCCAGCACATTGTTGCCATAGTTACAGGTTTGTCCCCTGGAAGGTAGTGGTAGTTACTGGACATAATTCTGGCTGAATAAACTGTAGCTCAGCGTGCACTCAGGGTAAACACAACTACTGGAAACAGGAAAGGATGGTTTAAGTGTACTTTTGTTTAAAAAAAAAAAACATGAAAAAAACATCTAAATATGTCACTATTGATGTGAATATCAACCTTTAGTCAGAACACTACAAGATTAAAGGGGAAGTTTGTTTTTTTTTCAATCTGGACCTATTTTCTAGCCTGAAATATTCTCATTTACTCACCCAGACAGTTTTGGTGCAACTTGAATTCCTTCAGGAGATATTTAAATCCACTCCAGATCAGCGTATGCCCAGTATAATGGAAGTGATGGGGCAACTGCGTCCAGCCTCTAAATAAGGCATTATCTGCCACAAACTCCTTCATTTCACCAATGTTTTGTTGTGAAACATTAGTCGGACCCCCCCTTTGAGCTCGAAGCGGCTTTTTGTGGTGATTCGTCCTTATTTATAGACATTTTTACTGCGGCAGCTTTGATGACATCACAATTATGCGACACAAGTAAATGTCTGTAAATAAGGACGAAACACCAGACAAAAGCCGGCTCAAGCTCACAGAGGGGGTCCAACTAATGTTTCATAAGAACATACTGGTGAAATGAAGCAGTTTGTGGCAGATAATGCCTTATTTAGAGGCTGGACGCGGTTGCCCCATCACTTCCATTATATTGGACATACGCTGATCTGGAGTGGATCTAAATATCTCCTGAAGGAATTCAAGTTGCACCAAAACTGTCTGGGTGAGTAAATGAGAATATTTCAGGCTAGAAAATAGGTTCAGATTGAAAAAAACAAACTTCCCCTTTAAGCTTGCACTATTGATTGTGAATTACAGCTGAATATCAATTAAGGTACCAAAAAAGTGATCATAAGAACAACCCTGTAAACACTAAACTACAATACTCAATGTATTAGAAATTATGCCCTCTACATGTTAGAATATTATCATTTAGCTTAAAGCTCAGAACTGCCTGAGTTCTTAGAGTACTGTCATGTAAAATGTGTATATTTTCATTACAGCCTGGCAACAGCAGTCCATGAAATTATTCCTTAATGCAGTCATCTCAAGATCATGAGGTAATTATTCTTATCTTGAGATAACAAAGCCTGTTTTGTTGTGACAACAGGTTAATTTCTGTTGTCATCTCTCCATTTATTCTAGCAGCTGCTGGCTGAATTCATAAAATGGGAATTACTCGGCATCTGTTTGCTTATCAGGAGACAAAATTGTCCACTTTAATGCAATAATTGCTGCAAACAAAACTGGATATATTTGCCTCATCTTTCTGTTCAGTTATGGATCATCCCCAGCAGATATGGCAATAGTCCTGAAAGTGGAAATCAAGCATCATCATGAGAGGCAGATGCTCCTTTTTGAGTTTGTTTTCCCAGTGATCATTGAATAATTATGAAAGAACAGATTTTCCAGCATAAGAAGATAAATGAACCTGTTATGACATAACCTCCTTTTTTATCTTAGGATATCAAAACAACCAAGTTGTGATCTTGATAAATATGTGATAGTATCAAACATAATTACAGGCGAGGCCCTGAGTCCTATTCCTGCAAATGCTCTCTTCTGTCTGTGTTGATGTAGCACAGAACACAGATGAGAATATGCTGCAGAAATGAGAGCGGCTCATCACCGTAATGCTTTGCAGGCCATTTTGATCTGTATACTGATGTTGTAGTTGTCTAATTAAATCTGAACTGCATAAAAGAAATGCTACTGTATGCGCACATGGCGAGAACGCTTACTGCTAATTACGGAGCTGCGATTTAGAGTGTGAATACAAAATGATCATTTTCACTGCCCCCTGCTCAGGCAACCAATCAGCTTGTCAACACGGCAGCTATAATCAGAGGCTGATGAGAAGTAGAGCATCAGCAATGGAGCCAAGCTTATTATAATGTTTTAATAAAAACAGAGAGGGAAGAGGGGTTGACTGTCATCTTTAACCACATGTCCCATCACTTCCTCTAAATGGAAGTAACTCTGTGTGAAACTAAGGGGCTCTGTGGCACTACAGTGTGCTCATGGCGAATCCCTGCGTCTGAGATAAAATGATGTAAAAAGGTTGAAACCCGCTGCTCTGTGTATCATGTTGGCAACACTCTGGTTATTGTCTGTTGGCTTCTCAAACCTCGTGTACAGAGCTGTAGTGTTATTTTCCACTATGCCGACGGCATGCATCCTTGCATGAAGGCACTTCCATTGAACTCAAAAAGACGCGAAGTGCTCTCATTTTGCATGATTCTATGTTCCAATGTGCTTACCAATAGCTCCAGGTGTCCCCCCTTGTCTTCCTGCAAATTGTTCTCCTGCTATGCTTGTGTTTTTAAAACCGTCTCTTCACGTCTGCCTTCCTACATCTCTCACCCCGCTCATCTTGCCGTGCCTTGTCCTCTGCTTTCTTTGTTCTTCTTTTGGCATGTGTTTAAGAGGACTGTTTGACTTCACCTACACCCTGATGCATCCCATTAAAACTAAAGATTTCCATTTTAGTTTCATGTGGCCACAGTATCATTCTCCAACACCCCACTGGCTTGTCCATTTTATCTCCAGTGAACTGGAGACTGAATTAAAATGAATTAATTTTGGAGAGAAGGGATTTCTTTGTGCAGCACTTCCAGGCATGCCACTGCTGTTCAAAGTCTTCCTGATGGGGGACTTAAGAGCTGATGTGGGGGAGTCAGCCTGAAGTATCCTGGACTTTTCTTTTTGGCCAAATCAGATTACAAAGATCACTCTAAGAAGAGGAGGGAGCTTTGTAGTTGATCACTCTTGACAATGGGATTGAATTTCCTCTTTACACTTTCACAAAAAACGTTACATTGAAGAGTAACTCCTGATTGTCACATGGACTGCTTATCAATTATCTTTTTGATGGTTTTATGTAGTTTGTCACAAAATAAGGGATATTTTTTTAGATAGAAAAATCAATACAAACACAGCTGGGTACAGTTGGATTTATTTTAACCACATCAAATGTCTGTAAACATGTTATTTAAATCAGATTTTATAGAAATGTAAAATAAATCCCCAAGAACTTTGAAGTGCACAGTTAATACACAGTTAATAAAATATTATCAGTCAATAGTGTCATTGCTAAGATACAATATTAGCTAAAATGCATATTTGCACTATAATTCTTACTACACCACTACATTTCTCGTTGCAATCTGCTGTATCTTGTTGCATGATAATGTGATTGGAGTAAGTGTGCAGCAGAAGGCTGTGGCATGCTGTGCAGAGGAATTGTAAGCAGGCTCAGGAGGAGAGTTGCACCCTGCTGATACACATTGAAAACACGTAGCGCCTCAACATCACCAGGTGGCGGGGCAGAGTTAACTGCTCACTTTCAGAGAATATTTTAACATTTGTCTTCTAAAGTTTAAAGAATTCATCTTGTTTCGAACTCCATGAATCAGTCCTGCTTTTTCACCCCTGCTGCTTTATCATTGTGTGAACACTCGGTTACACAAACAGAAATTGGCTAAAACAACACTTGAGTTTGTTTTTTCCAATGCCTGGAAGCTGAGAAAGTTAAAAACAAGTTGTTCCCATTTTGAGCCATCCTCCCTGATTAATAACCTCATAGTGCTTAGATTCCCTTTCTCACCACCTCTTCTCAGTTTTTTCTAGCTGTTGGTTTCAGCATACATTGATGTTTTATTAAGCTCAAGAGTTTATTTTGTTTTTCTAACTGAAAGAAAAATATGAAAACACCTGAAATCATCTCATCCTCATTTCTGTAGCAGGTCTGTGATCATGAAGATTTAGTTGTTCTTTTGAATTTTGGTTAAATGAAAGCTTCCCTCTTAATTAGCCTCAAATCCACATGCAAATTTTGACTTTGAATTTTTCCCTCATTGGGCTCAGCTCTGTTTCTCATTTCTAATAACTGGGCAGCCAAATTTTCTTCTGCTGACAATATTTCTTTTTTATTGACAGAGAAAGAGAGAGAGAGATCACATTGTGTTCTTTGAACAAAAAAAAAAAAATGGAACAACACAGAAAACTGCTCAAAGCTAATAAACTAAAGGGTAATATTTCAAGCCTTTTCAATAAAAATGATTTTCTCTAGAAACCACATTTTGTCTCCCTGAAATAAAAAGCAGATTGTGAATGTTCAAACCCTGAAATTTTCTGATCCCATGTTGGTCTCTGTAGAATAAATCCCACGCTCACACTAGAACTTTTAGCTTTAGACTACTTTCTCCCATGGCTGTAACTTCACTTAGCCATTCAGACTGCACAGACAGTGCAGCTTATGTTGTTTTAGTGCTTTCCTAAAGTCAAAAGTGTCAACTTGGGTGCTGTACCACCTAATCTTTGAGGCTAATGACCCTTTTTTTTTTATGTCAGATGGAGCGGGATAAAACAATCCCCTGCTTGAATCACTGCTCTCCCACTGCTCAAATAAAGAGTGACAGGATTGGGTAATTTGAGCCCCAAGCTGTGCCGGAAGAATATGGTCCATCATGGATGGGATGTCAGTTGTATTCTATCCTACGGGACTTGAACTCCCTTACGTCCTGTTCTTGGTGTCCACTTTATGTTGCTTGAAAAAAGATAATAAACTTTGTGAATGGAGGGAGGGCAAAGAATCAGATGTGTCCTTTGCCTGACATCTAAAATTCAACTTTATTTATAGTCAGTCTTTAAGTTCTGATGTGAAATATACTGATGCCCTACTTTTCTGCTGATTTGATTTAGGCTTAATTGCAACCTTGTGCCTCATGTTTCCCCCAGATGTAAAAACAAGTTGATTTATTTTTAAAAGGCATTTGTCAGTGCTAGGATTGCCATTGTATTGGAATAGAAGTAATTACTTTCATATTGGAAAAAAAAAGTAATACTTAAGAAATTTTTGACACCACAGAGGAAATTTTTTTTTAAAGAACAATTTGAACAATAACAGCCCCATGTTTCCCATTAAATCTCCTTCAAAGCCTCAAGCTGTTCGCTATGCTCTAAAAGGAGCCTAACACAGCTCAAACATCAGCTCTGCTGGTCCACGGTTATAACTTGCAGTGTTGCTGCCACGAATGAGGTGGTAGCTCTGCTGGTCCAAAGGTCAGGGATACACAAGAGTGAAGGTATTACCCCCTGAAGTGCTCCAAGATTGGTTGTTTTATTGTGTTGAATAGCATACAGTAGAGTTTACTGTATATGGTGGGAGTGAAAGTCATGTTTGATGTCTGCCAAATAAGATGTTTGACCTTGCAGTGCATTCAGGAAGCTGGTCCATGCAAATTATAAGCTGCAGCTGTTTATTAACTGAGCTTTTTATGACTTGCCAGTAGATTTTTACTGTAACGGTGAAGAAATAGAGTTGGTAAAGGAGGCTGACAGTCAATATGTTTACATGATGTTGGAAAAAAATTGAATTATTGGGTTATTCTGACTAAAACCTAACTTCTAAAATGCATCTAAAGATGTTTGTCTGTTTGAATCCATACTCAGTTTTCTAAGTTGCACTCCCAGTTAAGGTTGGTAATCAAACAACTCCTGCATGTATACATTCAGCGGAGCTCAGAGTGTTTTAGATGAGAAGCAGATGCACCAGAAAAAAACAAGAAAACAATGCAGGAGTCCTTGTTTTGGACTGTGAGTTGGTGTCAGAAAAAGTCCAATACAAACAATGTGAATTTGCCCATATTTGAAGCCAGGCAGTGAACATACAGTACTTTGATCAATAAATAATTATCCCCTTCTGCTTGCATACTGGGATAATATCAGGAGTTTGTATAAATGGCCCAGCTGAGCTACTTGGCATGCATTGAAATGTGGTTATTATCTGCTTCGGTCTACTTTAACAGAAACTTGACAGATTTCAGACACTAATCGTTGTATTTTCCTATTGAATTATGTTAGTTTAGTACGAGTCATAGCTGTCAGCTTCTGGTTTAATGATAACTTGATATTTGGCTGATAGTAATTTTGGCTATTTGCTGGTTTAATTTATGTGTGCCACCAATCAGGCTATTGCTTATGATAACTGTTTAGGAAACAGGAAACAGCACTTTTCTCCAAGATGCTTTGCCAAGTTTGTTTTACCGATCAAGTGTGTCTCCATTATTTTGTACCATTGTTTGAATAAAGGCTTTTCAGTATAGCTTTTCCCTGGGTGTAATCATACACAAAGTGATTCAAAACAGCTTTTTGCTTTTTCCATTTTTGACTAAAACTGGGCACGAAAGCCCTTCAGCACTTGCTGTATTCAGTTTGTTCAGCGCTGTTTATTTATTTGACACCTATCTTACTAGTTTCCCAAGTTTGTTATTTTATTTATGATATAATTATATTATACATTATTATATTTGTCATTGGTAGTAGTAGATTAATCAATTTATCATTATAACTCATTTGTTTTATATTCTAATGTAAATGGTTTAAAATGAGTTATGATACCCTTGAAGTTCACAGAGGAAAATTTATATTACACCTGATAGATAAGCAGCAGCACATTAATGTTTCTTCTTATCGGTGAAGTCTTTAGCACCAGCGTGAGATGAGTTAGACTGGAAGCCTTTTAATATGAAATGCAGCCAGACTCATCTGATCCGGAGCCAAAGTCTGCTGCGAGGTCTGTCCTGATGGCTTGCTATGTGAGACTCGCCGCTACTGCATTTAAATGATCAGCCATTAACGCAGCTACACGGCCTCAGGCGATGGAGACATGCTGTTGTATATTGACAGCGAAAACCCTAATAGCAGTAAACACGGTACACATGTTACATATTTTCTTATCACACTTCATTTGTTTTGAGACAGCGCATGTTGTAAGTAAGGCTTACTGCATGTAAATGTTTCGTACTTTCATATCAGGTTGTCTACTAAATGGGGGTGTGTGTATTTGCATGTGCTGCTGTTATTTGAATAAGATTTCAATAGCTCTGGGTAGATATGAGAGGTGAATATCAAGTGAATTTGGAGCCATCTAGACTAACAGAGCAGTATAATAAAGCAGGTCTTTTTTAGACACAAAACAGGAAATGAGCTGCACAGTGTGTTTTTATGTGTGTGCATGTCTGGAGGGATGCGTGTGAACTTCTGAACGACAGTTTCTAAAAACAGATCACTTGTGGAATTCCAATAAATGAGTAATTGATTTTTTTTTTCCTTGGCAAATTTCTCACTGTTTGCAGTCTGCAGGCTCTCCAAAACAAGCACCATGCATCACTACTCACCGCTCCCAGGAATTTATTTAATGCCTCTCAGTCTACACAGGAAATGATTCATTTTGCATATAGTCAGACAAAGTTTTTGCAGCGTAACATGTGCCCGTCTTTTTTCTATTTTAGTTTTGTTTAGTAGTTCAGAGATGTGGGGTCCCATTTTAATAATTTCGTTTTTTTCTCAATTGATTTCGATGGCTTTTCTTAGACACAGATCTAATAGTCAATGAAGTTCAGTAATCATAACCTTTGTAGACTCTGAATGGCTAGACTGATAGCACTATAAGAGCTAAAATCTGTACAGCTCTTGTAAACAAGCATAAGCTGTTTCCTTTTTCCTCTGAGAAATGTAGAGGTGCACAGGAAGAGATGTATCACACACGACAGTGATAAATATCAGCTCGTTCATAAGGAGCAGAAAATAAAAGAGGCAGTTTACAATAGGGTTTTCATTTTTCTTCCTGCATGTGATGTGAATCAAAGTTAAAAGGACTGAAGGTTTTCTTCCCTGCTGTAAGAAAACCTTGGCCATTCTCACTGTATTAGAACTTCTTTATATGTTTTCAAAGAAATGTGAAGAAAACTAGTTCATTGCTCTGTTTTTTTTTTTTTCATCATAGTCAATCTTTATCAGTGACTCACATTCAGATGTTATCAGTCTGAATCTGATAAAATCTAGTCAGGTTTCAGAAAGTGAACTGTACAGCTATTAGGTTGTTTAGTCATTGGATTGATACACTTGCTCCTTTTCTGTATGAGAGACCTATTTCATTACTTAAGCTGATAATAATAACAGATAAACAAGCGCTTCATTGTTGGAGATGTACACAGGCTTTTTATGGGAATCTCCAGTTGTCTGTTACAGGAATTCTCTGGTTGAAAAGGCTGTTAAACAGGGACACGGAGAACTGCAGGAGTGCACACAAGGAGATGGTGACACACTTAAAGAGCGAAGATTTTCTCTCTGTGTACAGTTTCATGCTGGGTGGTGATGGATAATATGTTGTCGACTGAGGCGGAAAAAAGGGCGCCACAGTTCCAACACGACAAAAATAACCACAAAGTGGAGAGAAGAACGAGTCCTGGAATAAGGTGCAATTTTTTTGGAAGAGTTCTGCCAAAGGGGGTCATGGCCCTCTAACAAGATAAGATGTCAAACTGTTTTCTTTGTAGATTATCTGCCCACCCTCATCATCTTGCTGTATTTCATCAATTGCCTCGAGCAGACTTTTACTGTTTTCTTTGGGTTCAAAGTAATGGTCCTGCTGGAATACTGAGCTTCCAGAAAGCATACATCGTTGAGGCTTGTCTAAACACAGTGACAAGAACCACCAGCTGAGTCACAGGGGCAATGAGACTCGTACAGTGTCAGAGAAAAATATGGGTTCATTTGCTTTAAGCTTGTGGTATTACTCTGTGTGCGGCACAAGGATAAATGAACAGATGTGTTTGGTGGAGATATATTCAGGTGTGGTGCACATGCTTTAGTTAAGCATATTAACCAGCAGGGGCCCAGCATCATCTAGCACAGTCTCACAAAACCAAACTAGCATAAGGTGACATCAGCAGATGAAATGATAAAAAAATTGTAAATCAACTATTAGAAGTGAAATGTGCATATCAGCCACCGAAATGAAAATATTACAAAGAAAATAAACCAACATGTTGATGTGAACGGCTAAATCTGGTATCGAAGCATCATAATAGCTGAAAACATACTTACTTGCTGTGCTGGACACACATGAGTCAGAGTCAGTGTAGCTATGTAACCAAAAAACAGGTTCAAGTTACATCATAGGTGATTTTCTGCTCCGTGAAGTCAACTGTTAAATCCTTCAAATTCAGCAGACTAGCCCTCACTTTGCCTTCGGTTTTTGTTAGTTTCATTTATAAAGAACTCTTTTCTAAAACTCTAATTTTCAGTTTTGATCTTTCTGTGTAATGTGGGAGTATTGCTATGTATGTCATTACAGACTTTAATACAGCATTTATAATTCTAACAAATGATTGAATGATTACATGACTGCATATGCAATTATGCAACGTGCCCTCCAGCTGAAACCGTCATATCTTTTGCTTTTCGCACCTTCCAATTCAACTTGGATTCTATCATATAAAGTGTCGCTTCTGCAAGTAGCATAAGGGAAACATGCTTCATGAAAGAGTTTCCGCATTGAAGCTGATGATGCCAAGTTTTAACAAGCGACAAGTCGTCATATCTGGATGAAACACCTGATTACTGCACTTTGAATTGTCAGTCTCTCTCATGTAATTGAGATCAAATTAACATTACATCACCATAACAACAACATTTTGCCCTAAATGCTTTTCATATTTATTGTTTGGATTTAGACAAAAATTTCAGTAATTAAAATTTATCAACTGAGATCACTCTACTGTCACCTTCATTGTTGCTGTGGTATGCACACCAAAAATCAGATTTCTAGAGTGATTCAAGTGGTCATGCAGACAGCTTACTCTGAAATCCTTTATCAGATAATAGCAACTATGTTATTATGAGAAATCAGACTAACACACTTAGATTTTTCCCCAATATTGTGATGTTTTCGTCTAAGTAGACCCTGAGAGAAAGACAAAGGAAAAATACTGTATGATTGCGTGCAGCACTAGAAAGTCACCGAACAAATGAAGTAAAACACTGACATGCAGTCTGTTTTGCAGCTTATTAGCTCCTACATTAATCACTAATACTAACACAATGGGCGCCGCCATGTTCAAGAAAGACTGGCTGTTGTAAACATAATTGGATGTTATGCCACTATGTACGTATCCTAAAAGAAATCTGATAATGGACTGGGACATGTAGGCAAGGACTTTACAAATATTGAATATCAGAAGTAAACACATCAGATCAGTTTATTACAGTTATATAATTACTCCCAGCTAATGAATGTTGATGGTCATGTAAACAAGCTTAATTTGAACGGGTTTGTTTGAGGAAGTGATAGCACTAGATTAGGAAAAAAGGGTAAGAAAATGATCATGGTCAAGGCTAAAATGAATATTTTAACGTGGCCATCTCTTTCATTAACTCCTTTTTTACAATTCAGATGCAGTTGCCCTGACAACCTTAAAAAGTAGCAGATTATTTGAGTAACATTATTTTGTATAAACCGCATTACAGTGCATCTCATTCTAATTAACTTTGTAAATACACAGTTTATTTATTTATCCATCCAATCAACCATTGATATGATGGTCTTATTAAAGTTCTGTATTCTCCATAGTACAAAGCTGTAGTACTTGTGCATATCTGTCCAGAATACATTCATTAGTATGTGCTCTCTGACAATGTATGTCTCTGCATGGGACTTTGGTTATAGTATTTTTGTTCTTTATAAAAACTCTTCATATTTGTATTTTACTCATGTATTCATCTGTTTTTTTTATTCAACCAACTCCTGTTGCTGTATGTAGTTACCATATATTTAATGTTTAAAGAATAATTCCTTGTGTTTGCAAACACACTTGACATTAAACCTTTTTTCTGTTTGAAGCAATTGAAGTTCATATCTGTCTTTTTTTTTTTCTTTTTCAACATGTCCTGTCCAGCATCGTAGCAGCAGAACGGGGATCTAACTGCTGAGTTGTGCCAGGCAGATTTGTTTTGCCAAGAGGAGCTTTATGGGTATAAGGCTCCTCTTGATGTACAAATATTATGCTTTATCTATTTACCTGTTTATTTTTTCTTTGTAATTGTTATATTATTGAATTGACATATTGCTGGACCTGACAAGAGGTCTGTCTTTTAAGCACATATGGCACATGTGCACATCTTTGGGGAGGGTGAAAGGCTAAAAACTGTGATATTACTAAACATTCTTATTATTCAAATACTTCTTATTTGAATACTCATTAGAAACCCATTTCTAACACCATCATTTACTGTATGTAGTATTGAAAAAAATTCTTGCATCTTTACATTGGCACAGTTCCAGTTTTTTGTGGTTTGCTTTCATGTCTAATCCTATTTGAAATGGACTAAATAAGATTAAATTTTGATTAAATGGTGTTGAAATTCCACAGATTGTTGACAGAACAAGAATGAATTATGTTGACTTTGGAGGCAAACTAGAAAGAGTGTGTGAATCCATAGATCCTGAACCAATAAATATTCTTGGAGAATGCCTCAGATCTGGTAATAAACAAATGATTTTACAATAATGGTGTCCACATTTTCACTTTTTTTTTTTACCTAAAAATGCAACATATTGTGCCAGTGAGCTCGTCATACTGGTCATGGTATGAGGCTGCAGTCCAAGGAGACTCCACACTGCAAAGTAATCGTATATTTTTTCTAGCCCAGTGACTCGAGATCACTCAGGCTGGGAGCCCTCAGAAATGAGGAAAAAAGCCTCAAACACGTATCATCCACTCCATTTCTTCACTCAAACCTTGTTTGCTCCACGTGCTGAATGTAGATGATGGACTTGCACACATGGGTTATCAGCCTGGAAAATAAACGTGGAATTTTAATGGCATTACGCTAATGGCCTGTTGCTTTTCTGTGCTTGTTGCAGACGGGAAGGTGGAAGTGACAAAGGAAAGCCTGAAGCTCTGCACCATGGGGCCGGGGAAGGTGTTTGGAGAGCTGGCCATTCTCTACAACTGCACCAGGACTGCCACTGTCAAGAGTGAGTTTTCACAGACACCTGAAAGTATCCTCACAAGTCTGTGTTGAATGTCCGCATGTTGCCCAGGTGACAGACCACTTCCCCTTCATGCACACACACCCTCACACTTCAGCACACATCCAGTTAAATCTGTTGCCTTGGTGTGAAGGATTAGGGGTCTTTCGGGATCACGCTGTCGGTAGGAACAGGTATCCACAGCACAATGAAAGCATTGCTCCTGACTCTTGATCTAACACGGCCCATCACCAGTATGTGTTTTCACAGTACTCCAGTTGAGTGTCTTCCAAGACCCCGAATGAGCTGTATGTCAAGGTTTATTGCCTCTTCTCTTCCATGTGTCAAAGCTCCAGTTTTGAAGGATGCACAGTGGGTGAGTAGGTGGTCTATCAGATAGGCAATTTGAATAGTCAGCCTGGTGGAGTAAAGAGAGGAGACTGAGAAAGGGCAGGACAGATGGTGGATTACACACATTGGGGAGCTAGTAAGATAGTGTGTCAAGATGAAAAATGTGTGTTTAGGTGAGGCAGGAAATGGGAAGTAGCTCAAAATGCGTGTTTGGGTGGAATATAAAATAGACAAAAAGGTGATATGAGATGATGCACGGTATGGTGGATGAATGTGTTTCTGTGTGCATGAGTGCTGCTCAAATTAAGATAAATGAATGTAGGTCAGAGTCTGAGTGAGCCAGAGCAGATGAACACTTTGTATCCTAATTCTCTCTGACCTAGTGGGAGATATCCATACATTGTGAGGTTGATGATTCTCCCCTTGTGATGGAAATCAATACTATTAACCAGGTATAAATGAATGCATTATGGGCAGAGGTTCCCTTAGACTCTCATGTGAGGGCGAGCTGAAATGCGTAAGAAGTAAGGTTGAAAATTTTATTATTACGAAGTTGCGCACCCTGCATTGACCCCTCTCGAGTCCCATGGTCTCATACCAGGAACCAGCCAAACTGCCGGAACTACCAGCTCCTGTTGCTATGGCAACAAGTGCCCACAGGGAGATGAGCCAACTCTTATGGGATAAAATATTCCCCTTCCCACTGGCGACAGAGTGTCTGTCCTTTTCTTTTGTGTATTATTTTGCCTGTCACCAGCCCACCAGACCGTGCTTCCTGCCACGATCTTTAGATGAGTACGTCAGTGCCATTTAATAAAAACTCATGCATGGAACAAATGATGTAATTGTCTACATGGGCACAAGTGTGTTTACAGTTTAACAGGGTCATTGGCGCTGGCTCTGAGGATGACTGTCTTTGCTTTTTTGCATGTCACTACTCATAAATGTGCATAGGAATTTAAGTGCCACACTGGCAGTCAGAGGTGAACCCTTCTAATGGAAACCATGCAGCTACCAGTGCGTATAGAGGTTAAGCATCCAATCAAGCAGTTTAATTTGATCTGTGCATGGAATTCTGTAGGAGAATATATCCTCTGTGATTTCAGTCACATTACGTAATGTCCTAAGTCATATGCGTGAGCAAATACATCTTTAGAACTTAGATGAACCTGTTACGGGTTTTCTATCCTTCAATTTTATGCAGTATCACTCCTCTAACTTTCATCTTCCAGTGTAGTAACATTATTGCTAACAGCAATGATGAAGAGATCACTGGAGACTGTCACCGGTACAGAAAGCTCACACAAACAATTAAGAACCATTATGTGCAGCAACTCATTTGCAGGAAATGTGTGCAGTTATGACAGTGTTTTCATCTCAGCCTGACAAGTCAAGAACAGCCCAAAGCATTTCTAACAGTATTTATTGACTTAATAATAACATTTGGAGTGTCTCTCCATTTTCAGAGCAGTTTGCTGTGTTCTGTCATGCTTTAGTCAAACAGGCATTAATATTCAATATTCATTTATTTTAGCTGTTACTTGTCTTCATTCTTTCATGCTTAAGATTTCCAAAGTAGTCTACACAGTTTAGATCTTCATTATAGTTTGCTTCAAGTATTTTTTTTCTTTTCTTTTTCTTTGCCAAAGATAGAAATCCAAACTGGCTTTAATTTTGGCAGGTCCTCATAAATAAGCCTGCTTTCAATTTCAATTACAACTATCTTACCACCAAAGGATGCTTATAGCTAAAATTAACACCAAAAACATCCGTGAAGTGATAAATTACACGCTAATCTGATTTTTCAGGATGTTTGTAACAGGATTAGTATCATTGGATCACTAATTGTCTAGAAATAATGATAATTCTTTTTTAAAAAAGAAAAACTATCCATCCATACATCCATGCTTTTTCTGAAGCTTATCCAGGACTGGGTCACAGGGAAAACTGTCTGAGCTGAGATCCTCAAACTACCCTTCCTCCCATTCACCTCGTCCAGCTCTGGGACTCAGAAGTATTTCTTAGCCAACTGGGAGCTATAATCTCTCCTGGTTTTGCCTTGAAACCTCTTTCTGGTGGGACATGCCAGATACATCTCCCTCTGGGAAAGATCAGGAAAACATCCTAGCCAGATGCTAGAAACCATCTTTTGATGTGTAAATATCTCATTCTTTAAATTCCTACCCATTTTTCATGACCATAGGTTACAGATGGAACATAGATCAATGATTAGATATGTTACAGATCAACTCTTTGCATAAAAACAATGAGTTACAATGTCCTTTCTCCGCGGACATTTCCCCAGTTTGTCTGAAAATAACCAAAGACACATTTAAAAATGATTTGGTGGTGGTGGAGTGATGGAATGAGTACCTGTGATTCACAGACTTGAAAGATGTCTCAAACTTGCGGGATTAAAAAATTGTTGTAAAAATGATGTAAAAATGATTAAAACTTATAACCCATTGTGCAGGTTAAACTCTAAGCTTAAATTAAAGTAAAAGAAAAAAATGCTTGATTTTTTGGGTGAAAATAGGTGATTTGACATTTTGTGCAACTGTTCGTGCAATTACACATAATTATATGACAAGACAAAATTACAAATTTGGCTAAACAGATTTGCCAACTGGTTGATTTTTTTTCTGAATTCTTTCATTTGCAAAATTGCAAATTTGTGCACATATTGATAAGTATACTTCTATAAAGCTGTTCTGGTATTTCTTTTGTTGTTTGAGTACTAGCTCGCAGACTCCCTAAAGTCAGTTCCACAGGCATCTCCACGAGCACTCACTTCCAGGCAGTGTCGTGCATCTCCAGCATGCCTCAGCAGTCAATATGTTATGTTTAGTTTCCAAATACAGACACCTTAGTGTGGAGCTATTGCCTCATTTGGGGTTTGATTCAGCCAGTCTTGGCAAATGAGGTAAGAATAAACACAGCGCCTGAGAGTTTCCTGACACCCTACAAAAAAAGTTCCATTGCCACAAAATCCATATCGCATCATTTTTGTCTGACAACAGGTGGGGAGATGCTGGTTGTAGAGGACAAAAGAGGGAAATGACTGGAGGTAGAGACAAAACAGAGAAATGATAACAGGAGAGCACTGACAGCAAAATGAGAGAGAAACCTTGAGGGACTGGAGACGACATTGTTTTATTTTGTCTGTTGACAAGAGTGACAGTGGCCTTCTCGTGAAAAAGGATATTCTCATTGCATCAAAATGTCCGTGTCTCCCCTGACTGGCATATCAGTAAGCCAGTCAGTATGGTACCACGCAAAGTTATGTGGCATTTAATTGAACTGTATGAGAATATCAGGACAAATGTCTTTGTAAATTACATTGTTATTCTGGGTCTTTAATGAATAAAAACCTGTTCTACGCTGTTGTTAACTTCAAAACCATATTTTAAGGTTAACCTGATAAAATTAAAACACCCTGAATTCCAGCAAAAGGTGGGACGTTCTTTACATTTGAACAAATCAGAAACTCAAAGACCTTCAAATCACATGGGCCAATATTTCACAACAAAACATACTAAATGAGCTCACGTCCAATGTGATGCATGCTACAGGCCTCAAAACAATTGGCAAGGGGGCAACAAAGGGCCAAGAAAGCAAGAAAATTAGAAAAGATTCAGGTGGGAGAACATCCAGTAAGTGATTAAGTTGATTGATGTCAGGGCTTTAACATAACTAATGGTTCGTTCCAGTTGTCTCGGGATTCCGAGCAGACGCGAGTTGGTGACGGCATTACCAGGTATTTTCCGTTCCAGTTGCACCAACTCTGGGCAAAAATAGACATCTCTAAAACAGCCTATTTGAGAGCAAGAACAGCTAGAAATGAACAAATTTCTAGCTATAAAAATAACACAGACATTATAACAATGTTACCATAACAACAACAACAGCAACAGCCAATTTCTGTGTGTGTGTTTATTAAACAACACATACTGTATTCACGCTGCGTTTTAAAGAAAACCGTAAAATTCAATAATAACAGCTCAGTGCTGTTTACACTTGAAACTTATGAATAGAAAATATCTGATATAAAAGTTTAATAAACACAACAATGGTACTGGATGAAGCCATCTTTAAATCTACAATCTCAGGGTCCTCTGCAAATTATGAGCTCGTACAGTATCTCCGAAAAACAAGTTCATGATGCCACATCCTCTGAAATTTATATGAAAAGTCCGTTTAGAGACAACTGGAACGTACTATAAATATAAATGGATGTCCTAGAGAGGTGTTAAGATAGGCAGAGGCTCTCAAATTTGTGAAAGTGTGCATAAAAAGTTTGTGGAGTACTTAAAATATAATATTTCTCAATCGCAAATAGCAAATGCTTTTTAACTCTGATCATCTACAGTGCACAACATCAGAATATTAAGAGAAACTGGAAATGTCTGCATAAGGGACAAGGCTGAAGACCTTTATTGGATGCCCGTGGTCTTAGGGCCCTCAGGTGACACTACATCAGCATGATTGTGTCACTGACTTTACTGCATGGGTCCAGGAATACTTCCAGAAACCACTGTTGGTGAACACAAACCACTGCACCACCTGCGGATGCCAGCTAAAGCTCTTTCATGCGAAACAGAAGCCATATTTGAACATGGTCCAGAACCGCTGCTATGTCCTGTGGGCCAAGACTCATCTGAAATGGACTGTTTCAGAGTGGGGAAATTTTTCTATGGTCAGATGAGTCCAAATATTATATTATTGTTGGTAGTCATGGACACCACATCCTCCAGGCTAAAAAGGACGGAGACCTTCCAGTGTGCAGTTCAAAAGCCAGCATCTCTGATGGTATAGGGGTGCATAAGTGCACACGGTATGGGCAACTTGCATGTTTTTGAAGTAGGGATGTAACGATATGAAAATTTCATATCACGGTTATCATTTTTATTGCGATATTATAGAAATACCCCCCAGCATCTTTAACAGTATCCAAAATGGGTCTAAATATCTACTTTGTCCTTTTTAAAGGGGGAGAAATCTCAAGAGAACTGTCCATGTGGGTGCAGTCGTTGTCTTCCGCCATGCTTTCATAAATCAAACATTGTAAACTGGAACTGCAACTGCTTTTCCTGCCAATGAGCAGCATGACTGGGAGTTTTTCAAAGTGCGGTAATCAGTCACGGTTTTAACGATAATTCAAATTTGAAATGGTATTACTAATCGTTGGTAATTTTATCACGGTTAACCATTTTACCAGTAATCGTTACATCCCTATTTGGAAGAAACTATGAATGCTGAAATGTATTTAGGGTTTTAGGAAAACATCTGCTCCCATCTAGGTAACGCCTATCTCAGGGAGGGTGTTGTGTATCTCAACAGGACAATGCAAAACCACAGACAGTACTGCAGCTTTTACAACAGTAAGGCTTTGTCAGGGAAGAGAAGTGAACTGGCCAGCCTGCAGTAGAGATCTTTCACATACAGAAAACATTTGGTACATCATTAAATGGAAAATACCTCAAAGATGTTCACAAACTCTTCAGCAGCTGGAAACCTACACCAGGCAGGAATGGATTGAATTTTAACACATCATAACTTATAGCTTTGATGCTCAGATGTCTTCAAATTGTTCTGAAAAGAGAAGGAGATGCTACACTGTGGCAAACATCCACATGGGCCAACTATTCTGAGACCTGTAACAATCATCACATTTGATATGAACCCGTTTGTGCCTAGACTGGTCAAATTTCTCATTTTAGACATTTGTTATGTCATTTATGCTGTGTTGTGAATGAAATATTGGCTCAAGTGATTTGAAGATCTTTCAGGTTACATTTAGTTTAAATTTAAAGAACATCCTAAACTTAAGTTGGATAAGTTAAATAAAAGCTAGTAACAAAACTAGCGTGTTTTCACTGTGGAGATCTACAGTTAGGTGACTTGGCTTAAACAGCTGATTGCTCATGTGATGTTGCTTGTTTAATTAGTAGTGGATAAATTGCCCCAATTTTAATTTATGCCCTCAAATGTTTCTTTATAAGGAGTCTGACAAAGAATAAATGTCACACATTTATGTGTAAACAGCTATGTGTGACATTTCTTTCACTCAAATGCAGGCCAGTAGTGTGTTATCACTAATTACCTTTGGTGAGAGAATAAAATGCAAATTTAGCAATGAAATGCGTCAGCTTATAATAACTCTAACATTTACTGAATAAATATGCATATGAAGGGAATTATTTCTTAGGCTATTTCTCTGACTCAGTCGTTTGAAAATCCTCTACTTCCTTGTGCGCGAGAACATCTTGTGTAAACTGTCTCATTGATCAATTAATTTGCAGCAGAATATACAACTCTTCAGTCAGAGGTGTTTTTAACATGACTAAGCTGAAGAGCTTTCAATGCACATTTCAAACCAGCCTTAGGGAACCAGGAATTATTCAGGAACCGCTATCAGATTACCTGCTGACTGCATTGCACTTTCATGACCCATCAATCTAAGAGTTGATTCTCCCCCAAATGATAATTTAGTGGGGCTGTCAAGTTATTAAAAACATCAATCAAATTAATGACAAGCTCTGTGATGAATTAACCTAAATTAATTGCATACATCAATCTTTGCTGTTATGGTATTAAGAAATAATTCAATTTAAATTTAATTAGACAGATAAGTGAATCCATGAAAAAAGAAACATTATAGAATTTGAAGTTCTAATTCTCTTGCCTTTCAAAACATCTTTTTTACTTATCATTCAAAATAATATCCATCCATTGTCTATACCCACTTATTCCAATGGTGTATCACAGGGGGGCTGGAGCCCAGCCCAGCTGCTACTAGGTGGCAGGCAAGTTAACACCCTAGACACCCCAACAGTCATCACAGAAATAATAACCATTTGAATAAAAAATATGACAAATATGCCAAGGAAATAAATAGAAATGGCTTCAGCCAGCAAAATGATAGACTGAAAAACTGGTGACTTCTTTCAGTTAAATTATAATGAGGATTAATGTGGCAATAGTTAGATGTAAAAAAAAAAATGTTTGCAACTTACAACATGATTATTTGTTCAGTGTGTTATTTTTGTGAGTAATTGATTCCTCTAATGTTTTTTTTTTTTTTTAACAGTCTTAAAAGACAGTATAGTCCAACTAAATGTAACCTTATAGTAACTCCAAACAACACTGTGATTATTTTTCTTAATCACAGTAATATCATCTGTACCTCCTGTGGTACTGTATGTATTCATGCATTTGTTAGCTGAACTTAAGCCAGAGTGTACTGCTATGGAAAAAGCAAAATGGCAAATGACAGGGCAACATTTTGATTTAAGGTATCGAAGTCCTGCCTTCAATATACAAGGAAGAAAGAGTGATAAAAAGATGCCCATCAGAAAGGGACTCAGAGGTGGACACACAGTATATTACAGTACTGACTCAAAAAACACCCCAAAACTTGTGCATACCCTACACTGCACAGCTGGTACAGATGCACGTCACTGCAGATCGTGGCATGCATACACAATCTGTTTGTTCAGTCATAGTTGTGTCTGAACAACAGACATGAATCCTGGCAGTGTTTTTAGAACAGTTGTCTCAAAGAAAGTGATGTCACTGCCAGTCACTACTAACAAAATCAGTGAGACTCATTATCTGCAAGCTCCATCACAATGATTGTGGTGTCAGTCATCAGTGCAGCCACCGAGCTCTCAGTAAGCCGGATTTCTGCCGATGACTAGATTAAAGCATCTCTAATAATAATGATGCCATAAATCATACCAAAATACCAGGCTGCTGTAAGAGCATTTAAAGGGAGTTTCAGGTGAGGAGTGGGCAGTGTGTGTTTGAAAGGAACCATTAATGGTTGGTAATGCTGGGTATTTCCCAGCAGCACACGCACAGACACACACATTTCCTCTCAGTTGCTCTCTAACTCATACATGCAGAGAGGGTGCAGCACAAGCATTAAGATCCATGAGGATCAGTGCCAAACGGGCTGGCCTTTTTATTTCACATTGGCACCACCTTTACTTTCATGGTTGCATGAGAATCAGCCGTTTAACACGGTCGACACATTTTGCAAACAAACAAACAAACAAAAAAACAGACAAAAAACCCCAAAACAAAACAAACAATAAACAGGCAGAGATAAGACGGTAGACACAAGGTGAAAGTGAACCAGCTGTTGACTTGAATAGCAGCTGAAAGAAAAGATTGTCTTATCTTTGGGATGATTAAATGGTAAAACTAAAGCTTGATTTGCAGATGATATTTACCCGCAGATAACTCCATATAAGTGCAACTGGTGAATATTTTCTCTGTCCTTTTATTTTGGGCATTAACCAACTTATCTTTGGAGCAGTTTCAGGCATCATAAAAATCGGGCTCAGTTTTGCCTGCACTAATTTTGATTGCACAACAGATTCTCCTGGAGGGGTATGTTATGTTTACCCCAGCAGACACTTATGCATTTGCCACAGCTCTTGGAAAAACAGTTATTCTTGCAATTATTATTTACTACTACAGTATGTAGTCAGATAACTATGTATAGATGAAAAACAAACATCCAAATAGACTTAAAATTGTGTGATCACTTCAGTTGTGGCTCCATCACATTGCATTGAAAATTGAGAGAAGCTACTCCATACAAATTTGAAAAAAATAAAACAAACAAAAATAAGCTCACTTTTTGTTTGTGCCACTACAGTGTCAGTGATGGGTTTCTTCCCATCAAACAGAGCTGTGGTTGGATACTACATCCGTCTAAAGGGGTGAAGAACCACTGATATTCTGCACTATATGTGCCTGATGAATAAATGCATTAGATCCATATTCATGCAAACCAGGCTATATTTGTACATCATATTCTCGGTATCAGATGTTCTTCCCAGACTGACATTTTCTTTCTCCTAATGATCGCAAGTATTTGACATTTTATGCCCTGAATGTCTCCTGACTAATGTTGACTCTCATTATGATGAAAGATTTATATTTCTCTCAAATAGTGGCCAACCAAGCTACGAATGAATCTGTCCTTTAAGATTAAGGACTCCATTTATACTAGTACACGTTGGCTTGTGGGATTTTATACCACCCACCACTTACTTTGGAATACAGAGCTCTGAACATCAGGAATTTAAATCCTCCCCATTTTATTAAATTACACAGATCCATGGAGGACTATTACATCGAGGATATAAAATTGTCAGCCCACACGCATATGACAGACCACAGGCATCACAAAAACTAAGAAAGGACAACGATTAGTGGAACTGACTGTCAGACAGACAACAATTTGTGGTTAGAAAAGAACCACAGGGGTTTTTTCGCCAGTGTCCTGGTGAGTTTTCAAAGTTAGCTAACAGCTACAAGCATTATGCCGTTGACGTTATGCAGTTCTGAAAGTTTTGCCATCCCATATCAGAGTTTACCAAAACTGTAATGATAATCATGACCCAAAACATAACCTGTTAAAAACTCTGCCCATCATATTACACATTGTTCTCTGCAAAGCAACATTGTGACATTTTAGTGAGAAGGACAGGATCCATCATAAGATAGATGCAAGTTGAAGACTTGCCACCATAGACCTCTCATAGTTCTGCCACCATTCTCCATCCTGGCTTGCACACGGATGTTATAGCTTATCACCTGTGGCAGGACTAGGGGCTGCTGCCCATGATAGAAACTGTAGAGGGAAGAGGTAGTTAAGTCAGAAAGCCTGTACACTGTGTCCCAAAAAGCTGGAATTTATGCCACCTACTGAACAAAATCTTTGCCATGTTTAAAATCAGAAAGAAGATCAACTAATTTAATTTAATCTGAACTAAAAAAAACCCTCCCACATCAACAGTTCTGATACTAATTACATACAGTTTAGTACTAAAACTGTCTGCTTTGTCTACAAATTAAATACTTGGCAGAAGAGTAATGGTTTGCAATACTCTACAATTTAAGAGAAAAATCTTGTTGTTTACTAGACCTTAGAAGTTAAACAAGCAAGTCAGGAGGGTTGTTCAGGCCAGTTTTTCATAACTGCTGTTGCCAAATCAATATGTTTTTATCATACAAGGACCTGGTAACAGTGATCCATGCTTTTAGCACCTCCTGGCTGAACTCTTGTGGCACCTTGTATTTGCGAACAACCCAGTGCAACTCATTGAATTTAAATGTGTTTTACAAAGAAAGGTGACTTGATAAAATATTAAGCAAAATAATATTGTTCTGGAGACTTCTTAGAATAGTCCTTGTGACAGCATGATATCTTAGCAGTACAGGATAACCACCCTTCCTTCCGCTGGGAGTGAGCAAACAGTTGTGTTTCTAATCAGTCTGTGTGAGGAAAATGTGCATGTGAGACTGTGTAAATGTTTGAGTGTGTGTGTGTGGTAGAAAGTCTCTGCACAGTCTCAGGAATCAACCTGTCCTCAGTGAGTGAATCTTGTTTTGGCAGAAGGAGGAAAATTACAGATCTGACTTCTCGGAGAACCAGGCACCAAGTTAAACACGAGGGAACGACGGCTTTTGTCATGTTTAAATAATAAAACATATTTCTTGTCGTGCTGTCAGTATGCACTTTTTTTTTTCTTCTACTCTTGGGTCCAGTGGCAAGAAAACGTCTCTGATCTCTTCTGGTATTATTTCCCATATTCTCTTTCATGTATAGTTGACACATCTGCCTCATCTATGCACCATAAAGCAGAGTTCCTTCAATATGCTGCAATTGAACTTTTTTTTTTTTTTTTTTTAGATAACTGAGAAATTAACAGTGAGGCTCATCCGTTCTTCAATCTACAAGTTTCCATGATCTCAGTCCACATCTGGCAAAGATAAGAAAGCTATTTGGTCAAAATAAAAGAAAAATAATTTTAAAAATGTGTTCTGATTTTGAATAAATCAAGTAAATGTAAGTCATGGAAGGGGCCCTCTTCCTAACCCTCATAACAAAAGCCATTACTTCTGTGACTGCGTGTTCTGAAAACCACTTTAAATTTCTACTTCAAAAAATATTTCCAGGAAAATGAGTCAAAACCTAAAAACTTACCACATCTACACACTAAATGTTTTGCTTTTGAAATATGTTATAATTTATTACTGTCTTTTATTTATTATTATGTTTTATTATTAGAGACTGAAAGCTTCTTCGTCAGCCACATTTAGCTTCCCAGCAAAATTTTGTTGTGTTACTAATGATATGATGCAAGTAAGACATTTTTGAGGACAGACTTGAGGCTTTTAGTTCTTAATTTGTTGCTCTCCTGACAAATGTAAATAAGATGAATTTCAGTCCTGTGTCTTCCTCTTTAGTCTGGAGGTGCAAAGCAAACCATTAATGTAGGAATCTGCAAACAATATGGTGCAGCCATGGTCCTTACTAAAAGGGGGACACCTCATCCTGCTATTTTTAACAATGATTAACCTACTAAGTTATAACTGTGTGGTGTCAGATCAAAGATAAAGATTATATGAACATCAAGTGAAGTGGGTGACAGTAGAGGCAGAGAAAACTGTCTAAAATGTTAACACAAGTTTGTGCTCTCTCATATCATTCTAAATTTAGGCAACCCAGTTTCACAGCAGAGTGTGTAACAGCTACATCAATCCACAGCATAAAATGCTTCTCAAAAAAGACTTGATTGTACAGTTACAAAATCATCTCATGCTTATGTATGCCTTTTGAAAAAAAAAACATGGCTACATTCTACTTTATGTGAAAGTGACACATTGCAGACTGTCGTGCCACAGAACTGCATTTGTGCCCCGTACAGCTAAAGTGTTTATCTAATAGGAAACAAAGCAAAATCTTGTATAGAAAATAGTCAAATGTTTACTAAGGATGATCTTGCATTGGCATTACAGTAATCATTGCAGCCCACCACTTGTTCTTAACTGATGATGACAAAAAATTGCTTTGAGCCAAGTAAGTCATTGTTTCTTTAGAATTTTTGGATGTTTAACTTTGCACATTTATCACATCTCACTGTTTTATGAATTTATGTCCTCTTCAAAAAATTATCACAGTTTGAACAAACAAATATGTTTTCACCCACACAGACAGCTGGAGAGATGATGCTGTGGTCAAGGGCATGGTAGTGTTGATGTAGAAAATTATATAGAAGCAAATTACATGCTGCATTCACTTGCACTTGAAATTCTGAGGTTTACACAAGTAAAGATCAGTTTTTACTAATTATTTGTCAGAATTTGGTTGAATATTATCTAACTGAGGGGGCTGGTCAGATTATAGCAGAGAGACCCAATTTTGACAAGTGCTTTTACTTTCCTACTTTACAGACATTGGCCGCGTTTAAGAACACTTAAAACTTAAGAGATAACTTTCTTTTTTTCAAACTGGACCTTATTTCTAGGAGTTTATTCATCTCTGAAGTATCAGAGAGCAGTGGGCTGCTGCTTGGAGCACCTGGGAAGCAGAGGGTGGGGGTTAAGGACCTTGCTTAGGGGTCCACAGTGGTTTTACCTGAGTGTCCTGACGTGGACTTGAGCTCAGGTTCTCTGCGCCAGGATCCGCGACATTGCTACTAGACCTCCCACTCCCCCTTATATACTGTACAGCTGCGGTTCCATCAGCAGCGGGTGACCATTCAGAGACAAATGTGTTAAAATGATTCGCAGGCAGTCGTTTCCAATGCTTTAAAGGAGTGATAGCAGTAAAAACTAGTTCATGTTGTTGGGATTGCTGCATATGTGAAATCTCCAAAGAAAAAAACAGCATTTTTCACAGCGGGGTATTGTTTTGAAACGCCAGACCTCCCTTCGTCAGTAATACAGTTGGGTGCGCTAATAATATGCAGCTTTACCCGGGGACCAAGTTGACTTCATTTTGATTGGCTACACCTTTTTTGGCTATAACCTTATTTAGAGAAAGTAGGTCAAGCTGCCCTAGCGGTCGTAGTTTCCTAAAGGCTATTTGTTAGCATCATGGGCATTTGAGCTACATTTATCAGACAAGACAGCAGGTAGAAAATAAATAAACTTACAGGTAATGACAAGGTTGTGGTCGCCTCCTTCAGTGTTGCTGCAGAAGTTTGCTTTTAAATCTATTTGTTTGAAAACCCAGACCTGACTGCTTAGCAGTCACTCCTGCACTTGTAGTTGAATCAGACAGGGAGTGGGGGTGAAGCGGAGGGTGCATAGACTGTTAGGAGAGAGGAGGGGGGGGCTGTTTACTTGATAGTGTGCACTTATTGGAGCAAAAGAATTATGTAGAGTGGTAGAACTACGTAGAATGATAAGCTGCTGTCTGATTCAACTGTTTCTGAACAAAGAAACAAAGCTGACAGACCATAAACAGGAACTTGATTCTCATTCTGGACATTCACATGGCCTCATCAGTGCACAACAGATCATATTATACCCCTAAAACCCCAGAAAAGTTAAATTTGTTGTCATGGCACCTTTAAGAATTTGCACCATGTCTGCATATTGTCCAAAATAAACGTTTGTTGTTGGGGGAAAATGCCATTTACAGATATTTCATATAGGCCTGTATATGACTGGTGAAACTTCGCCAATCACTCAGACTCAAAGTTAATGCTTTGTAAATGATCGTAAACATAATACAGTAATTTGGAAGGAAAATCTATTTTCAATCTCCATTCTTCGCCAAAAAGGAAATAAAATGCATCCAGGAAATAAATACTGCCAAATAAGGTGTCATGTCTGTCCAAATCACAGAGATACTTATTTGCATTGGATTAGTATTATCAGCGGACCTCGGAGTTTAGCAAATTGTAGTAGGTAATTTGCGGGGGGGAATTATTACATCACAAATCACAGACATGACTGATTCACACGGGATTAAAATCACAGACAATCTCTGTAATTATTATAAACTACATGTGGTCCCTATATGATACCAATCCCGTCAGAACAGGGCTTAAGATTTGAGTTTTTGCAGTGTGCTCCTCATATGCTGCAGCAACTATGTACACTGACGCTGACGCATGCTTCCACAGCAAGTATTAACCAGCCCTAAGATGTTCTTAACAGAAGTAATTAAGATCAACGACCACTGATTCAGCTCAGACGTCTGTCACATCACTGGCATTCCAACCACGAATAGGCTCCTGCTGGTGTGCAAATGGCCAAATTGTATTTAACAGGTGCATTAAATCAACAATTAATGCAGGTAGTCCATAAAACACCCTGTGAGCATGCTGGATGTGTGGTTAAATTGTAGTAAATGCCACGATTATGCATGCTTTTGTTGGTCATATAGTGTAACTGGTTTGTCTAGTGTTTAGTGCACTTGTGTCCCTGCGTTGAGCCTCAAAGAGCCTTCCTGAAACAAACAGCTTCAACATTCACCATGTGTCATACTGCATGTTTTGCAGCATTGCACGTTTCCCAAAACAAATAAATAGATGAATTACTTTTTGTCACTATCTAACTAATACAAGCCTTAAAACAGATCAAAATATATTTATATTGTGCTGTTACATAACTCCAAACTGTCCGTATTTACTTCTTTCTTTACCCATCATGGCTGGACCTATGTGCGATCACTCACTAAGAAGGGTTGAAAGACTGGGTCAGAGTGTTCTTACAGATCCTTCTTAAGAAGAAACCGAAAGAACGTTCTTAAGAAAAACTTTGCTCTAAGATCGTCTTAACTACCATCTGGGAAACCCAGCCAATAGTGGTTACTTATGGTTTGGCACAAAATGGTTTTAAGTGGTTTGGGTTGAATATTACTCAAACAATGGTGTTGAATATTACTATCTTACCATTTCTGAGCCTTGGCTGTTACATTTGTTTGTTTTTCACATGTGGACAAACGTACCTTGCACACGTTTGCACATTTCTGACACAGAAAACCTTTTATCATCTCCATTTAACTGCACTGTAAGGTTTTTATTATTCCTTGTTCAAAAGCACATTTTTACACATTTTCATTTATTTTTTTACATTTGATGTTTTAAAAGGAAAAATCATTTGAAAATAGCAAATATGAAACTATAGCTACCTGCAGTACAAAAAGACTGGTATGGTAAAATTTCCTCTAAATCCAGTCCACTGGCAAGTTATTTCACACTCTAGTATTTGAAATTGGAAGTAAGAGCAGAGTTCTTCACAGTTGACTAAGAAGAGTGGTGACTTCAGAGATGCATGCGCCCAGTAAATATGTATAGACACCATGATATGCGTATGTAATCATTCATGATCAGGCAGTGAAAAGTTGATAATAGTCTGGGGGATGTTTAACAAGAGAAGTTTAACAAGCAGCAATGGCATTCCATCTAGTGTGATATAGTGTCTCTTCCAATTTTAGAGGACTGACCCTAATTAGAAGTTCAAGCATGAGCAATGAAATGAGGGATGGATGAGAAAGACATAGAAACACATTAAAAGATAGAGAAATGTCTAAGTGACATTTGTTTAGGCTAATAAGCAATTAGTCAAGCAGAGAAGTAGCCTACAGATAACACCAATAGCTGTAAGTGGACCAAAGAGAGCAAAATAAATTACAAATGATTGCTCAAAAGACAAATTGTTATCTTAGTTGTGATACTGATGGCATGTTCATAATTATGTCCAGAAATTTAGCTGCAGAATGCAATTTTAGGAGAGAGACGAAAGGATTTTCCAGGATAACTTCAGAAAATGAGGGGACAGAGTGAAGAAAACAGAAAGAATGGCTTTGGCAGATAGAATTCCATCGGGAGCAAGTTGGAAAAAAAAAAATCTGCTCTGTTTCCATGGCTGCCATAGCAACACTGTTGCCAGCGTGCAGCAAGAAATGAGGTGGTAACATGGTGAAAGTAGCTCCCACCCAGCTGTTTGAAGTTACTGTTGTGTATTTTTGTCTGATGCCTGCCTCCAGAAGTTGATGATATGACTTTGTGTCTTTAAAAAAATGTGATTTGGTTGTAATTTAGTGTATTTGTGTGCTCTTGCACTGAGGGTCGCTGCTGCTGTTGTCGTCCTTATTCTATGTTGGAACACAGGTGTGAGCCTGGAGCTAGAAGCTCTTCTGGGGCCCTAGACAACTTGAAAGGTTAAAACACCCTGAGAGACAGCTTTAGACAGCAACAATATACAGTTGATTTGCAAACAGACCTGCAGGTGCAGACATTTTTTGCTCGTCTCATGAGACAGTATAGGAATAGGATAACGAGATAATGGGAATTGGAATTTTGCCGTTGGGGTAAGTTGGGTCACTGAGGATAGAAGGACTGATCTCTGCATGTTATTGTCTCTCTGCTTGTTTTGCATGACTCACATTTTTATTTGCATTGCTTTACCTTTAGACTCAAAGGGCAGGTTTCTTTATTTATCCTGCCATCTGAACACAGTTGTAGAAACCCAGAGAGTTCATGGATGAACACAGCACAGCAGTCTGTGTGAGAGCAAAAAAAGATACAAAATAAATACAGCGAGGCCGATTTTTACCGCAAAAAGAAGCAAAATAACAACATAGATGTAATTATTGAAGCAAAGTGACTGCAGCAAGATGCAAAATTACTAAAAAAATGACAAAATGACCCCAAGGATCAAACAAAATCTGCATGCAATCACTGCAAAGAAACAACCACAAGTAGAGCCAAACCATACGTGTTGTTTTGTAGTTGTTTCGATAGGTGGAGGTGTCAGCTTGGGCCCTGTTATTTTATGAATTGTAAGTGAAAGAACATGGCTTAGCATTTCTTTAAGACACCTGCGTGTTGTTTGGAATTTAATACCACATTTGCAAAGTGTGTGTCCGGGAAAAAAATAAAAAAAAAAATAGTCCAGAAAGCCTTCAATAAAATGACAGATACTAAAGAGTGTAATTGCACAAATTTGTTTGACAACTATATAGTATGTCAGCAAGTGCTCTGTGGAAGTAACATCTGCCATGTCTGGTTTTAACAGAATTCAGCCATTTAAAAACTGCCCACATGCTGTCTTTGTATGGGTCAGCGATAATCGTCAGCGAGCTTGCTCATGTCTTTTGTACTAAAGTGCAAAAGTTAAATGTCTTTTGACATTTCGACAGTTTCTAAATAACTTCTTCAGTTAAATCTCACCCTAGCTCTACAGTAATATTTAGTCTGAAAGACAGCAGATTATTATCTCATCTGTAATTTGTTCATGAGGAGATGTGGTTTTATGTCATTTCACAAGGCAAGGCAAGATTATTTGTAAAGCAAATTTCATGTACACAACAATTGAAAGTGTTTTACATAAAAAATGAAAGTATTCCAGATGGAAAACACCTGATATGACAAGTTAAAATGGTGTATTGTTTTCTTCTTTTTTCTGCATAATTTGCAGGATTGACCATATGAGCTATTTAATGAATAAAAGGTTTTGATAAACTTATTGATCTGTCAATGAGAAAAAAAAGAAAAGAAACCATTAGGGCTGCAATCAAAGAGGAGTGTCATGTGGTCATTTGTGCCAATTTGGTAAACAGTGATTCATACTGAACAAATCCTGAAGAAAAATCAGGGCTAATCTTCTATCTGAGAGGGAAGGGGTGATTGCTGGTTTGTAGCAGTTTGGTAAAAAAAAAAAAGCAACAGAAAAGACTGCATGGCTTGAAGTCATATTGAGCACTGGGGGAGGAAAAGGACAATTTTCCAGCTCGGTACTTGGTTTTGATGTAGAAGCATTTACTTGTAATCTTGCCAACAATATTTATTGTCCAGCTGGCTGTGGATATTGTTTGCAAGGAAATAAATTATGTCTTTCAGTGAGGATGGCCCTGATGTTTGTTGCTGTAAAGATGCAATTAGCTAACTTCCACTCTCAAAAACAGACTTAATTTCATGCTTTACATGAACTAGATGATGGTAAATAATCAGCTATGTTTATAATTCATCTTCCCTTTATAGTTTGATTTATTTACTGCCCAAATTTAAGTGTCTGCTTGGCTGGTATTTAATACCAAGATTCATATTTTTCCAGAACCAGAACCAGTTTCTTATCTAAACTTAACTATGTGTATTTTTGTTCGTACATGACAGAATTTTATGTATAAATAAATAGCTAAATAATGATAAATTCAAAATTTAAATATAAGAAACTAAAAAAAAAGTTATAACGAACAAAATTTTACTAAATTGTTATTTATTGAAATAAATTGGTTTTGAATTTCAGAAAAGTAAAATGGCAACTTTGTTTGGCCAAAAGTTAGTCATCTCTTGGATTTAACCAAGAAAATAGTTGAGGCTGTATTTTCCTGGTGGCTGTGTTGCTCAGCTTTTCTGGACAATAACTTGATAAAATGAACTTCAGCTGCATGAAAATTACTGCTGAGTGCTCTGAGCCTGTCCCTATTAAAATGATGGACAGGATCCCCTTGAATAAATTATTTAGTATTGGTTTTAACCAGGGATGTTCAATATAGGCTTTTTTTTTTTTTTTTTACTGATATCCGATACACCGATATTGTCCAACTCTTAAATTCCGATATCCGATATCAACCGATACCAATGCAGAGAACTGTGAGGTTTTGTCACATTTTTGAGAAGTTCAACTATACTCTGCTCTGAGAGCAAAGATCCCAAAACTCTTCACAACTCAGCCAGACAAGTTCATTTTGGACATCTGCCATATATCAGATACTATCAGGTATTAGCCAACATGTGGCTAATTCAAATGTTTCTGACAACTTCGTAACGTAACCAACGACTTAAAACAGACATATTATAAGCAGCTTCAAAGCAAGTCAGTCTGTAGCAGCAGCAGCACCGTAGTCACATAACTCTGAAAGGAATGCTGGGATATGAAGTTCTTCCAGGATAATAGGGACTTTTATACATGCTGGACCGCTGCTAGTGTCTCGTGAGATTTCGTTGCTCCATAACAAAATCATTTTCAAGCGATTTCATTTTTCATAATATCAGCCCAAAAAAACAGTACTGATATTTTCAGATATCACATTTTTATGCCAATATCGGCTGATAATATTGGTAGGTCGACAATATCGAACATAGTTTTGATATATATTTTCAGTAAACAGTATATTCAAGTAATACAGCAATCAGAGGGGAAGACATGAATTAATATGTAGGGGAAGGAAAATTGTCCAGCTGGGTTAGCTAATGATGTACATCTAAACATTCATGAAAATTATAGTTAAAGTTTTTTTACAGGCAAAATGAGTAAATCTGGGTGTCAGATTTGGTAGGGAAATGAAAAATGCAATTATTTTCAAAGTTTTGGTTTAAAAACGTTTAAATTATAAAATAAATTGAGTTTATTATAGAGAAAGAGCAGATAGAGTAAATAAAACATGAGGACAAGAGTATTCCCTCCTAGAATAATCCATATTATTCTAGTAAACATAAAGAGTGAGTCCTACAAACTGAATCATAATTACAGACAGAATAAAAATGTTGTATGTGGCAAAAATAACTTAATTGTGGTGTCAGTCATTTTTTAACTCTCCATACTCTGGCAACAATAATTCCTTTAACCGTGTCCTGCTACAGAAATACAGCTAGTTTCTCACCTTTTCAGTTACCTGCTGTAAACAGCACATTTCAACTACAAAAGTCCACAAACATAAAACATTTCTGCACTAAATATTTAGCTGGGTTACTTGACAGTTTTGTTGTCTGCATGTGTGACTCAGGCAGAAATGCAATTCCTAGACTGGTGTAACAGATTGAATCACAGAAAACTGAGTGAAAGTTCTACAGAGTCCTATAAATGTAGGGTGGTGTGAAAAATGTACATAAAAACGGAGTGCAGTAATTTTCCACATCAGTTGAAATGGCTGCTATATTACATTTAAGCACAAACAAGACGTCATTTGACGTCTCTGTTCGGACGTCAGCTGATGTCAGAAAGTTACTGAATAAAAAGTCCCTGCAACACAAATGTGAACAACTGACTGTTCCAGCTTGGAAAAAACATTTTACTCACATTGAATCTTGCACGTATAAAAAGTTTTTTTTTTTTTTTTTTTTTTTTTTTAATACAGATTTGAAATGATATCCATGATCATTACTTCCTGTTTTGTATCTACATCTTACACAATGCCTCAGGCTTCTTTGGAGCAGGGTTTCCTTAAAACTGTAACAATATACAGTGATGTTGAAAGGTTGTCCTTGTCACGAGTCCTTGGGACAGGTGGCACTATTTTTATCTATATATATTTACTGTAGTGTTTAACCCCATTGATGATGGTATGGTGGGGGGGGGCATATTTTGCCAAATATAGCTTGCTCGAACCGTTTTTCCAGGATCCCCTACCCTACTTTTAATTAGGCAAAAAATGTCCACGAACACCAAATTGGCAGTAAAGGGCAATTTAAAATGGTGAGGACATCAAAACAAAACTTAACACACGCAGTGTGTTAATTTTCAGTAGCAATATGTGGGCTTCATCACAAAGACAATTATTTCATAAATATACTGTATCTATCTATTTTAGCAGGGTCCCTATAAAATAGGCCTAAAAATGTCCTTGGCTGATAAAAATGTTTCTTTCGGAAGTTACTGTGATTTCGAACAGAAGTTGTTCACGGTGTGTTGTTTTTCATGGGAAAATGAGGTGCGTCCTTTGGACACACGGATGGTGAGTTTACTGCGTTCTTTCAGATTTTAGTGCATCAGGGACATAGGATGCGTACCTACAGATGTGAGCATGAAAAAGTTCCACCTTTTAGTGCACTATTACTGCACTATCACTGGCTGAACGATTTTTCCCCTCAAATATGTCATCACGCATGGTGTCCAAACTTGGTGTGTGGAAACGTCCTTGTTCCAGGCATTCATTTATGCTCTGAAATTGTTTCCCCTGGGCACACAGGCGTTTCTCTGTGCGACTGAATTAGCAGACAAGTGGCTGGTAAGTGGCTGGCAGTCTGCAGAAAGGGGAACTTTTTCATGCCCGCATCTGTATCAACATCACTGAACATAAATATATGGGACTCATGTATTTCTGAATAACATTGGAACAACATTGAAATCGACAAATACATATGATTGTTAATTCATTCTAATTTCATTAAGTTTCATTTTGTGTTTCGGTGTCCACTTTATCATGATTTAAGAATTGTTTTATTTGAAAAAAATAAAGAAAAGAACCCTGATCTGGTTTGGATGTCTGAATGTTTGATGTTAGGTTGGTTGTTTATGGAGGAGGTATTTACTTTAGGCAAGTTCCTGGAGAAGCGTAAGAGAATTCTCTATTCTTAAAACACCGCCAGTACAGTATTGGTTATGTGTATTGTCTAGGGGTGCAGATAGGATTTTTGAACTGGGGAGGACCAAGCTGTCAGCAAATGATTTCACCTCAATTAGTTATCTTTGTGAAATTTGGGCTTTAACTCGGGTTAGAATCTCACATAGCTACAACCACTCCCATGCTCTCACATGCAGTCCGATCACTCCACGATATGATACAAAAATAGAGATATTATGACCATGTATGTGATCACAGCCCTACGTTGTAGATGCCTCCCTGTAATTCACTCGCTCTGTCAACTTTGCTTGGAACCAGTTCACACCAACCAATAGAAACACGTCTCTCATCCACCAGTGTAGGCCCCGCCCATCAAGTGCACTTGGAATTCACAAGCAAAACTTTAGAATTTGCAACCAAGAAGAACAAATTTGTAATCAAATTTAAAAAAAAAAAAACTTGAAATCAAAGAGGGCTGATTCGTAAGAAAAATACTTGTTTTTATTTTTAAACATTATTATTGATTAAAATTGAAGAAATATGCTGTCTATTTTTATTTTTCAATTGCAACCGGTTCTATTTTGATCTCAAAAAATTTTTGATTGCCTCTGACTTTATTTTGCCCTCAAATCTCTTTTTTGGTTTAAAATGTACTCTATTTATTTGATTAAATGATAAAGAAACAAAATTCTCTCCATAGATAACTGCAACAGGCACACATGCAGGTAGAAATTTCTCTTTAGCACCCTGAGGTACAGTATGAACCTTGTAGTGTGTTCAAATGAAGATGGTGAGTGTCGGAAGTGGGAGCTCAGATCAACGTAATCCTATGGTGGAGAGTCCTTCCAGCACTATGCAGCCTTATAAAACAAAACAAGGAACTACTGTTTAAGTAAACAGCAGACAGCATGAGTTATATGTCTGGTTGGTGAGATGAATCCGACTTTCTGAGCTGAAGATCCGATTTCACGGAGGATTATGACTGCAATTCTGACTTGGAGTTAGGAAATTCCGACACTAGTGTATAACTTAAACGCACCATTAGTCAAAACACAAACACCGGGCTCTCAGTGCGCACTGCTATGACTTTAACTGTCTGGCAATGTCTGGGAAAGTGTTTGTTTGCGAGTCGGGTGATGTTAGTTGTTTTAAGAGCCATTTATTATCCTCACTTACGTATGTAAATGGCGACGTCCCTTTCATGCGTCACCCTGCGCGGCTGCCTTCATACTTCCTTGCATCTTCTGCGTTCGCATGGTTCATAAATCAGTTTGTCCGCTGTCTGTCCCCGTGTCCCGGCGATGTGATGTCGTAGAGTGTATTTTTGGACACACAACCTCTCCTGTAAAGCTCCAGTCATGTCTACAGATGCTCCTCTGTTAGGCGTCTAACTTCTCAGGTGCTTTTATTGGGCTGTTGACCCCGGCTGTTTTGTATTGTTATTCTTCCGCTTCCTATTCTTCTTCTCTGGTTACACAGCTCAACACTGACCCCGCGGTTTCTGGTGGCATTGCTCCATCTTCTCCATCGAGCATACATGCACCTTTACCCAGGGAAAGTGGGGTGGACAGATCAGCGTCATTAAAAAACTGAGGGGGACACGTCTCCTCCGTCCCCAGTGCTATCTGCGCCCTTGGTATTGTCTTTTTCTTTTTGACCATCTTGTACCTTGATATGTGACGTACGGTATGCAAGTGTCTTGTAAGCCCATGAGGGCTGGGCACCATGGTGTGCATGACACCTAAATAAAAATCATACTCACTTACTTACTCTAAATGTGACAAAATATTGGATGTAACATTATCCATTAAACTGCCTGTAGAGTCGATGCCCTCGTCGCTCCTCTGCGGCCGCCATCCTCACTGATCAGAGAACTGAGTCGCTGAAAAAGACATATTGCACAGTCCCACATCCTGTGCTGTGATTGGTCTCGTCAATTTTTTCCCTGTGTGGAATTCAGTTTCCAGTGGAGGGAAACCAGACCGACTTGCCATGTATCTCATACAGTACATGGGATTGGTCAGGCTGGCTTGCCAGGCTAATGAAGAATACGTTGGAACTGACATTAATGGCTGGCAGTGGAGAGATAATGGTGCTTGTGTGCCGAATGTGAAGATTAGGGCTGTCAACAAATATTCTAAATTTGAATATATATTTGAATATTCATAAAAAAACAGAGATTCGGATGTAAAAAATTAATAATCAGTGGGAAGAATAGCCTACTACATTAGGCCTACATCTGCTGCAGTACCTTGGTTTGATTACAGGCCTACTGTCTCAAGTTGTTCCACGTTTACTACAGCTTGCTCGGAGCATTCAATGTTGATAAATTTATTTTCATTTGTCGAGGGGGTGGGGGTGGGGAGGTGCTGCGAGTTCATTTTGTGATGTCCTGGGCGTTGTTAAAGATGTTAATATTGAAATAAAAAAATAAAAAAAATACCTATACAAGTAGTTATGTCTTGTATTACTTTGTCCTCCTGTTGGCATAATGCTCAAATGGATATTCAAATTTATTTGAATTATGTGTTTATTTTAGCGCAAATATTCGAACGTCATTTTGGAACAATTTTGACACCCCTAGTGAAGATGCATGTGTTAAAAAGACAAAAAAAATAATGAAGAACAATCATGATCAGAAAAATAAATCATAAGTTGGATTCAATGATAGTTAAAACTTCAGAACTGTTTTTTCCTCTCAAGAATCCGAACAGAGGAAGATATTTATAATCTGTGGGCCACCCACTGGTTTGGCTAATGTTTCTCTGATAATTCTTTTCCTTCCACAATGAAGACTTTCTTCATGGATTTCACAGAAACTGTTGGAGTCCTGCAGCGTGAGGAGGTTTCTTGTTAGAATAATTCAAGTTTCATAAGACAACATAAAAAAACAAATCATATTCACATATATACTTTGATGACTGTGTTCACTGCTGGAATTTTGGCAGTCGCTCTCACACAGACACAAGCATGTATTTATCACTGTGGTAAAGAACGGAGCAGGATTGTCACCAGATCTCTTTATTTTTGTTGACAGGGTTTTGATGTATTTTTCCTCAGCAGGTCACAAAAAAACATCTGCGCTGACTGACAGACAACCTTATGAAATTCAGCAGTGACACGATGAGGAATTCTTTGCTCTTGTTTGGAGAAAAATAGACCTCTGTGCTTATCGCTATTTATATTAAAATAGTACGCTTAACTGGCAGTAAGTTACTGTATTATATAAAATGACTAAAAGAGCCCTGTGTAAAACACAGTGTAATTTTACTGCCTGGCATAATAATTCTGCGTATTTCAGCGTGGAATTGAGTCACCCACAAAACATGAGCCGTGGACATAAAGAAAATGTCACCTGATGCAACCTGGACCAAGGTCTAAAAATAACCGACCCGCTGATGAATAGCAAGCACACCTCATTTCCTCCATTTGATTTTCTACAGCCATGCAGACTGAAATTTATCAGGTTATTCAAACTGATTTCCTCTGTGGCAAATAGTTTCTGGTTGATTGTCTTTAATGATGAGGGCAACAAATAATTAAAATTTATCTCGCAAACAAACGAGGCAGCAGTTTATAGTGAAAAGGTTTTTTTTTTTTATCAGTGTTCAGATACTGCAGTGGAAAGCTGTTTTCATCGACCCTACCATAACACAGAGGCAGTTGTCCTTATCACAAATGTCAGCAGTTCGTACGTCACTCCATCATGAAATGAAATCTGTGTGGAAAAGCAGAGATTAATTCCTTTTAATGAAAAATGTTCTCATGGAGTGTATTTGTTTGGGATCAAAAAAATATTTTCAAAGAGTCATTTTATTGTTTTTCCTTATTATTATTATTATTATTATTATTATTATTATTATTATTATTATTATTATTATTATTATTATTATTAATTATTATGTTTTTTATTTAACTGGACATATCCACTACACAGTCCTTACACATTGACAATTACAGTGTTACCAGTTTTGTCCAGCTGATACATACCCAGCAGTAACTTAGACCCCGACCCTTTCTACATCATTTCATCTGTTTTTCTTTTCTTTCTTTTCTTTTTTTTTTAAAACTTGCTGCATATCATCTTTGACATACAAGGGGTGGACAATGAAACTGAAACACCTGTCATTTTAGTGTGGGAGGTTTCATGGCTAAATTAGACCAGCCTGGTGGCAAATATTCATTAATTGCACATTGCACCAGTAAGAGCAGAGTGTGAAGGTTCAATTAGCAGGTAAAAAGCACAGTTTTGCTCAAAACATTGCAATGCATACAACATTGTCTCAGAGTTCAAAAGAGGACAAATTGTTGGTGCATGTCTTGCTGGCGCATCTGTGAGCAAGACAAGTCTTTGTGATGTATCAAGAGCCACAGTATCCAGGGTAATGTCAGCATACCACCAAGAAGGACGAACCACATCCAACAGGATTAACTGTGGACGCAAGAGGAAGCTGTCTGAACGTGATGTTCGGGTGCTAACCCGGATTGTATCCAAAAAACGTAAAACCACAGCTGCCCAAATCACGGCATTCGCTTGGCCCAGGACTTGTGCTAGATGGGCCAAGGACTACTGAGCCATTCTGGAGGACCATGTGCATCCAAAGGTTCAAACATTGTATCCTGAAGGCGGTGCAGTGTATCAGGATGACAATGCACAAATACACACAGCAAGACTGATGAAAGATTGGTTTGATGAACATGAAAGTGAAGTTGAACATCTCCCATGGCCTGCACAGTCACCAGATCTAAATATTATTGAGCCACTTTGGGGAGTTTTGGAGGAGCGAGTCAAGAAACGTTTTCCTCCACCAGCATCACGTAGTGACCTGGCCACTATCCTGCAAGAAGTATGGCTTAAAATCCCTCTGACCACTGTTCAGGACTTGTATATGTCATTTCCAAGACGAATTGTAGCTGTATTGTATCATAATCAGCAAGACATTTTTATGGCACATTGGGTTTTACATGAAAGTCTAATTCAGCCTCTCCTGGCGGTCTTTTTATTTTCTTTTATAAGAATAAAAAGGGTTTTTATTGCCATCGCACGTATCCAATCAGCGCATCTAACGGCTGTCTCTGTCCTCTTCTCATTGGCTGCGGTGACGCGGAAGAAGTGGCGGAACGTTTGTCCGGAAAGTCATAAATAAACCGATATATTTACTTTTTCTCAGCACTGATCATTTAGTTATTGCCATTGATAATTGGACTGTACAACATGCTTGGAATGTGAAGTAAGAATAGTATTTTACGATTCGATTTGTAACTGCAAAGCAAGAAATGCTTATCCACACCCACGTTCCAATCCTCTTTGGACCCGTCCGCCTTAGAATGGGGTGCATTCCATTCCAACGTGAGCCCCACCGCCGTCGTCTGGTGGCATTTGAGGTTTTATAGGCTCTTATTGTGTCTATTTTCATGTCTATTTCAGGAATTTGCAGGAGATTTTGTATGCGTGTAGATCAAATTTTCAACTCCTTCTATAAAACGTTATCAGCATAAGGTTATACTGGTCTTTATAGACTGAATCCCTCATTAAATCCTGCTTTATTTGGGCCTAACTGGACATAATGCATTGCATTAAAACCCCAGTGGTGCATTATTTATTTATTTATTCACAAACAAAAACTGAAAGTGTGTTCTGTCCAATTTAAAAACTTTATGCTATTGTCTTGTGTTGCTTTCATGGATGGATGGATGGAAAATGAAATCAGATGCATTCTTTCTCCAACACACCTAGATGAATTCATGCAAATGCCTTTTAACTGTGGTAACAAGCCATCTATTTGATTCAGGTGTGTTCACACCCACATTATACAGTAAAACATTAACTCAAATAAACCATCATATTCACATTTTATCAACATGTACCATTTACTCTAGAAGTACTGTGATCACTAGCTCAGCTTTATAAAGCATTTGATCTAAGATAGAAAAGTATTATTTGAAATCCTATCTACCACAGGGTCCCAAGACCCAAGCCACCGGTAGCAACCCCAGGGCCCGGACTCCAGTCACCACTCCAGAGAAATACAGTACAGGCCAAAAGTTTGGACACACCTTCTCATTCACTTATCCATCCAGAAGGGATACGTGACATAAGATCACATGAAGCAGACTGAGAACCAACTGTTGTCTTTTCATTGCATTGTCCACATTTTTCAAGGGTGGCAATTTTTATTTGTTAAAACTAAACAGGCTTAGATGCAGAATCATGCAGCTTGCAGCAGCACGTTTAACATGCCAGTAAAAGCTTTTTCTGAAGCTGTTTTTTTTAAGTACTTTTCACTCTTGTCTCCATTTCCACAGACTCCCACGCTTTCATTCTCACATTGTCCAAACAGCATTTTGTGATCAAATTTGCCAAGCCATTTCCATGAATATCACTAAAGCTGTTGTACTTTTTTATAAATATTTATAAGGAATCTATAAAGACTTAGAATTACGTTGATATGATTTTATTTCCTTTAATTCTTATTTATTGCCATAATTTAAAACTTATAAAGAAACATTTTTCCCATTACTCCCATTCACTGGAGCATTAAGACTGCTTTATATCCGTTTTTCTTGCACCATGCTCCCCCTGAATTATATTGGTTAATACGGCTCAGGTATAATTGTTATGACTCATTAGATGGCTCTCATCCTATTTTCCCGCAGGAAATGTTACAGCTGTTGCACAGTACCATTCAGACAGCCCTTTGTCATGGAAAATGTGTATTTTTGCCTAACTTAATGGGAAGTTTGCACAAGCAATACAGCTCCTGAGAGGAGGCTTCCTGTTTACGCACATACTATTTTCTACTGATAATTTGTATTCTGACAGTGTGGCTTTCAGAATGGCAGCTTCAGTATGCCTGACTATTACAGGTCAGTTTACTTGGAAACTCTTTGGTTGACTGCTTAGCTTGAACTGAAATAACTGCAGTGCTGCATGGGATGCTGTTAGATTTGCTGCAGACATTTACAGTCCTCGAGGGATCAATTGTAATGACTTTTGCCTTTTTTTTATTTGACTTTTCCTTTCACATCAATATTAGACTGATATTTATACTTCATGTTGGAATTTGTCAGTTACTATAAGATGGATGTTTGTGACATTTGGTTCTGACTCTTATATCACCTAAAGCATTAAACGTAATAACTTACAACGCTAACCTTTTAGAGCCATCATGTACTCCAGATTTAATTTTGTTTGCTGCTTTACTTTATGACTGAATTCCAGCTAAATCAATAAAGCCCCCATTAACCAGTTGCTTTATGTATTTATCTCTAATTAGGAGATATTGGCATTTTATGTGCTAAATAATGTGAACAAGTACACCATTATAAGTACTATAAATCAGCATTGTTTAGATTATTTTGTTGTAAGTAGTAAGCATAAGTGCTCAATTGCTGCAGGAGACTTCAGTCGTGCATTTTTCAGATTTCTTCTAGCTCAGCTTAAACTGAAAGAGAAGTCTGAAAAGGGGACTTTAAGTGATGGCATTTAAACAAACAGATATATAAGTTGTTGCTGAGTCAGACATGATGCCTCCTGGCCTTTGAAAATTCAGTTAGAGGTATAATTTGACCTTTTTTTGATAGCATAATATTAGTTTAAAATAGGTTTTGCATCCATCAGATTACAGGTTCACTGCACAGGTCTCAGAGTCTGTAAGCTGGAAATAGTGTGGATATGATGTTTACTGCTTGACTCTGAGTGTGAATAGCTGTGATTTTGCCATCTCAATAGAAAGTTATCTTCCTGGATAATGGACTGCCTAATTAAACGGACTAAACCCTGGTCTATCTCTGTTGGACTTCCAAATAAGATTTGCTATAAATGAAGGATAAAAGTTGGAAGTTCAAGGTCTGTTAATGTTATAGAAATGTTCCACTCTTTGGATTTGGTGTGACAGAGAAAGCCAATAGCCCATTTTACAGGAACACTTCTATTCAATCAGCCTCTGACCTCTGATATTTCTGACTGACAACTGTGTTCTCTCTGCACTCTGTATCAGGTTTTTTAGGCACATTTAAGTATGTTTTTATTTATAGACATGCTTGGATATATGATATTCACTTATTGTTTTCACAGCTGACAATAGGTGTGCAACATGCAAGCAATTTGATCTGCTATACTTCAGAAAAATGCATATCTTCTGTCTTCTATACAGCAAAGCATATGAGAGCATTTTAGATGGATGGCATGTGGGAAGATGATCAGCTCAATATTTCTCAAGCAGCAGCTGCTCCAACTATGGACTCCCACATGAGGCTACTGTTGGCAGAACTGGCAGCTGGAGATTACATCTGATGAAGCCAGCTATTTTTCCCTGCAAAGATTCACTGAGATATGACAGCTGTAACAGAAGCACACTACCTTTCTACACGGCCATGTAATGCTTAATTTCATTAGAAAGCATTACCAACGTTCCTAGTGTTTATCCCCCGCTGTTAAGAATAAAAATTAATAGTCATGATTTAAGTTATAATTATGAAGAGAATTACTGTGTCATTTTTCTTCAGGGTCTTTAACACTGTTTGGAATAAACGACCTGTCCTGGTTTCTCACGCTCTAAAGAGCTAAGCTTGATATAATCAGACTTGGCTGATGTTATTAATGACTTAGGGTGAAAGGAGACTTCTCTCTTCCACCCCTCCAGCCCTGACAGCACCATACTCTCACGAGGCCTTTCAAAGCAAAAACATGGAGTTCATGCCACTTTGTGGGTCTATGTGATTGTGTGTACTTGTGTGTCAGAGTCAAGTAGAAGAAAAGGTTGTTTTTGTCATTTTCTTAGAAGAAAAGAAGCAGAATATCAAATTCATTTCACAGAAAAAATGTTTGCAGTGAAGGTGAGACCAATTTCAACATCTTCAAGCCCAAACACTGCAATATTCCTGACTGGAATTTGTTATGGTGAGTGCTTTTACTAATTAGTTTGGAGATGCCCCTTCTTCTCTTGGAGCTAAATAACCCCAGGTTAATAATTAACTAGTGCAAAGATTATCATTTATTCTCACACAACCATAATACCAGGGGTGCATTTTTACTACTTCTGAGGTTTGTGGGATGTTTTTCTTAGCTACATAATTTCAGACATCTACAGTTACTTTTAAAAAGAGAGTGTAGCAACCTACTGATAGTAAAATATTTAACAGACAAATGTAAAGAGAGGGTTGGGGATCTCCTACTTTCAAAGATCCTTTATACAGGGAAGCACTGAGTAGGTTCTTTATACAAAATCACTTTTTGCCATCAAAGTGAACTTTGTACATTCAATTTTTGACAGTAGTCCAATATTTGAGCACCATTTCCATGTAGCTCTGTAGTACTTTAGCACAAAAGTGTGGATTTGCTGTAAAACAAATGGCAGGTGCTTTAAAGTTAACTGAATCATCATGCATTTGGCAGAGAGTGTTTTTATCATTCAAAACCCCATTAAATGTGATGCTCGCAACAAAAAGTAGGATTAAAGCCACATGATGCAGGAAATTTTTATGTTTACTGACCCCTGACTTTCTGAATGTAAACTGTCCTGATTAGAGTATAGAGAAAAAAATGTTGTCATCCTATGTTTATGTAATTTAACAAGCAATAATTAGATTACAAGAGCAAACACACATGGCACATTTGCATAATTTTCCAAGCTGAAATTCAGTTATGGTGAATTATGACTGAAGCAAATGAACGAGTGTCTTCTCCTGCAGTTATCCCCCCCCCCCCCCCTGTATCCTGCATCTCATTGAAAACAAACGCTGCAGCTCACTGTTTTCCTTTTAGTTTGCCATGGCTGGGCTGATAGTAGTTCTGGCAGCATTTACTATTAGAATCATTGATCCATTCTTGTATGTAATTGAGAGGTGAGGGGGCTGCAATTGCTGCATCCAGGAAAAGATGGGAAATAAAGGATAGTTATAAATAGGCATCCATTATTTTCAGGAGAGAGAGTCTTCAATTTAGAAAGGCCTTCAGGGCCACAAAGAGACAGGTGTCAAACACTTGTCAGCAGGGTGCAATAGTGGGGATAGACTGGCTTTAATTCCACTTGTAAAATGTAAATGAATTAACTGATACACTTTTCATGCATATTCAAACTACTTTTTTCTTTCTTGTAGTGTAAGAAACTGATTTTTGATTAGAACGGCCACATATTAACCTTAAACTAAGTTATTTGCATGAACTTTATCCCCACATTAGTTCTAAATGTCCTGACCTGACCTTTATAAAATGCATCTGTTTGCATTGAAATCATGTCTGGCAAGAGACTTTGGGTGATTGGCATGTTGGTGTTGTTCTGCCAGCATCAATGTTTGTCCAAAGCCATCATTGTTACCAGTCAATCATGTTGTCACAAAAGCTTTTTGATAAAGTCCTTGAAGTGTAGCTGGTTAAAAGTTTCAGACATAGGAGACTGCAAATGTTGAATTGTTGTTTAGGCTTAGAGAACTTCTAATTAGTTTCTTAGAGAAATGACCTTTGTTCCTAAAACTAGAGGATAATGGTAATGACTTTTGTACAGAAAGGTGGGAGGTAGGATGCAAAGTTGTTTGCAAAAAAGGCAGCCATGGTAGAATGGCTAAAGCAGCCAAGATGTATCAGATTTGCCAGTCTGATATGTAGAAAAGAATCGGCTGATCCATCAGCTTTTGGGACTTGGCTTTGTGGCCGGCTCATGTTTTACTAGGTGACTTGCGTTAAAGGTTGAGCAGCAGGTTCGAACAGCAGGATGCTAAAAGTTCAAATAGAAAGAAAAGACCGGTACCAAGATAAACTTCTTCCTGAGGCAAGGAGACGTTGTATGGAGAAGATTGCGTTAATCGGAGATAAGGATCCATATGAAATGCTGGCTACAGAGTGGACCCGTGACCCCGATCTTCTGCTTCCTCCTTGACATTTTCATATGCTTGGTCTGTGGCGTGAGTGCCTACACTTCATCTCAGTTTCGGAATTACAAGTTTACGAACGGCTGGGTCCAAGATGAAACCGATTGGCTCAGACAACATTGTCATTGGTAAGCATCTGAGTGGCTCGCTAAATGCTTTTCCAGGGTCCCATTCATTCATGTGTTTGAATGAGCCTCCTTTGTAGCCTGTTAGCATGCTAAACGCACGATGAACAGAGGCTATGTTACAAAATAACAGGTAGCTTTACAGGCAATTTCTATGAAAAATAGGAGAAAGTATGAAGATAATCATCCAGTTATGGCACATATTTGCACTTACGCGATAGGATGGGATGTTAGCAAAATGTATTTCTGTGCGTCTTGCAGCTGCTATCCATACCATCCGCCTCCTCCAGGTTACTTCTGACTAACGACTCCCTTAATTTTGTTTTCATGTTGGAAATGGAAAAAAAGAAAAGAAAAAAGAAAAAAAAAGACAGCCGGTTTTCAGTTTTTTTCCAGATCGATCATGTGCAGGAACATTGTAACCCACAACACAGCAAAATCTCGGGAGGTAATCGCCATTCCTCCATTCCGACATGGTCCCAAACTGTCAAAATAGCAACAACTAAAAATTTCTACTAATCGTCACATCATTCTGGCATTTTTTCATCCTATGGTCGGAATGACATCCCACCATTCCAATAATTCCTTTAAAAGCCACCTCCGGCAATCAGCTTTTTAGGGGCTTTCACAGCAGACGGACTCCACAACCTCGCAAAGCAACTTAATGATCTGTTATCAAAATCTCCTGAAACGGGAAATATAATATGCTTCACGTATTAATGTAACTCCAGCTGGTCTGAAACATGTTAGATTCATGTCTGAATCTCAGGGACCACTGACTGTCAGCAGAAAAAACGGCATCAGTCACCACCGCAGGCAGCTGGAGCAGAGTCTCCACAGAGCCGCGCGTCTTTGCGCACTGGCAACATAATGCATCATAATGCAACATTAATAACTGCAGTTGCAGATATCAATGACGGGGCTGCAGGTGACACCTGAAGTCACTGACTAATTCCAGCGAAAACGTGTGAGTAATGTCCAGTCTCCATGCTGTACAGCAGGGGAGGGCGCATCATTGTGCGCATTTACAGATTCGCATCACACTGAACATTTTTTTTGTTTTAATCTTTAGATGCTGCGGTTCGTCCAGATTCAGTGAAATGGTTCGGAATGAAGCTGCATCATCCAGATAAACAATGAGCTCCATCATAACTGTTTAAAAATCTGATTTCAGAAGCTAAAACTTTATTCAGGAAATTAATCAGAACACACAGTTAAAGAAATCACAAGCGCGCTCACTCTCGGCACAATTTAAAAAGCAATAGGAGAAGATTGCCCACAGTACTGTTAATTATATCTAAATCTTTTAGCTTTTTTTTTGTTATTATTTTTTTTTTTTAATATGCTTTTAAATATATAATTTAGATAAGTAATCTAACTATTTGCCATCATTGTATCTGTCTGGTATCCTCTCGTCTGTTTATATGCAAATGCACTGCAGTTTCATATTTGGAGGGGAATGGATTTCATTCCTTGGCATTTTACCAAGTTGTGTTGTGGCAGCAAATATTTATTCATTTGCAGAAGCAAAATTCCTAATGAGGCTTTCTTCATCATTTGCAGTTCAGCACCGGACAGCGCCGAGTCAGAGACTCTTATTAACACACGTTTCCTTACATGGAAAGCTTTGTCGGAATGGTGGAACGTTAGTGTGCCAGAATAGCAGGATTTCGGGATGGTGGTGTGTTGAAATGACAGTATGTCGGAATGCCAGCATGTAACCAGCAAGTTCTACCCATGTTGGGTATGTAGCCCAACTTCGATCAATGGCCTTCAAAAATGGAGAATCCTCACGTCGACCCCCGCGGGGCTTACGCTGTGACGTCACGTCCCAAGCCCTATAGGCCGCATCGTTCTTCAGCCTTTTCAGCTTCAACGACTCCTTCAGAGCTCAGAAGTGGGTAAAAACCAAACCAATATTAACCCTGGTTTTCCAACGTGTACTATCTAAAGCTCTTACCACTGAGGACTTTCTGTTCTTCGCTACGTCTGCCGTTTCTATTTCTTTATTTTTTTTCTTTGTATGTTCAAGTGACTGGCGTTTGCTTCAATCATGAGCTTCTCCCCACACAGCGCCATGCCCTTAGCTCTGTCATTGGCTGGTGATATAAACAGAAATCTCCACCCAGAAACAGCCTGACCACACCAAAACAAACAATAAGGCGAATTACAGACAGGGGGAGAGAGAGTGCATTCAAACTCACCACTGCACAAAAGTAGAGGCCCAAAGGCGCGAATTTCGCTTGCACAGGTCTAATGTTTATTTTCAGGGGGGAAACTCTGGTCTCTACCTTTAACTAATACCATGCATAAAAAAGATCAATTTTATTAGATGATAGGATGTTTGCTGCTATGTTTCAGCTAAAATGCGATCAGTTCTACAGTACACTGACAACAAACAGACAAATGGATACCAGAGACCTTGCCAAATTTGTTGCATAATTATATAAAAATCCCAATTTGTTTCAGCTCATTTAAAACTTGTACATTATTTCTAGGAGTTTATACATGCATTTACTCACAGGTAAAGTTTCTGCATCACTTAGACTCTTTCGGAAGATATTATGTTGAGTCACCCTTGGTGTACATCTATATAACAGGAGACACAGGGCAGTCTCTACTGTATATAAGGCATTATCTGCAGCAAAAACTCCTTAATTTCATCAATGCTTTTAGTAGAATCAATGAATGAACGAGTACTATAGTCCTGTGAGTTCAGAATTGACTTCCCCGTTTGTTATCGGGAGGTTTTCTCCACATTATAGAGGTTGTGCACGCCACATTTCAGCTGGAAAAGCAGTTTACTACACAGACACCAGCAAACTGAAAACATTGAACCTCTGAACTCACAGGACAATAGTACTTGTTTGTTTGTTCATTCTACTTAAAGCATTGATGAAATGAAGGACTTTTTGATGCAGATAATGCCTTATAGAGAGGCTGCCCCATGTCTCCCATTATACTGGATGTGCGCCGAACGGCGAGTCATCAAAATATCTTCCGAAGGAGTCAAAGTTAATTTAACCAGTGAGTAAATGTGTATAAACTCCAAGAAATGAGGTCCAGGTTGAAAAAAAAAGTTATCCTTCAAAGCTATTTAAGTTTAGGAAATGACCATACTTAAGGTAAAATTACAAAAGAACTTTTGACACAGTTATTCTTACTTTCAAGCTGCATTAAACAGGAAAATGACAAACAAAAAAGGTAGAACTTTTTGTTTGACTGATATGTTTCAGCATGTGGCCCCTTTATCAGGATAATCATAAAGAAATCTAAAATCCAACAGTTAAAGCAAGATATAAAGCAGGAAAAAAGCAAACCAGCCAATTAGATAAATAGTTCCATTAAAATCAACCACTCCACATCATTAAACACAGCCTTTCTGTTAGTGTCTCTGCCAGAAAGGCTTTCAAGCTGTTGTAAAGACAAACTATTTCTACAAGTGCAGTTTTTTATTTTTTTCTTGAGTAGCAAAGCTTTGGCAGCACAAGGTGAATGTGCAGGTGCAATCATGTTCCTGGAGCAAATTTCATTTCTGTATTGCCGGAACAACGGCAACATGTTGATATTGTGTTAGACCTGTGCACAAATACTTCAACACTCTGCAGTGCTGTCCATGGGTGTTATATCGAAGCCATTTTTAGTATCTTTTTTTTCACTCTTTAAATTTTTTTGAAGTGATGTGTTAGAAGGTCTTTGTGCCTGCGGGTGATACATTCACAATGTAATAGTGATGAAGACTCACTGATAACTGAAACAACACACAGCTCAGCTTCTCAAAGCATTTATTGGATGATGCTCTCCATTTCTCCAGCACAGCCTGTTGTGCATTAGCCCTCCAGAAAGCTGTGAAGTTAATGGTCAGTAACCCAGGAGCATTATTAAGACATTTATCTGCACCCTCAGCACTGGCTAACTAGCTCCCTGAGTCTCACTGCAATTTAGCCAAGTCTCCAAATAATACGGTTACCTACTGCAGCGTGCTGCAGGCTCCCTACATATCTTATTTCCCAGTACCCTATTCTCCCACTTTCATCCAAAGCACTCCATCGCACACTACAGAGTGGGCAGTGACGTCTAACCTCCCACTCTTGCTGCTTCTGGGTCAAATAATTTCTCTCTTTAGACCTGTTTTTACACACAGGATTTGTTGGGCCTGCACTAGTTGTTGGTGTAATTTGTCCCTATTTTCCACATCATCCCAACAGAAATAAGCTTTTTGGTTAGATAAGACGGAACTACATCCGGACATGGCTGAAACTAATAATAGCTTGGTAGGGCTTACAAGAAGGGAAAGATTGTGGACAGCGTTTATAATCCGTGTTGCCTGAGTGTTACAAATATTTATGTATGTACACATAGCATTACAAGTGTATGTTCATTGATTAAAAAAAAACAAAAAAACTCTTGCATGTACTTGTAATCTTTTCATCCTTAGAGCTTTTGTGTACCTATCATCTTTTGTATCTGCATACTTTTTCATGTCATACTGTGTGGGGTTTTTTTGGGCTCCTGTTCCAAGAAAGCGTCCCCAAGAAAAAACAGCATCTTTATCTGTAATGAGGGCATCTCTCCTGCGGTTTGGCCCGATTTTAAAGTGCTGCCAAACCGTTGGTCTTCTGAGAGAAAGAATTGTAGTGTCTGTGAGACTGCACATCTACATAAAAACCACACTTATTGTATCTGAATGGATGTATGCTGTGATATGTATCACAAGAATGTTTCACAAAAAAAATTCCAGAAGACAGAATCAATTCCCAATAGAAAACACTCAATTGAGTTTTGGCATATTCCAAGTTTGCAGTTGTATAAATGACATTTTATCACATTTATTTGGAAAAACTGTATCAGATACACAAGCTTTTGATTGTGCAGACCTGTAATAATCTACTGAGGTTCAATCAGCTTCTAACTTAAAGCCAGCAACATAAAAATTTTTCTTTATAGCAAAAATACTAGATATCCTTTTTTTCATCCAGACATGTCCTCTTTTTGAGAGTTGACCAAAAGCATCTGGTGAGAATTTCAAAACTGCCTGGGACTTTGCTCTACCCCAGCCTCAGGTACGTTTACTGTACATCAGATTTGTGTTGTGTTTTCCCACATTTGCTACACACTCTCCTCATAGCCCGAACAGTGGAAGTGAGGAGGGAGGGGTGAAGACAAGAGACAAGTTTTGGACGTTCTCTCTCCATATGTCCCACCTACTTGCACAGTCTCTACCTGGAGAGAAACGTGTGATTATTCAGCAGCATGAGGAGCACCATGGCAGCCCTCAGCAAGAGTTTCTCTGTTTACAGCAGCACTGCATTCACAGTGTATTTATGAACGAACTGCAGATAAAACATGCTTTTGTCTTGGTTGTGACGCATGGAGCTTAGTGCTTGAAATGCAAAGCAGTGTGCCAGCCATTTGGAAACTTTCATCAGTCCTGCATAAAGACTAGTCTTTATTAATTATGATTACTTTTTAAAATATTTTTCTTGTTTTTATTGATTTATAAAGGGAAAAACACTAAACAGAAAGAATAACACTTAGCCAGACGGTATCTTCTTAGAGCATTTAAGCAAAACACTCAAAGTGAATTGAATACAGGAGCATAGATTTTTTTTTTTTTTTTTTGCCCTTTTTCTTCTTCTACACATTTACTTTTCTTTTGATCCTTGCTGTGGAAAATACCCAAACATTCAGTGAAAAAGTTTAATGCAAAGGTCAATAACACACATTATCACACACATTTATATGTATTAACGTGATCATGGTACCACATGAGATACACTACATCTCTTCACCCCACCAGTCTTCCCCCATCTACTGAGATCACTTAAATCTGGACATTCATTAAACTAAATGTTTTATCATTAAAACCCTGAGAGCTTTAACAAAGAGAGGATGAGATGCAGCAAACACGAGTAGTTTAATCAGATATATTCATAAATAATAACACCACATGTCCCCCTGTACACCTGACTCATCAGCATTTCCTTCTGGATCAGATAATGGATTGCTTTTAATTCTTTTCTTACCTTTTATTGAAAAAACTGCCCTTTAATTAAAAGTATTTTCTCATAGGAGAGTTATATGATATGGATTATCAAATCCAATTGTATTCATTTAGCACTTTTCATACCAAAGGGCAGTGCAATGTGTTTTACACAATAACAGCAACAATCAAATATAAAATTTAAATAATTTCATCAACCATCAAGACCACAGAGGCCACTACCACAGGAACCACCCAGATCACACATGGCTGGGTTCTACACCACAACCATAAGGATGTAGAGCAGCAACGCACCGACCACCCGGATTAAAGGGATGACTGCAGTGATATACAGTATAATTATCATATGAAGCATTGAATTCTGACAGTCATTTTACAAAATAATTCAGCTAGATGAGTAAATCATTTTTGACATTTTGTTGTTAAGTTTCTGCCCCAAAAATCCAATCTCTTTGGAATAGAAAAATGAAAATAGCATTCATCTGTGGGTAAGAGTTCCATTGCTCTGATGAAAACCCACAGCCTGTTTTTCAACGGAGCCTGCTCTTTATGAAAGCGATCTTTTGAGGCGAAACATATTTAGATCAAAACTTACTGTAGGGGACCTCTGAACTCCTGAAGCTCAAAGCTTCTAAAACAGCAATAAAAAGAGGGGACTTTAAAATACTGAGGTTTGCATCAATCAACAGCCAAGAAAGAAAGTGGGAAAACGGTTGACATCTTGCAGATTTTCTACTCTTTGATTGCCTCTCTGTAAAGATTGGTGTAAAACATGAACAAGAAGTTTGTGTATTAACACTGACTTACAGTCAGCCTACCTTAAAAAAAAGAAATATTGATACAACAAAAAGAACCACAGCTTTACAAAGTCAGAGGATTTCATCAGTGTAATTTGATGCTCAAAATATGCTACTAAGATTAGACACACTGCTGGATGTAAATGTCAAAATAACATAAAACCTATGCCAACACCTCAACTTCCACCATATGTGATATGCTGCTGTTACCCCAGGATCGGTGCAGATTAAAATCATTGCAGCAGTTAATTCTAAATTGTTGCAGATAATTGTACGGCAGAACATCGGGGTAGCTGTGATTTGTAACCTAACATAACTTTCTGTCACACATTTTGATAATTGCTCACGGAACAAAGAGCAATCAGTTACTCCAGGGCTTATATTAATGAAAAAATGGCATATTCAAGTCAGATTCCCGACCCTGAACCAATTAAAATGTTACAGCATTACTTGAAGCAAGCCAGCCATGCAGGCGATTCTAAAAATACCTATTAACTCCGGACTACTGTGTAAGGTGTATTCATTCAGAGTATAGCTCCTGTCTGCTCACAGGCCAGATCAGTGGCAGGAAAAACACAAAAATGAAGATTACCACCACCAAGAAAAGCTAAACCTAAAGGTTAACGTGTGTGTTTCCGCTGAACTCTGAGCAACAATTTTAAAATTGCAGACACATGCAACAACACAACTGTGGTTCTTTTCCCATTTCAAGTATATTCACCACTTTTATCTTGCATGGATTTCTGTTGTGTTTCCAGATCCTCCTGTGGATTGATTTGATCTTTCATGACATTGCTTGTGTCTGCTCTTCTTTTCTTTCCAGCTCTAACAAATGTGAAGCTGTGGGCCATTGACCGGCAATGTTTTCAGACGATCATGATGAGAACGGGCCTCATCAAACACACCGAGTACATGGAGTTTCTGAAAAGGTGAGGAACCACTGCTTATTGTCCCACAATGACAGACAAATGGCTTCAACCTGCCTTTGATCTGTAATGCGATGAATGAATTAGCCAAATTAATTCAGGAGAATTATGTGGGCTGCTTCTCAGAAGGTTCTTTACTTTTTCTTTGTGCCAAAATTAGATATTTCAAAACACGTGTCACAGGCGGCGCCATTCATCCCACTGGATAAAATACCTTGTATGTTTTGCAGTTGATTTTTGATGCCCTTATTTGTATAAGAAAGGCCAAACCAATAAGCAGTTCTCTATAGAGGAGCGTATTATCATTTAAAAGGCCTCTTTGTTTTAGACCTGCATGAGGTATAGGATAAAAGAAAGACACATAAAAGACAGAGGAAGACATGCAATTACAGTATGAATCCCTCTAACCCGCTCGTCAACGCTCATCCACTTTGGACTTTAAGGCAGTTATTAAGATTATGTAACAGTTATCTTATATTACATGCTCCACCACATTATCTTGTGACTTAAAAGTTGATCCTATGTACTTCATCTCACTTATGCTCTCTTCTGAACTTGTCTGAATTTCCTCAAGCATGCAAGCATATATTCTGAATGAAGCATGATTTTTCTGCACAGAACCAAAAGAGTCCTTGTGATCATGATTAGGGGGTTAGGGTTGGGGTCTAGACTTCTGCTTTTGACTGCACGTCTCAAATGTGTACAAAACAGGTAAAAATGTCTGAACCTGCAGGAGTGCTGCAGAATGGTTTTTCTTTGATGTGCATCATTGGGAACAGTGTTATAAATGCATTTGAGAAAATAAACTCAGGAGAATGTAAATGTGTTAGTTAAACTAGAGAGTGAGAAAATAAAAATTTCCCTCACAGAAGACAGGAAGCACTTTCTGATGTTAGTGCTCTTTGTCTGCCCAGCTAATCATATTCATAATTTTACCTAAACCAGGGGTTTTAAAGTCAAACGCAGTAAGCTCCCCCTCAGAAAAGTTTGGAGAAAAAAATCCAACAAAAAATAGAAAAATACCTTTTTTTTTTTTTTTTTTTTTTTTTTGCTAATTAATAGATGCCTATAGGATCCAGATTATGTTGTTTAATCCTAAACTCACTAAACAAGTGTGCTAATATAACCACATAATACAGCTTGACATATTTATGTAAAAACCATCCTATTCCCCCAAACTAACAAAGGCTATCTGAGTTCTCCAGCTACATCACATACTTTCTCACCTCCACTCACTGAGCCTCCCCTGAAACTTTTTGGAGTGTCCCCCCCCCCCCCCATACAAACCCATTCCACACTTTGAAAACTTCTGCCTTAGACTAAAACCCTTTTTTCAGAAGGATAACAAATCCATGCTACTTTGCTGTTGAGAACAGAATGATTTCTCACACAGTCATATTACCTTTCTTGTCTCAGTCTCCCTTCTTTTAGAATAAAGTCACCTCAGACTGTTCTGTAGCTACCGCACTCTTTTAACATGAGACAAGACTTCAAGGCAGAAGAAAGCAAAATCATATTTCTAACATGCTAAGAGACACTGTTAACATTCCACATGAAATATTGAAGTTATTTTAGAGATAACTGATTTAAAGAAAAAAAAAAAAAGCTCAAAGCATTTGCTGTCTCTTTTCTAAGTTTGTTAGTATGTGCCGTGCGGCTGTATGGCAGCTCTTGCTTCAAAGCAGGTCTTGCATAACAGTCCAAGGGATAAGTAAATATTTAATAGATACGTTTAAGCCTGTTTTAGACTAACTGTGTGTTTAGTATATAAAGGGATGTCTAGGGGAGATGAGAGATTTATGGGAGTATTTGTTAATAAGCATAATTATATTGCCGTTGTGCTCCACTGAAGAAGATCTAATAAAAGAGCTTTAGTTTAAGTGAAGAACAAAAGCATTGTAGGTCTTGTGAGTCCTCTACCCTCCCTTTAACTGCTGCGAAATTATATATTTGCGCTCATAGGATGCGGAGGAGGAACACTCAGGAAAAACAGATCCCACTTTGTATTACATACAGCAGCTGAGTGTGCTTGTGGAGATCTATTGCCTCTCAGCATGTATTTCAGTCACTCTAATGCATTGTTCTGGGAAATGTAAAGATAGTGTCTAATAGACAAACTCAACTAGGTTTACAAGATGCATTTCTTCAAACGATATTTTTAGGGTTGGCGGGCTATTACTCAACCCACTGCCATCTTCCACTTTAGATAAGAGCCTAGCTTCAAGGCATATGACAAAAAACAAACAGCCCCCAAAGCTGCAGGTAATGAGCATAGGAAAGCATTCATCAAGCTTTACTGAAGAAGTATACCATATTCTAGGTGTTTGAATTTCTCTTTTGAATTACACTTGCCCAAGACTTTAAGTGCAACTTTGAAATAATCACAGACTGAATTAATGTAACATCTACTGGACTGAAGAACACTGTCTGGATCAGAAATCTCCAACAATCAAAGCTTTTTGTTTCCGTCTACAGCTTCACAGCTTGAGGGTTTGAAAAATCTATATGTTTCAAGTTAGGCTGCCTGGACCCTGCCTGCTATCTAGTGCCTCTGCTGAGAAAGAAACAACACAAGGATCAGCACATTGGTCAGGCTCTGGGTCTGGAGGCCGAGACAAGATGGTCCAGATTACTGTAATAAAACATGGAAAATGAGTGTGTGTGTGTGTGTCGGGGGGGTTGAGAAAAAAGGGAGGGAGATGACATGGGAAGATAAACCCTTTGTTCACCAACATGGGCTATTTTCAGTCCTTGATAAGCATTAGGCCAGTTTTATTTAGTGTGCTTGATAACAGGCAGATTGCGTTCATTCAAGCTGGCAGGAAGCACCAGAACAAACATTGCAGCCTCATAATGACATATTCAACCTTGGCTCCTGATGCCTTACAATTCAACTGTACATGCTGCTGAGCTTGTTTTGCGATACATGTATGCATACTGTCAGAGAATAAAACAATATAGTATACAGGGCAAAAATATAGATTTATTGTGTTCCTGCCCCAGTTTTTGTCTCCCAATGTCCAGATCACAAGTGTGATTTGACTGTGAGCAACTGACTGCATCTCATGAAAAATTTCCCTTTTTGGAAAAGCAAACACTTTATATTATTTCCAGATAAAGCTTGACATGTCTTTTTTAGAAAAAAAATCAATAATTTTTTTCAACGAAAACATCAAAGGATGCAGTTTTCGTCTGTGAAATAGGGATGTAACAGTATGAAAATCACATATGACCAAAATTATTATGATCATGATTATTATCGCGGTTTTGTTGCTTAAAGTGCTCAAAAAGTACATACACACACTGAAATAATTTCACCAAGCTTTATTTGATAAAATAAAATAACAAGCACAATGGATTTTCTGTTGGCAGAAACATTAGAAATAATAGCATAGCATACGAACATCAAACATACAATAAATGTGCACTAAAGTTGGGTTTTCATGGCCGCAAGACGTAACTGCAAACTGTAGATAAGAACCAAGAATACTTTTTTTTATATTCAGTGCTCCGATTTAGTCTCAGAGATTTGAGAAGAACTTCAACTTAAAGTGACACTTTCAAAGGACACACTCTCAATGCTTCATGCACCTTAAGTAGAAATCAAATGTGCGTATAAAAGCAACACTGCCATATTAAACAAAGTAACCTTGTAGAAACTTAAAAAAATACTATAAATGAATAAATATGTACTTTGTCCTTCTAGAGGGGAAAAAATCTCCAGAGCTGTCCATGTGGTGCCTTCAGTTCCTTTCTGCCATTTTTTTCAGAGGCCAAACTTTGCAAACTGTATCTGAGGGACTGCTGCTGCTTTGCCAGGCAATGAGCAGCATCACTGAGTTTTTCAAAGTGCGATAATCACGGTTATACGATAGTTAAAATCTGAGATGGTAATACTAACCAATCAGGAATTGTATTGCGGTTTATCTTTTTATTGGTTATTGTCACATCCCTAGTGTAAAACAGAGCTCACTCTCAGCCTCAGAAGCTTGTGTATTTTTCTCCTTGAACAGATTTAGACATTATCTGGCAACTTGTTGAGATTCATTCTTGTTCACCCTTCCATATAAATTCCTTTAAGTGGATGGTCTTTGGGAGTTTTCTTAAATGCAGAGCCTGTTTGAAATCCCCACAAAACATTTCAACATAGCTAAAGTCTAGGTTTGAACTTGATCATGTAACCCTCCATTCCCTGGTGGAGTCGGTGGTGTGAAGAGGTGTAGTGTCTAATCATCATAACCCCACCACATTTACTTTGCGTTTAATTTTACAAACAGATGGCCTCTCATTTTCAAGCACTCTTGTTTGTATAATATGAATTTGCATGTTTTACAGTTGCTATGAGGTTATACTATTTAAATGTTAGTATTGATCCGTGTCATGCATTGTCTTTTGTTTGTATGGACAACTTTTATTTGTCTCTCACTCCCAACTTATCATTTACTGAAAGCTTCATCAGGAGCTCCCTGCATCACTTATAAAAAAAAAAAAAGAGTATACCCTAAAGTATCCTTCCTTTAGCTTGTAATATAACAGTGATGAGATTCATTGCCATGGCAACATGTCAGTGAAGCTCTTCTCTATGAAGTTTATTGTATTATGTTTTAAATGTATAATCATTATGTTTTTTCTAAACCTTAATGAAGTCTATTGAATTCCCAAAGAGGTAATAGTGTTTTAAAGAGAGGAGAGAAAAAAACAGGCTCAAGGCTGGACTCTGACACGAGTCACACGCTTGGGAGTCAGGCGTCTATCGTCCTCGTCTCATCTGACCTCCTTACACACTCACAAACATTGTAGAGAGAGGTTCTCCTGTTGCTGTTTGCTCGTGCCATTCTGCACTGGTCAGCAATCTGTGTCACTTAATGCTACCGATTACCAACTGGCAATATACAGCCTTAGAGCTGTCCTCTGTGCATCAGAGCAAGAGGCTCTTGGCTAAGCTGTGACAGGTTGGGAATGAGAATGTGTTGGTTCGGGGCACACAGTTCAGGGCCTGGTCTTTCCCTATATGTTTACTGGTAAACAGCAGTTTTGCTCTAATGGTAATTTTAGACAACAAAGCCGTTCTCCTGGCCCAGCTCCCATTATTTGGTTAATTTCCTTTTTTTTCTTTCTGTCTTTTTTCTTAGATATTATTGCATGTGTTTTCACACCAACAGCTATGGGCTTGCAGGTCCCATGATAAATGAAATTTGAAGTTCTTTGAGACCTCTTTCATATCAAACTGTTTGCTCTTGAGCCAAAGCTGGGGCTGCAAGTTCTGGATAATATTGCTGTTGTTTGACATTGATGTCTGTTGTAGATGATTTTCTTTACACTGGAGTGATTGATTTCAAATAATCTTTTTATATCCCTTGCAAGCCTCAGAGGCACCATCTACCTTTCCTGCATAAGCCTTGGAGAGCTCTTTAGATTTAGGCATGATGGTATTACACACTTCAATAGCAAAGAGAACAGGAGGTCTTAGATGTCAGAGGATTAAGAAAGACTTAGTCCACCTGTCACTCGTAAGGAGGATCTGAATATTGGCACCTTATTTACAAAGCTTATGTAGTTTATTAGCTTTTATATTATGTGATTATCAGTTATTATTCATTTACTTAGACTTTAAAATTGACAACAAATTGTTCATTTCAAAGGTCATTTGTTGGAAATTTCACCTTTATCTACTGGTAGTTCAAAAGGAATGAAATGTTTGCTTTTTCAAATTGATAAAACCAACTTTCAGTGGGATGCAGTTATATTTTCTTTCTTTTTTTCAGTAATTCATGCATTAAACATGAGGCTTTGCCAGTAACCTAAACCTGTCTACTCATCTGCTGAAAGGATGTTTCTTCTTTTCTTTCCTGCAGCGTCCCCACATTCCAGGGCCTACAGGAAGATATCCTCAGCAAGCTTGCTGATGTTCTTGAAGAGGTATGGACATGTTGCCTTCTGGCATCTGCAGCACAAAGTATTTCACTCATCCTAACAGATTATCATAAAGTGAAAAACATTTCTTTTTTTTAACTGCAGAGGGGAGCCAACCAAAGAATGAATGCATGTTACAGCTGATGTTAACTCTGCGACAGCAATTGAAGATTATTTTGCAAGGCCACAGTTTTCCACATTTGGGACTTGAGAGTAATTGCTGCTCTTTAGTGTGTGCTGAGTGTGGTTATGTTGAACTTAACGGCCCATTTACTGTGGCAGTTAATTTCACAAACCTGCTCAGGAATTTGGTGCTCTGCAGCCAGAGGCTGTCTCAATTTTAAGGCATGGTCAATCAGTTTAAACAAGCTGTGGCACACTGAAATGCATTTCATTTAATAGTGTAGTTTGGTACCCATTATGACCTGAATATATAGTAACCCGTTTTCAACCTCTTTATATGTTTGATGGGAAAAAGGTGGCGTGTTTGCTGGATCAAAGCCGTGAAATGTGGTAGTGGCTAGTTGAGAGCAAACTTACATGTGCTCTACAGACTTGTGGGGTCACTGATATTATTCCACCATGCCTTTCCCCGCCTAGCAAAGGGAAGACTTGAAAATTAAAAAAAAGAGTTGAGGCTCTCTGAGTTTGCATGTGCAAGTAGTTTAGTATACCTAAGCGTTTCGGTTTTCCAGTTTTCGTCTGGGTTTAACAAGAGCACAGGGGTCCGTTACACGAAGCAGGTTCAACAAACTCTGAGTGTAACCCTGAAGTCTGAGTTGATTTACTCGGAGATATGAAACTCTGAGTCACCATGGCAACGTAGATGCGAGGGCAGGGCTGAATTCACCATTGAATGGAACTATAACTTCGAAAGCCTCATATGGCGAGTTTGAACTGCTGCCGCAAAAAAAAAAAAAAGAAAGAGAAAGAAAAAGAAGAAGAAAAAAGAAAGAAAGAAAGACGGCGTAGGAGAAGAACTAAGTTTAAATTCTGTCCTTTACTATCACAATGATGTTACAGGGTAGAACTGGTTAATGATAATGCGACAGTCTAGGATCGTTTCAGTATGATCGCAGGTGGAATTTGTGCATAGATCCCTGGTTGGTTCAGTGGTTTGCGTACCTGCCTCCCACCTGGGAGGCTGATGTTTGAATCCAGCTTTGTACATTCATCACAGCTTTTTATTTATTTGACTTGGGTGCTATCCCGCGTGGAGAAGCACTCTTGTCAGCAGTATTAAGATGAAATATAAATGTTGCATTTCTCAAATGCCCTGCATCTTCAATGAAAGCCAAAAAAATCGATTTGCAAAAAAACGCAGGGCAATAAACAATAGCCTATTTGCTTTGAGGGGAAAGCGTATGGAAACATGAAAAAAAAGTCCCACATGGGATTGAAGGTAAAAACCTACAGGTAAAAACCTTATTTTTTCATCACTTGGTCAATTTTGAGATTTTCTTTTTTTCCCCTTCTTCAACATGTTTTCTTTCAGACTATTGTAAAAAAAAAAAAAAAAACGTCAAAAATAAACATTTTAAGAGTTTATTTCATGATACTTTGTCTGATGCACCCAAATCTCCTCAAAATGCAGCTAAAGTCTGGCATCGTTGGAAATGTCTCTTCTTCCTGAACGATGTCATCTCAACCAAACTTGATATGTCCAGCTCATGAATCTGACTGGATCTGATGTCTGTAAATAGTGTTAAAGAACAAAAATGTGGAGAATGTTACAATCCAAAACTTTAAAGGCTGTTTTCTCAAAATTTGTTTTTTCTCTTACTCTGGGTAAAAAAAAAAAAATCTCCACTTCGAGAGCACTTACAGAAACCAAACTTTCAAGTTTTGCTCCTGACTGTATTCTTAAAGTTTTTACTAAAGGATTTTTTGATATCTCATTCACAGCCTGATTTATAAAACATTTCATCCAAAAAATATGCCCCAAAAATTGTATTTTCTGGTTGTTGACAGTGTAATGTAAATTGTAAAATGAGATATCCAAAATCCCCTCTGTAAAAACTTTTGACTTGAATAAAAAATCAAAAGAAACTTTGAACCTGTGTTAAGATTTTTTTTCTAGTCTCTTCCTAATGTATGCAAATTAGCGCATTTTTGGCTATATAACACCTAATTATCATATTTAAACATAAAATTTGAGAAAACTTGCAATACAAAAAATGATAGCCCTCATGTGAGGAATAAACCAGGAAAGTTTCATGGTGATACCAGCTAGTTAAATTTTTTACCCTATCTGCCTGTAGTGTCTGCCTTAGAAATCATGTGATCAATTGTGATTGTGGATGTTTTCATGTTAGCTGTACTAAGAGGAAATTCAAGGAAAGACTGACTCACAACCTATATTATCCTATGGCTTAACATTATAAACAAGCTGTCCACAGCAGTCTCAACTCCCTCAAGGCTATAGTTATTGAAGTGGTTTTACCACATGAAAGAGGAGGTGACTTCAACATCTCCTCTGCAGAGTAACTTTCTGGATTGACTGGATCTCAATGCCATTTCTTACCCAGACATCAGTGAGGAGGAAGGCATCTCCCCTTTCCTTTAAGACCGGGCTCTTTGTTTGCAATAAAGTGTTGTTCTTGACTTTACGCCATTATATTCTCTTCAGGTCATCACTACTATACATCTTTCTCTGAAAAACTGCATTGACTATAATTCCTGGTCAATGTCATCATGGCTATAATTTGATAATGTATCATAATTAGTGTTTTTTGACATGACTCTGCACAGGACCACTGTACTAATGTTTACATTTATGCTCTTTTCATATTGGCTGTTCAACATAATTATAGTATAAATCATGTTATTAGTTGCTTGGATATCTTTATTGCAAAAATGCATTGGATTCAATACCTTTGACTGTTTCATCTTGTAATGTGTTATTTGCGCTCAGTCTTTTTCATCACCTTGCACTATAGGACAAGTGTATTTTATTGCACTTTAAAGATTTGGAAGCATCGCCCGGCATATTTTCTACATATTTGTATTTTTTGTGTTTTCCCTTTAATCACATGTTTCAATCCCATGATTCCTCCTATCAATTTAAGGGAGTCTACACCTGTGCTCTTGTTAAACCCCAATGAAGGCTGGAAACCCGAAACGCATAGGTGTTTTTAACTACTTGCAAATCAAATTCAGAGTGCCTCAACTCTTCTTTTATATGTTATTTTTCTTTTATTTATTTATCTGGTACATAATTAATATGACTGGTTCTGTACATACACCTTTAGGTGCCAGGAAGATAGAAATAAAAGAGACACTGCAACATCTGGAGAGTTGCTTTACGCGAATTTTATAAGTCGACTACAAACATTAAAACATCATTCGTACTGTATATTCTTTTCATCATTGCTGTGCAGATTATTTTCTTTGCATTTTGATATGAGTCAAAATATCACATTCTCTAGCCATCTGCTCACCACTTCATTTGATGTTTTCTCCAGCATAATTTAGATATGCAAAAATTCTCATTTACACTTTTGATGCTAATTACATTGAGGGTTCCAACATGTTGGACTGCATTCAAGTAAAGCTTTTTCACACCTTCTAAGATAATAAATATGTAGAAGGGAGCAGGTGGACAGCATTCTTAAGCTTTAAGATAAATAACATAATCAGTGCAAGCCCTCTCTTAATTTTCTTTATTTGATGAGTAAAATAAATTGATATGGAGTTAACTATCTCAGATGCAGAAATGGTTAATAATATTTGTGGTGTAATAAGTCGCATATTACTTACTCAAAAAAAACATACAGTACATAAACTGTTAAGCATCCTTATTCAAATCCTGAAATGAATAACTTAAAAAAAATATGATGTGGAATTAGTTGCTGCACATAAAAAGTAAACCTTGTTGTTGTTGTTTATGGCATTAACTGCTAAGAACTTTATTTGTAATGAGGACCCACCACAAATTATGATGTAGAATAGATCCTTTCCGATTGACGTCATCACCGTGCACATCGCCATTTTTTGGGTTAAATGGTCACAACCTACAGACCACCTGTTAGACATTGTGTTTCATCGGTAGTCCTGCTCCTCGTTGTAGAACATTAACAATGGTTCATTATTGTGTTGTCAGTGGATGTAAAAGCTGTTCTACTGACCCCGTATGGCGAAAGTTCTTGTCCATTCCAGCCATAAGTTTGACTGAGACGGAAGATCTTTTGAGACGGACATTGTGACTAGCTCGGATTAACCGCAAAAACTCCCAGCCCTCAAAACACTCCAAAGTGCTCTGATCACTTCATCACAGGTACGATGATATGTAGATCACTTCGAGGTCTGATTACATGTGGATTTGTGCTTTTATAACAAGGGTGAGAGTAATGTGTGTGTGTGTGGGTGTGTGTGGGTATGTGGTCCGACCCTCACAGATGATAAAATTTTCTTTTAGGTGCATGTACAACTATAATTTTGAACATATTAAGAATAAGGAGAAACCTTGATTAGCAGAAAAATATAAGCGCTGTTCGGGCAAACAGTGTGGTTATAACTTAACTGTACGCAACAATTTACATCAACACATCTGCTTTAGGAGACTGCGTTAGCATGGTGCAAAATAGCATCATGCTAACTAACCCTTTGCAAGAAGAAGAGTCCTTCCGTTGATGTCAGCCAACCACATACAAAATAATAATACGTTTTGAGGGATTTGTAAGCTTTCTCCTCCTCCAGCGTGTACGAGCTTTTACATGTTACCAGGTAATTAAAAATGTTCGCATAGGCAACTTCGGGGAAAACATTTCGGTCTCTCAACCACTCACTTGGTGCCGAGTCGTCATCATAGGGATCTCTGCCACTGATAAGTCCAAGTTTTTGGTCATACCTTCCCCGAGATGCGGCATCCAAACTGTTTCTGTACTTTTTTTTGTCTTTTTAGAAAGTGACGAAGTCATGTTGCTGGCAAACTCTACGTCAATATCGTTCCATGTTACGTTGTTTACATCTTTTGACCCAAAAAATGGCAGACAGGCCCCGACATCTGGGTATTAGTTGACACAGCGGAAAGGGTCTATAAAAGGCCACATTTCTTTTATCATTTATGTCTGTGGGCTTCTTTTTAACTGAAACCATGAGTTAAGAGTGGATCATTTACAGTATCACAGAAAGCAAGAGTTTACTTCAATGTGGGCATTATGAAAGCATTGTGCCTCTAAAGCTGCTGCAGCAGTTATCAGTCTAAATAAAACATAAACAAACTAAAAATTTTAAAGATTGTTCTTTTATAAAATGATAACATCTGTGAATGTTATATTTTGTTTCATGAGTTGGTTTTTATTTATTTATCCTTTTTTCATGAGCTACAAGGCATGTCATGGTGAGGAATCAATATGACAGAGGATTTACAACAAAGTACTTCACTAAACCATAACATGACAAAAGTAAAAGAAACTGACATGTTTTTACTGAATTATTTTCGGTAAACACCCACCCACCCCTTTTACCACAAAGTTTTGGACCAATTTTGATAGAGCTGGCAATGGAAATGAGACTAAACAACATTTGCTTTTAAAAACAATTATTTGTAGAGCGCTAACCTAATTAAGTTTAAAAGGCTAATGTTATGCACACTTAATTAATTTTTGCTCATAGTGAGAGTGTGTGCAGCTGCTCTTTTATCCATGTTTTTCTGCAAATGTGTTACCAACACATATTGGGTGGCTCCACTCTTTGCTTTCTGCCCTTTGTTTTCTTTGAACCATATGGATCCTGTTTGATAAGTCTTTATAATATATGACACAGAGAACAGAGTCAAGCACAGCTGAAACATAAAGAGCAGAGAAGAGAATTGACAGCTAAGATTAGCTACACTGGACGCATCACATCCATTAACACATAGTTGTGATGTGCTAATGCTTCAGGGCGAGCATGCTTGAGTAATTGCAGAGACAGCCAATTTGCTATTTGATTGGTTGGCGCCCCTACCATTTGTAAATTTTAATCTTTCTCAGCTTTTGAGCTTTGTTGGCAAGCAACGGCAAAAAAGTGAAGCAAAATATCCTCAGTTTAGTTTGTCAACTTTATTCCTTAAAAAAATGAGAATGTTAAACGTTGAAACTGATTCTTGTTAATCCATCCATCCATCCATCCATCCATCCATCCATCCATCCATCCATCCATCCATCCATCCATCCATCCATCCATCCATCCATCCATCCATCCATCCATCCATCCATCCATCCATCCATCCATCCAAAATGCTAACAAAATGTAGGACACCAAGATTTTTCAGAGGATTGTGTTATACCCCTGTCAGTTGGCTGCTTTATGTGAAGCTAATGGTTTTCCATAGTCCAGTATAAGTTTCTGACAAGATGATGTGAAAGTGATAAACATTTGCAGCACATTTAAAATCCATACTGTAGTTTTGTTTTTGTTTCTTTTGCAAATGGATGATATATCCGATGAAGATTTTTTTTTTAAATTCTCACCATATACAGTACTTAAGTTGGTAAAAAAAAGCTCACCTGCTGCTGTACATCATACACTTTAATAACAGAATAGCCTACATTCATAATGTGCTGAAGTCCAACTAATAAGATGTCATCTTTTTCAATTAAAATGTTATCTAAAGTGTACATGTGTGTAATGAGTCTTCAACGCTGGTTTGCCCTGATACATCACATGTAGAAAACCACTGGGACTCATATCCACTGATATTGTAGAGTTTGTATGAACTTGGTGCTGTTACTTTGTTGTGTCCTTAGACATTATTATAATATGAAATCTTTTAATTGATTGATTTGATTTATTTTCACAGTATCATTCACAAGTTGAATGTTGTTGTTATCAACATCACATTATAAAAAAAGGACTCCCTCAGAAGCTACAAGCTTATAAAACAGGAAAAGAAAAGAAAAGAAAAGAAAAGAAAAGAAAAGAAAAGAAAAGAAAAGAAAAGAAAAGAAAAACTCAAACATAAAGAATCTCCTGCATCATCATGACAATATCAAACTTATGTGGGAAGATATATCAATCTTTGATATATGGCAAAGATCCAGAGCCGAATAGCCTGCAAAACAACAGGTTGACTTGAAAGAAGCAATTAATTGAAGCAGGAGACCCAAAGAAGAAAACAAGCAAGCAAACTCTACAGCCACATGGCCTTTACAGTGAAGGACAACTCCATTAAGAAGGTTTATGGAAAAATAAATTGGCACATGGAGGCAGCAAGCGGTATGCCTGCTTCAGGAAAACTGTGTTGGCAGCTGATTTAGTAAAAAAAAAGGATTGAAAAAAGAGGAAGCAAACGTAACAAAATGCTGCTTTTAAATGATATCTGTTGTCTTAGAATAAAAGAATCCTTGGAGAGTCCCTCAGTGTGAATGTCCACTACATTCACACACATTCATGTTCCAGAAGCAGAAAAAGATGAGTAAAAAACAAGGAACAAATAGGAAACATGCTAAATACTGCAAATCTTTAAAAATGTAAACCAACAAGATATTATTTATTCATAAATTTATCATTTTTTTTATTTAATCTATTTATTAATACATTTGCTAAATGAAAATGAAAATGAAATAAGAAAAAGAAAACAAATAATGATAAAAACAAAAGTGTTTAATAGTAGCATCTGTCAACCTGCTCTTCCCTTTATGTCCTTCTGTGTTTGCACACTGATAATCTGCCTCCTACTCATCCTTCAGATTCTATACCGTTATCCTATAAGATTTGTATTTCTTGAAGTCCTTCCACCTTATCAGTCAAGCATTTTAATGTTGTGGGTAGAAAAATCCCTTCAGACTACATACTGTATGTTTTAACTAGGCCCTTTTAAAATGTTACAAAGTGCTTTGCTAGCAATTCAGATGATGAGAGTTTGAAAACGTTTGTATATGTACATATATATTTATATATTTTGCTCTCTTTTAGTTGTTTTAGTTTGTTCTTTGATGGTTTTAAAGGATAACTTTCTTTTTTTTCAACCTGGACCTTTTTCTAGGAGTATATGTGCGTTTACTCACCGGTAACATTTCTACATCACTTTGACTCCTTTGAAAGATATTACGTTGAGTTGCCCTCTGATGTACATCCAGTATAATGGCGGCGACAGGGCAGTCACTATAGGAGACATTATCTACAGCAAAACTCCTTGATTTTCACCAGTACTTTAAGTAGAATGAATGAATGAACGAGTACTACTGTCCTGTGAGTTCAGATTTAGCTTTTCGTTAGTTATCAGGGTGTTCTAAACACTTTTCGGGGCCGCGCGTTCATGATGCGTGCTTCCATAGTACAGCTGAGATGAGCAGCTTGCTACCCAGACAACAACAGTAACACAATTTGCGAAACTCTGAACTCACAGGACAATAGTACTCATTCGTTTGTTCATTATACTTAAAGCATTGATGAGATCAAGGAGGTTTTGCTGCAGGTAATGTCTTATAGAGTGACTGCCCCATCTCTGCCATTTTACTGGATGTACCCCGAAGGGCGACTCAATATAATATCTTCCCAAGGAGTCCAAGTAATGCAGAAACTTAACTGGTGAGTAAATGCACAAATATACTCCTTGAAATAAGGTTTAGGTTGAAAAAAACTAATTGATTGATAATTAAAGTAAATAAAACCCACTTTTACCACTGGCTTTTACCCAGCACGAGACCTTGCTTTGTTTTTATTTGTTAGTTGATTTGTTATTTGCATTTTTTGAGTCCTGCTACGTATGTTCAGCACTTTGTGTTAGTTGTGGCTGTTTTAAAGTGCTATATAAATAAAGTTGTATTGTATTGTATTGTGTACACACATATATATATATATATATATATATATATATATATATATATATATATATATATATATATAAAAAACAGATGTATGGTTCAGAAGAATTAGATTTTCCCTACTTACGGCTCTCTGTGACTTTTAAAAAGGCAATTAAGTTGCTGGGAAAGGTGATGGTCAGTGTCATCAGAGTAAAGAAATAAATCATTTCAGTCTGTCATGGATTTTTGATTAGTGAGTTAAAAACCTACTTTATCTCCCTAATCACACAATGGGTGAATGTGAGGGTCATTTCCTGGGTTATTGTGTTACTATAGAATGGATGGAAAATGTTAGCTAGTATGAGAATATAGCTTTTGAGGTATTGTGCTATATATTTAATCTAGACAAGAACTCAGGTGCAGCCTTCTGAGAAATATCCTGAAAAAAAAGTTGATGTAATAGTTGGTGTTTGTAAAGCTATCAGAATTTTTTCTGCAACTTTATATGCTCCCTTTGCTTCGGTGATAACAAGATTTCATTTTCTCTATGGCGCAAGGGTGTTTCTCACATTTTATTAAAAGATGTCACAGCCCACCTATAACTTCACTTTACCTTACAACAAGCTGACCTCAGACTCATTTCTCATCCAGCACCGAGAGTTCGTTTTCAGCACATCACATGAATGCAAGTGCAAATATTTTGTACTATCTTTATGGGTGTCAGCCATGTGTTTGACTGACGACCACTCCAGAGCAAAGTGCACGGTATGATGCATTCCATCACCCACAACTCTGAAAAGGATTACTGAGGGATAGAAATTGGATTGATGAATGGATATCCTGCGTTCATTTTACTCTGGAGGAACTGTGATTTTCCCTTTAAATTAGATGCAGTTGCATTCATCTACTCGTTTATTTCCTCTACCTGCTTCCTCTCATTCAAGGTCACAGAGCATATCGAAGTAATCTGTGGGTGGAAGGCAGCAAAACAGCTTGCCACTCTAAGGTTTCAACAAGAAAACGTGTCTAATTGTGATTTATTTCACTGCACCAAATTCAGCTTTACTCCCTCTTAAGAGTGCTTAGAGACTGTCTGACTCCCCAGATGAGAAAAGAGACAAAATAATTACAATGAGTCTGAGTAACACTTCTCTTCTCTGGTCTTTTCTTATATTTCCCTCTCTTCTGACAGACACATTATGAAGATGGAGAATACATCATCAGACAGGGGGCCAGAGGAGACACCTTCTTCATTATCAGTAAGGGAAAGGTGAGGACAGTCCTGCCAGCCTACGCCACCAACATAATCCTCACCACAAGGCAGGGCATTCATGGCATTGGCAGAAAAAGATGCCTATCTTTGAAGCAAAGGAGGGGTATTTTTGGAGGGAAGTTGTCATCAATCATCCTGAGATGGAGCGATATGAGACATGCTGAAGCTCCCTCTTTGATCATGCTTTGCAGTGGCAGCAAGAATATCTAGAAAGGAGAATGGAGTCTTTGATTTCCTCTTTCAGTAATCAACACTGGCTTCAACGGTGTTTGGGGGGCTTTCACGTGTTTGGATTGTGATGCCCAGATGACTCCTTGCTCTCCCCATTTCCTATATGTCCTCATCTTCAGCAGTTCTACATTATCTTATGTTTGTTCCTTCCTGTCTTGAATTTTCCTTTTTTTTTTATTGTGCCACTGTGAAAAAAAATAAAGATTGTCCTTTTCTTCTTCGAACTCCTCTTTGACCCCAAACAGATACATCCCACCTCACACAGTTACACTGTACATTCTCGCTCAGGAATATATATTCTCCTGACTTTACCAATGCTGTCTGCTTTCTACAATTCTCACTTTGTCTTGAGAACATTCTGCCATACTCACCCCTTTGATTCACAGTTTCTACCTCCTCTACTTTCCCTTTTTGCATCTTCTCTGCTACATGATTAGACATGATTAGGAATTATTATGCTGTCACTCAAGTGTACACAGCATTCTGCGTTGCTGCTGTCGCAGGATACACTGCTACACCTAATGGATGAAGACAAGATCCTTCATTAGGTGAAACGATCGTCTCCATCCTCTTCCTCGAAAATCTACTTAAGTAGCATTTCTTTGATTTGTAAAGTCTTCAGGCACAGAGAAGTGCCATTACTTACAAGTCATCTGGCTAATGAAGTACTTGGATGTGCCTCTCAGGTCTGATACAGTGATGTCCGCTACCTGTAAGGTCACTTTAGATACTTAGAAGATTACTGAAGTGCCACTTTTATGGAATGATAAAAAGATAAATTGTTAGCCCTCTTTTTCTTGCCACACATTTGCTTGTCTTCAGTCTTGCTCCATCCTCATCATGCCACACTGCTCTGCTGTTTATCTCTCTTCTTGCCTTGCTTTTGGCAGGTTAATGTGACAAGGGAAGACCTGCCCAATGGAGAGCCTGTCTACCTCCGCAGTCTTGGAAAAGGAGACTGGTTTGGAGAGAAGGCGCTGCAAGGGTAAGATATTCCTAATGCCATCACTCCTTCTAATATAAATCTGTTGCATTTTGTCAAAGCTCTCTAATTTTTACGCATATCCCTCCTTATGAACACGCTACTTTAATTTCTCCATGTGCTTCCAGCCCTTATCAGTTTTTTCCCTACATTACACTCTTTCTTGTGAGCCTCAAAGACAGATTGTGAAGCCAAAGATTTTTTTTTTTTTTTAGAAGAAAAAAAAATCTTCCTCAGATTCAGTCAGTAAGAGCTCCACAGCTGCAAGGCCAATTGAGTCTTATCCACAAAATGTCTTACGTGTGTCTTTTATCCAATAAGCCCCCGGGGAGGACAGTAAATGAAGTCTCCATGTTGTTATCACCGGACAAAAGTCAAATTAAGCACTACTCCGACAAGAGCTGACAGTTTTCTGTGATGAATTAAAGAGAAAATAACCCTGAAACAATGAGCCAGTAACATTGGTGATACTCTTTCCTGATATGCTTCCAAGTTTGTTGCAAGAGAAATAAAACGTTCTGGTAACAGTCTCTTCAGCTTAAATGTGATACTCTTTGAAGTCTTTTAAATGAATTTATTTATATACAGTACTTAGCACTAGTCCTGTTCACAAAAAGTGTAGATTAGAGCACAATTATCGTATCCTCCTCAGTCATGCTTTTTCTTTTCCCTTAAAAACAATCAACAACAAAAAAAACCTAAAAAACAAAATAGCATTTATGTTAAAATGACAGCAAAGATCCCTTTCAACCACCTCAAGTAACAGTCTGTTTGTCATATTGCACGCTCGTCTTTTTTATATAGACAAGAAACTGCAGGAAATAAGTCACTTATTGTGACTGGAGCTTTTTCTCTGACTGTGAAATAGTGTGCAGCCAGCTGAGATTTCATTCCATTTAGACAGTATTATCTAAGAGTCTTCTGCTACTTTTCTTGCTAGTAACAGCAAGGACATCCTCATTCTGTCCTTGACTTCTCTAAAGAATTTTCACTGTATCCAAATACTGTTTATACACTGGTATGGTGAATTTCAACATAAATAAAAACAGCTTATGTTGGCCAGAATAACCAGATAAAAATCAAGGTTTCCCAGCATTATAGACTGAAGATCACCTCTGCTTTCTAAAAATGATTGATATAAGTTCAAGATTCAAATACCACTGCCCTGGAGTGATATTTTTGTGCTATATTTGCTCCGTCTTGTCATAACTGTACCTCTCCCGAGACGATGTATTATTCAAACTGAAGGAGCGCACAGGCAGAAAATAGTCTCAAGAGTATCATATCTGTGATGGGTCAGGTGGAAGCAGATATCCACTTAAACGTGCACATATAAAATGCACGCACACAGCCACAAGCATTAACATGACAGTAAATGAAGACATCGCCATCTTGTGGCTGCTGAATAAGAAAGCGCTCTCAAGTTGGACCTCGAATGGTTACCTCTTTAAAATACAAAGAGACTTAAGCTGAGCTAAAGCAGCATCGTGTGGAAAATAAATCCCAGCTTAGATACTGTTAAAATGCAGCCATGTTTATTTTCAAAGGGAATACTGTAGCTGCTGGATGTGATGCCCAGGCAACAGCTGGAGCTGCACAGATGGCTGGGCTTACCCCATATGTTAAAGCTAATTACTATAGGATATAGAGGATGACAGCATTAAAATGCATGTGGGTCATGTGAGGCAGCGAAGTCTTGATCTGGTGGCAGTGGGAGGAACACGTTCTAGATAGAAATTTGATCCTTTTACATTAATGAGGCATGAAAATGTGCAGCTTGATAAACGAGGGCTTGAAACAAAAAAAAACAACTTATATCAGACTGAGCAGCTCTGCTGCTTCTGTGCTGAACAATTTGAATTTTCAAGGAATTCAGTGATTTTTTGGGACTCTTTTTCAGTTTTCTTTGGTGGAAAAATGTCTGGATTAGGTTTGATTGAAATACATGATATAAAAAGTTGTTTCACTTCATTTGTTCTAAAAAAAAAAAAAAACAAGTACTGAGCAATTCTGAAAACTCAACATCACTTTCAAGAGCACTCCCTGGTGTGTTTATTCAAGAAAACCGTACCTTTGGTACAGGAAGCATCTCAACGCCTACAGTACTTCGTATTGTTATCGTCTGTTGTCGTGAACACCTTTTGTCTTGGAGGGTCTTTAGTGACAGAAGCTTATTCAACAACACCTTTGATGGTCAAGCATGTCTCACATATTTAAATACTGAAGATGTTGGCCATCTTTACAACAGGCTTTTGATCAGAGGGCTCGTCTGCTGGGTCATCTTCCTAATTAGGAGATAACTGTGTGTGTCCTTGCTCATGAAACTCAATAGCCCCCACTCAAAGGTTTCTCTGTCGATCAGAAGACGCTGCCTTTGATCTCTGAGAACAGCATATTTACAAATCAAAGTCTCTTCTCCTGCCACTCACAGTGGTTTCTTGGAGCTTGTGTGAGCTCCGGTGTGTGTTGTGTGTAAGTTAAAACAGCTGGCCAAGTATCAGATTACATGCTTCCTCTTGAGGTTGTATATGTATAACCCTGAATGAATACTACTGTACTGTATATAAGTTGTACATCCCATTAGGTGCTTGTTCCAGGAAGAGGGGTTCTTCTAGGTTTATATGCTGTTTGGGCATCGTCAGCAACAGATCTGATGTCAAGTTCTTCCCATCATGGAGAAGTATGATCTTTTTGTTACCGCATAGATCAGTAGTGTGGACAATGTGTGTCCTGACCTCTCCCCCAAAATGGATTTTGTGTGTGTATGCCTGGAGGGATGTCCCTGTTGATGGACTTGAGATGCAGTTTAAAAAAAACAGTCTGATGCCCCTCACATGAAATGTGATAGGTGTCAATGTTAAAGCACTTTCAGACCAAAAATAGTGCTCTGTTAGATTATCTTTAGAGTCAGGGTTAGTGTGGGTATGTTCTCTCATAATAATCCAAATAAGCAGTTTTTCTGGGGATTTGGTTCAACCAGAAAAGTTCAATCTTGATTAAACAATTGTATTAGCAACATTTCACAGTGAACAGTTTAGTTCAGAAACAACTAATGCAGGGCTCTTAGAAATTCATTACCAAGACACAGTTGATGTCTTACTCTACTAATGTCAACATGAGCCTGATGTCAGTCCTGACATCACCCACTAGTTTGTAGACTCAGAAAACTCAAAATTACAACACGTTTTTCCAGGTAATCATTATGCCTGTAGATGTTTGATTAAGTGTAATTTACCATGAAATAAAAAGGAAACAGGTAATTGGTCAGTTTTCAGCCCGGATGCAAGGTTATTACACAGAAAACAACTGTTTCTGTTTTGGTTTTTCACAGAACAGGATGCAGCAGCAAATATCCAATTTCCATGGTGATACTTTATAAAAGGAATGTTGGCCAAAGTGGGATTCCAGTACATTAATACATTTCATTTCATTCACATTTCAGTACATTAATGTGATAATGAAAATTTTAACTTCTCTAATGTCATATCACATGTCAGGAATTGTACTGTAACTGTATTCCTAAATAATTTACATTTTTTTATTGTTATTAGATCGTAAGTACATCATGGTACTGTGCTAACAGAGTTCTCCTCAAAATTTCCACAGCCATATCCATGTTATTGACGGTGAGTTATCATATCATCACTAGATCATTAGTATACAATCACCAAATAATTCTGGTGTGTTTTTAAATTACTTCCTTCCTATGATTAGTTTTATGGGCCCTGATTAGTCTATAACCTCCCATTTCAATGGTTGTTATTGTTGTTAAAGAGCAATGATGACCATCATTTGTAAATCCTCTTGCAAGAGCTCAATAAGCTCTACCTGAATCATATATCAGAAATTTTGCTAGTTTCCTAAAATACTTTTTATGCTGCACCAGGCAAAGTTCTGAGCAGTGCTATTTAGATTTATCTCTCGTCTTCACTCCAAGACATACCATTTTATAATAACTCCCACCCTCCATGTTACATTTGAACTTTTGCCATTTACCTTCAAGTCTGTTTTATATTTTATATTCTATATTCCAGTCTTTTAGTTTTATGTGTTTCCTCTGTATTATCTATATTCCTTTACAGCATCCTGCAGAATTTAATACTGCTACAGACATTACTTCTGCTCTCAGTACTTACTACCACAACCACTGAAAATCTGAAGATTTATTTTGAGAGTGCTTAAAAAGTAAATTCTTAAATCCCATGTTACCTTTTTGTCTTTCAGTGCAGAAATGCACAGTGGTTTTCTTTGGAAAGGCAGTTTGGAACAAGCAGTGCTCTGAGACAGTTTCCCATGGCTGAATATTTTTATTTTGAATATTGGAAGCCATGAAGGATGGCAGTGCAAAAGAGAGAGAGGGAGAAAAAAGGGAAGCACTGACAGTCAGCTGCAACCAGAGCCCAGTAACCAACAATTTTACAAGTACATAGTTGTCAAGCAGACCTCCAAGCAGGAATTTGAAGGTACATATTAAAGAATGTCAACACTACAGTATTTAAGAAGTTTTATTGTCTGGCAGGTTGTTAATGTTTGATAAGCTTAGACAAATTAAAACATTATAAGCAGAGCTGGCTGCTAAAATATGACAAACTAAGAGAATGTGCAAATAAAGAGTTTTTAAAACTTGTTTTAATATTTATGAATTGCAGAGAGACCTGTAATAGGCGGAAAATGTGTTCATGCTCTATGTGTATCACAATGTGTGCACTGTTTGTCCATAATGGGGAAAAAAGGTTCAAAAACAAGATGAGTGAGTCAAAGTGCTTGAGGGAGGATACTGTAGAGGAGCAGAGTAAAAATGTTTTACCAGAAGGTATCACCATTAAACTCTCTATGTTAAATACAAACAAAAAACATTGTTTATCAAATGCCAAGGTTTAGATGAAGTCTACAGTAATCTGGACTTTCTATTGTTGAGGCTGATTAATGGATTGCACCTTGTAATGAACGCTCTGTATTTGTCCTCATGAAGCCCTGTCTTTATGGTGGATTTAGATACTGATTTCTTCTCTTTTTTCAGTCATGATTGTCTGTTTCACATTCGTTGAGAGCTCCTTTAACTGCATCTTGTGGGTTTACAGCAACAGAATACAGATGCAAATGCTACACCTGAAATCATCTCCAGACCTTTTACCTGGTTGAATGATGATGGATAAATAAGGGAACAGCCCATGAAGTCCATGAAATAGCTTTAAGCTGGATTTATACTTGGCATCTGTATAACGTTGGTTATGGTGTCACGTAGGTCGCGGAGGCTTGATGCACACCTCCTCCAGACCCGACGTGCAGCCTCGCGTTACATTGCCGGCCCCCTTCGCAACTTTTTCCTAGTATGTTACTTTCTTTATTATTTAGTTATTTTCTTTTCCTTCCTTCTCTTCCATTTTTCTTCTTCCTTCCTCCTCCATCCCCCACTCCTCCCTACTTTCTGCCCCCCCCCCTATAATTCCACACCTAAAATGTTTATCTTAAAAATTATTCAAAGAGCTGCCTTTTGGGAAACATATTAAATGTGTTTGATAAGTACTTTAATTTATAACAACAACAACCAAGCTGTTAATTTGGCATAAAATAATACAGTGGGACAACAAAAATGCAATTTACAGTGCAGCTTTAGAGGAACTGTCCTTTTATTCCCTTAAAAGGGCAGCACAGATAAAGAGGGGAATTCAACAAGATCCACCAATCCAGATATTTCCAATTCGACACTTATACCCACAAATCGGCCGATACCGAACCATCCAATACACTATTACTAATAACCACATACTTTCCATGTGAGGAAGGCACCTACTTTAACATTTAGCCTTGTTAAAAATATTAACACAATAAACTTATTATTCATCAACAGGTAACAGAGTGTTTTTTAGCAGGAGATAGAAACAACATTTCTCTGCTCTGCGTGACTATAACCAGCACTGCAAGCATAAAACTAAAGGGACTAGATTGCTGCAACTACTGTTGCGGTGTATGATAATAAAAAGAAATGACCCGATTGGAATGTGGGTTGAATCCGATATCTGATCCAGCAAATTAGTCAAAATCGGAGCAAATATCCCATCTGGCTATCAGATCCTTGCATATCTAATAAACTTTTGCTCCAGTTTGCCCCCAAATCAAAGCTGAGAGTCTGCACTTTAAGCCCATGTCCATGATATACCTGTATCTTAAATGTGTTTAGGTAAAGACCTGAAATAACAAAACCTGTGTTAGTGTCCAAATCTGTAAGTATGGACCTGATTGTATTTTTCTGATGTTTTAAATAATGTTCTATAAATTCAGCTATGAATGAAATATGAGAAATTCTCTCTGTTAAGATATAATCAGAAATACAAATGAAATAGTCCCTTAGTTATGCACAAAGACTTGCTCTGGAAGCAAAAAATAATTTTTTAAAACTGGCTGCAAATTGCCTTTCAAAACCTGGCCCCTGACCCACCTGACTACAAAAGACTTAACACACAAATCCCTGGCTATGTGTCTCAAATCCACATCTTGTTCTTCCCCAGTCCTGACCCTTCCTGAACTTCCCTCCCTGCAGCCCTTTTAGTTGCTGCTTCACTCTCAGAGCGAACAATATTTTCACAACCTCCTTCCGAGGACACCAGATCACTGTCCAATTACCATGTTCATTGCAACCATCTACTGGAAATCAACACCACAAGCTCCTGTGTAAGCCCAAAGGGCATTCCAGATACAGCATGCAGCTGCTTTTAGTGTGTCGTGCTTGTGCAAGTGTGTGTGTCTGTGTTCCTGAGCATTTTTTTTTTCCTTGGACCACAATTAACAAGTGCATAGCCATCGTGGATGACTTCGGCTCAGCAGTGTGCAAATGAATCACACTGACAGACATTGCTTCGAGATTGTGTTTCATATAGAACATTGCTATTATCGGTGGTGGGACACTCAAACGTTGTTTTCCTCAGCTACAGCCAAGCAGCAGGGGACAGGTGTAACAACCCTCAAACTAATACGAAACCCATGAGGTCTCTTAAAAATAAGTTCTGCTTAAATAATCACTATTTCAACACTGTTGTTTGTTGCATGACCATAGCTGTTAAATGGGACAAGCAGTTTTCACTTACTTTAATGGAAGAAATGATCACATGTCACAGATCATAGGTATTGATGTTGCTCATTATACCTAATAAAATGCGTGAAACCTGACAAGTCAGCTCATATACAGTATGGGCCAAAAGTTTGGACACCCTCCAATTTTTTTAAACAATGTATTTATTATTTTCAAACAAAATACAATATTTCACAGTGAACACAAGCAATGTTTTTAAACACCCTCCCATTAAAGAAAAGGCTAAATTAACAATAGTCATTTAAATAACAAGAAACTGAAAATTATTTTTGTTATTATCAGAAATGATAATTTTGTTAAAATGATTTTATTAAATTATAATTTTATTAAAATTATTATTTACTAATAAATATAAATTTACTACATTATAATCAAGTAAAGGGGAGTGGATAGCCCAGTGGTAGCGTCATGGGCTTGGGCGCGGAGGACCCGGGTTCGATCCCCCGACACGACTCCTGGGTGAACCACTGTGGACCCCTGAGCAAGGTCCTTAACCCCCCCACCAACTGCTCCCCGGGCGCTTTAAGTAGCAGCCCACTGCTCTCTGATACAGACAGAGATGGAAAAATGCAGAGCCCAATCCCCTCGGGGATCATACCAGAAAAAAATAAAATAAAACATTGATTTTGAATTGTGGTTTTGAAAAATAATTATCAAAAAAATAAAAATAATAAACTGTACAAAAAACAGTTGATTATGGTGATTGCCTCAAATTGTTGCTCAATAAAATTTTAGTTCAGGAGCCCCATGCTTTTATTATTATTTTTTATATTTCTGTTGAACCACAATTCAAATTAACGTCATGATTTTGTCAAAATTGTTATTTATTACTTTTGTAAGTTTCAACTTATCTTACAGACAGCTGATTTTTTTCCATCTGTAATGGGATGGTGTCTAAACTTTCAGCCTGTACTGTAGATATTCAAAATATTTGAAAAATGTGGTATTACAGCTTGTAAACATACCTTATTTAAAGTGGCTTAAATTTTTGACACTCTTGAACAATCAATCCCATTTTCATCTGTTAATACTGTCAGTGGTGTTGAATACTGCTGTGGATGAAGAGACTGTGGGCAGCAGTGTTTGCTGGATTAGTGTGTTAAGACCATGAATACAGATCATGGATTCTTACCAAAGGCTACTCTAGCCGGAGGGCCTCAGTGGTCATCTGTTGATATATCCTCTGCCCCTGTCAAACTCTGCCAACCTCTCCCCTGCTCTCTCCTCCACTTTAGTTCTTGCCTTTCAAACACTGTTGTTCCCCCACCAGCTGCGACCTTTATTCAAAGGGGTCAACAGAAAGAGTGAGTCAGTGTTAGTGTGTGTTTGTGAGTGTTGGGAGGTTGCACAGTTTGGATGAGGGAAGGCAGAGGGAGTTGACATGGCACGAGGAGGAATTGTCACCTCACCTCATTGAAATAGGTTGTCGTACGTCTGTGAGTCCAGAGGAGACACACAGAGAGTGATTGTCAGTTACTGTTGGCGCTTCAGCTGATCTGAGCTTTTTGAGTGAAGCGCATAGCTCGTTCTAGATTTTGATTTCCTACTCATTGGGATATTAAATCCATCCCATTACTTGGGCCTTTTTTTTTTTTATTATCTCTTTTTTTTTTTTTTTTTAAGTTACAGGCCACAAAAGAATTTGCTTATGGGATATTCCTCGAAGAACTTCCTCTTTTGTTGTAGCGTTTTTGGCTATGTTAGAAAGGATTCCACTAGACCTGGACTGGAGCGTTGCACAAAATTACTACACAGGTGTCATTTGTTGGAGGGCTGCCCTTGGCAGTGTGCTGCGTCAAAGTTAGAGCTCATCCCTGTGGGACTCTGTGTATTGAACATTTTTCACTGTGAAGGATGGATTCTTGGGATACAGACTCAGAGGATTCATGCAACTGGGGCGACTCCTCTGAAGAGGGATCATCAGAGGAAGACGAACTCGATGTCAAATATAATAACGAGTAATGCCTGTTCTGCAGTTGTGTGTGTTGTCTGCTTCAAATGATGCTTTTAATGTGTTTCAGTCAGTTTAGTTGAATTAAATAAAAGGCCTAACCATTTATGATGAATGAAAATGAATAATGATGTGATTTGATAATGGCCATGTACCTGCTGGGAATTTGTTCAGCTGTATTAATTTTGCTGTCTTATCTTCATTTTCTCCAGGGAGGACATCAGGACAGCCAGTGTCATCGCAGCAGAGGCAGTCACCTGTCTAGTCATTGATCGAGAGTGAGTATATATAAGTAGTTTTTTTGTTTTTTTTTTAACTCAATGTCTTTTCTACCCCTTTAATTCCTTCTTAATTATTAAAACCATACACATGTGGTAACAAACCTTACAAATTCTGCTGCTTCCCTCTCTTTTAAGTATTCCCTTGTTTTAGACACAAACCCACTTCTCCACCAGCGTGGATAATCATAACATTAAGTTGTCATTATTGTTAATATCCAAGCACACAATGGAATTAAAACTTTTGTGAAGTTTGTTATTGAACCAGATTCATTTTCAAAAAAGTTAATTTTCAACTAATTAAATCTTTTCAGTGTCAGAAATTGGTTGCAAATGTGACAGATTTCACTAAAAGTCAGTTTATTAGCAATAATAGATTACAAATGAAAGGCTGAATTTGAAAAATTTAATCACTCTCACATATCTAAACACAGATTTCCCACTCACGTAAATTCACTGCAGTTGTTCTTGTACCTCCAATTTATAGAGCTGAAGTCACCATCGGTCAGAGCTCATGTGGCGCCCTCAGTGAAACTTTATCACTTGTGCCACATAGAATAAAAAGAGTATTAATGTATAATTATAAATAGTATATTGTAGACTGCGTTCACTAAATGGATGTACTCAATAATGAAATCTAAAACAAGATGCAAGAATAAAAAGATGCAAAAATAGAATATTTGAAAGCGTTATGCACATAACTCATTAAATTACGAAAGACTATTTTTTTTTTTTTTACAGTTTTCTCTTGAGAATTTCTTTGTATTAACACCTTAATCTGATAAAATGTATGAGTCCTGCTGCTGATCTTAGTCATAGAATCAAAAACTTAATATAAAAAGGATTATTTGGGTCACTTATTTCATTACGAAGGGGAAAGGATTTATCACAATTTTAATTAGACAAAAAATTCATTTAAAATGATCAACTGAAGGGCAGTAAAATACACCAGCAAATATTCTAGTTTCAAATTAACTTTTTTTTCACAGCAGTTCAAAACAGCTTATTGACTAGACGGATACATTTCTTTTTCTCTTTGCGTAGCTGCTCATAAAGTTTAGGACCTATAAAAGTTAATCACCTCCATTGTAAAGACTCATCAAGGCTCTATGTTCCACATATAATTGCTATAAAGATGCTTACTGGACAGATTAGTAAAAATCTTTTGAAATTTGGATTTAAAAGTATAAAAATGATCTCAAGTCCAGTTTTAGTTAAGAATTTAAGCTGATGCATGATATGCACTTGGAAAAAGATGTTCTTTTTGTTGTTTTTGCTGGTGCTTTTTAGAAAATGATCTGAGAACCTACAGCTTTATTTTTTTAGATCCACATCTCACTCCAAACATTTTTCTTGTGCTTTCTCTTCAGTGATATGGCTTGCTGAGTTTTAATGGTACACTAAAGCTTTAAACTACAGAATAGTTTCTAACATATTAGTACCTATACAGTATGTTGTCAGCCTCTGAGCTTCCTTGCATTAAGTTGTGAGGTTAAAATAGACAAACGGATGGGTTAAGCTCAGGGAGGAGATAGTGTCATCTTACCCAGGGCCTCCCTCTGGCCTTGGGGAGTCGGGACATCCTTAGAGCCAACAGGGGGGATAGTAAATGAGTCATCCAGCAAAAGTGATTACAACTGCCTCTCATATAAGCAGCTAATGCTATCATGGCTTACAGAGCTGGTTCATCATATGTTACACAGCCAGACCACTTTTGGTGCATATATATTTGTTTCAAGCCTTTTTTCTCCTGCATGGCTTTTATTGATTCTTTGTATATCCATCCATACTTCAAAATGAAACTGTGCAGCTTAAGTGGTAAGACAAGGATAACGGCAGGAGCCATGGAGAAGAGAGATGTAATAAAAACAAGTGGCGGGGAGTCACTGATTCAGTTCAATAGACGCTGTAAGCAGCCAAACATTAAAACAAAAGCGCCACTCAGGAAGAGTCAGCTAACAGGCTTTATGGTCTCAACAGAAAAGAAAAAAAGATGAAACAGATTTATTGCATCTTCTGCCTGACAACTCAAAGGGCCTTGAATGAAAAACCTCAGCAAGTTTCTCCTCCTGAATGATTCTTCAGAGAAAAACGGCATGTGTTACGATAGATATCATCATCCAAGTTCCATATCTCAACAAAAATGTTTCAGTCAGAAATAATTTTGCTGAATACATCATTTCGCAGTTAAGACCTCATCAAAATCCTCCTTTAACTTTTGATTTTTAGTTACGTATTGAGAGTTTATAGATTAACTTTGACTCCTTGCTGTCATTTTTGGTATAAAGACATCATAAGAAGAGGATTTCCTTCCTTCTTTTACTTCAGTAACTTAAATGACTTTATTCTGACTAAATAGAAACCATCACAGGCAGTTTTAGCTTATGATAATTCACATAAAATTCAAGGCTTCCTTATCAGTCTGCGCAGTATTTTTTTTAATTCTATTATTCATTCAGTTGAAAATTAATGTGCTCTCTACTCTGGTCTCAAACTTCCCACTCACCCACCATCTGCTGTCACAGTGTTTTACACCTCTTCAGGGCAGCTCTGTCTTCTACTCTGTGATTTTTAAAGGCTTGTCTCTAAAAGCAGGCTGATGAATATTTAATAGTAACTGGCAGTGTTTTTATGGTGGTCTCTGTCATGCCCTGCACACAGATCACCTGCGGTGTACAAACTGCTTTTCCTGGAACCATAATCTATTAATTCATTAACTGGCAACAGAATTTATGTAATACTTTAAATAGAGTGTAGATGTTTGGATAAAAGTACTACCAGTAAATGATTTGTTTGACCATAGCTGTTTTAACATTTATTGTCTGTTTCAGTTCATTCAAGCACCTCATCGGAGGTTTGGAGGATGTGTCTAGTAAAGGCCATGAGGATGCTGATGCCAAAGCCAAGTAAGTTAAATGTGAATTATTATATTAAATTGGGATGGATGTCTTGAGCCGCTCTTGATTTCTGAATATTTTTCTTCTAAGCAGCCAGAACTGCTTGTAAAATTTTGAAAGTGGGTTTGTAAAATAGTTCACCAGGCTTTCTGGAGGTCTTTCTTTTTTGGAACATTGATGATGTTCAGTTTGTCCTTAAAAACATCCAAGGAAACTGGACAAGAGGATGGCTAAAGAAAAAGTGAAAGGCCTTAAAACTATTTACAACAGATCGACAAAATCTGAAAGGGATTTCCTTGAGAAAAAGGAATAAAAACAGCAATGACCTGACACAGGACCTGGGGGGAGTCTGGACCTTCGCATCATCCTTCTACTGTTCAACAAACTGTAACCCCAAGGTCCCCCAATTGGGGGACCTTAAGACTCTCTGCAGCAAAAGACGCACAATGTTGCACTAATTTGTAGCCATACCATACATCAAATTAAACAGGAGAAACTCTGCTACAAGTACATATAAGTCATTTTAACATACACCAAGTATATTAATGTTTAAATATCAAAATCTAAATAAGGTCAGAGCGTCCACCCACTCTGCACATTTCCATTGCTACCTCTCTGATACTTCATGGTAGACAAACAAACAGTATATCATATGAAAGCTAACATCCTGATGATTTCAACAGTACCACTATTATTTCTCTACGACAAAAACTCAGTGAACCAGCAGCCAAAGAATACAAACATAAACAACCGCTTACTTAGAGTGACTAACAGAAATTCTGTCTTACACAACAAAAGTCCCAAGTGTTCCCTTTATTATGACATGAAAATGGCTCAAATAGACCTTGTAGATGCAGAGATATACTCTATTCATTTTGGGTATGTCATTTTCAAGCAGAAACCTTAAAAGAGCTATAGAGCTTAAGAGGTTAAAGGGATATTGTGTAAGTTCTCCTGTTATCTATTCACAAAAATTGATTATTTCTTTCAAAAGTGTTTTTCCATTAATCAGTAATCACTCCCATCAACAAAATGAAGTGCTCCTGTAAACTCTGAATTTGCCATTTGTATCATTCATATATACATCAGTGGTGGCTACCATGTCGTGTCACCACTGATGTAGAAACGTAGAAACGTGACAGTCGGAAACCACAGAAACTCACCGGAGACACCGGAGGTGTCAGCTCAGTTCGAAGTAATGTTTTTTTTTGTGCACTGAGGAGGAACCCAGCGTTACACTGATGCTGGGTTCACGTGCAGTCGGGCAGACGGCCGTCAGTAACAAACCAGATGTAATTTTAGTCACAGAAGCCGAAAGAAAGACGGTAAAACATGGGTCAGGAAAAACAATACAACATCGCCATGACAACATATCAGACGGGACTGAAGTCACTGTAACTGACAGACCACGTCCTCACATAGAGGCTTGTTTATGCCTTTACATGCAGCGGCTGTGGTCTGTCTGCCCGGTTTCACCAGAACGCAGCATGAAAAGTACTAGCGAGTTGCTGTGATATACAATTGTTACACAATGTCCCTTTAAAAAAAACAACAACAACAAAAAAAACTACATTTGAAATCGGTGGTAACAGGTCTCCTAGAGTGATGAATCCTCCTTGAAGCCCAGATTTCAACATTACTGAAGCAGCGACAGATCATCTTGACAGGGAACGGGAAAAAAGGCAGCCAACATCCAAAAAAGAGCTTTGATATGTCCTTCAAGAAGCCTGGGGAACTACTCATAAAGACGACTTCAGAAAAGCTGAAGTTGAAGGATAAAGATGGTCCTTCCAGATATTGACTTTCAGGCTTGCTTTTGCCTAATAATGTTTACCATATTTCTTTTTATGTTTGTGCACGATTCAATGAATTGCTAAACCTATTTTCAGTATTTCTAAGAAAATATAAAGAAATTAGAGGTGGTTTAAGACTTTTGTGCAGTACTATGTATACCAAATATTGCACAGTTTTACAGTTATACTCCTTTTTACATCCATTTGTTAGTCTTTGCCGTCTTCAATAAAAGTGTATCCTGACTGCTGTTTCATTATGAAACAGGCTCTAGGTCAGCTGTGAATGCTTACATGTAGTGCCTGTAGGTGTGTTGCATAACAAGACAATACACAGATGGCAAACCAGAAATCAGAGGGTACGACCTCCGCCTCTATTTCTGGAGGAATTAATATGTACAGTACTCTATTTATCATCACCATGGAAACAAGAGCATAAGACCATAGACGGCACAGGTTACCTTGTCCATGAGATGGACATCTTGGGGTCGTTTCATCCGTGGTATAATCTGATACCTCTCTCAGTCTGCATGATGTGAGTCAAGGTGAGGAGAAACAAGAAGCCAGCAATGACAGATTACAGAACGCGTGAGAGCGAAAACAGCTTATCTGATATGCAGATTGATGCCCGGAGTGAAGCTAGACAGTGAGAGAACAAGGCGGGTGACAAGCAGAGTAGACTTCTGTGCAATGCTTTGGATTTCTAGCTGACTGCTGAGAGTGCCAGTCATCTTTTGCAAGTCAGTGGCATTTAGTCGGCAAGGAGCAGAACATAGCACCAGTTGCAGAGTTGGAAAGAGGGTTTTGAGGAAAGAGAGGGGGCATGGCTATAACGAGGGATGCGGCGGCTCACTTCTGGCATTCGCCCCCTGTCAGCTACCCCTTTATGGCTTCACTGCTGGTGGTGATTACTCTGCCAGCAAATGTGTGACAAACAAAAATCTGCAGTTGCATTGCTAACCTCATTCTCCTCTGTCTGTAGAGAAACAAGTTTGATTCTATGCAAACCAGGAAGAATTCATACTTTTGCTCCGTGTGTAATCTTATCAGCAATTCTGTTCTTTCACAGAAATTCACCTTAAAACAGAACCACTTACTCCCCTGACTCGACTCAAATCTGTCTTATCAAAGTTGTTTTCCAGCCTGATTAAGGCAGATTTTCCTGCCGTGTGCTTTCTCGTGTCTTGCTGGCACTCCCTCCTCAGCAGAGCGCATTTGCTTCAAGGTGAGGAAAGCCTAAGTCAAGATCCCACAGTGATGGAAACTATCTGTAATTGGTCACAGCGGATAAGCACATTTCATCAGTACTGTAACTGTACAGCAGGTTGCAGCTGATCTGTGAGGTTGACAGGTCTTTTCTTCAAAGGCTGCCTCCCTGCTATGTGGCGCTTGCACACATTCTGATTGAGGCGATTCTTCTGCTAGCAGCAGAAGTGTCATGTTACACAAAGCAGAGCAGATAAATTCAACATTTCATTTGACTATTTTTAAATGTGTGAAAACTTTTTCTGGGGGAAGGTGACAGAAGATTAAACATCTTCAAACCTATTTAGATTATCTTATTAAGGAAAATTAATATGATTTAGGTTGTGATCAAACATTGTTTAATTCTGTGGTTTTAATGAAGCGGTCTTATTGTCATTTAGAATTGCAATTTTCACTAAACTAACTCAGTTCCAACTTAATATGTACCTGTATATGTATGTACATGTATATACATATATATGGCTATTGCCTATTCATATATATAGCTATATGTATATATATATATATATATATATATATATATATATATATATATATATATATGTATATATAAATATATACATATATATATAACTGTATGTATGACCCTGTCTGGTTCGGCATGTGCCATATCTTTTATGGAAGTTCAGTCAGTAAACAGGAAATACTTGTAAATAAAAGTGGCATTTAAGGAGAGCTAGCTTTAAGGTCACAAGTGTCTTCCTCTCTCTCTCCGCTCCTCAGTCTGGGGAGCGGATACCAGGAAGACTGGGAGCAACGCTGCACACCCATTAACACATAAAATACTCACACACTTAGACTCATGAGGATTGCATCATGTTTATGACCTCATCTGTGCAGTGATACAGACTATTACCCGCTGGAGTGCTACATGACCAGTGTAGAAACATGCTCTACTGCTGTGCTTAAAATGGATTTACCAACAGTAAACTCTTTATTAGTCGTGCAGAAGACCATAAGATACAAAACTGTGAAAGCAAACAGAATTACTTTTCAGTTTCGGATGCAGCTGAGCTCTTTGTTAGATTTCATGCAAGGTCGTGAATTAGATCTATTTTAGGTGGTTGGATGGTTTCAGTCCCACTGGGTTTGTCAGTGTCATATTATGTATCTGAAAATGTATATCTTGATTATGAGAACAGATTTGTCTTGTCTTTAAAAAAAAAAGAACTGAGTCTACATTTGGCTTGATTCATCTGTAAATGACTACCTTTAACTGATGTGTTTTTGAGTGAAACAGTGAGGTATTTGTCATGAATATTTAGCAACTGCAATTACTTTTACAGACATCTCAGATTTCAGGCTTATCTTTTATATTTTCTTACAAATGCAATCAGGGTTTCTGCAGACTACAATATGATACTCATGATTCTTTCATTAAAAACTCGCTACAAAAGTTCTTATTTTATATTTCAGCTTTGGATCATGTTAAATTCAGCAGGGTTTATTTGTGTCTTAAGATATAGCTGTGCTGCCATCTGGTGGCATTATAACGCCACTACGAGAAAGTGATTTTAGGTCTTTTAAACCAGTGCTTCTCTGTCTGGGTCTGTGGGACCCCCCTCCCCTGCATGTTTAACATGCTTCCTTACATTAACACACCTGACTTAAATGAATGGCTCATTAGCAACCTTGTAAGGAACTTGGCTGGCAGTTTAATTGATCCAAATTTGAAATATGCAGAACAGGGGTCCCTGAGGACAAATATTGAAGAATTTTGCTTTACATTGTAACATTATCCTCTGATTCCTGATCAGTGTTCATCTTCAATTTATATGCATAATGTTTGTAAAATCCTGTCGATTTTTTATCTGTCTTCTGTGCATCTGAACTTTTTAATCCTGCATCTTTGAACTTTGATCTTGTCGATAATCCTGCCCCCATCACACAAAGTAATTCATTTGCTCTTAGTTCCTTCTCTCCGCCCTTCACTTAAGCAAAGATGATTTTTGGATTTGCAGTCTTTTCTGGGCTAGGTCACATGAGGAGAGAGGGAGGAAAAAGATGAAAGGATCACCTGCAAATGTCACATGATAGTAGTAGTGCCTACATAAACACAAATAAACCGTGAGCGTCCTGGTAACCTGATGTGTTTCTGAGAAACATCGTGCTCAGAAACCTGCCAACACGTGCCATTGCAAGGCCCAGTGGCATGTGGCTTAGGGAAAAGGTTTAATTGTTCTGGCATGTAGGGTGACTGATGAGTCTGCTGAATAGGAAACAAGTGAAATTCCCCCTCACATCTGAAATAGCCATTTATACTAGAACAAACTGAGGCAAAACTAAAACATTGCAAATGCCATTTTATTTATTGAATTCAAACTCGCAACAGAGCTTATACAATGAGCCATTGTTACTTTTAGGTAAGTCAGCTTAATCCCTGATGCTCTGTGAAGGAATGACTGACTTGTTTAAATAAATCTTCCCTGTATGTACTATTTTTGAAAATGCCCATCAAACTGGCATACTTTTCAACCATTTTTGTGAGTGAAAAAGCCTGACATTGATGCGATACTCTGATCTGAGTGACCCAGAAAGGCCTGTCCAGGCTCAGATCCATCCTAAGCCCACTGATCCAGACACTGAGCTGATGAAACTCTGTCTAGATCAAACAATAACCAGGGAAGGCAGGGGGTATGTGGGGATAAGGGGTGGACACTTGGAAACAATCTCCAGTGCCAGCATGTGCAGGTCACCAGTGACACCAATGTTCAGTTACAGAGCCAAGGCATGTCTTCACAGCTAACTGAGAAGTGAGTGGATTGTGTTACAGATATCCCTTTTGTTCTTCCCTGACAAGAATGGGGACAAGCTGGGGACAGTTAGTCTGTGTTCAATGAGGTCAAAATGATTTGCCAGAGGACTTAACTTAAACACATCCTGTTCATGCGTTAGCATTTATACACTCCACATCCTCAATAACATCCTTGATAGATTACTAGGAGTTAAATCCTCTAAGATTTGCAAACAAATGAGCTCAGAGAGAAACGGATATTTTGTCTCAGGTTGTTGAAAGTGGATTATGTGTTCTTTCATCCTTCATCTCTTTTCTAATCCTGTTCCCATGTTTTCTTTTCTCCCATTTTCCTGCAGGTATGAAGCAGAGAATGCGTTTTTTCTTCAGTCTCAACTTAGCTGACTTCAACATCATTGACACTCTAGGAGTTGGTGGTTTTGGACGAGTTGAGCTGGTACGACACATTAGCATGAACAATTTGATGCTAAACAGTAATCTGTAGGGCTATACAATAATAATAGGGGTTCTCATGATTTCAACCTTTTTCTTTGTTTCTTACTACAGGTTCAACTCAAGAGTGATGAAAATAAGACCTACGCCATGAAGATCCTGAAGAAGCGACACATTGTTGACACAAGACAGCAGGAGCACATTCGTTCAGAGAAGCTCATCATGCAAGAGGCCCACTCTGACTTTATTGTTAGGTAAACACCCTGAACAACCTTCTTGAATAGCTTTATGGATCATAAAATGCTTGTATGTCTGACATTTCATGAGAATCAGTGCTTCATTACCTCAGAGCTAGGATACCTAAGTTTTTATTATCAGAACCTCCTTTGTAGGACTTGGATAGCTTCCTCTTCTTCTTGATAAAGGCTTCCTTCTTACAACTAAAGTCACCTTACTTTTGACCTCTGCAGCACAAATGATTACATAAATAAAGCTAACTGCATGAACAGAATTATAAAAACTCTGATGAACACCACAGTTTTGTCAATTTGGGGTGTAATTTAGCCTGTCTCAACGTGGTACCTCGGAAACCCCATAAAGATTGGAGACAGCGAACAAGCATCTGCAGACTACTGAACTTAATCCAAAACACGGTTCCAGTGATGGTTCAAGACTCAGGCAGAGCCACACTCCCAATAACAGATGTTCCAATAATAATGTAGAATTTGATGTTTACTTAGTGCCTGTAAATTTCAACATGAACATTAGTGAAAAGAGGTTTTTCATAACAGCCCGGTCAGAGGAAAGCAACCCCCCCAAAACAGCACAGAACTGTAAAATTAAAATTCTGCATGATGATAGCAGCTTATTGTTCTGATGAAACCACTAATCAAACTAAGCTTGTTTGGAGTTGGGCTTGCTAGGATTACTTTGGTGAAACCATACCGCCATCTGTAAGACATGAAGGAATGAGAGTGATACAGCATTTCAGATAGTATAGAGTAGGTGTAACTTATAAATGACACTATGAATGTTTAGCCATGCTAATGCAGCATATGATGAAGTAGTGTAAGTGCAAGTGCAACAACTACTTTATTTATTACACAATTTAAAAACAACAAAGTTGACCAAAAGAAAAATAATCAGAGATTGAAAATCAGAACTAGAGGAAGCATGTCCCCTCTGAGCCACCTCTTGGGTACACTCAGGTGGAGTTGGTCAGCCAACCTGAGAGACAGAAGAGATATAGGGACAGAGGAGCTCACAGGAGGACAACACCATTTAAACACTTAAAAGAAAATAAAAGCAATTTAAAATGGATCCTAGAGTGCATAGGCAGGCAGAGAAGGCAAGATAAAACCAGTGTGAGTGTGATGTGCTCATGCTTGCGTGTGCTGTTTAAAAGACATGCAGCTGCATTTTTTACAAGCTGCAGTCGAGAAATAGAGGACTGACTCACCCCAAAAATAAGTGCTCTGCAGTAATTCGATTGGGTGGTTACAAAGGCATGGATCACTGTTTCAAAGTGCTGTTGTGCTAGAAAATGCATAAATTTGGACAGCTTTAGTTTAAAATCCATGATAAAAATCAGGTTTACAATTTCTGGCTTGCAAAATGATTTCCAAACTATTCAGACTGGGTAGAAGAGGACCAGCAGAACTGGGTCCAAACATAATCACATCAGGTTTGAAATCAAGTTCAGATTCATCCAACATTAAATGTACTTCAAACATGTTTGCAGAGAGTTCACAGAGAGCCCATTCTTCTTTTTAAGGGGAACATACATCTGGCAGTCATCTGCATATCAATAAAAGTTAAAGTTTCTTGAGAATTGAGCCCAGGGGAAGAAAATGTAAAGAAAACAGAATTGGACCTAAAATAGATCCCTGTGGGACTCCATAGGACAGTAGAGCACAGGAGGACTCACCATCTACAAGATGAACCAGGAGGGTTTGGCCTTTTAAGTAGGACCTGGACCATCCAAGAGCAACATGCGCTTATTTTCTTGCTGCTGTGTCTCTCCTTTCACAACAGCCAAGTATCTTCTGATTGGCCAACTCCTGGAAGTCTGTCACAAGGCAGCAGCCGGTACTTTAGAGATGCATTACTTGTTTTTCTTGGATGTGCAGTGCTTGTAACAATTAACTGTGAAATAGTAATTGTCAACTTGTGAAATAGAAAAAAATAGATAAATAAATAAAATAACAGATCAGTTGTCCGAAACATTACATTTTGCGTCACAGAGATAACTGTAACATGTCTTTAAGCTATTTTAAATACTTTGGCTATGTTTGATATAAAAATCCAACAACACCATGTAAAATAAACACAATATGTCAAATTCCTTCCCTTGGCTGAACTTATGCAGAAAAAACTGAGTGTATGCTGATGTTAGCAGTCATTTTAGTGCTTATTTCAATTTTCCTATGTAACTATTTGCTTTTCTTCAGTTCAGCAGTCACTAAATATCATGAGTTTTGCTGCTGTTTTAGTTAACAACCACTGTTGTTTGTGTTTTTTTAGACTTTATAGAACCTTCAAAGACAGCAAATACCTCTACATGTTGATGGAAGCCTGTTTAGGAGGCGAACTGTGGACCATCCTTCGAGATCGGTAAGCTGTTAAAAAATTGTAATACAATTAGACAATTTTGTTGTTGGGGACATGTAAGTAAGTGTTGAGACCTCATTTAAATTTTGTGTATATTTCACATATGCCTGTGAGATCAGTGTAATTAGTCCCGGGGTGGGTTTGTTCAAATATTTGCCATCATACCTTGTGGCTCCTCTTGTTCCATTCTGCACTGTGAGTTAAGTGTATGTAAAACCTTGACTTTTTCCCCGGTGCGTAGACTCTACAGTAGATCTCCTGCATTGCTGTCAAAGGTGCTATGCTGTTATCTCGACAGGTTGCTTGCCTGACTGGTTGCAGGCCTGTACAGAAATAAATACTGACAATGCCATGAGTTTCTACTATCAAATAAGAGACATACAAGAAATTCAGTAGCTGATTTAACTGAAATCCCTGTTCATCATCAGATAGTTTAATGGAAGCATAATGCACATCTTGCACAAACTACTTATTAAATACAAGTGTTTTCTGCTAAATTACACAAATATTACTGGATATAATGTCATTACAAGCCTGCTTTTTTGTATTCCAGCAGCTTTTACTATATTTATAGGTAATTTAATTAATATTATGCATGTTAATGTCCTTTATTAAGCATTAAATTACCAAAATGAAAACCAGAGCTCATGTTAAAGTTATAAACTGAATTTCTATTATGGAAAATTACTGTATTTTTACGACACTTTTTATTCTTATCTTACAGCATATTTCTGGCAACCCAGCAGCTGGAATATTACTTTTTTTTTTCATGTTTATCTTTTTAACAGTGTATGTCATCACGGGATGTAATTGATTTAAATCATTCACACACTAAATGACTTAAATCACACACTATTTTGACCCCTAACTTTAAAGTAATTTGGAAACCTACGTATGAGTGTAGCCCTGAACTGATTGAGTCTGAGGAAAGACATCACCGTGGTTGTTCTGTATCTTTAATCCTGGTATTCATCATTCAGCTCAGGTTTTCCTGCTATGTTTGCAGGGGCTCTTTTGAGGACTCAACCACCAGGTTTTACACAGCGTGTGTTGTGGAGGCTTTTGCTTACCTACATTCCAAAGGCATCATCTACAGAGACCTGAAACCAGAGAACCTAATATTGGACCACAGGGGATATGCTAAACTGGTAAGAGATCAAGGTGTAATCACCAACCAGCATAACAAGGTTTTCTGTCTTCTTTTTCTTTTTTTTAGCTTGTTTTTTTTTTTTTTTTTCATTTGAGATGATGCAAGTGGGAGAAATCTATTCTTTCTCTGATGTTAAAATGAAGTATCAAAAGAATTTTGAACACTGACAGGAGCTGTAAATATAAAAATAATCACTCTGTAAAGAAATGTATGATTTAGGTTAAACTGGGTTCTGTTTCTAAGGCAAGTGCCTGTTCCCTTTCCTCCTTTGAAAAACCACCATCAATCCACTCTGTTAAAACATCTCTATACTTAATGTCAAACTGCAGCATTATAAATAATTATAAGCACAATCTAATCAAATAAAGATGAAACGTGTATGAAATAACCATTCTGATTGTCTCACTGTTAGAAATTTCACAGGAAAATCTTTCTGTTCTTCAGGTGGACTTTGGCTTTGCCAAAAAGATCGGATTTGGGAAGAAAACATGGACCTTTTGTGGGACGCCAGAGTATGTAGCACCAGAGATCATTCTAAACAAGGGCCATGACATCTCAGCCGACTACTGGTCTCTGGGAATCCTCATGTTTGAGCTCTTAACTGGGAGGTACGGACAAGCCCGGGCATGTTCGTAAAATGTGTTTATAGAGTATTCTGGATGGCTCACGTGAACATGCAAAACTCTTTCAGAAATATTCAGCTTTCTGGAAACGTGACAATGCAAATGTGGCACTTCAGTGCACAAAGAAATTGTAATAAAATCCTGGCTTCTTTTGTGCAGTCCTCCATTCTCTGGTCCTGATCCGATGAAGACCTACAACATCATCCTGAGAGGCATCGACATGATTGAATTTCCAAAGAAAATTACCAAAAACGCTGCCAACTTAATCAAAAAGCTATGCAGGTAAGTGTTGGCGCCTCCAGCCTGCTGACTCCCAGTAACTGTTTTACATGGCCTGATGCTCATGGTTTTTCTAATTCAGGGATAATCCATCTGAAAGACTGGGAAACTTGAAAAATGGTGTCAAAGACATCCAAAAGCACAAGTAAGAGAATTTTTCACCTTCTGATTTGGTTTCTCCACACTGAGTTATGATGAACTAATGTTGTTTTTGCTTCAGGTGGTTTGAGGGCTTTAACTGGGAGGGCTTGAAGAAAGGAACATTGACACCTCCTATTATCCCTAATGTGAGTGTATGGTCCTGATTTCCTCTCAAAGTCTATTTGACGATCGATGTGTTGTTTATTCTATATGTAAATGATCGTCTTGTCTTCCTGTCAGGTCACATCTGCAGTCGACACAAGTAACTTCGATAGCTTCCCAGAGGACAACGAAGATCCCCTCCTGACGATAACTCTGGCTGGGACGTTGACTTTTGAAGTCCTCCTCTCCACTTAAAACCAAAAGAAACTCTTCTTTTTGTTGGTTTTTGATGGCTTGGAGGCCAGAAGCCATCTTAGAGGACATGGACGGTTATAAAAATAATAATAAAAAATGTTTAAAAAGAACAAAAACTGCATTAAAAATTAAAGTGGGGGACATGGAAAAGAAGATAAACGGATGGATGGCAAACCCTCTGGGTCACCGATATGCCTTTATTTCACTGTGGCCCTGGATAAAGCATTTATAATGGGACTGCTGTAGCACTTCTTCAGTGTTGTCTTACACTTGAGTTTAAAGGCAAAGGCACAGAAAGTACAGGGATATACATACACACATACACACAACAGAGGCTGATAATGGAGCCAGGTTTTCCCATGTTAAGCAGATGTATGAATGTGTAATAGTTTGTCTAAGTTTTGGTTTGAGGTGAAAGAAGTGTGTGAAAATGGGGAGCACTGTTTAAACAGAAATGAAGCCAATGTTCATTTTCTTTGTTAGATTTATCTCCCTGTGGTATTTGAAGAAATATCTGGTGGACTGTAGAAGGGGTCATGATTTTACTACAGTTGCTGCCTGGTTTTCAACATGCAGACACTTGCTGCAGTACACAATACTTTCAAGAAATCTACACACTATTCTTTCCAAGTATCAAGTGCTCAAGACTATCTTGAATGTCACCTGCTTTCTTCTTATTTACTTTACCTATATGACATACAGTATGTATGGTAAAGTATTTGAATTTACAGGTTACGTTGTCACACATGAACACAACTGGGATAAAATCAAAGACTTAGTACACTTTATGTGAGCTTAATCTACCTTGAAAAGCACAAACACTGTGCATTCAGTGGAAGGAGACGTGACTCTTTAAGTGCCCTGCTTAAAGTTTAATGAATCACACACCGGCACATATGACATGCTAGTTTTTCCATGAATCAATGTGTCATTATGCACTTAAGACCATAAACTGAGAAAATTAGCAGTTAGAGTTCATTTTAAGCTTTAGTATAAGTAACACTCCTTTTTGTATTTTAATGCGCTTTTGAACACACATAGATGCTTCTCTGACTGCATTCTCCTTTTGGTTTGTTTTGAAATCATTTAAATGCCTCCTCCCATTCATCCAGACCAGATGTCCTTTGTTTGCTCCTGTACAGTTCTGACACAACTGTGAACATGGTTTCAGTGTCTTTGGTGCTGTTAATGAATTATAATATGCGGTGTTGACAGTACTGGTTATTGTTTTTGTATTGTGATTTCTTTGTGCTTGATTACTTTGTAATGTACTTGACATCCTTTAGAAAATTGGAGACTTGTAAGTTGTTTTATATCACTTGATGCCATGTTGAATTGTGCAAAGCGGTATTTTCAAGTGGTTCAATCAGCAATGTTAAGTTCATCCTTTCAAATTTACCAACATTGGAGCTAAATTTAACCACGTTCACATTATCTGGAGACAAACTTGCATCGACATCCTCTTTCTGAGCATTTTAAGATACCTCCTAGAGACAAAGAGCAAAAGAAAACAAATATATATTTTATGAAGACTCAGCTCTGCACCGTGATCTTTCAAGCATACCCCAGCTGATCACCTCCTACATCCAAAAATCAGAACATTAAGTCAAAAGGATTGTAAGTGCCTTAAGTCAATGGCATAAAGAATTAACATCACACAACCTTTGCAATGCTGCATGAACACACACACACCTCAAAAACATGTCCTCTTAGATGGCTGCTTTTCATCTTTTGTTATATCTAATAAATACACTAATCATAATGGAAAGAGAATCCTTAGTCATTTGATGGCCATCAAAAGTATTTATGAAATCCATTTCCTGCTTTTGCCTTTTATTCATCTCATAGAAACATTTATGAACAGTAAGATGATTAAAAAAAAAAAAAAATCCTACCTGATATGGCTGCAATGACATGCTTTTCTCTACCTATCCTCTGTGATCTTTAAACGCCAACCACTAATGGCCTGATATGAAATACCAGTGAGCATTAAGCATAACTTGGGCAGACCACCCGTCATCTGTTTCAGCCATGAAATCTGAGAAGGCGAGAATGATTTGCAGTTTTGAACAAAACAATAAAAATATCTTGATACCACTTTTGACAATCTTTAATTGTAAGATAGCATCAGTCATAATGCATCATGATTCAAATTCTCCTTTCATCATTTGATTCTAAATAAGCTGGTCAGGTTTGATCTGTTGACAAAAAAGCTCATAATTAATAGAAATCTTGATTCTGTAAATATATCTAAAGTACTTTACTGTGTTAATGGCAGGTTGTTTGTCACAAAGCCTTATGTTTGTCATCACTTTCCAAAACACTGGTTTTGACTATTTCTTGACTGCCTTCTGCGAAGTTACCTGATATTTGCCTTGTGTTATGTTGTTTTTTGTTTTTGTTTTTTTCCTGTAAATTAATTTTGCAGAGTGCCACGTGTAAGATTTTTAAAATTATAGAGTAAAAACCAATAATTTTGAGTGGCTGTTTGTCTCTTAGTTCTTTTACACAACCAATAACGACTCATGGAAAGCTTGCACTTTGAAGACTGCAGTTTACAGTAGTTGCCACAAGAGGGAGCTGCTGGTAAGAAAAATCCCCCTTACCCGAGTAGCCTCATCTTGGTGTGGACTGTTAAACAACCCCGTTGATCTAATAATCACTGCTGGAGTTAATGTCAACCACTTAAAGGTAAGTGGAGATGATTCAGCTTCTCCTGGTCACCGTGTTGTTCGCACAACAAATTTGTTGGGGGGACAGGGAAATGGCTCCAGTCATAACAACAGGGTGACACTTTTGGGAGATCAAAGAGGATCAAAGTGCATCAAAGGAGTTCACCTTACCAGCACTGACATTTAGTAAAGTGGAGATAAAAAGCTCTACTTCAAAAGATATGCAGTAATTTAAACGTGCAAAGTGCTGGTGTGTTTGCTGTCCATGGAATACATTGTCTGTTCAAACACACACGCACGCAGTCTCTCACACGTACAGCTTCACACTCAAACGGGGGCTACAAGTGACCAGCAGATGACGTCCAAGTGCCAAGTTATCTTCATGCAACGACCTTTGCGCACCTCTGAACCTGCGAGCCTCTCTTTCAGTCTCTTAAAAGTTTGAACTCTGAGAAAATTATAAGTAGTTCCGGAATTTTCTCAGTCATGCCACTTTAACATTTTATTATGACTTTAATTAACAGAAAATTGGGAAATGATGAGATTTGGTTGACGGACTGATAAAATAGCCATTTTTAAGATTTCATGTTATATTAGTGTGTGTGGGGGGGGGGGGGGGGGGGGGGGGGAAAACCCTCATCGAGACATTTCTTTCAGTGTTGGAGTCCAAAGGGGTCAAAGAGGGCCAGATCAGAGTCGCCTTTAATCTCAAAGTGCCAGTCAACCCTGAAAGGCCTCCCCGCGGAAGTCCATTAATTCGGTAAACTTTTCACACCCCTTAATGGTCGGCATATCCTACACATTGATGTCCGCTGCTGGTGTAATCAAGCACACTTTGGGGGGATAATTGCCACCTTTGCAATCAGGAAGATCAAATAAAGTAGTTAATCGACGCAAGTAACTTCAATCACTAGTCCTCAACAAGCCAGAGGGCAGTTAGTCGACTTGGATGTCAAAGGAATTGAAATAACAAGGGTAGATTCTCATGACAAGGTACCATGTTTGTATACATACATATATATATATATATATATATATATATATATAAAAAGGACAGAAAGAAAGAAAATATTTGAAGTATTCCACAATATTCAAAAAATAGAAGTGAGACTAGACTAGAGACATTTAAATATATTTAACAGATATTTGGACATTTAATTCCGATATTGTTAATATTGTTAAATAAAAGAATAAGGCACAAACATGGTAAGCAACATCTGGCACATAAAAAGAAAAGTAAGCTCTAACACTAGTTTAGTCCCTTTAAATGAATCTGAGCTTCAACTCACTCTACTCAGAGTCAGTTATATGGGTATACTGTATGTCTCATGCGCTTCTGTGATGGGTATTCAGACAGAGTTTGCAGGTCATTATCATTCCACAAACAACGCGCAACATAGTGCTGTGCAGGAATGGCCATTTCCGTACAGTGGGGCTCTGTTTGAAATTCCACCCCTCCGCCTTTGTTGTGCACAGCGAGGGGCGGGAAGACAAACAGGTCCGCATGTATAAAGAGATCATCCCGGGACTGTGAGTCAGGAGACTTCCAAGCATCTTCGTGCCGAAACTTTCTGGAAACTTTTGGGATTCGGGAATCCAGGTTGTTTGGACTTTGTCACACTCAGACCGTTTTTCAAAAGAGGGATTTTTTTTTGTCATCTGTGTGTTTGCAACATAACTCAAGATGAGAATCGTCCAGATACCATTAGCGCACCGCTTCTTGGCTGTGTATCTTACGCTGTTTGGATACTTTGGAGACGCTTACGCGGGGGCAGTGCTGATGAACTCCAACGCTATCAAAAACTTGCCAGGTGCATCGGCAGCCAAAGGCACTGACACTGTCAGCCCAAGTCCGCGCACCTCAACCTCTGGTAGCATGGGACACAAATTACCGGTGGACACCTTACAGGTAATTAGCTCTCCGATGCGTAAAAGTCAACTCTGTGCGCCAAGATAGAAATGCTTTCATGTAAACTTTACGACGGTAGTGCAACCCGTTGTGACGGACTGTTTTTGGTTTTCATTTTTGCTGTAGCAGTCAGGTGTTTGCTCCGATGATGAAGATTGTGGAGGTGATGAATTCTGCAACGACGCCCGAAGTGTCTGCCTCCCCTGCCGTAAGAGCCGGAAGCGTTGCGTAAAGGACACCATGTGTTGTGCAGGAAACCGCTGCAGCAATGGTGAGCAGAGAAATCTCAACTGAAATAAATATTGGCAGTTAAGATTGTCGTCTTGATGATGATGATGTAATAGCTGGTAACATTTAATATTTCTACTACTGATATCTATTCTCTATGGCAAATGCATTATTTTTCCCCTTTGCATTTTTCAGGTGTTTGTCAAGCCAATGATTTGTACGAAACAGACGTATCTATCAGCACTGGCTGGCACAAACACAATGCCACCATGGAGCATCAGGCCAAGAGGCCTCCCACTGCCCCTGGTTATCAGCCAAATGCAGTCAAAGGTGAGCTTTCTGTCAGGAATCACAACTTATTCTACAGATCCTACATGTTGTCACTGTGACCAGTTTCATGTAACTTATCTTCTTGTCATTTCATCTTCTGTCTCCAGGCCAAGAGGGTGATAGATGCCTGAGATCGGCAGACTGCTCGGAGGGTCTTTGCTGTGCCAGACACTTTTGGTCTCGCATCTGTAAGCCTGTGCTGACAGAGGGCCAGGTGTGCACGCGCCACCGCAGGAAAGGCACCCACGGCTTGGAGCTGTTCCAGCGCTGTGACTGTGGCGAGGGCCTGGCCTGCCGACCAGAGAAAGGAGAGCGAGATCACAACGTCAGCAGGACTGTAGCCCGGAACCTACACACCTGTCAGAGACGCTGACACAACCACATGGATACACCCTCAGAGACGGAAATACGCGCTCACACACAGGCACACATCAATAAACCAGTGACAGACACTGAAAAATACTTCTCAACCTTGAATACACCAAAGATGCTGACAAACACACACACAGACACCCAACACCTAAGACATTCTTTCCTGCCAAAGTTGCTGACACAAATGCATCACTCTGAAGGATAGACATGAATCCTGGAAAAGTGATACACCCGGAGGGATGCAACAGCGCGAAACGAACTTGATCCAGTTCCCCATCAACTGATGAAGAATCAGAAGTTAGGAAGAGACATCTCAGATGTACTTGGAGAATTGATTAATGTCAGTAGTGGCACAGATGCCTTGTTTCACTTTTTATGGAACTATTTTACTGCAGTAAATTACTGCCGTGTAAATAATATCTTGCTATACTTATATGCCCTATTGCATTATGTCAACACCAGTATTATAAAGACATGGTGCTGCATGTTTTGTAAATATGTTATATATATTATATATTGTTTTATAAGAAAATATATAGACAAATATGAATATTTGTTTATTAAATATCTTGGAAAAAAACTCACTTCTTCTTTCCGTCATTTTCATCAACTTTTCAAGGTAAAAACTTTTACGATTAGATGTGTTAAATGTGATTTTTTCCTTTGGAAAGCAAGTTTTGTTAAGAGTATTCACTCTGTTGTGTGACTCACCACCCAGGAAGAATTTGACTCAAAATTGTTCTCCAGCTTCAAAACACTCAAAATGGTTGAAAAATGCACAGGAAACAGTCGCAGCAACGTATAGCTAGAGCCTCAACATTTGACACCCTGCTATGGAAGCAGAGGATGGTCAGTTCAAGCTATGTGCCTGATCAGATGAACATCAAATACAGGTCAGGATGTGGCCATATCAAGTAATATCTGCCAAGGTAATAACAAAGTGTGTGAGTGTTTGCTACCTTTGGTGTTGGCGTCTAATTATACTTTGCCTTTATGTTGAGCAGAGCAGATAGCTAGCTACCCAAGCTAAAGCCTCTAATTACTTCATCTTACTCAATCTGCACAAGGATTCATGAAATGAGGAGCAGAGCAGCACTTTAGTGACGCAACCTGCAAAAGAGGGAGAAAAAAAAGAGTGAAGGAAGTTGCCTCTGCCTCTGCAACAGCACACCTCATTTCCTGACATGTTGTGCAATGGATGTGCTCTAATATGTAGGCTATGAATCCACTCAAATACACCTTGGTGTCTGTAATTAGACCTGTTTAGATTAGAAGATGGTGAGGAAATTACTGTACTTTTTGCTTGATTTTCTTGTCAGATCAAAAGGAGTAAAAGACACTCCTGATATCTGACTGAGCCAGATAACCTCTTCATCTGTTTACATCCAAAGACACTGATCCTGGGTTTGTCTTGGGAAGATAAGGAAGAGGCTTAACCTGACTGTCACTGAAATAATAAAAAATTGCTGAGGACACAAGTCAAGTGCTCCTCTGAGACGCCTCGTTCTTCAGTTGAGGAGAACTGTTTGTGCTACTGCATAGTATATACTGTACAGTACAACCCCCAAATAAAGAAAAAAATACTTTAATGTCAATCCATGACAAACAAAAATAAAAAGTATACTTTGGTTAATGACATGAGCTATCCTTCCAGTTTTCTAAGGGAAATGTTAAGCTAATTATAGCTGAATTCTGCTTTTAATGAAGCATCTCTGCATTGTGGTGTTGCTATTTCTCATTTCAGCACGAGATCGTAATAAATGCTTCCCCACTGCTGAGAAGGTCACATTCATTTAAACAATTTAATGCCCATTCTTTCAAGTAATTGAGAGAAATTGGAGCATTGTCAGCATATACCACACAGGCCCAGCCAAGTTATGTATGTGGGGGTCCTGGAATCTGTGTGAGTATTTGTGAGCCTGTCATCATTACACCAGCCACAGACTAGCACAGGCCACAGGCATGTGCCCCAACTCAAGGACAGCCAGATACTGTGTTTGTGTGTGTGTGTGTGCTATATACACATTTCTTGGACTCCAGAAAAGCAACAGTGACAATATTGCTCACTATCATGTTCCCACGTGCTATTTACAGCTTTTATACATCTATAAACAGAGCCACATGTGTATACACATTCACACATTCTTAGAGGGGGGTGAGAATAATATTGGGGTGTGAAAGGTTTTAGAGAGCAACACGCTGTGACACAGCCAACTATTAGCATTTGGTGCTGCCATAGCACCAATATGAATCAGCAGTGACACACCCAGCTATTAGCATTTGGTGCTGCCATAGCACCAATATGAACCAGCAAATCCACTGGCATGTGTTTTAATTGGCTTGACATGTAAAACAAATATTTATCTGAACAACACACACATCTCATAGCACTGTATATTTCCTTTGAATGTACCAAATACAAGCCAAAACATAGGCTAGCTTTTAGATATTTGGCAAGTGAACTGTGTTATACAACTTAATAGGTAATAAAAACCAAAGTATTTGTTTACACCATTCTTAAAATGTACTATCTCCCCACATGATCTAAGATTAACAATAAACCTTTTATTAACTTGACTACTTGCTATATCTATGATTGTTATTCTAACGCTGCTGCCAAACACCCTTGACTGACATCCCAGAGTTAACAAATTCATGAGTGAACCATCAGAGATCAAAAGCGAAAAGAAATGAGGCAGAGTACACAAACGCAATGCATGTTATTTTGTCAGATGAAAGAGATGGCATACTTCTGGAATGAGCATTTGGATCAAAACCGAGCCTTTGCAGAAACAACATTTCACATGGAGGTGTCAAACTTCTGGTTGCTGGCACTGATCGCTGCATAGAAAAGAAACACAATGCACACTATTCATCTTTGTGAGATGACAATCTGCCTGATTGAGCAATAAAGGTAAATCTCCCTGTCCTTGGGAAATAATAATTAAACAAAGGGCAACTCATTCAGCACAATGTGTTGAGTGTGTGAATGCAGGTGGAGAACAGGTTTGTTCCACTTATTTTAGTCCTGAGTGATGTCAACATAGCAAGGCAAACAAGGGCTTCACAGAGTGAGGTGATGACGAGCTGTACCTTGATTGGGTTTCATGTTACCTTCCAGGAAACTTACCAGTGACAATTATTCTCGCTTGCTTCCTGTGTCTTTGTTGTTGGTTACCTTTTCCTTTGTCCTTATGCACATTTGAACCCAAAATTGAGAGGTTAAACGTCATTTCAGACTCCTGACAGTGTGATGGGAGAATCAACATCACATGTCAGTGTGCTGGGAAACTGGAGTCAGGATCTTTGAAGAGTTACTGTAAAACTGTGGAGGAAGTTATACATTATTCTGGACTGAATGACAGATGTGGCCACAGTAACATCGCATATTTGCTTTTATTAAGCCACAAGTTTGATATTTTGGCTGCAGGTGGCCATCTTTTTGAAACCAAGATATGCATGCTTCTGTGGTGTCACTTAACAAGACAAGTTAGACCTGTCCAGCAGCATATTCTGTTTTATTGCCTTTGGAACTATAAATTGGACAATAATTTACACAATAAACATCATGCTGCACTGAGGAGCACTTGAACTAAGCAATTAAGACCATAAATTTATTAGTAAAATGTTTATTTGGGTAATAAATTAGAATAAGGAATGGAGTCATTTTCTTCTGTGCTATCTGATATTGTTGTGCAACCAGAGAAGAAACATTTTTCTGTCTAGCAAGAATAGAAAAAATAAATTAATAAAATGTTCTACTTTAAGAAAACTTTAAATATAATAATTTTAAAAAATGTGTGCACACACATATACAGTATATATACTGTATATATATATATATATATATATATATATATATATATATTTACGTACATGTTTTTGTGGTTTAGCTCGGCTTCTGTGAAACAACATTTTACTTTTTAATTTTAAGGTATAATTACTTCCTCTCCCTCATATTTCACGCTGTGAGAGCCAATGCATTCTTATCCCCATCTCACCACATACTGATTCTTGGTCAAGAGCATTTGGTGTCAGTTTTTAATGTGCAGGCCAGGGAGCTGTCATCCCACTGCATAGTACCACGAGTAATGTCCATTGCATAAGTAATGCGTAAGCTTATACACCAGGAGCCAAGTCCAGTCCTAACCCATGATCCTGCAACTTTTAGGTGCATGCCTTCTCCAACACACCTGAATCAAATGACTGGCTGACATGCGTAAGAGGTAATTCAGGTGTACTTGAGAAGGGGTGCATCTAGGAGTTGCAGGATTGTGCCTCTTGAGGACTGGACTTGGCCACCCTTGTTTTTACACCCTCTAAAGCAATAGAATAGGCTGTATGCACATCTCCACTACTTCCTGAACTTAGTACTGCACCTTTGTTTCCTGTCTTTCATGATTGGATAAACTGATTAATCCAGCTGTGTCTGATCTCAGCAAATGGTCAGACACACCTGGATTAATCAGTTCATCCAATCTTGAAAGGCAGGAAACAAAGGTGCAGTACTAAGTTCAGGAAGTAGTGGATATGTGCATAAAGCCCATTCTGTTTGAGTTCAGACTGCTGCTTTTTCATTGTTCCTTTTTTGTTTTTTACCTGCAATTTCCAACAGCTGTTCCATTATCAGCATTGGGGAGTGGAAAGCGTAGTGGTAATGTTGCGGGCCTTGGTGCGGCAGACCCGGGTTTGAGTGTCCGACACGGCACTCACCATGAACCACTGTGGACCCCTGAGCAAGCTCCTTAACCCCCATCGACTGCTCCTCGGGCGCTTTAATTAGCAGCCCACTGCTGTCAGGTTCAACCTGAGATGGGTTAAATGCAGAAAATGAATTTCCTAATTGGCAAACTAATTGGGATTAATAAAGTTTATATTCTTTTATTCTATTAGAAAACCTGCACATCCAAAAGTGACACTCTGCAGGTAACCTTTACCTTACCAAGCATCAATACATGACAGATTGAGAGTTGAAACAGGGATTAAGAGTGCACAAAGAACACAAAATAGCTATCTGTTAACAGCAAATGCAGACAAAGTCTGGGCCAAATTTAGCACGTAGCATCCCAACTTTTCCAGTGTTCATGTGTGAAAACAACTCAAATCATGCAGCCGACTGTTTCATCTCGTTTAGCAACATGCAGTGACACCTCAATCAAGCAGTCAAACTTTATTTATATAGCACTTTTCATACTGTACAAATAAAATGCAACACAAAGTGCTTAACAACAATAAAAACAACAAAAAACATGAAATCCCTGTCCCTCCCACCCCCACATAAAGACCCACATACACATACATGAACATGCACGCACGCACACAGAAACAGCACCCAGCAAGAAAGTCTAATAACATGGCAAAGCACTGAGGATCCAGGTGAGGAAAAACCACCTATAGGGGGCCATCCATGCCAAGATGTGCCACCGTCAGAAGCCACAGGGAGCGCTACCAGAGAGATCACCCCGACCCAAACAGACCAGGGTAAGTCCCGCACATGGTGTGGAGTCCCCCAGTCTTCCTGGCTCAGGGGATCCCCAAGACAGCATCCCACAGGCAGACCAGACACAACTCCCAATGAGGAGGACCCCCATGAGGAGACACAGGAGCTAAAAGCAAAAGGACTAAAAGACAGTTAAAAAAAAAACAGACAATAAATGCTGTAATTATAAATGACTAGAAAATATGTACTGTAAAAACTTAGTGTTTAGCAATAACACATAAGAATAAAATAATAATAAAATGTACAAAGACAAATAGCATGGTAATCGATAAAATGATATACATAAAAGTCGAATAAATTCAAATTCTTAAAAGCAATATAGAATAAATAATATTAAAACAAAAGGAATAAAAGAGTAAATAAAATCAGTTAAAAGACTAATAGAAAAGGGGGATCATTCTTAATGAGCATCACTGAAACTCACCAACATTCAAAAAATGTTTTACTGAATGCAAAGTTGTTGCAAGTTGTGTGTTTTTTTTAAAGTTACTCTTATTTTTTCCTTGAATCTAAAAAAAATAACGCCATTGAAAACTATGTTTGACAAACATGGAGTAGATTTGCACTAACATGGTGATTCCCAAAGAACGTTTAGTAAAAGAAAAATGGGTATATTTAGGAAACTGGACAGTCTTATTGAATGTGGTCTTCACTGCAAAGGTGGCTGTCAAGGAACCAGGATGTAAAACTGGAGTGGAAGGCTGGAGTGCACCAAATTAAACACGAACTGAGCAAACAGTTAATGGAACCACAGAGTTATTTCCAGAGCCTGGACCTCAATATTGTCTGGAATAATTCTGAACAGCCTGAAAATGTACATCAAGAAACCTGGAAAACTACTCATCCATCCATCCATCCATCCATCCATCCATCCATCCATCCATCCATCCATCCATCCATCCATCCATCCATCCATCCATCCATCCATCCATCCATCCATCCATCCATCCATCCATCCATCCATCCATCCATCCATCCATCCATCCATCCATCCATCCATCCATCCATTCCTGCTTATTCCAATATTCTCCTCATATCTGCTTCTGCATGTTTCAAGAATTGCCGCATCCATTTCCTGTTTTCCTGCCAATATATAAAGAAAAGATTAATATTTTGAGAATCTTGCTCAGTAATATGATGCAAGATATTTATAGAATACCTCAATTTTGACACAAGTCCACAGGGACTTCTGTAAGGGATCCTATTGAGGAGATGCCCAAACAAAGATTTCTTCTGAGACTGGATACGCTCACCGGGGGAGACTAATGGATGACTTCTTTGATCCACCGTGGTGTTCCTTTTATCTCCTATTAATATTTCGCCTGTGGTCTCAGGTCCCTCTCTGATGAAATCATACTATTTCTGAGGCCATTTACCACATGAAGGAAATGTCCCTCAACTGTAAAGGCCTGAAATCTGTTAGTATCCTGGACTAAAACAGAAACAAGTAATTATACAGTATAAGTGTCCTGTGTAGTAACGCAACATGAAACCAAGTAAAGAAGGAAATAGCATGTCACTATAGATGGTGTTTTGCAATGCTCTGTTGCCCTCTGGACTGATGCACATGTTTTAGTTTAAATTTTCTACAGTTCTTTCAGAAAGCCCAGTGGCAGCAGGACTGAAGGACCACACTGGCATTACAGTCCACTCTCCACCACCTGTATCCTTCAGGTTGTTTCCCACACTCTCTTCAGTTGTACCATATCCAATACCTACACAGCTGCAATGTCTTCAGTGCGAACAAATAATCTGACCGTTGTTTTTACAAATAATATCCCAATAAGCAATGTCTGCCGGCTATACCAGACAAGCAAGGGAGCAAACAGATGCACAGAGAGGGGGGCAGAATTTCATCTGGGGATAAAAATGCCTACTCTTCATTATGGTTGGTCCAGAAGCTTGCTGCTGGCGGCCTGAGGCTGTGACTAGGACAAGGGCCAGGGCCAGAACTGGCTCAGCTCCTAGCTGCTATGTAAAGTCTGCCTTAGCCACAACCACATTGCGCAAAGCTGCTTCGCACATGTAATTTACTTATTATTTACAAAGTTTCAAAGAAAGTAAAAAAAAAAAAAAAGCTTTGCAGAGGGAGATAGTTGTTTGAAAACTAAGGCAGATATAAAGTTATATAATGCTGAAAGATGACAGGCTTTTTGAGTCCCAGTCAATTATCACAGCTGATTGAACAGAAGGGGCCACAGAAACCATGCTTTGAAAAATAAGTCACAGCTCCTAGAAGAGACAATTTAACTTGCAACATCCAGCAGAAGTGCATGCCATCAGTACGAAACTGCCGCTGACCATACCCATTCAGTATGCTCACATCAGACAGGCAATCACTTTTTTGGGAAGCAGGAAATAGAAGTCTCTGAGCTCATGGTTCATACTGAAAAACATCCTCAACAGGAGATGACTGTATCTCTGAGAGACATGAACAAATATCTTTGTACAGGAACATCAAAAGACCCTGTTGTTGTGTAATGGCAAAGGTTTACTCGACGGGGTAGCATTTTATCTGACAAAGGCACATTAATAGTCCCAGTGATTCAGCCATTGTCCCATTAAGAGTCATCAGGCCTTAATCAGAGCTTTTCACCACTCACCACTCCTTTCGTGTCATCTCGCCTCCCCCAGTCAATATCTTCTCCCTCAACACTCAAACTCTTTAATGTCTCTGCTTGTTTTCCATCCTTTCAAAAACACTGTCTTTCACTCCACCAAAGGCAAAGCTGATGTGCAATCTCATTTGTGTAAGGACTTTACAAAGGTGGAGTCCTTGGTGATAGAGTGGAGCAGAGAAGGAACAGGCTTTGATCTCTTTAGGGGGCAAATGGATTGGATTGTCTTGCCCCTATTGGTGGGGCTAAGCTGGGGACAGTGAGAGTTGCAGGGGGTCATATCAAAGGTAGTTATCATCTGAGGGCCATCTCAGCAGCACATTAGTACTCTATCTAAATGTTGATTTGTTTACACCAACATCTAAGGAGCCCTAAATGAGCTGACAAAAGGGAACACCAAGTGAATGTAAATGAGTAAAGTGGTCAAGTTCACTTTGCTTTGTAGGCGCGAGTACAGCTCATCTCCTCTTCTATCACAGCATTTGCTGATAAACTGGACTTAAAAGAGCAGTTTAAAAGGTCTTAATATCACAACTTCAGCAAACACTAACTTAAATCTGCTTGTTCCCTTATACATTGCGTGGTCCTTTTACTCATAGGACCAAACAGCATGCTCATCGTCTATGTTGTGGGTAAGGAAATGATTGGGAACACCCTATGGTCACAGCAAACATTCATGTTGAGGTTGCTGACTGTGTGTGTGTTCCTCCGTTGTGGGTGGGAAACATCATATTACTGTCACTCTCACAACTCTCTTTTAAGAGAAAGGTATAAATCACACATATGCACACACCCCAACACCCTCCTCCAGCCGCAGCCAGACAAAAAATTACGTTTATTAGGCATGACATCTTTTCCCGTAATTTGGTAAACTGTGGACATCCAAAAGATCTTTTCTCAGATGCCCCTGGTGTTACAAACCACAAGCTACACATGTATTTGTTTGAAAGAACCACTTCTGCATTTAACATTATCCTGAAGCCACTAGCATCATGATAGATAAAAAATAAGTGGGTATTTTATCTCTTCATTTCTTCTTTTGGGATTGGAGGAAAGGGAAAAATAATTAAATTTTTACAGCTGAGCAGCACAAGACTGTCCCGTTTGTCACGTGTAACACAGATGTCAAATGACATATTTCCATGTTTATTATTATAAAAGATACCAAGCTTCTTGGAGTGAATTTTCAACCATAAGAGAAAAAATTAGACTCCTTGGCTGGTGTCACAGTTTACCACTCTATGTTCATGTCCCAAATGTGGGATTTCAAATAAGCATCTTTATTTTTAGGAACTTTAAGACCAGTAGCACTCGTCTGGGTCACTCCATATCATTAGAAACAGCTTCAGAGATGAACAAATTCTCCTGGCACTCACATGTAATTCTTGTCCTTTAGCTTATAGTAGCGTGAGTCAAAGCCAAGCCGAAAACCTCCCTCTATCATTGCCGTTATTTTTGAATCCCTACTGAAATTTGGGTTGACACGTTGATTTAAAATGCCCGTTACTTTGGTGATTGTGCGCATCAAATGTCCCACTCAGCACATTCCCTGGGGGGTTGAATTAAGCTCAGAAGCCTCAGTCTAACTGTTGTTGAAATGTACATTTCAGCCCTTCTCTATAGTCTCAGCCATAAACCATACTAATTGTCCAGGCTATTATCCTTGTTTTTGTCTGTTGGTGAATGTTTGCTATGTTGGGATTGCATTTTGAATTTGTACTCTTTTGCATAACAGTCGCTCTGAAGGCATCTGGTGGCTTATTTAAACTGACCACATGGTGTATTTCGGTGATCCTGGCAAGGATTGGCTTCTTTACAACTCTAATTAGCATTCCTTCCAGATAAAAACAATGATCACTTTAAGACTTGAAGATCACTTGAGCAAAGCTCGCAGGAAGTGATCTGAAGAACTGATAGGACCCCACAATTACCAAGCAAGTAATTCCAGTCCTCCTTGCATAATGTTTTAATTCAACATCACCCCCATCACCTCATTTTGTCCCATCACTAATCTTGTCTTAAGTTATCTTCAAACTCCTGCTTTGCCCTGTGGCTACAGGCCTTATCACTTATTGATTATGTCTCTTAGATTAAAGGAAGGGCTTTCATTTCCACAAGAATGTGGTCCACTCTTTGTGTCCATATGGAAGCATTTGCTGGACAGATGGTTATTTTCCCTTCCAGACAAGGTCCTACTGGTCAGAAGGGGATTCACAGAGGATTGGTAAGAAATGATGCCGTAGATATCCATTTGTTGTTTGCTTTGAAGTCCAACTACCAGGTGATTTGTAATTGACCGTGCAAGAAGAAAATAACAAGACGAAAAGTTTCAACATCAATTACATAAGCAGGTTTTTACAAAAAGAAAAAGTCATTTGAATTCCTCCAGACAATTCAGGGCTGTCAAATGGTTGCATTATATTATCCCAAACCTCCCAGACATAATTCCATGTGCTGAGAAGCTGAATTGCCTGAATGTGGGCTGCACACAAATGACGGACATTTTGTCTTGGGGTAATTACTAATATGCCACTGTTGTTGCCCAGGCTGCCTGTATCTGGCTTTTGGTTTACTCTCCCTGGGCTGTGTGGTTTGCAGCAGCTTAATCACAAAGCCACAAACATCTCAGCCATTTTGATAGGAGCCAAACTGGGAATGCTTCATATGTGATGCTGCGTTTGCTTGTCCTTCATATACTGTATCCATCTTTCCTGCAGCATCAGCAGGGCAACTACGTATAATAGTTTATGTTGATGCGATGAAAGTTAGATTTAACTGTTATCTAAAAAAGTGGGTTAAATGCAAATAAAAAGTCAGTGCTGTAATTTTCAAATTCTTCACACATTGCATTAAATTGATAATATTGAAAAAAAGAGGGTCAAATTATGATGTTCATTGTTTATTGCGTGTAAATTTATTTTGCTGCCAGAAATGAAAAAGTTTATAAGTTTTCTTAATTCCCATTTTTTGTGTGTCATTGATAAAGAGGAATATATTCTATAATGATTTGGAAATCCTGTCTTATTCACATTTACACAGATTCCCTTCTCTTTTAGACTTGGAGTTGTAGATTAAAAACACTTAACTGTGAGCTGTAAATATTACAAAGTGAAGTTTTTTAATGCAGGAATAGAAAACAAAAACTCAAGCCAGTCTTTGATAATAAAGGAAAAGCAATGATAACAGAGTACAAGGTAATAATGTTGCCATATGCTGCTGTTATTGGATAGCCTTACTTGTCTTTTTGTCAGCGACAACAGCTGGAGCATCTGGAGAGGGTTTGCAGACACGTTTCAGGTTTAAAAAAAAGAGGATGAGTAAGAAACCAAAGCATGGTTTCAAGATTAAAGAGAATAAAATGATAAAAGATCCTCAAATGGACATTTGAGGAGCAAAAGCTTCTGTGAGATAACACAGATCGCCAGTCTGGACAAACACATGGATGGCATTACACTTATCAGGACAGGACAAACTGTTCAGCGATCAAGTATCCTGATCACAGACTATATTTTCCAGCACACAGGTGTTTACAATCCATTTCAAATGACCTTGTTTACAAAAGCAACAACATTAAAAAAGGATTCCAAGTTACAAGCAACGAGGCAATTAACGCCTGTGTACCGCGTCGAGTGCCTCCACTCAGTGCTAATGGTTTGGGGCTGAGTACCAAGCCTGCTTTTTTATTGAGCTTTTTGGTCACAAGACATCCAAAAGTTGCCTCTGGGGAGATTTTTGAAATGTTGGCTTGCTGGAGACACAGAGGTATTTTTGTTGTGCTGTGCATGTAATTTACAATCAAGTTTAAACTTAGAAAACTTGCCAGTGTTGACTCCAGCAGAGCGATCACATAAAGGTTCACTTTGGATGTTGGGAAGGAGCTGTGAGAGGTTACCAGCACAACTCTGCCAAGTTTGGGCCTCAGAGCTGCTTTTTCCACAAAGCATAATAGCTGATTCATTTGAAGAAACCAGTTCGTTGCACATTTATTATAACAGTAAGGACTTTTTTTCTCATTTAAAACATTTACAAATTATCCATTGAGAATGATTATCATTACTATTGTGGCTGCAGTGAATGCAGTTATCTTATAATAGTTCTTATTGTCATCTATGTGCGAATGAACTTCAGGTCACATGGCTTCTCTGACTTTGACCCACTGGAATGTTAAATGGCAGAAATGTTTTACATTTGTGTGGTTAGATTTACTCACAATAACAGTTTGGTTAGTTTTAAGGAAAGATCGTTGGTCCAAAAGAGACTCTTTGTTGACATGATTAGCAAGAGGATTCATATTATGGTTGTGGAAAAAATAATGACTAAAGAAATGTGAGGTTTCAGCCTGTGGGGACAAGGGAATAATGGACAGTATGTCATGGTTCCAAAATTAAAAACGCTGAATCATTAGTTTAAAATGGAGAATCACAAACTAAAACTTTTGTGGATGTATACTGGGACACAAAGAATGGTCCAAATGAATAATCAGGTTGATTTTTTATCTTAGCTTGCCTTGATGACCCTTATGTGAAACGCACCTGTAGCATTGGTGTCTCAAAAGTTAAAACAATATATTTGAACTCTTTGTAAATCAGAGCTTGAATGTTTTAGCTGATGGCAAGCGAGGAACCGACATTTAGTGCAAAAAGGAAATATAAAATTCTTCGCTTCTTATCTCAAATGATTCCGTCTGTAAGCATGTTTATGATCCAAATGACAGTTCCGTGCATTATTTAGCACATTATAATGTTCATGGTTCCATTTGGAGAAATGCAGGTAAAGTGTGGCCTCAAAATAGGTGTTGACAAAGAGCTGATGTCACATTGTCTATGTCTATATCTTTTATACTCTGTGATTGTAATTACATTGCTTGCTCAACAATTTCTGGGACTTCTTTTTGAGGACAGTCTCTTGCCTTAACAGTCCTTTTACATCCACAATGAACATGGACCTATTTCTCAAGCCATGCTCTTATGCAGCCCAGACATTTTCTTATCATCACCCAGAGAAGCAGAACTTTAGAGAAATAATTTAATGGTCAAATCAGTTTTTCTTCACAGGAAACCAAAGTTGTGTTTTGTCGATAACAATTTTTTTCAGGTAACAAACCCAAACTAATATGTCATATATCGGTTAGATAGGAAACAGACTAAAAGGTGGTGAGATTACAGTACAAGATCTGGTAACTTAATGGTTATAATGAGGTATTTACAAATTTATGACAACATAATCATAATTGCAACACATTTCTTACATCATACCTTTCACATGAATCATAAACTAAATAAAAACTAATCATATTGAGAGTTATTGTACTTGAAAATGTATTTTTATCCACTAACTGTATATGTTCGTATTGCCTGGACATGATTCTCAAAAATCATGCATGATAGCAGGTTTAATTTGTTGTGCATCATTGGTCCTCTCTTCACTTACTGATTATTAACAAGCATTGCAAGATGCTTCATCTATGAGCAGATTTAGAAAACTTGCTAGCTTTGACTCCAGCAGAGCAATCACATAAAGTTTTTTTTTTTTTTTTTTTTTAAGTGCACCTTGGATGTTGGGAAGGAGCTGTGAGAGGTTACAATCAGAGCTCTGCCAAGTTTGGGCCTCAGAGCTGATTTTTCCACAGAGGAGAGTTGCTGATTCATTTAAAGAAACCACTAACTTACACATTTATCATAAAACTAAGTCAACTCCGCTTTTTTTTTTTAACCAAAACATTAGAAAATGATCCATTTGGAATCATCATCATGGTCATCATTGCTGTGGAAAATAATGTTCTCATATATTACAAATACAAATATGTGATTTGTATTTCTCATTTGAAATATGTGCAAATAGACTGCTCATCACATGTACTGGTCATCTCCACTAGATGTTGGTAATGACTTATTGTGCTGACAGTTCTCAAAGATAATATGTGGAAAAAGCTTCAATCAGGAGGATATCACCGGTCCTCTCATCTTTGCATCTCTCCTTTATTCCCACCTTTCTCTTCTTCCCTCTGATGTGTCACAAGTATATAAAGAAAGCAATGGGCCAACTCCTCAGAGATCGTGAGTACATTGTGAGGAATGTGTGTCCTTCCTGACATTACAACGTTCTTTATCAACTAACAAGAGGAGTAGGAGGGGAGCGAGGAGGAAGAGAGGAGGATGTTGGGATGTTAGAAGTAGTTTGGGAAGGAAGGGGAAAAAAAGAGAGCTCTTTGTGGCCGCTTATCTGACAGGAAATGAAGCAACTCAATGACTTTGGCATTTGGTAAAATAGCTTCCTTCAATGGGCATTCACTTGAAGAGGCATCCCTTGCCATCAGGCCACATATGTTTGAGCAGCTGACGGCGAGAAACAGAAAGAAAGAGGGAAGTTCAGGAAAAGAAAAGACAGCCAGAGGGTGTTTTTAGAAGTTCCGTATTTTGCTAATTGCCCATGATAAGATGCAGCAATTTGCCGGTAGTTGTGATGATTATCAATGGCAGCAATTTAACAGATGTTTGTGCACTATTGGAGCTTTAAAACTCATCAGTCTTTCCAGCACTAACTAAAGGGCAATTGTAAGAAATTTCTGATGCAGAAGCAATCGAGTAAAACAGGAAAAGAAAAAAAAAAGTAGAGCTGAGGGAATAAACTCAAGTCAGCAAAGGATTCACAGGTATAAAGTTCTGTCTACATCCACAAACATGAACACGGCACAGCACACACGCTACAGTTTGAGTATTATTTTTGTTAATGGGATCTAAGGGGAGATCTTTTTCCTGATGTGGTGTAATTGAAGCCGCTGTATTAAAGGGTTGTGTTCCTCTCCTGCTGCTGAGACACAAAGTAATGCAAACCTCATCCCAGTTATTAACCCAGGAAGTCCCCATGGTGCACTGCACTCTAATGACAGAGGCCGAAATTATTTTATCTATTTCATTTAGATGTTGCCCCTTTGACCCATGTGAAGCTTACCCAGTGTTCAGTGGTCCACCTCTGCCCCCTGTGAAACTTCTGATGTCCAATTGCTTTCAAATAGTCTCTTTCTAATCTGAATGATGTGTTCATCATTCACTTCTAAATCAAAATAGGGAAAACAGGAAAATTACACAACTCTGAAGTTTTCTGATATCATTGCCATTTTAGGGACAGTAGTTAAGGTATCTGAAAGTAAATGAAAAGAAAAAGAAAAGAAAAGAAAACGATGTCTGTCACCTGGCTCGGGCTTGAATCATTTGAACTTTATGAGGAACATAAACAACAACAAAAGGATTAGTCATGTCATGTAAAAGAAACAAATTTATACCATCTTATTATGTGGTTAGAACATGATTTGTATCACAAGCAGTCTCCTTTCAGTCATTCAGTTGCATGTCAGTATCACTCTGTTTACATAGTTTTTAACGCTCTTCTTCTCTTCAGCTACAAAACAAACCACGTTTTTAATTAGCCGTGTGCGTGGGTTTAGTCTTTTTTAATCCGCCTGCACCCACGTATTTTCCATTTATAAAGAAATGATGCTTTCATCTGCCAAGATAAATCTAAATGTCACTGTCCACACCCAAGTCAACACAACAGGCCTTCTTCTCACAAAACAACAGCTCCTTGTCTTTAAACAAATTAACACTAACGCATCTTAATGAGGTTAAAATTACAACCCCATGTTGCCAGAGGGCAATTTTTGACAGGGACTTGTTATTCTGGATCTAACCAAACATCTGGAGTTCCCCGTAATACCATTTTTATTGGTCCTCTGGCTGGATCTTTTTTCTTTTTTTTTTTTCACCTGATTGGCTGTGTTTCTTACAGTGTACCCCCTGAGGAATGCCACCACTGTTGTGTATCCAAAGAAGAGATTAACTCTTCAGCACTCAAAACACTCCTGATTTTCTCACACAGGGCAAAAACCAGCCACAGTTGTATTGTTTCCTTTGCTTTGATGTAGGACTTGAGCCCTGACGGACGTGTAATATCATTTACAGTCAAAAATCAGGGGTGGTCTTTCACGGGTGTCAACAGCTCACCCGGCTTTTGTCCCACTGATTCCAAAAGACCAGGTTTTTCTCAAGCTGTTGAACGTTCACTGAATGGTTTAATTGCAAGCAGATTCAAAGAGATGAATATTTGAATCATGCCGAGTAAAATATGGCTCCATCTGGATTTGATAAGATCATAAATGAATGCCATCTGACGCTTTACACTTCAAACAATTACTGTAAATCCAGGGCACCTACTATACTTTGACTGTGGAGCAAAGAAGGCACCAGTCACATCACAGACACGTGGTTAGAAAATATGCAGTTTCATGTCGTGAACATCAATCCCTGAAACGCATATGTTTGCTAAGAATAGAAAATGAATGGCATTGGCCTCCTTACGAGTGAGAACTGTTTCGTTTTGTCACAGCTAAACCTCCCCCTCAAAGACAAAGGATTCAAGGGTTTCCACTTGTTATCACCAAAACAGTTTTTAACCAGTGTTTGGAAACAGTAAAAGAAACATTTGCCAAAAGATCTAGTGCTATCCTCAACTCAACATTGATACACCAATAGCTCTGATAGCAAGAGTTCATGAAATGTGTCAAAACAGGTTGCAGAGGAAGCTTAAATCTATAATTATATAGATGGTATAATTTTGAACCTTATTATGATACGCCACTAATGGGAACTGAGAGTGTGGAGTTACTCAACATGCAGACAGCTAATTACTGTGGAGGCCTGGTTAATTGGTTATGCCCCTAGAACAGGAGCCTGATCAGGTTGGCAGATTTATGGAACATGAACACAACATCAATATTTTGAAGAGGTATTTTCTTTCTCTTTCTCCTTTTGGGGGGTAAATTTCAGCTGTGTTTACAAGGACTGGTGAAAAAATGTGTCACAGAGGGTTTGAACGGCAAAGTTATTGGCAACAAACTGGAGTGACAAAACTGCCCACCATATGTGATCCTGAAACTTTCACACATTATAAGATGACACAAAACAGCCGTGCAGAGACGTCCAAACGATTAGCTTTGTGGTAGTAAAGAATAAAAGTGTTCGGATCACCAAAGCGGCGTGGTTTTGTATGGAAACAACTGCGGCTGGATGTTTGGTTCTCATGGAAGCCACATGACAGAGAGGTCATGAGAAAGACAGCGAGCCCTGCGCTGTGTGCGATCTCACCACACTCGTTCTCCGCTGCACTTTTGATGTTTCCCCCCATGACTTTTATCATTACTCCTTGAGAGACCTCAACTCTCACTGTCAGGAAAGCAAACACACACTCACACACATTCCCTTTACTCCTTCTCCATCTGAGCTTGGCTACTGCCACCCATTTCCAACTTCACACAACTATTTTAACAAGCACAGAAATCATTTAGCGGACACTTTCCTGGATCATAAAATGCCAAATGATGGCTTTGGATCTCAAGCTTTTATTGATCTGTGTTCTCTGATCAAATGTGTACATCCTGGGCCAAGCCTTGTCAGCTCTGAGGGGGAGGAAGTGGGGGGATGAGGGAGATGAGGTTTGGGTGGGTGGGGGGGTACTCATGTGAGGCTGAAATGTGATATGAAGCCTGCGTCGCATTAGCCTTAACGGGCCGTGTGGCAGACGCACTGGCACCACAGAGTGGAGAAGACGAGCGGAGGAGGAGGAGGACTGAGAGGAAGATGAGGGAGGCAAATCGCCGGACGGACGCCCTGACGCATGACTGTGAGGAGCTTATGCAGCAGGAAGGAATGTCATCATCTCCAATGGAGGTTTTACTGGCACCTCCCCCCCAAAAAACGTTGGGGGAAGGGAGAATGATGCTTATCCCCGGATCTAAGTCACCTTTGTACCCAACACACACACATCATCACACATCCCGTGTCAGCCTGTCATCCCGGAGGGTCATGGTCAAGCCGGCGCTCACTCTGGGTCATGTTATCTCTCTCCTTCTCTGTAATTTCCTTTATTTTCCTCTCCTCTGTCCTGGAAAGAATGCGTCGCCCGTCTCTCCACCAGTCAGTGTCAGGGGGCAAAAACAGCCCATTTCGGTGTCTGAGTCAGTTATAGAGTCTCTAAGGTGCCTGAAGGATTCCAAGAATTCCAGCTTTCGCTCCCTCAACTGTGACGCCACCTGAGGGAATGCCATAGAAATCATACCAGACACTTCCTGTACACACTCAGGAATCATCTTCCCGCTGTGTCATGCCCAGATGAATATTTAAGAGAGGGCTGAAAAACAAAGAATAACACACGAACCTGAGTTGAATATTGCACAAAACATTCTTGTCGTGCATGTGCATGACTATAAATGGAAGGAAGAGTGATGAAGTTGGAACAGAGGCAGAAAGAGCAACAGAGGAAAGGAGAGACAGAGCCAGAGCGAGAAGAGTGGAGGGGTAATGACTAGGTCTGCTCAGGACAGACGAGGCGACAGAGGGGGAAGCGTCTCCGATCGTCTCCTCGTGGCTCCTCTTTGGCGTCTGTGATCCTCGGACCCTTCACGCAATCTCCCTTATTACAAGGCTTCCCCTCTCCACACGGGCACCACTACAAAATGGAGCAATTACATTTAATTAGGCTGCAGAGGGTAGCTAGCCTGCCCCATCCCAAAACCTCAGAGGAGCAGAGACTTCAGGTAACACAACGGTTGGGGAGAACTTCAAAGAGATGCAAAATTACAGCGCCATTAGTGGAGCCACCGCAGAACTGCTGTGAAGCCAGGGAATCATTTGACCCAGAGAGGTAGATTCAAAGGAGTTAAACTGAAAAGCAGGCCAGTAGAGACAAAAACATGTCAACAGGAAAGATTAAGGGGCAGACTGAGCGCTTCTTTAAACATTGTTTGTGTTGTATGGTAACCTTGAAAAATCAAGGTGTTTTCACAATGCCTTTAGTTATGCTATACCCCTGTAGTTTTTCCGGATGGAAACTGTTTTGGGACATACAGTATCAATCATGCAACGGCTTTAAAGAAAAAAAAATCACTCTTAATCAAACCGACAAACAAGGAATTAGTTACATAATAGACCTTTCAGGCTGTGATGGACAATATGCAACGCAATCCTGCTTCATCTGCCTCCTGTTTGTGGTGCTGGCTTTCAGCAGGGGGCATGATGACTTTAAAAATTATTGTTGACGCCCACTCTCTTGGTCTCCAACCAGAGTGGAAAATTCTGACTTTCTTTTAGATCTACATTCAAGACAAAATAACTCCTGTTTAAATACACAACATCCAGAAAGGTGAGCTAACCAGAATGGCTGTATTTTCCTAAATTTTCCTCATTGGTTGTAATGTAATTAGAGCACTGAGTCTGGTAATGAGTATAAGCCTTTTTTCTCTGTAGTGACACATATTAAAGGAACAACTTTCGGTTTGTTATGTTCTTCCATAAATTAGTGGAGGAACATAAGAAGTGTGGATGCTTTCATCCATACAGATGGTCTTTGTTAGATGTGAAATAAAGCAGCACACTAAAACTTTCACCTTACTCATGTTGTTTTCACTCCCATCAGTAGCTTTCAGCATTAGACTGAGGGGGAAAAACGAACTCCAAGCTGAGCAGTCACATTTATTGCAGTAACCAGGTCAAATCTCTGTTGCTATTAAAGCCCCAACATGTAATTATGCCATATGTGCTGGCTTATGGCTTCTTTTTTTTAACTTTTAGTGGAGTTTGATAGTGAAGAGAAATACAGCAAGGCCTGGGCACTTATCATTTGGTTACCACAGCACTCATGCAAAACCTCTTTAAGGCACATATGAAACAGAATAAATTTGTATGCATTTTTCATGTTTGTGACTGTAGCGTGAGGACAAATTGCAGCAGGACTTGAAGTTGTACTGCATTACTTTCCAACTTTGAAACTCATTGCTTCTGACTTGGTTTGATAGCAGCTTCCTGGGGCTGAGAAATTGCAAATCACTTTTTTTTTTTTGCTGTCTTGGCACATTGCTTCACAGCAGCATTTCACTTTGCGGTACTGCGTTACAGCCTAGCAACTGAATATCGGCACACTGGCTGCTGTGAATGCACACCATGGTTGATTCAGCAAGGAAATCCAAGAGGAGAAGAGCAAGGAAAAGAAAGAGAAATGGACAGAGAAAGCGATAAAAACAAGTCAGCATTGGACTAACTTTTACTGGCTGGAGACACAGTATGCAAGGTGGAAGTCGAGTTAGCCATTCTAAGGGGTACCTCGGTGAGAAAATATGCCAAAGTTCAGGAGTGGGGGTTAAAAGAAAAAAAAAATCAAAATCCATGTCTAGTTTTCTACAGCATATGGAGATATCTCTATCAACAGAACTGTAAGGGAGTTTTAAACAAAACAACAACAAATTTAACTGATGTTGCATTTATTCTCCCTCATACTGTACCCCAATGCCCAAAAAAGATGAAAAGTGGTTTTCAAACTGTGCCATTTCCATCAACCTTTTCTGAGTCCAAATTCATGATTAGGATTAAAAAAAAAAAAGTTAAAAAAAAAAAAAAAAAAAAAACATGGCTTAAATCACCCCAATCCCTTCTCTCTCTTCTCCTCTACCTGCATCTCTTCAAGCGGCCTGTCCACCTCTGAGTATTTCTAACTAGTGGTCGACCGATAGTGGATTTTTAAAGGCCGATATAATGATAGTTTGGAGCAGGAAAAAGCCGATAGCCGATTAATCGGCCTATACCCCCCCCTCCCCCCCCCCACAATCATTGTTGTGTATATAGGCTATATATAGCTGGTGGATAAATAGCCTATATAGGCCATTAATAGATTTTTTTTAGAAATAAAAATATAGCTTTTAGAAAATTAAGAGGTCCTTCACATTTATGTGAGTGATGGCACTCTATCCCATAAAAAAAAATAATCACAGAACTATTTGTTAAACAAAACGTATCGTGAAGGAAGTTGAACTGTGGTTTTCTCATCCTCACATAGTCAGACTGTCACCACTAACCAGCTGTAGTGGAGGGTATGTTCGGATTTGATCCCTATTTTATCCACTTTAAACAGTCCTGTTATTAATCAACAAAGCTTTTTTGTTTTTTAATGATCTTTCTTTAAAAGAAGAAATTCACAACAGGAATATAATCATAACTAGGCTACATATTTTCTTACTGCAGCAACAGCAAAGTCACTATGTGTTCTGGGTGTTCTGGTCCCAGTTTGACGGTACTCAGCACAGATGTTAAAGGAGTCATCACCTGGAAATCCCACTTTTTCATGTTAAAACATGTATTGGAATAGGACCTCAGTTAAAACATGCCAGAAACTCCAGAGAGTGAAAGTGGCTTCGTCTTTGAGTGCGGGCTCTCTCTTCTCATCAGAATCGGCCACTAGAGCGCGCTCTCCACAGTACGCGATTTTGTTTTTCCTCTGGGAATGACGTGATTCACAGAGGCTGCTAAGCTAGCCTCTTTAGCACCACCTGAAGCTGATTACCTGCCGTAGGGTAGTGTGTAATGACCAGCTTTGTCAAAGAGGGGGACGAGGAGGAGGAGGGAAAAAAATACTGAGCTGCTCCGGCAAAAATTCAGCAGTGTTTTCAGTACTGTAGCAGTGGACTAATTGACCAGAGACCAGTGGATTCAGCCAGTGAGATGTGCAGTTGGTAAGTCTTGCTGCTTGTGTAACTTATTATCTTTTGTGTAAGAGGCCAGTAAATGATGGTAGACAAATGGTGACAAGCTGCTAATGTAGCTACAAAAGCTAACACACTTGTTGCTGTTTGAGTAACTTCACGTCAGACGTCCGCTCCTTATATTCATCACAGTCCAGCCGTTTTACTCTGTGGATTCTCTCTATCAATCGCACCGTTACGCTTTTATCACGTTTTTCTCTGTTGGGACATCATTTTCCTTCACTTGGTCTGTCCTGATAAAACTTTGTTTTGGCTTTGACGCTTGCCTCGTGAACACGCTTACAGACAGGTCTGATTCTCGTGCGTATTTTCACGACAAACAAAATTTGGAGATAAAAAAGAGGTCAAAATGAGCTCATTAAATTTTCCTCCCACCCAACTATAATTAAAAATTCATTTGAATATATTTTAAAAAGGATTGTGTAATCCTTCTTAACCTAGTGTATGTAAAACACTAGGTTATGACACCTTTAAGTGCACTTATGACAGATTAAGGACACATTCAGATGCAGAGGGACACTTGAGATCTTTTTTTTTTTTTTTTTTTACACAGATGTGTCTTGGGCTTCACTTAAAAGCACCATCTCCCTTATCTGAAGTGACTTCAAGCAGGTAGTAGTTTCTCTTATGATGTTTTCAAATATACAGGAAGCATAAAAAACTAAACAAACAAAAAACGTAATTAAAACAGCCCTCTGTTAATTTTTGTAGCAACAGTGCTAGCAGAGTGCATCCTTATTCAGAAACTGGGATGTAGAGAGCAGAGTTGCAAAGCTTTGATTTGTGTATCTTTAGTTTATACAAATGTTTTGACACTGAGCTCTGAAACTCCACAAATCAGTTATTACTTGCTCATTCTTTCCGGTAAGGGAATTAAAATGTTTTTCAGAATCCAGCTTTTCAGGTGAATGTCAACAGCATCCTGTTTGTTTCCCACAGCGAACTCTGAAACTGGCGACATGTTTATTTGCATAATGAGCGGGGAAGTGACATCCCATCACAAATAATATCAAGGTGCAGACTTAAACACTCAAGCATGTCTACTTGTGATCAGATCAGGCAGGATACATGTAAAAAAAAACAACAACAACAAAATAAAACAAAAACAGGTGTAACACTTCTTAAAATTGTAAAGCAATTACTGGTCTAAGTGTGACGAGTGCGTCTGTGTGCCATCCCCTCTCACAGTTTAGAAAATTGTTGGATCTATGCAAACTGAAGCAAATCTTGCAGCTCATGTTGGCACAACACCTCACAAAGACACCAAATGTGGTCCTCAATTTTCCACCCATCTGTGCACCATGAGCACAGCGCAACGGTAGGTTTTTTTTCTTCCATATTCGTGGCTGCTCCACTCTGTCTCGCTGCCACTGAAATGTTCTTTTGCACATGTTATATGTGTCTTTTGTAGTTAACTGCGACTCCATAAAGAATTAAAGGACCAGGTCTTTTTTTCCCACCACAAATTAGTCTCATGCCGCGTCATGATTTACTGTCTCCGTTATAGTAATCACAACCAGATCTGTGCTCACAGAAGACTTTGACCAACTGTTGGAAAGTTTGACAGACAGCCAGTGGTGCTGTTGTCGCCTGAGCCACCAGAGTTCCAGAGCCTGAGAGAAGCCATATTTCAGTGACTGGGCTGATGCTAAATACAGTGATTGAATGTATTCACTCCCCACATTTAATATTTGTTGATTTTTTATGTTGGTAATAGTAGAATGAATGATTGTGATATTCCTCATAAAGTACAGAAAACAAATAACCGTAAAATAAGTAAGTGGATACTTGTGCTGAAAGAAAAAGAAAAATCCTGCTGGAAAAGGCTGAGGCTTGTAACAAGCACACTGGAATATTCAAAGAAATGAGCCAGGAGACTGAAGAGCACTTTGTTCAACAAACTGGCCCAAACTGGGTTTGAGAATGTATCAATAAAAGTATTCTCATGTGTCTCATGTGGATGAACTCCACAAAGTGCAACAAATTTTCAGCATTTAAATGATACATACATTGACAACATGCCCAAACAATATTTGAATTTGAACCACATTTTGTCATCATTATGTCCCAAAAACAAACAGAATGAAGGATGAAAAACCAATGTTATGTAGGATGACTGGATTGCAAACACTGTTTTGCTTCCTAGGCTTCAGTGGTCAGATCTTTATGACAACACGATAAGGCTAAAAGCATTCCAATGTGCATCTCAACGTGGCCTGCCTCTACTTTAAACATCACAAATGTCTTTAAGAAAGACAACTAAGTGCAGTGTCTAATGAGTCAACTGTGAATAATATCAATAACTAAACAATTGGAAATGTGTTGCCTATTATTTTTCCATTGCTTCATGGCATTTAATTAAGTAAAGATAGCTAATCAATGAAGATTTGAATAATTTTAGCTTTTTTTTTTTACCCCAAATTTCGGGATTTATCCGTGATTGACTAAAATAAAAAAAATAAAAAATCATATTTAAAACTCTTTGTAACGTCCCAGCTCTGCTAGGGGTTTAAAAGATTGGCATCAGGATGGTAAAGATGTTTAATGTTCTTGAGTCAAATTAAAAAAGGCGTATACTGAGAGCACTGAAAACCTGAAAAGGAGATGGGGTTAGATATGCTGCTCAAAGTAATGAAACAAAAAAACAGACAAAGCCTAAACTAAAAAGAGTCAAAAGGGGGAAAACAAACCTGATCTACAAATTCCACAAACCAAAAAGGGAAAGGAGCAGCACCAATAAGCTAAAAGTAACCAAAACCCAACTACAGTATAACAAAAGCCCAAACTATCCCAACTCCAAAACTAACCCAGTGTAAAACAGAACACACAAAGACAGCTTAAAGAGAACCTGGCAACTAAAACTACTGACCAAAAGAAACACCTGGAAACCAAAACTAAACGAGCCCAAACTAACGCAAAATAAAGTCACTAAAATCCACAAAAACAAACTAAGGGCAGATTGTTCCCATGCAGACCAAACAGTTAAGATTCCACATCCTCCTGTCCCCACCGTTCCGTTCCGCTGCGCATGGCGCAGCAAACACGTTGGGAAGTTCAACGCCCACTACATGCACCCAGCTCTGTCCAGCTGCACTCCGCCAGGTCTTGGAGCCCGGGGAGAGCATGCACGTGGCATGATGTGATGGCATGAATCAAATGGCCTTTCACAATGATCAACATGTGTACAATTTAGTGAATAGCAAATCCAGCACACGTGAACCGCATGAGGACACACACAATACAGAGTTTAGCCTTTTTTTTATGTCATGATCAATAGGAACAAGTGTTTTACCTTGGGAAATTTCATGTTTTCCATTTTTGTTCATATCAATGTCCTGATCTGTAGTCTATAATGTATGTAGGCCGATGTGAAACACGTACAGTACGGAAAACTCAAATTTTGGAGGTGATTTTTAATCAAATTGTGGTTTTTCATGTATTTTACGTTTGGATTCCCAATGTGTTTACTTTGACAATCCAGATGTAGTCCATGTTCATGTTCCTGTTTGGTGCCATCTGAGCTGCGGCAATTGATCCACCTACGCTGACAGAGCAGAAAATTGGACTGGCTCTGCAATTTGGGTGCAGCGCAACGCAGAGGCCATACGTCAACGGAGCCGCACAGAGCATGTGGACTGCAGCTCATTGAACAACATAGCAACGTGTTTGCTGCGCCTTGTGGAATGGAACAGAATGGAGCAGACCGGAGTATGTGGAATCTGGGGGTTACCCCCTCCGTCCACTGTCTCCGCTCCGCTCCGCTCTGGTCCGCATGACGCAGAAAATCCGTTATTTTAAACAATGAGCAGCAGTCCACTACTCCGCCAGCGCTGCGCTCCGACACGTCCGCTCGGCCTCCGCCAAAAATATGGATAACCTCTATTTTCTGGTCTGCTCCAGTCCACCCCATTCCATTTGGAGGAAGTTGCAAAGCTGAAACATCCGGTTTATAAAGTTTTTTTTTACATCCACTTCAGAAGAAATTGATTGCTGTGTATAAAACTGACTGGGCATATTGTAGCATCTCAATAAAAACTGTTTCATGAAATAATATTGTGTCTTATGTGACTTAAGAATGGGCAAATGTGTGTAGTTCAATGTGCCGTATACATACTACGTACAAAGTATGCCGCCACAAGTCAGATCCTGTCAATTGATGGCAAATGCATCAAAAACCTGGCATGTACGACGCAATGTCTCCTTCGAAGTTGCAATGAATGAAAAGTTTGTTATCTACACCATTTACCGCGTGAAGTTGGAAATCTTGCGCATGCTCCTTTGCCTGCTTTGTGACTGAACGGAGAGGGCGCTGGCGGGGTCAGGCGGAGTACTGTATGTGTGCGAGGGTTTTTGCAGCCCGCCGGAAAAGACAGACTGGAGCGGATCGGAGTGGGGCAGAGCGGAGGCATTGGACGGGAGGTGTTAGACTCAATGATCTGTGGGCCTTTTTGTAACTGCCTGAAAGCAGCTTCAGGTGAAACTGATGAGTAAACAGGTGGGGAGGGAGGAGATGATGGTGGCGTAGAGCCAGGCCAATCAGAGAAGAGTGTTGAAACAGGAAGATTTGCATACGGAATGAAAAACAGAAGGGGTGAATGATCAGGTGGCCGTAGCACTCTTTAAATAAAGAAACATAATCTAACAGGACTAATTTAGTTGAATATCAGCACTTGCATCTACTCGTACATCTTTTTATCGTTTTTGCTTCTACCAGAAGGTGAATCTTCAATCATACCAGCATGCTACTTCTACTGGCAGCTAGATGCCCAAGCTGTGAAAGAAATGCCATGTGTGTGACTGACCAGGGAGTGTGCATCAGGCTTTGGTAAAACCATCATAGCTTGGGTTGCTGTGCAAATACCCTGTTCCCCTAGGTGAATATAATCAACTTATTTGGGCCATGTTGAGGGCTATACGAACATCCAACTTCAGCCCGGTTTAAATGCCAACTCTCCATCAACCCTGAGGCACAAGAGACCTCTTTTCTGCACAAACTAACACAGATGCAACAGTCTTCCATCCATGAGGCGTTCAGGCAGAAGTAATTACTTCTGAATTGCAGTTTGGGCAAAGAGTGTGAAAAGGGCTTTATCTCTCACACATTTCTGTCAATATTGACATAAACTAGCCCCAATCAAAGATCAGACCTGGCACTCCTAATACAGTTTCCATTATTTTACTTCAAATTGAATATACTGGAGCACAGAGCCTGAAGGACAAGAAATGTGCAAATGTCCACATTCTTGCAGTCTGGACTGCAGATAAGAAGCCAGTGGAGTGAAACAAAGACAGGAGCAATATCTAGTCTCTGAATGGCCCATGTGAACACGGATATGAGGCATGTGGTGTCCAGCTGTGTTTAGCCTGAAGCAAGTCAAGATATTTCTGGTTAGAAATATTACTTCAATAAAGGTGTTCCTGAAGTGCGCGCATAAACTCATATACTCTGCTTTATGGAGCGATGAGACCAAATCTATATATCAGAAAATTTAGAGAAATGTTATGAGTCAAGATAAAGAAACAGAAAGTGGACAGAGGCAGATAATTAAAGGTGAGCTGAACATAAAACTAAATAAATAAATTAAAGGGTGTTTGTGTAGCTTTAAAGAAGATGTTTACACTCAGGAATATACTATAATATCAGCTACCACTTATGTCTGCAGCCACAAACAAACAGCATTTGGCATGTTTCCTTATACACTCTTGAAGGTATAAGCAAACCAACCTTAACTCATCCATTTAAGCTTGTCATTGGTCACATATGCATGCCATTAACAAAGCGAGAAACGAGGCAGGGGTGTACCACAAGCACATGATTATTATGATTTATAAAGATGCACTCCATGAAGATATTATTCGCTCTCCGTAAAAAGCAAAATGGATTAATGTTTAATATAGCAGCTTTTCTTGTTGACAAGACAATGCTCCGAATAATGGATGCCACCATGCTCTTTGACATGAAGAAAAAGGTTAATAGAAATATTAAATTTACCAAAAACCGCAATTGAAAAAAAAAGAGAACAACAAATCTCAAAGGCCACACAAGTCATAAAACTATAGGAATTGTCACCACTGCTGAGGCACTGCGACAGTGACATCCTCTTTTGATAAAAAGGTTTGACTGCTGCTCTCCATCACAACCCCAATCGATGAAATTGAGACAGACTGAAAATACACTGTGCCACAAGGACCTACTATATAATAAATCACAATTGAGACCACCGTGCTATACCAAACCACACCACATTACTCCTAAAGGGAGTCACTTACACTCAAACCCCTGTAAATGATTAAAAGCTGAGGTCATGATCAGCATTTTACACATCGACAGTCTGGCCTTGAACACTTCTCTGGAGTTTCATACTTGTCATATATAATGATTTGCCAGGAGAGAACTCGGACCTTATCATTACGGAGACATTTTCCATCTCCAAATTCTTAACAAATGTAATTAATTTTAAAGAAGAGGCCTGGGTATTCTGAGGCAGATGCAGCCTAAATTGATGTGACACCTCATGCTGTGTATAATAAAAACAAGCTTCAGGTATAACACGTCAAAAGTTTACAGGGAGTGCAGAATTATTAGACAAATTAGTATTTTGACCACATCGTCCTCTTTGTGCATGTTGTCTTACTCCAAGATGTATAGGCCGAAAGCCTACGACCAATTAAGCATATCAGCTGCATCTCTGTAATGACAAGGGGTGTGGTCTAATGACATCAACACCCTATATCAGGTGTATTAGGCAAACAGAATTATTAGGCAACTTAACAAAAAACAAATACATACTCATTTCAGTTATTTATTTTCATCAGGGAAACCAATATAATAGCTCAACATTCACAAATATACATTTCTGACATTCAAAAACAAAACAAAAACAAATCAGTGACCAATAAAGGCCACCTTTCTTTGCAAGGACACTCAAAAGCCTGCCATCCATGGATCCTGTCAGTGTTTTGGTCTGTTCACCATCAACATTGCATGCAGCAGCAACCACAGCCTCCCAGACACTGTTCAGAGAGGTGTACTGTTTTCCCCTCCTTGTAAATCTCACATTTGATGAGGGACCACATGTTCTCAATGGGGTTCAGATCAGGTGAACAAGGAGGCCATGTCATTAGTTTTTCTTCTTTTAGACCCTTTCTTGCCAGCCACGCTGTGGAGTACTTGGATGCATGTGATGGAGCATTGTCCTGCATGAAAATCATGTTTTTCTTGAAGGATGTGGACTTCTTCCTGTACCACTGCTTGAAGAAGGTGTCTTCCAGAAACTGGCAGTAGGACTGGGAGTTGAGCTTGACTCCATCCTCAACCCAAAAAGGCCCCACAAGCTCATCTTTGATGATACCAGCCCATACCAGTACCCCACCTCCACCTTGCTGGCATCTGAGTTGGACTGTAGCTCTCTGCCCTTTACTGATCCAGCCACGGGCCCATCCATATGGCCCTTTAAGACTCACTCTCATTTCATCAGTCCATAAAACCTTAGAAAAATTATTCTTGAGATATTTCTTGGCCCAGTCTTGATGTTTCTGCTTGTGTGTCTTGTTCAGTGGTGGTTGTTTTTCAGCCTTTCTTACCTTGGCCATGTCTCTGAGTATTGCACACCTTGTGCTTTTGGGCACTCCAGTGATGTTGCAGCTCTGAAATATGGCAAAACTGACAAGTGGCATCTTGGCAGCTGGATGCTTGACTTTTCTCAATTCATGGGCAGTTATTTTGTGCCTTGGGTTTTCCACACGTTTCTTGTGACCCTGTTGACTATTTTGAATGAAACGCTTGATTGTTCAATGATCACGCTCCAGAATCTTGGCAATTTTAAGAGTGCTGCATCCCTCTGCAAGATATCTCACTATTTTTTACTTTTTGGAGCCTGTCAAGTCCCTCTTCTGACCCATTTTGCCAAAGGAAAGGAAGTTGCCTAATAATTATGTTTGCCTAATACAGCTGATATAGGGTGCTGATGTCATTAGACCACACCCCTTGTCATTACAAAGATTCACATTACCTGATATGCTTAAAGGTATAGTCCGAAGTTCCCCCATAAAAAATAAACGTTAGACTTGAACAAGTGAAATCCATCTCAAACCCCGCTTTTGGGCCTCTACTACCGTGCCGTGGTGCGTTTGAACGCAGTTCTCTCTCCCCCTGCCTGTAATTTGCTCTTTTGTATTGTTCTGGTCTTGTCGGGACGTTTCTGGGTGGAGATTTCTGTTTATATCGTCAGCCAATGACAGAGCTAAGAGCATGACGCTGTGGGAATAAGCTCACGATTGGAGCAGACGCCAGTCACGCAAACTCTCGAAGGAAAAAAAAAGAAAAGGTAAGAGCTTCAGATAATGCAGTTTGGAAAACCAGGGTTATTAATAGTTTGGCTTGTACCTGCTTCTGAGCTCTGAAGGAGAAGCTTGAAGTTGAATAGGCTAGCTAGAACGAGGCAGCCATTAGCCTGAGAGGGAGGAGCGCTGAGTTTGAATACTGTTGTTTGCAAACAGAAACGCTGGAGGGACTTCGGACTCTACCTTTAATTGGTTGTAGACTTTTGGCCTATACAGCTTGGAGTAAGACAACATGCATAAAGTGGATGATGTGGTCAAAATACTAATTTGCTTAATAATTCTGCACTCCCTGTATGGAACAATGAAAAATAAAGCTATAAGAAAAAAAAACAAAACAAATTGCCATAAAAGTTACAGAGAAGAAAAATAAAGATGTAGCCAAACTAAAGCAAAATAAAAACACAAACACCTCCGAAAAAGATTATTACACTGAAACATCCCCTCAAAAAGTAAGTAAATAGAAAAATGAATGAAAAAACAAATAAAGAGATACAAAATATAGGTTATTCAGAATTTTTATACCAAAATGGATTATCAATAACTTGATTGAGCACACGCTGGAGTCATGGCTGCACGGGACCAATGATGAACTATTATATGTGACTGTGACTGTGACTATAGTAGGTTAAAGGAATGCAACTCTCAAACTCAACAAGCTTTTTTTTTTTTTTTTTTTTTAAATTGATATAGATTTTTAGCATCTGTTCAAAAACAAATCCACAAAACCAGAATTATAGATAATTAGTAGTTTCCCTTTGTATCAATTTGCTCAGTAATAAAATATATCCAGGTAAATGCATATTTTGTCTAGTAATTTACTTTCCTTTGAGCTTAGAGAAGAATAATTTTGGACAGAATTGATGCTTTTCTTTTTGGTTTGTGTCAATAAACAAAAACCCAGGATAAAATGATCCCATCTCTTTCACTGGTTTCACTATTTCTGCCTGCAGACTTACACAGGTTCTTCTGCCCTGATAAGCTAAATGTAGCAGCCTTGCTCAGTGGGAACCTGGACAGGTTCTGTACAGGTTGCGTAGCTCTCCCTCTCAAGATGTCTTTCTCTGTTTCTTTTTCCCTCTTGTCTTCCTCTCAGTAAACACATCTACTTTGACACGAGTGGCAATTTTCATTGCACTGATTGAAGAGTAAAGCTACTACTGGTCCGCCACACAGACTCCTGCCCTGCCTTGCCTCGCTCCCTCTCACACTTTGCACCATCCGTCATTTAAAAGAACCTCCCCCATAATCTTAATCCTTCAAGTCTCAAGGCCCCTTAAGGGCCGAGTCTGAGCCTTCAGTGTCTCCTCTGGTCTGTAGTCATTTACTCCAGAGATCCCAAGCAGCAAAAGTGAGACCATTTTAACTTGTAAAACAGTCTCAAAGTCATGTTGTCATACACTGCTTTTCCAGGGGCGTGACTTTGTGCATAAATCTCCACATGTGAGCTAATAAGTCAATTAAGACCTATGAACAACAAACAAAACTTTTAGGCTTTAATGAGTCGACTGCTTGCAATAACACAAAGAGCCACTTCATTTCTCCTCTCTTAATCTGCCAGAGACCTGTCCCTTTAATAGCACTGCTTAATTGTAATGACTCTGTCTGTTTGTCTTGGGATGAATGAGGCTCTTGGACAGAAGGGAGGCGGCAGGCCTAAACCACATCAGCAAGGCTGGGCAGTGGTGACGACTAACAGCTCATCAGTATTGGAGACGAAGGGCACTTCATCAAAGACTAAATCAACTAAACTGTCCCCCCACAGATTAGAGCCACGAGTGGCCGAAGCCTCGAAGCAATGACTTTAAGATAATCTTAACCTCACCAAAGACTTAACTAATATGAAGAGAAAACACAAAACTAACCACAGATTGTGTCTAGACAGAGCCTAATCTACTCTGATGACTTGCTCTAAGAGCTTGCAGATGAGTATATTGACATCACTGGTTTAGTTAAAGGGGAGCATTGCACATAAAAGCACACAAGTATAACTTCATTTATTTATATTCCAAATTTAATAACACAAGAAATAAAGAAAGCAAAAAAACAAAACAAAAAAAAACAAAAAACTGCACACTTCTTTTATTTTTAAAAATAAAATATCCAGACTTTGGTGAAGCTATTGCAGGTGTTCTTCAGGATGAAAATCTCTTCCATCGTGTCAGAGCTGGTGAAAATTTAAAGCAAATCCGTAAAATGTGATCTAAATAAAACAAGCTGTTAAGTGATTTTAGATAAGTTAATATATTTTAAACTACATCACATCAAGCTGGATAACTAATTCAATGGAAATTGTGATTGTTTTTTTCTTAATTGCCCATTCAAGAAGTGATAACTAAAGCTAAAATAATGATTACTGGTAGATTTGATTTTTTTTTTTTTTTTAAAAAGGGGAGGGGGTATTGTTTGATAAACAATGATAAACAATGATAATATATTTAGTATGTCAGTTCTTTTAGACTTCCATCCACAAATTAATAACATACATAAACAGCCTACTCATTTAATTAGTGGAAAAACAAAATGTTTGTCATTCTCAACACTTGTTCTCTCACTAGAATATAATTTTTGAAATCAATACATATGGCTCTATTAGTAACCTACAACAAAGTTTTTACAATGTTTTCCAGTGGTTGGAATTAGTGGAATGACTACAGGTTAGCTTTAGATGCTGTATTTGAGTAGATGGACAGGAGAGCAGCTACAAAATAATAATTAGCTCCAAGGATAACTCCAGACTGTGGCCTTCATGTGATGATAACACCATGTTTGATGAGAGGAGCAAAACAGCAGGCCTCCTTTGCATTTCCCTCACAGCCTCAGTTGATGTTCCTGCATGATGAAAGCATCCCATAATCCCGCTGGAATGACAGTGGACAAAACATGGATAAGACCAGGGAGGAAATTGCAGTACAAACAGCCTGATGAGTGCCAGAGACACGGCCCAATGAGTATGGTCTGATCTTTGTTTGTACAGGACCGAAGCATGCAGATTGAAGCTCAAAGCCTTTGTGTGTGTGTGTGTGTGTGTGTGTGTGCGTGTGTAGGTGTGTGTATGTGTTGGGCAACAAGTTGAGGTTGATGTACAAACAGCGAACAAGGGCAACAGGTGATTCAGGGGAAGACACTTATGCAGAAAGAGATTCCCGTGGGATTTGTGGTCAACTTTTTTCCCCTCTGCCTGTTTCCTCTCAAAGATCCCATAGGTGTGATCTGAACAACTTTAACTTAGATCTCTTGTGGATTATTGACAGGCAGAAGCTGAGTCACAATAAACATTTATTTTTTTCACATGAATTGAGCAAGGCCCCAGGTTTTGGATGATAATCTTTTTTTCCTCCCAGAAAGCGTCTAATTGCAATTGACTGGTAAGCCCACACAGATCGGTATGCAGGTATGAATGATGTGTTTACGCAGGTCGTTTTATGTGAAGTGTATGTTTGCTCTCATATTGCATATAATTTGCCCAATAACACTCACATCTGCTATTAACTTACCACAGTGTTACTTCAGGCAAAAAGAAAAAAAAAATCAAGGGATTAACTCTTTGTGCTCAGGTTTGGGCAGAAATTAAATGACTGACAGCAACAAAGAAAAACTCAAATGTAGGTTTCGTGTAAAGAATTCAACTTTTGCAAACCGCAGACATCCAAATTATGCCATTAAACTGCTGTTTTCTCAACACTTTGTCACTTGAACAATTAAACAGAAGCACTTGGCCTCAAATGTGTCTCCAGTTAAAGGTTGGAGGAGTGGTGGAAGAATAGGGCACAGACGTTTCACTCAGACTCAAAGGTTTAGCGTATTTGCCTCTAAGTGGCAACAGAACAGGTACTGTAGACACTTCTGCAAAGCTGTGGGAAGTACTAACAGAACCATGGTGGGAAAACAAAATTCACCCTACTGTATGACAAGCTCCTCCCTATTAATCTTGGATACAATAGAAATACTTTCCTACCGTGAGCTTACCAGTGGTACTGAACAGGTACTGAAAGACTCCTACTTAGGGGCATGATCTCGTGGGTTTCCTCAAACAAACCAGACTTGAACGATCTGGATTTTCGCAGCAGGGGTCTGACAACTCTGTGCGGTCTCATGGTTGTTTTCGTAAACGTTTTGAGCACGAAACTGTCATCACACTGTGACGCAAATAGAAAGCGATTGCAAAACCCCAGTCCAGCTGGTGGCGCTAATGGTCACTACCTACTCACAAGTCTGTCCCTTATGAGTCAGACCAGATCTCTATTAAAGCCAGAGTTGGTAATCCTACTCAGAAACACTTTTTGTTATACTGGGTGAAATGGTCCCTCCATCCTGACAGTAGTCATTACGTCATGTATTCATAAAAAGGAAGGACAAAAGTCAGACCTCTGTGAGAGCTGCAGTTCTGTAAAAACTCTGACCAACCGCTGCCATTCGCACCGAAAGGCAGGAATTGGTCATTCACAACTTATAGAAAGAACAAATCTATGCCTTTATGTCTCGTCTCTGTCCCTCCAATCTCCCCGTCCCCCACGTGACCCCTCCTCTGTGCCGCTCACTGTAAACAAATGTTGCTAATGGACTGCTAACTGCTGCTGCGCCAAAAAAACAAAACAAAACAACAGATAAGGATTAAGTCTTGGAGGCGTTGACGTGTGCAGTGTGGGCTTTTTACACTGCAGAAGGAGTTGGGCGTGAGTGGATTAAAGCTTTTTTAAAAAGCTGTTTACTATCAAGCTAACGAGCGATCCACTCAGCTGTTATTGTTAACCTACTCGTAAAACATCGGCGAACACGTCCCTGTGCTCTGAATGTGTGGTTTCGGGTGGTGTGTTTTTTTTAAACTGTCGCTTGCTCAAACTGTTTTTCCAACATTGCCAACCCTAGCTTTAAACATTCAGTCTCCGAGTCAGACTAATGCGAACCCATGTTATCAGAAGCCATGGCTAGAAACAACTTCTCATCACTCGTTCAAAAGTGTTCACAGTGCTGTGGACGCATTATCAGCAGACGCAGTAGTTAGACATAATGTGGCGCACATTCTGTACGTCCCCCCCCCCCTTGCGTCAAGCAGTTCGGACATTGCAATCATGCAGCCGGCCTTTTCCAACCGCTCCGTTCTGACAACTGTTCCGGACCTTTGGCGCAGTCGCGTGACACAAAAAATATGGATCTAACCCCTTTTCTTGATTTGAGAATGTATTAATTGTGACAAAAGTGTCCATGTGACCCTATCCTAGGTCAGTGTTCAACCCTGCACACTGAAGAAGGATGCTACAGGTAACCCTATACATTATAAAATACTGCCAATTGACAAATTGCAAGTGAAAGTAAATTGTTTCTCTGTAACTGGGGGGCTGAGCACATTAACAACCAAAACTGAACAGTTGTAATTGGCAGATAGTGTCTATTCCCATGCTCGCATTGTCCCATGGCTAAATCAGTGGCGCCACAGCCACAGAAGCAGGTAGTAATAAGGATCTGGATGGTGGCCCATAGATGTGTTAGCTGATGTGTTACTCAGAGGGCCCCTATGAAAAGACCCCAGGCGCCTATCCCAGTGCCTGTCTCCACAGCACTAAGCGACCATTAGGCTGGATTTAAAGGGCAAGACATTTAGGCTGCTGTCATCTTGTGTCAGTCCACCACAGGGACCGCGCCGTGGTTAAACGCGCTCGTAAATAAACACCGCAGGCATACAGGCAAGAAGTTGTGCTGTGGTGCTGCTGCTGCTGGTGGTGGGGGAGTTGACCACAGGTTTGGACTAAGACTCTTTTCAGCGCCCCTCTTCCCTCCTCTGCCAGCAGCTCCATGATTGCCAGACCTAGCCTTCAGCTTCATAAGTCATCTGCTAGACTGACAGCTCCCCACACAGTTGCTTTGTCCCAGTCTTACTTTCTCCTCTCCATCTTTTCTCTCCCTTCCACTCCCACGCACACACACAGACACACACACACACTTTACATCTGCCTCACACTGTCCCCTGGCTTTGCTCCGAGGCCACACCACCATGATGGTGGTGGCGACAGCAGTGATGGAAAAACTGAGGGCGTCTTTCTGAACAGTACTGGGGTCCCATCACCCCACCCCTCCCCTGTTCCTCACCCTTTCTGTCTCTACCCTGTCTGTCTTCTTCTGGAGTGCGGACCACACAGATGTTCCAAACCACATCCAAGCAGTCTGGCTGTGATGAGCACATTTGCACACAGAGTGTAAGCTAACAATCTGCCAACAGCTAAAATGTGTCTGACTATGGCCTAGCACTAATCTTTGTCTAAGACAACGGCCACTGGAACTAAAATTGAAGCTGCTTACGTAACTCTGCTAGACTTACTGGGAGACGTGCACACATAATAGCAAATTATTACATGGAATACAGGATGAGCTGTTGCTTTGGAAACAGGGTGAACAACTTAATGCCCCTGAATTGCCTGATGAAGACTCAACTGACAACACTAATGTTTTGATCATCAGAAATGAGACCAAGTATAACCCTGTTTGCTGAAAGGCTTGTGCCTGAAATCACTCAAGAAACGAACATACTGAGCAAGAAAGCCGTGGATTAAGAATGTATTAAAGTCAGGAACAGCTTAAACAGTCTGATTCAGTCAAACTCCACCAAATAAAGAGGAATTTAATAAGAGTTACTGAATGCCACGTCCTCTTTGAGTAATCAGCCATCTTTACCAGCCTCTTAGACATCAATGCAAGTATGTCTCAGCCCCTGTCATTTAAAACAGCTACTGTTTTAATGCACCAAAAACTAGTCAAACCCCTCAATTACTCTTCATGTGAATACTGTGTGTGTGTCTGTGTGCAAGTCTGTGTGTGTGTGGTGCACATTTCTGAAGTCTGTGGTTTGGTATAGTTTGGCGGGTGTGGGAAAGTGTGGTTAGAGCTACACTCACACAAATAGCGGTTTTCTGTGTGAGCAGACAGTGAAATTCTCATTTTAAGACGACAACAACACAGCATGTACCTCGAGGCTCGCCGATGGCCAAACCACACAATGTTTAAATCATTTTGGCTTAATTGCTTTTTAACAAGGCTCCCTACTGCGTTGACATTATACATTAACACTGTGGGTGCTGAAAGCTCACAGTCTGACAAGTTTGGCCAAGTACAACTGTGCCTGACTTACAATAACACAAGAGAGGCACATTATGTGCTGTTTATAAAATTAACAACAAAGAGAGCATAAAAAATGTCTCCAGAGATCAATCAAAATCACATTTGAAAAAAGTAGTGGCTTCGCGTCCTGGAGAAATGTCTCCACTATGTCTAACGGGCTTAGCTCTTCCTGCAGACTCTGCACAGCTGGCAGATATAGGATGAGATATGATCTGGCCTTGCATCCAGTGATAGAGTGGTGCATGATACATGGTACTAACACAGGACTACCAGTCATACACCCCTTCATTAGTAGAGCCAGACAGTGTGGAGCATGTATTTTACTGCACACCCAACATTTCGGATAGAATATAACCTTTGGGTGGGATGTCACAGGACTGGGCTCACAGAGCAGCAGTGTGTGAGAGACCTGTCTGTCAGTTAAATCTTACTTTGGGTTTTGAGCACATTTCCAAAATAACAATGTGCAGCATAGAAATTATAAAGCACTCAAGATGTACAATATATAGTTATGGAAGCCCAAAAGCATCTGAGATGACTTCTAAAATGGCATTAAGTCAGAGAGCGCACGCTCTGCACACACAACCGTCAACAGAGATATAGAAATGTCAAAACAAAACATTCGGCGACATCCTAATATCCTTGAATTAGTATGAAAGCAGGTCCCCAGATAGCTCTGACTGCGGTCATCGGGCGCCTGTTTTGGAGAGGCACAGTCTTAAATAGCTGCAGGAAATGAGGAGATGATGATGGACTTCTACTCTCTGCCTAAGTACCGCTCTACAAAAATAGGAGTGATGTGTTGTTTTCAGCATGCCAGCGAGAAATATGAAAATAATCAGTTGAAAAGAAGTGTTCACTAATTAGACAGGAGGGAGCAGCAACAATTCACTGAAGCAAACGTTATCATTATGTTGAGAAAAGACATCAAAAATTCAATTTATCTCATGATCATTCCAGTAATTCCCAGTTTGCAACCACAAGACAAACAGATTAAAATATCAGCAACAAGAAAAGAAAAAAAAACCTTTAGATTCAGAAAGAAAAATGGCAGCTTAGTTAAGAATTAGAAGCAGCATCATTAACAGCACTTACAAGTAAAATCAACAGCCATGCCGCATTGTCTCTAATCTACAAAGTCTGTAATAGTGAAATATAAATTCTTCAATTTCCTTTTCATCACTGTCTCTCTTTCATCACTTCACTAGCCTTCCTTTCTCACGTGCAGAGGTCAAAGCCTCAGCTGTGAGCAACAGGCGCCATCTTGTGGCTGCACATTGCCTCACATCCCAGAGGATAAAAGGGCTTCATGAATTAGTTAAAATGCTTTCAGAGCACTCAGGGCACTTTCAAGGAAGAACTCAAGTTTGGTATGATCTCACTTTTCCCTCCCAAAAATATTTTTGCACATAAAATGATACAATATTTGAGCATAAATGCTTCATATCCATATTTAAAACCCTGCATGACATCCTTTCTCTGCCAAATGCATCAGAGTGAGAAACCTCAAAAATGACAGCTAAGCATTGGTTTATGTAACAGTGACTAATCAGTCTGAAAAATAGAGGAAGAAAATAAAAGGCCCAACATTTTGAAGTCGTCGTAATATTCATCATCATCTGCCTGTTACTCCCCTGTGTCACGATGAGGAAATCAAATGTGCTAATGTATTCTGTATGAGTGACAGCAGGAAATCCCAGTGACTGCCAGATGGTTAACATTTCAACAGAACACTGAATAATGTTCAATAATTTTATTCTTTAAAAGAAGCAAAAGCAAAGACGGTACATGTGAGCCCTTGAAAACACCAAAAACTCTGCTGTGGTTTCATTTCATGCATTTTTCCCCTGCAAACATACAGACTTTAAAAACAAAATATCTTGCAATCAAGTGACCATCTCTTAAAGGGACTTGAGGCAAGATTAAGAAACGAAACTCGCGACTGCCGCTTCAGGTACTGTAACTGCAGCCATGAGCCAAGCCATCACGGGAGCGTGCACAAACTGAAGCTATAATGTTGTTTACTCACCTTTTTCTTCGTAGTTACACTTTTTAGTGTCTTTCAGTTGATCTGGATCGTTTGCTGACGGCAGAAGAATCCATAACTACAGTGTTTGAATTTACTGCAACCGTCTTCTTCCTGTATCAAAACTCCGGATGTAGCGTCATTTGAGTCACGTCTGCAGGGCAGCGCGGGAAATTCGGACACCGAATTGCAGCGCATTTTACAGCACACAGCCTGTTCAAGGCAACGGAGAGAAACGTGGGTTGAAACGTTATTTTTGGTATTTAGCACTTCATCACCCATTAGTATCAAAAATAAATAAATAAAATGGACATGCATGTTTGGGTTTTTTTTTAATTCCTGCCTCTAGTCCCTTTAAGGTGTTCTGATTACCAGCTATGCATGCATCTATTGGATCATGCAAGGGTTCCCAAACTTACTTTTTCTTGGCAGCTGTCTGATCACTCATGACTCCTGCTCTCCTGAGGAAATCTAATTAGAAAGCATTGATGTGCTGAAATGTGAAAAATGGAGTTAAGTGTAATCTTAAAAGGTGGTGAAGCTGCAGGGCAAAACCAAAAAAGGAAAAAGTCGAATCAATCACGATGAAAATGAATGGCCTCTAGGTGCCATAGTAAGAGCGTGTTTATGAATAGCACCTTAGTGCACTTAATAAAGTTATGGCTGATGGGGAAGCTTTGATGAATTTAGCATTGATCAGAAAAAGCTAAGGCTTCCTGTAAGACCATCGCTTGTCAAGTTGAAACACACAAAGCTGCAACAACACACCTTGGTAATCATCCTGAATTTAGAGCATTTCCATGTTAACCAGCACCAACAGCTTTCTGAATCTAAGTGTGAGCAGCAACATCTCAGAGCCAGCAAACTTGCCAGGATGCATCTTTTTTAGCATCTTCTAAAACAAACAAACAAAGAACATCAAAAGTAGCAAAAAAACCCTCAAAAACCCACAACTCACACTTTTGGTCTTTATCAAAGAAATGACCCCTGCACCAGATGGTGCAGCCAATGTTTGAGAACACCACTGCACAGCACTGTATAACTGCAACAGCTTAAGTCTACCCCGCAGCACTGTGCTATTCCCATCTGTGTGTGTGTAGCCTGCAGGGCAGATCTGATCTGATTTAATTGGTTAAAAAAGTCAGAGTTCACTGATTGACAAAAATAATGACACAGTGAAGCCTGTCATGGGCTGTTATGTCACCAGCAGCTGTTATGGGTGCTGAAAAACACATGCAGCTTCTTTGTTTTAGTGTCAGGATTATACATGGCAGCATTCTACATTTCCCAGTGTTTCTCTCGGTGTGTGTTTACATCTTAAACTGATTTCTTTCTTATACACTTACACAGTGAGATGGATCATTATATTTTGGAGTCGGGCTTTGGAGAAAATGAAGGGTGCAAACCTCCAGGTCTGAGCATGCAATAAGCAATGGTGATGGATAGGTATTATGAGGCGTTTCCTCCTGCCTCCGTTGAGGATTTACGATAATCTCCTTTAGAATGAGTCATCGGTAGATTACCATATTGACTGCTGTAGGCCAGGATATCCTATATAGGCTATGCTTTTAGGTTAGACTCAGGAGGCTGGATGGTACATTCTTGGTACATGGTACAATCTTACATTCTTCATTGACTATTAAAGCGTAAGCCACTCCTACTACGATGAGCTTGTTACGACTTCAGCTAACAACATCAGTTTACCTACTTACAAGAGTCAATATTCACCTGTGATAGAAGTGTGGCTACCATGTTTGCTTCCTCACACACACACACACACACACACACACACACTCTGGAGAAAAGATCTGCAAACAAGGCCAGACAAATTAAAAAGTAATGTCAATACTACAAACAAAGAGCAAAGACCTCTTATAGAGACAACTGTTGCACTTTGGCCTATTCTAATAAACCCCCACAAGTTTTCAAAGTTGTTTTTTTTTGTCTCAGAATAATAAATAGATGATTCTATATTGTTTTTTTTGTTGTTTTTTTTAGAATTGTAATGATTCATAACCAGAGGTGTTTTTATCCCTTATAAGGCTTTTTATCATTAGTGATAATCACACAAGATATACTCATGCCACTGCTTTTATGGGTGTGCAAAACTAATTGTTTTTATCCTTTTTCTGACATGACTGCAAGAGAAATGCCAATTTCAGTCCCAGCAGGAAGTCATTAGCCTGCAGGGTAATAAGTAGAAAAATAATGACTCTTGTGTATTTGAGAAAAAAGAACAGTTTGACTGGCTGAATCCTAACTCCTGATTGAGCCTGTGCCCCTGTTTTACATTCACTATGAATATTTAATTGGAAGCTGATTTAATATTGATGCATTTCTGTGAAGTTGCTCCCTCTTCCTTTTCTCTGTCAAACTGAATGTTAACCTTTCAGGAGCTATGTGGTTCTATTTCCTGCAGTGACACAGCATTCTTTGTAAGCCTAGGAATTTCTACACTCAGGAGGCATCGGACATTTATTTGAATGCATGCTTTGGCTCTTTGCACTGATTAGACCACAGGCCAGACAGAAGGCCTCCAAAGGCCAATTAGAATAAGTAAACTGTCTCCATATAGACAGACCATGACCTCGCCGTACCTTTGTTTGGTTCATACATAACACCACTAACTTAACAGACTCCCGAGAGCATGAATAATCACCATCATTAAAATCTTTAGAGATTTATGAATCTCTGTGAAGCACAGCAGTATTTCTGTGTCATGATTTAGCTCCACAGCTCTATTACGGAATTACTGCTGCAGAAAACGACTCCACATAAACACAAGCTTTGGCAAAAGCTGTTTTGGAGGATGTATAAATATGTTTAAATGGACCCCGAGGTGAAGATTATAAGATGCAGGAGTACACAAAAACTGCCTGCTTCTTCTGTGATTAGTTCATAAAGCAGAACTTGCATATCTTGTCTACTGTACAATCTCAAAAATAGAGGTACGAGACAGGAACATTTCTGCACCTGTAGGTACTTTTTTTTTTTTTTTTTTTTTACAAATGTTCTCTCAAAAGTACAATATTGGTCTTTATGAGGCCAGAAGTGTACCTTTAAACTATGAAAAAGGGTCCAAAGTAATATAAAGTACAAATTTGTACCACTTCAACCCTAAGGGTACCTGCAGCATTGAAAAATGTGTGTAGCTTGCTCAATAACTATAATTAGCAGTACTTCTAAACAGTAGTATAATTAAAGTTATTATATTATGATTTTCATAATAATCATAGTGACCATAGTAATAATTATTATAATATATGTGTTTGGCCCAATATTTATAGAATAATCATTTATTTATTATTAGCATCTTTGATTGTTGTCATAATCTCTATTTTATTGACTTTTATTCAGCATTTTTAATTGGTTTAATTGTACTTTAACTGGTACAGCTTGATTAGTTACAAAAATGGACCAGGACTGAAGGTACAGAAATGTCTTTCAAAAAGGAACACCCCCAGCAACAAGCGTTTGTACCCTTTTAGGTACAAACTGGTACCTCTTTTTTTGAGTGTGTAAAGTAAATTTCACTTCAACTAGAAAGAACTTTCTGTGAGCATTTTAAGTGTGTGTGTTGCATTATCACATTAACTATTCATGTTTGGAAAATTCAGTCTTCCAAAAAGATCTTGAATATTAATTATTCATCCAACCACAATACACAGCTGTGTTGTCTGACAGTTCAGCTCATATACCTTTGAGCCGGGATGAGTTGACACCACCTCTGGACAAGGTTTCTTCTATACATGGTTGCAAGTTATTCATTTTTGTGAATGCTCCTCGGTATCGTAGTCTTTGATAAAGGTTTTCCACAGTAAAACCTTGCCCATGTGGTTGTATCAGCTAAGTATCCAACTTAGACTTGCACCCTTAGACAAACTGGGATGCCTTTAGTTTCCTTGAGTTGTTAAATTGTATTATGCACTGTTGGGAGAGAAATGAATAAACTGTTTCCAGTCTTTAAATGACAAAATGAGAAACATTGCAACAAGTTTCTTATCTTTAATGACAAACTGAAGATCCTTTGCTCACCTATAATGAACAATTAGATTTTGTGGATATTACTTATGGGCCGAAATATGATTTGACTCACTTAACAAGATTCGATGGGGACATCATCAGTTTTATAAACTTAGTCATTGTCCCTGTTCTCTCTGCACTCATGTGAACCTTTAACAAGCCATTGTGATACATTTTAACAGAATTATGAAGAAAACATGTTTTGTTCATCTTTACTGAGCTTTCTGTCATACCCGATTTTGCTATATCATCACAAAATGTAAAATACAGATGGATTTGATGAGAATGGCTTTTATTTTTGCTGGTATTTGGTTGTTTGAGCCTGACAAGTGCTGAGTAAAAATAAAAAAGTCCCCCAATGGCATTACATATCACACTGAGAAAGGGCCAAATGCACTGATGAGGTTTTTTGCCATTTTGTTTCCAAGGCAGATCCTAATAGATCCTTGAAAACATTTTTAACATCAGGTGTTGCTCCCACAATTTTTAACAGTAAAATATTTTGAAGATTTGTGCTACTTCTCTAGAGTGCTCAACATTTGCATTTTTCTGTGAACTTTAATAAATATAAAATCTCCCCAAATTATACATTTATGTTGTTTTAAAGTTGTGACCTGCTTTTTTTTAATGTATAACAATTTAATCACATCTTTTAAGTTATTGCTTTTAATTATTTTCTGTTTGCAGTAATTTGTTACTGATTGCAACTTTAAATTGATGCTTTGTTGCAATTGACACATTTCCTTCCTTTTTCTGCATAGTCGATTTGCTATGACATAGAACATTTAAGAAACCTAATGTCTGACTAGAACAAGCAGTATTTCATCATCTTTAGACAGTTCACAAAAAAACATCAGTGTCATGAAAGTAAAATTTCATGAGATGTTGGATTGTGCATTTCCCAGCTTAACATTCAAAACAAGGAATATGTCCAGTCTTGGTGGACATAAAGTAATTCAAGTGAAGAGTTTAAAAGACTTTAGACAGGGTACTGCAACATTCAAATACAGGTATGCATCCATTATTCATTGTGGCAGTTTTAATCCAATTTATAAGCAGTTTGTTTGAAAAGATTGAGGCACAGATGGGTTAAATCCAGTTATTTTTCTATCCAATTCCTTTTTTCCATTTTAAGTCTTAAATTTACACTACCACTCAAAAGTTTGGGATCACTTTTCTACTGAATCCAGTGGGAAAGTGATCTCAGACTTTTGTGTGGTAGTGTATACTTCATACAACATAGCTTTTACAAGAGAACTCCCCAAAACAGTTCATGACTGAGCTGTAGCACAGCACTTTCTACAGAACAGTCTGTATTGTAGTTTATAGTGCTGTGCTTCTGCCCACAATGTGCAACATGAGAAAATAACGAAATAAAAATAGTGATTAGAGATCTACATTTTCTTGTAGTACTACTTTTTCCAGACAGAGCATAAAATTGCAAATAATTTCATCTTGTGGCTCAAAATGGTTTGGCCCTTCAGAACCCCCATGGATACGCACCAAAGACAAAATGTTTTTGCATAAAATGACATATATAAAATGAATAACAGGAATAAGAAAATAGATGTAAAAGAGTAGAGTTGTGGCAGGAAACACTGACAGTGCACATTAACTATAAGCAGATATGATCTCACCTGACAGCTCTCTGATGTGAATGTTACAGGATGCTAAACCTCCAGCTGGTGACAAAAACAAAAAAGAAAAGAACCCCCTTTAAACACACTCTCCTGTAAGAAGCCAATTTGTGAACTAAAGCAAATTATAGATAAGATGTATCTTCACTTCTAGAAATCAACAGCATAAACCACATTTACATTGTCAACAGGCAGCATTTTGATAGCTCCTTTATTTTAGATTCAATATGAGACATCTGAGTCGCTAAATGCATGCACGCGTCCACAGGGGACCATTTATGCACATTTCAAACCATCTTAAGGGTGACAGCTAACAGGGTGACATTTTTTTAAACAAATGGTTGTTTATTCTAAAAATCTGGTCCTCAATACCAAAATGCTTTTTCTTGCTGTCTGACTACAGATTTCACACTTGAACGCAGGTCTGTTTAAAACTTGTATGATTCAAGGCAGGTTGCAGTGGGAACAAGTTTCCCTGCTGGCCTACTTTCTGAGAATCTTTTTAAGCAGGTTCACTCTGGCATTCAGCACATGCTTATTTCTGAACATCAGTCTATAAAGTACTCTGTGAATTTGACTGGCATTCTCATGATTGACTGCAGCACACTTTAAAAATGTCATTTTGCACGTGTGTACGTGTCACGGATAAACACATTAAGCCTGTTCTTAAAATTTCCATTTGGCTTTTTTTTTGTATAATTGCTTTTAAATCTTTTTTCTTCTTCTTTTGTTAGTTCTTGAGGTGAGTTTGAAGCAATGCTCCCAATACCGCTATTTTGTGACAATGCCTTTCAGAGATACTGGATTGCAACTCTCCATATGCCAATTTTTGGTGACCTGTCATAACTGGAAAGGCCACTCCTTAGTGAGGGCCTCATTCTCATTCTGACAGCCGTCTCAGAGCAGAGACTGAACTGTAATGAGATAACCGCAGGTTCCAAATGCACTCTTGCTATTCTGCTTTCACTTTATGTTAGAAAATTTAAGGACTGTATTTTAATAACATAAAAAATAGCATACAGTGATGTGCGAGCACCTATTTACTTCATCCAGGTTCCTGATTGACTTCCATACTGCACTTAAAGCTGTGTGACTCCAACAATCATACTGTAATTCACAATTCACAGTAAAATAGGTTAGAGCTTTATTGTTGAATGTGATACCATATTTGGTATTCCTTTCACAATTATGACATAAACAGAGTAAATCTGCATCATGTAAAGGGATTGAAAATATCACATTCTGTGGATACAAATGTCCATATAAAAAACACTTTGATCATACTGTCATATTCCACTGATGCAATTCAGCAGTGACAGTCATGTGGGTATCATATATTTAATGTTATATGTTATATTCCTCTTCTCTGCTCAATACAAAATAGACAAAAATAATTTACTATATTTTCAGAAATTTTCAAAAACATTTTTAGTGATCACAACATTAAAATAATCAGTGATAATTTGGATAATCTGAAGATAATATGCTATTATCAAAATAATTTTCCTTTAATTCTTCATAAACCACACAATAATCACAATTTCTTGATCAGATCAAGGTTTCTCTGAAAATAACAGCATTGTAGATGTAAAATAAATGACAATCTCAGATCTGTTGCAAGGTTTAAATAAAAAGAAGTAGAAAAAAATGTGAGTAAAATAAGGAATCACTCAGTTAAAAAAAAAAAAAAAGGTCGATCTAATGCATTCAATGAAAAGCTGAAATTACAGTCTAGCATGGTTCACATAAAATCTTATATTTCATTGAGGCACTCACTGCCTTTCAGCTTCATATCTCTGTCTGCTGTTGCCCTGTCGGTGATAAATATTGGGTACGAGTAAGCTTTGAGTGATCATTACTGAATAAAATATGAATATAAGTGCAATCACATGTCAGGAATCTGAGCTTTCCGAGCTGAGGCACACATTTTATGATGTTCTCTTAGCAAAAAAAAGAGGGAAAAAAAGTAAAAAAGGAATTCAACAAACAGGAATTTCATTTTGTGCATGGCCAGTCAGAGCTTAGTCATTGGTATGTGCAGGCTGTTCCAAGGTCCCATCCACAATTCCTCCTCGTCTGATAACGTGTGCTCACTGTGTGACTCCAGTGTTTCCCGACTGTTCTTGTGGTTGTCAACAGAAGTCTCTTGCTCCTCAATGACACACGAGCTGTTTTTGTCAGCCATGGCCTTGGCAATACTGGTTTTAGACCCGAAACTTTTTAGCTCTGCAATGGTGGACCCCAAGGAGCCACATGAGGACAGAGTGTTGAGGTTTACATCCTTGTTAGAGGGAACACACGTACCTATCCCATTTTCAGTGCTGTTTTCTGAACCCTCAATGCTAACATCAGGAGGAGGTTCTTCATGAGTCACACCTAACTTGTCAAGTTTTTTAAAATGTTTACTCAGCCGGCACGGAGAGCCCATCTTTAGGTTGTTTAGATGGGGTGGCCGCCTAGTTCGGACGATGGTGCCATTCTGCGCAAGGTAGATGCTCCCATTGATGTTGTTGTGGCTGTTGGGGAGCCTGTTTCGCAGGTTCTCTGTAGTGCTTTCCTCTCCTGTGGAGCTGGTCTCATTTTCCCGATCTACCACAAGTTTAATCCGCTTCTTTCTCCCAGGCTGAGGAGGAGAAAGTCAATAGGTCAGTATCAATATATGGATTTTTTGGAAAATACAATGTGCAGCACAAAAGTCAATGAAAAAGCACAACAACAAATAAATACAGAAATAAATTTAGAGGAAAAAAAAACAGTAAAGGTAGAATAGGTTCTGAGATTGATATACTACAATATGGGAAATCCAGGAAACTTGCCCAAATTTAGGCACTTGTTGAATGATTCAAACTGCCATTCAGATGTAAGTTTTGTACTTAACATTTTTTCAGATGGTTTCTATGCTAACTAAAGATTTTTTTTATCATAAAAAAATAAAAAATTGGGATTTCAAATAAAAGAAAAAGGGGGAAAAGATTTTCAGGTTTACAATTTACTCTGACTTCAGGTGAGTTTGCACTTTTTTTTCTCAATTACTGAAGTATATAAGCTTTACTGTGGCAAACACTGAATGCATTTTGACCAATGACTTTGCCAGTTAGCTTCCCTTGCCTCTGCAAAAGTAACAAGGCCAACACAATCAGAGACGAAAGAAGAACATGTTTATCTGAGGACCTGTTCCTCTCTGCTGTATGGCCAAGATAACTGATCTTTTGTCTTCTTCCTTCAAGATTAGTTTCTGGTTAGTGACCACTCCACTTTCTATTCTTCTAACATACTGTGCCTCCGTAACACAGTCTCATTAACTGCTTCAAACATGGGAATAGAAATTTTGCAACTGTCCATTTTCTATTTTGCAACATTTAAAGAAAATGACCTCAGATTTGCTGTTATTAAATGGAAATGTCAAATTTTGCTACATAAAAAACTGAAATGGATGTATAGAGATAATGGTTTATTCTTTTAATGCCACCAAAAGTTCTTTTAAATAGTGAAGGAAAAGCATTACACCACGAAAAGAAAGCAATGAACTTGTGAGTCCTACCCAGAAAACCTTTGACAAAAAGTAAGAATTTTACCATGGAAAAGATGAGAGCTGGTGGTAATGCTGCCTTGATTTTTGACTCCTCTGGATCGAAGCAAACATGTTTAACTATCCAAAGTCACAAAAATGAAAACCAGCCATCTTCTGCGATGTAAAATTACAGTTATTGTCAAAGGAGTCTAGCTTTGAAGGTAGGCTAAATGGATGTAACAGCTCCACTTTCCAGTCAGAGATGGCTGTCTCATGGCAAAGTGCTGAAATTAGTTCAAACGCAGTGTATCTAAACTGATTTCTTGGTAAGTGGCTCAGACGTTTTTTGTTACTGTCCAATTATTTGCCAGTCTTTTTGCCTACTTTTCCAAACTCAAATCTTAATACAGCTAGAATGAAAACATCTCAGAAAACCCAAAGTATTCCCCTAATGCAGTGAAGCAAGTGATGACATAACTATGATTGGACAAGTTAATAGGGACTGTCTCTGAATATCAGAGAACACTTGCACAAAATCAGAATGAATCCTGTTTTATGAGTAGTTATTACCAGCTGTTCCAACCAAATTGGTGGTGAGAATCATCAAGGGTATAGGCTAAGAAAGATCGTAATGCAACATGCAAAATCTGACAGCAGAAACACGCATCCAATGCTATACAAAAATGCAAAGGCATAAAAAACACACAAAACATCAAAGAGAAGAATAATTCAAATATGTACTTTAAGACAAAGAGAGAGATCCAGACAGTTTGCAGCAGAAAACCATCAAGGGTTTTCCTTGCTCAGGAGGAATGAGAAAAGGTGGATGTTTGAAACACTCTGAAGAGGCAAGCAATATTTTATACTTCACTCCCATGCAAGGGTAATTGATTTTATTCACTCTTACTTCACTGGGGGACAATATGTCTTTCTAGAAGGCTGTTGAGCTCCCTTCAGACTCTGAATCAGCATCTGATGCTTCTTCAGTTTCTTCCGAGCCCTTTGATGCAGTGCCGGACCCCGATCCAGAACCACTGACTGAGGATCTGTCAGAGGAGATGGCGTCCTCGTCCACTTCCGTGATAGGCGAGAGTCCTCCGTACGTCTCTTCAGAGGTACTTCTGATGTCGGCGCTGTAAGGAGGACCACTGTAGGGGGCAGAGGGTCCAGGGTCTGCCGAAGCCACACTGGACCTCCTAGATGAGGATTCATCGCTCATCTCACTACTGGACTCTTTGCTCTCATCAGCAGTCCCAGACTCTTCCTCCTCCTCCTCCTCCTCCTCACTCTCCTCTGTGATTGTTTCCTCAGAACCTCGGCTTAGGAGGGACTTTTGGGAACGCCGACTCCCGCTGGTGGAGCGGGAACCAGCTGAACTTTTCTCACTCCCCAAGGAACTCTGGTCTGTCATCTGACTGCCGGATGGAGACCCCTCACTGGACTCTGAGCCAGACATTTTTCTTTTGCTGGACCCACGAGATGAAGAGCCTTCAGTTCCTGATCCAGACTCAGAGCCAGACTCCTGCTCGCTGGCTGTTCCCGTCCCTGACTCTGCCTCGCTGAGTTCTTCGCTGGATTTTTCTGAAGTTATTCTGGAAGAGCTAGTTCTCTGTGATGACCTAACGCTTGAGCCGGATAAAGATGCCGCGCTGCTAGCAGTCCCACTGGCACTCTCACTTCCTCTGCTCCCACTCCCACTCCCACTCTCCCCAGAAGCACTGCTGCCCTTGCTGGCCTCAGTGGCCGATGATCTCATAGAAGAGCGTGCAGAGGATCCACTCTCTCTTGAGCTGCCTGAAGCCTCTTCCTCCTCAGACTCTTCCTCAGAATCTCTCTCTGTTGCTGAGCTCTTTTCTGTGCTTGTTTCCTTTTCTGTCGCTGTCCCTGTTCCTGACTCTGTATCTCTCTCAGATTTGGACTCTTCCTCAGAATCCGACTCTTTCTCAGTTTCTGACTCTTTCTCTGTAGCTGATGACTTCTCTGACTCTGATTCTTTTTCTGACTCTGACTCTTTTTCACTGCCAGATTCTTTTTCACTAGCAGATTCCTTCTCTGTTTCCTCTTCTTCTGATTTGGACTTGCTCTCCTCATCAGAATCCCCGGGTTCTTCCTCTGGCTCTTCCTCTGAATCCACAGTACTTTCGTTTGTGTCATCCCTATCTAAATCTACTTTAAGACGATCTCTGTCAACACTGCTTTTCTCTGAAGATTCCTCATCAGAGCCTTTCTCCTTACTGCTTCCACTCGCACCTCCTTCTGGCTCACTTTCAGTCACACTAATAGATACTTTAGACTTTCTTTCATCCTCACTGGCGGCTTGCGAGGCCTCCTCATCTCTCTCGCTGCCTGTGGCTGAGCCATGACTCACACTACTCTGCGACTTCCTCCTGACCTGCAACTTGTTACCTAAGTTGATTCTCTTTAAAACTTTGCTAAGCCTACTGCGGGCATCAGACTTGCTGTCTATTGGTCCCATAGGTGTTGGCCTGTCGGTCAGACTCTCTTGGCTGTCAATACGGCGGGCTGACATCAGTTTGGCGTAATCCTTGTCCTTCTTACCAGCGCCAAACATCTTGAGCATTTTGGCTCTCTTCCATGGAGATTGGCCAGGAGCACCAGCGTCAGATGGCTCTTCTCCTCCCTTGCTGGCAGCCAGGAGCTTGCTGAGTTTCATGACAGACTTCAGTCTCTTGGCAGCCTTAGAAGGCTCACCTTCCTCTGCTGGCTCAGCTTGTTCAGTTTCATCCTCTGGCGGCAAGTCCCTAAATGCAACTCTCTTCGGTGGACCTCTGCCTCGCATGCCACCACGGCCTCTCCCTCTGCCTCGGCCCTAAGACAGTCATATTTTATTTAGCAACCTTTTGTGACGATAAAGCCACAATACTGGAGTGTTAGACAAAGTTCACACTGTTGTTTCAATAAAACACTGAACATTCACAACCTGTAAGGATGGCAGTGGATATTATTGCCGTTAGAGCTGCAACTATGAAATTCACATTCATGGAAGGGCATTACCTCAGGGCCATGTGGACTGTAGTAATACCCATCATCCTCCATGATCACTTCTCCATATTCATCATACATGGGAGGTATCAGCCTCCTGCGACTGCCATACTGAGGAAAGTCATACCTGAGAAACAGATTCACACAAAATACTCAACATGAAATGATGTCAAGGATTACACACTGTGAACTGTCATTAGCTTTTACAAAGATATCCAATTAGACTGTAACATAAAATCCCATGAAAATGTATTACTGAAAAAAACAAACACATTTTGTCATTGTAGGCTTCTATCATGAAGCATAATGAGGCTGGAGATTCAGTGTGGGAGAGGGTGACATTGAAAATCTGCCATGGGGATAAGAATAGCAACATTGATGCAGGCAGTGTGTAAGCTTTATTTAACCTGTAAGTGTATCTAACTGTTCTTAGAGGTTTAAAACTGATGTCTGTTTTGTCATAATAACATAAATTTTTTGTAGTTCTCTTCATTATTCTTAATTCCTTCTCTCACATCTTCAGTTTATGCTTTATAATTGGGTCAGGCTGGCTCTATTTATTTCTGCTTTTAGTCTCTTTTTTTGTTTATTTAGGGACTTTTTTTTCCAGGTACACAGTAATTGCTTTGGTGATTTCCTGTACTTTTTAGAAATGACTTTTCGGTTTATGGAGAACGTGATGGAGAGGGAAAAAAAAAACAGCAACGAATGAAAAGCTTTTAAAAATTATATCAGTGAATCTGTTAGCATTTGTCATTAGTCTAATACATTAAAAGAAAGCAAATGCATCTAACATGAGGGCCTGTGTTTAAATAAGTAATACCTAAGGGCCATTTAATCACTAGAATAAAATCAGGTTGAAAAACTCCTCTTCAATAGGCTGAATTTTTAATTATTTTATATGGGAGGGTATGTAAACTTTCAAGCACAACTGTAGATAAGGTGCATTAAATGGTTCCATATTCACCCAGAATGGTTAATATGACCCCTAAACCTGTGGCACTTCACCCAGATGTTGCTATATTTTTACAATTAGCACACTTTTTGGTGACTTTTGACTTTTTTGTAATAAGTCACATTGTACTTTAGTACAAATTGTGAGATGCAAAACTCAATCTCACAATTTCTCCATGTATTTTCACAAATACCACTTTGTATTATATGCATCATGGCTCTTACTTAAAAAAAATACTAAACAAAACAAACAAAAAGACAGTAACAATCTAGATTTCCTGATATTAATTCACCCTCCAAAAAACATTTACCCCTTGAGTAAAAAGAAAATAAATCACAAATCATCTCATTACTCCAAACTTGTGGGAAGGTGAGCATTTCCCAGGAATGAAATCAGTAAGTTGTCTTTGCAAGGGGTCCAAATCTTCTGGTGGGTTTTTATTGCCTATAAATCTGTGCTTGTGGTTAGATGTCAAGTACTGGCAGAGGTCAACAAATACTTGCAATCTCCCTGGATCCTGATAAGCTGTTTCTGTCTCTGTTTGTCATTCTTATAGTATTTTACTCTTGCCAAAGATTTCAAACAAATCTAAATCTGTATTATCCATTGGTATTTCTGCAGAAGTACAGCTGATTTAAAGTTCCTGCTAGAGAGGCACCTGAAAGAAAGAGGCCAGTAGCAACGTATGCCTGTGCTACTGTTTGAACATTCAAGATCTGCCATGAGGCGCACATGGTCTGTTGATTGCTGGATTAAAAGCTTAGCCAGTGAGTAAGTGAGCCTGTTATCGAAAATAAAAACAGATCAAAAGGGCGAGGGTAATTGGTATGGTACACTCATTGGCAGTAGTAGCTTTTCCTATAAACATTTTGACATATAATTAAAATATAATTCCAATCTCTTGCAAATGTGGGCCAATGTGATTCAGACACAGTAATTAGAATTAGCAAAGTGACATGTAAAATAAGCTGGTGACTAACAGGAAATGACAACACTTAACTTTCATGAGGTTAGTTCTAGACACAAGTTTGATCTCTTTTCTCTGATCTAAGCCTGTTAAATGCAGACGCATCCGACTGTTTTGACAAACTTGCAGTGCGATTCCCCAGAGTGGTGCAAGTCACCTGCTGCAGAACAGGAGTGCCTAATGAATAACAATTTCTCTGCAGCTGTTATGGCTTTGAGTTCCACATTTTTCCTCTTTAGACCATATGGGCAAAGTAACAAGCAAGCCAACCCCCCCCCCCCATCCATTAAGCCATGGGAAACATTTTCAAAGTCTCAGGTGCCCAAGTCAAGCCAGTATAATTGATCTCATTTGGTTGGAATAGAGGAGAGAATAATCCAATGGTATGCAATCCTGAGTAGGAGAATAAATTCATTCTAAACTTTTTTTTTAAAACAATCTCATTTCCCAAGGAACTTAGCACTAAGAGCTGGAAAGCAAGGTCATGATAAATAATGATGGAATATTTTTTCAACTTCAAATGAACCAATGACGATCAATTGCATGGATTAGAGTAAAACTAATGAGACAAGTGACTGGCTGCATGCTCACCCTTGGTCATAATTATAGTAGTCCTGGCCGTAGTAGTCCTGGCCTGGGTCGATACCTGATTCCATGGAGAGCTCCTGCATTTCAGAGAGGCAGACAGAGAAATTACTCAGCATTCCTCAGATAAAAACAGCAGCAGAAGAGCAGCAGCAGCATACAGAACGAGTATACAACAGAATCCCTGTGAATCAAGAAAAGCAGGAGTGTTTCTACCTCAGGTCTTAGAAGAGATGGCCTCAGCAGTTGCTGTTGCTGCCAAAGATTAGTACAGGAGAGGGAATAAGGTAATGGAAAGAAGGGATGATCAGGAAAGACTAAAACACACGAGGAGTTCACTAATTCATTTTTGATTAAAAGCCAGAAAATACTGCTCTCTTTTAAGTTTGCTGTTATAAAACATGGAAGAGAAGGGTGAAAGGACTGACAAAAGATTGATGGAAACAAAGCAAGGGAAGAAAGATGCTAACTAAACAATGGAGGGGTAATAAGTGCAACAAAAATAACATCATGCCTTTATCAGATATTGGCTGTTCTGTTGGAATTGGGACAAACTGATTTTAATGTCATACATTGTTGAATTGAGTTTTTGTTAGGTCCTTTATGTTTTTACCATTGAAGAGCAAAACTCATTCATGCGCTTATCTGTTATGTCACATGAACTAGAGAGAAAAACCCCAAAACAAATCAAACCTATAGTGAAATGTGTTATAAGTTTCTTCACTCTGATCTCATCTTAATATAATTCAGTGCTTTCCATCAAGTCAGCTGAAGATAAGAATAATGGGATATAAACTGCCTCAAGTTGCCTTCACAACACATCACAACGAGACTGCTTACCTGTCTGCCGTAGCCTCGCCTCCTGTGTGTTGCAGAAAGGAAGAAATAAGACAGATAATGAATATGGACTGACAGGAACATCTCAAGTTCTTTGAGATAAATGCAATGTTAAGGCTACAGGACTAATGTGTCTACATTTTGCTGACCGGTGAGGAAATGGCAGCTTTACTTACTGTGCATTTTCATGTTTTCAAATTACAAACAGGAGTTTGCAGATATTGTTCAGTGTTCAAAAGAGGGCCTAGAGCTGCAAACTTATCACGCTGGTGTAGACTGTTTTTGCCCCCTGTTATCTCATATGAACGGAAAGACAGAAAGATGCAATAACTGCAAAGATCAAAGAGGTCAGTGAGATTAGAAAGTAAAAAAAAGTCATGTTGAGATAATCCACTGACATATCTGAAAAGGACTGAATGTCTTGAGTCAATTAAATTGTCTTTATCATATCATCATATGCTCCCCGGCATCAAAAATTTCTTGCTAAACCTGCGTGCACAAATCCGAGAAATTCAATTCTATCAAACATAATCATCTCAGATCCGTTCCTGAGGACAAGGGTGCATTTGCAGCGCTTTCAGTACAAATCATTGAGGAACAGTCGATAATGGACTGGCTGAAAACCTCCAGTTTCACAAGAATACAACTGTTACTTGTTTGGACCAATAAATAATGGCAACTTTCACACACGTGGATATATGGCCAAGCAATGATGTGACATTCCTCTGGGGAGCTGTAATCTGTTATTATGGGCAGAGACCAGGGGACAAGGTAGAGCCATATGCCACACCTCCCAGGCAGAATGGATGGTGGTACTGGGATCTGATGGATGTCCTGATGGCTTGCCTGCTGGCCACAGCTACTTCATACAACATCAAGAAAAATGGGCTAGTGGACAGTAGCCATAGGACATTTACACAAAGGGGGCTTTGGTGGGAAATAATGTATAAGAAATGTATAAAAGAGAGGTTATTTTGATTTTAAGGCAAATACTAAATAGCCTAATTATCTGTAACAACTAATGTTGTGATTATCAGCTTCAAATTGCTACACATATTTCTACATTAAAATCAAGTGAAATTTTCATTGTTAAGTAAACGCATTTGCAGGTGGAACAAATTTTACTCACTAATCACTGTAAATAATCTAGCAGATTTTCTTTGCTGAAAATTAATCTTGACTTATACGTCCTTCTTAAACTGATGCAAAGCAACAGCAAAACTTGCACAGATGACAAAGACCACTGTTATTACTTTACCCTTCCCCAGATACCAAAAAAACCTATTTCCCTTAACTGCTACAAACAGCGTACTGTAAATACAAGGTGTGAAATATAACTGCACAGATATGGGGAGTTAATAAAAATGTCTAAACTTGAACTGATATAAGAGCAACACATGCAAGATGGAACAAATAATGTGCATAACTGTTGAACCAACTAAGTCTATGCACGAACTGGCAGATCTTTAAAAAATGAAAAAAGTAAATAGCTGCAGGCTGAAAGCTGGCGATTGAGTTAGTTTCATGTGCAATCCTGATAAAATAACAGACTGTTGAATTTCAGTTCGTTGTAGGGAATGCTCGAGCAAATAAATGTGTACTGCAATTTCCCTCTGGGATAAATAAAGTCTTTTTCATTCATCAGCATGCTTGTACTGTATGTAAACACAGCAGACCAAGGGGACCAATCACGGTAGCTGATGTCCGTGTTACACCTGCTCCTCAGGCTGCGGGGAGCTCATAGGTTCAGGGTCAATATTATCTTCAAATTTGAATAAGACTTTACAAAAAATAGCTGGTATCTTCATCAAGTCACAGTGTGTTTGTAAACCACAGGGCTTGGATTGAAGGGTGAAAAACTCTCTACCCAAACTGAACTGTCAGTGAAATACTTTTTATGCTCTGCAAAATCCTTTCAACATTTATTAGGTCTCAAGACAGTCACCTGTTCTTTTACACATGGGTTCAGTCAGACATTCTATGGACTTTATACGAGGGAGCTGGCTGGGTGAAGTCTGCAAAAAATTCAAAAAATTGAATTCACCTATGTTGTCTCTCTGGATAATGCCTAAATGTCCCCAACATTTGAGTGCATTGTGTAAAAGCTATTTGGCACTAATACATAAAACTGCATTTTAAATGAGAAAAGGTTACCATGAAACAAAAGAGCTTTAAAATTTGCATATTGTATGCACATGAATATTTATGATGCCTATTTTCTTACATATTTTATGATTACCGGTTTCCTAAGATACTATGCACATAATTAATTAGGTGTGCATAAAAACACACTTACATTAAAAAGTTACATTTTTTTACTATTCTATTTGATTTTTCTTTGTTTTGCACAGAATTTCTCTGAATCATCACTGATGACACAAAGGAGTTCAATAAAGCCAATTATAAAAATTGAATGTTGCGAAAAATCCTCCATTCTGGCTTGCTATTCTTTGTGTTGACAGAATCAGCATGTGAACTGCTAGCCTTTTTACAAAAGAGATTACCCCATGTAGTGAACATGGAATACAAAATTATCCAACCTTCGATCTGCTCATTGGGGGGAAAATGTGATGAATCAAACATGACTTTGCTCTGGATGCGAGGTATGCTAAGTCTATTTGCCTTAGGGCATGGAGGATAAAATAAAAACATGAGGCATATGTGGCTGGAAAATAGAGAGGAGAGGGTGAAAAACCTGAGTACACAGGCAAAAGAAACAAGAGAGAAACTGCTTTGAAACAGGGCAGAAGACATTAATAGTGTGTCTTGACAACCACAAGTAAAGATCAACAAGAAGAGGTCAAGAATTGGAAAGCTTGCTAACGAACTGAAGGGAGGGGGTAAGTATGAGTGAGAGAAACAGACAGGCGGAGAGTCAGAGGGATGTTAAAGGAGAGGAAAAGGCAACAGTAACTGACAGTCCCACAGGCAGCGGCCTTGGTTAACGATTGATTGGTTCTCTAATTTGCTTTTTTCACTGTGCAGACGAACATCACAGTGACTACTTTATCATGCTGAGAAGATCTCTGGAGAAGTGTGAAAAAACAGCTTTCATGGGGGTCAGTTCTCTTAATTCAACAAGAGCCTGCTGCGTGCCCTGCCAGTGTATTTTGCTTTTTTTTGTAGACGTACCTGGTGTTGGTGCTTGGCTTTTATTATTCTGTAAGAACATGACCACATGTTGCCTTTCCTTTTAGAAAATCCTACAGCTTGCAATGTCATGAGATGTTAGTTTCAGTGCACGTACTTCTATGTTGTTTGTGTAAATTGTCCACTGTTCATGTATTCAACAGGGACGTTCGATATTAGCTTTTTTTTGTTTTTTTAACCCATATCTGCTATACCAATATTGTCCAACCCTAAATTTCTGATATCCGATATCAACCAATACCGATCTATGTAGACAACTGTGAGGCTGTATCTCATATTTCGAGAAAAATATTCTGCTCTGAGAGCAAAGATCCCAAAATAACCCGGAGCCTTAAACTTAAACAACTTAAAACCAGACATTTTATATGCAGCTTCAAAGCAAGTCAGTCTGTAGCAGCAGCAGCTGCACTGTAGTTACATGATTCTAACAAGCAGTGCTGGGATATGAAGTTCTTCCAGAATAACAGGGACTTTTCCACATTATGTACCAATGATAATGGAACAAGATTTACAAATGAAATCTTGTGAGATTTCGGTACTAGAAATATGATAAAAATCAATACCAATATTTTCCAATATCACATTTTAATGCTGATATCGGCCAATAATATCGGCAGCCGGATAATATTGGACATCTCTAGTATTAAAGATGCTCCTCTCATTACTCATCACACTTTCATTCATTATTGTATCCAGTTAAAAAAAAAACGGGAAATGACAAAATGTGAGTTTAATTCACAGCAGCATCTTTGTAAATGTGTTTAATTGTGAAGTATGTACACCCTTACTGATTCTGCAAAAAACTTATTTCACACATTGGCATACTTAAAAGGGAACTGGGTAACTGTATTTTGTTAGGAAAAAAAACTTTATATTTTTTGACTTATACATGAATGGATTTGAAGGAAGGAACAGCATCCTACATTTCAATGCACTTATCTTTTTAACAGAGTAAAAAAAAAAAAAGAAAAAAGAAAAAAAAGAAAAGATTTTTAAAATCATCAACATGCAGCCAGCATGAAACGGACCTCAGGGCTGTGGGAGTTTCCAATATTTGTATTTAGTATAATTCAATTAAAACAGTTTTGGCTGTGAAATTTCAATGCGAAGCTTGTGAAATGAAATGACACACACACAACATGATAAACTCACTAATCTGTGGACTCTAGGGAATACTAAATACTGTCACAGAAATTGTTCCAGTTAAGATACAGTAATTAATGTGAGTAAATAAACCAAACAAATTCAAACATATATTCAAGTTTCTTTATGTTTTAATGCAAATCTATAAGCTTAATATATCATACAGTGTGGCAGACCTGAGCACATTTCTTGGCTTGTGTCTAAAACTGATTTCCACACAAAGTATAATGTAAAAAACCGTAACAAAACATTTTTTTCCTCTAAAAATCTCAGTAAAACTCTTTGACATGACCAGTTTTTATATAAAATACTGTCAACTGTGCAAAATGTAAACAGTAGAAACAGAAAAAAAACAATGAAGAGATGGAAATGAAATGATGTGGAAACAAGAAGAAGTCATAATACTGTAGACTGAGAAGAACAGTGTTCACTGAGCTCAGCTGTGTTTGCGATATCTGAGTTCAGTTGGCTTTTCTGCTGAACCGCTTCTGCTATGTTCTGTTGACTTCCTCTGTTTTCAGCACAGTTTATACTTGTAAAATCGATTTGGACTTCAGAGCTGGAGTCAGTCGTTTCTGCCGCACTCTGCTCATCGCCCGAATCAAAGCTTTGCAGTTTGTTTGCACTCTCTGATTCCTCAGTCACTTGTGGTTTCTTACTAAACTTGGGCACCTTGCAATTTTTGTCTACTTGACTGTAGAGGTTGGCAACAGATCTTTCGATGTCAGCTAGATTCTGGATGTTTTTTAGGATCCCTTTAAGCTCTTTCTTACTCCCAATGTCAGTTTCCGATGGGGTAAGACGAGGTGGGTGTTTTCGCTCTGAGACGGGACGAAGAGAGGACACGGGTGGCAGAGCGGATGGGACAAACTGGACAACTGGACGTGGCTGATCACTAGCAGGCGAGACAGGAGGAAGTGGTGGTGGAGGTGGAGGAGGAACAGGCCTCCTGGATGGAGGAGGAGAGGAAGGAGGGGTAGACTGTTTGTGACGATAAAGGGGAGAAGGTGGAGCTGAATGAGGACTTGAGGGACACGATGAAGGAGGAGATGTAAGTGGGGATGGAGGACAAGGTGGTGGAGGAAGAGAAGAAGGAGGAGGGGGAGGGGGATTCTCCGGTGGGTCTGGTATGATCTCTACAGTGATCTGGCAAGGCTGCGCAGTCATGTAGTTGGAGATGCTTGAGCTGAACTTTCTCAGAACAGGTGGTGTCGGTCTCTGATTGGATGATGGCCATGATTCGTTAGACTGGGTGATGATGATACTGGGGGGTACATCTCTGCCCACAGAAACTGGGTTACGGGGGTAATCCATGATGGAAAGGAGTGTTTCTGAAGTCAGCTCCAGCATGTCATCGCTCTCCATATCCCTGACAAAGATAGAGGAGACTGAGCCGTGGCAGTCCCTGTTTTGTTTGAGGGTTTGTTCTTGGAAGGCTTGTTGCTCAAACTGCCTGGCCTGCTCACGAACTGACAACTTATTCTCCAAGCCGTCACTCAGATGAAGCATATCTGAACTCTTCGGCCTTTGCTTGCTTCTCATAGCTGATTGGAGTAGTTTCAGCTCCCAGTCGGCTTGGTCCATAAGACCTTGTCTTCTTGGCGTTTCGTAGCCTTGCAGCCCTCCGTGAATGCGAGCAGGCATTGACCATGTGTAGCCTGAACCTGCTGAGTGGGAGGGAGAAAAGGAGAAACACTTTCCAGACGGACTGTCCCCACTTGCAAAGATGTCTGGACTGCATATAGGACTGTTTCCATCATAGACTGGGTTGTGCGTGGTGAGCGGATTGCCGTCAGAGAGGAGGGTCACGTTGCTCTCGGACTTGGGTAAGTTGATGAGCAATGATCCATTGCTACGGGCTGCGATGGCACGACTGGCAAAGGAGCTAAGAATCCTCTGGTGTTCGGCCTCCTCAATGACCGACTTTTTAGCCCTGTCCCAGTGAAAGGTGGAGGTAAAGAAGAAAGAAGACTTGAAACAGATGAAAACTGATAGAGTTCAGCGAAGCAAAGGAAAGATGGAGATGGAAAAGCAGCAGTGCTATTCTATGTAAATTTCTCTACCACCCTCTGTATAGTGACTGACCTGAACAGGAAAACTAAACAATGGTTTAGTTTGGTTATTTTTTGGTTTTGTTTTGTTGGCCAAACACATAACCTGTACAAAGGTGGTCCGACACAATTAACATTTTGTTGGATCACATCTAGCTCTGATTACTGCTTAATTGTTGTATCATTTTGATAAGCTTATGACGTCAGCACAGTAATTTGAAAATGCCTAGTGCTGTGACTCGCCCAGCTTTAATACACGATCTTTAAAGGGAAGTTTGTTTTTTTTTTCCATCTGGACTTATTTTTTAGCATAAAATACATTCATTTACTCACCCAGACAGTTTTGGTGCAACTTGAATTCCTTCAGGAGATATTTAGGTCCACATGAGATCAGCGCATGTCCAATATAATGGAAGTGATGGGGCAACCGCGCGCAACCTCTAAATAAGGCATTATCTGCCACAAACTCCTTATTTTCACCAATGTTTTGTTGTGAAACATTAGTCGGACCCCCCTGTGAGCTCGGAGCAGCTTTTTTGTGGTGATTTGTCCTTATTTACAGACATTTTTCCTGCGGCAGCTTTGATGACGTCACTATTATGTGACACCATAACAAGTAAATGTCTGTAAATATGGATGAATCACCACAAAAAAAGCTGCTTCGAGCTCCCAGGGGGTCCGACTAATATTTTGTAACAAAACATTGGTGAAATGAAGGCGTTTGTGGCAGATAATGCCTTATTTAGAGGCTGGACGCGGTTGCCCCATCACTTCCATTATATTGGACATACACTGATCTCGAGTGGATCTAAATATCTCCCGAAGGAATTCAAGTTGCACCAAAACTGTCTGGGTGAGTAAATGAATGTATTTCATGCTAGAAAATAAGTCCAGATGGAAAAAAAACAAACTTCCCCTTTAAAGATCGTGTATTAAAGCTGGGCGAGTCAGAGCACTACGCATTTTCTCAAACCCATCTTGTATTTTCTGAATGAGGTCAAGGTCTTGGATCCTAATGAATCCGATCATTATCATCTTGGAAAATGTTTGTGCCACCAGGGAAGAAAAAAAAAAAAAAAGATTGAACAGTGTATTTGGGTAGCCAGCTGACCTCCTGTAAAGCAATACACAATAATTTGCTCAATTAAATCTTCAGGTTCTTTCTTTCTTCCTTCTTCTTTTTTTTTTAACTTTCTTTCATTCTTTATCAAAGCCGTGAAAATGGTATAGTTTCTCTACAGGGAATTAAAAGTCTGCAGAGTAAAGAACAAAACCTTAATTCTTTGCTCCTTGAGGGAAATGAATGAAGGTGACTTCAACTTTCTAATCTTATACAAAAAGTGCAATTAAATAGTTGTAAAAAGAATAAGAAAATGAAGCTCATAGAAAAGTCAGGGGTCATTCTAAAATGTACAAATGGAAAACACAAACCCATACTGGATGTATGAGTGCAATCAGTCACAACACAGAGGGATATGAGAAGATAGAAAATGAAGGGGACATAACAGAAAAGGAAGTTAAATGGAAAGGGAGACATCTGTAGTGATCTCTTCTCATGTGTACTACCTCTAAACAAAGGGAGCTGCGGTTTTCTTGACTACACAAGAGCAAGTTGTAAAGAAGGTTTTTGCACACCAAGTTTTTATTTTTTTTTACTCAAGATTTCATATATATATATATATGTATATACAGTGTATCTTTAATTAATAAAATCCAGTGCAAAGAAAGCAGCACCCTGAGTCTGATACATTTTATTCATGTCGCAATTGCAGATGTTTAAAATATGAGGCTAAAGTACACCAACATGCTGAGCTTCAGTAAGTTTAATTTAAGGAATTTAATGTACTGCTGATATAATGAAACTACATTAAAACTGAGCCATCAATTACTGCACGCCCTAAAGCAAATATTCTTAATATTTGTCATAAAGTGCTTGGTGCTGTAAAAGAAAAACAATTTATCCATAAGATGTACTTTTTGGATAATGACATTTGAATGTAAGGTGGCTCTGAACAGTTAAAACAACTTTCAGGGATTTGATTGCATGAGGGAAAAAGCTGCTCTTGAAATGTTGATGGACAAGGGTTGCCGCATCAGTGTCCAAATGATTGACACAATGACATATTTGTTTTGAATGTGTTTAAATGTCATATGACAAATACTTGGTGTGCAAAGGCCTGAAAAATGGCAAATTTTTCTACCCCTTCCAACTGCTACCCTATTAAACAGGTTATTCACAGTACTGGTTTACAAACTACCAATGTATTTACAGAAAGATAAGAAAAAAAAATCCAGCAATTACTTGACTGAGACCAAAACATCTATATGTAGACTAAATATTTAGCAAAAGCTATAAGGAAGAATGAAAAACCAGGGTGCAGCTGTTGGGTGATATTTACACACAACATTATTTATCTTCATAGACCTCATATGGCAGGATTACTTACTGCAGTCTGAATCCAGAGAGACAAGGGGATAGAAGTAATGGAAAGAAAAACACAGATGGTAAGAGGACTGAAAGACAAATGTCAAAAGGCTTGATGAGAAATGAGGACACACCAATGAAGTGTCAGTGCAAAGTGTTCAGGAAATTTCTGCATTCTGAGCTGAAGTGTCATACTGACACACCACAAGATAGCTTTCAACAAAGAAAGTTTACCCGTGATTTAAATGCAGTAGTTTGGACACAGTATAACTTTCTGCAAAGAAAGTTTCACAGTAATTTAGGCACAACTGTTCTGGGACCAGCTCGTCTTATTTTTGTAACAGGTTGGAAAATGAACTGCTAATAAATGACACTCTGCTTACGATGCAAATGAGAGCAAGAATGAGAGAGTTTCTGCTGCAACTAAACAAAAAGCTGCTTGTTGTTTCCTATTGGTTAACATCTGTTGTGCTCGGTGCAGCTTGACATTAATTTGACATTTTCTTTTTCAAACAGCATTTGCAACAGCGCCAGTATTGTTATAAGATGCTGTCAATCAAAACAGCTTAAACCCTTAGAGCAGGGCACGGTTTCAATTCATACTCCTTTGATCTGCAGGCATTAACATTTCTTTACAAACTAAAGACAGGTTTTAATATTAAAGATGAAATTTCATAGTGTTGAGGGTAAAATACTTTGGACATAATGTGGAAGGGCCCTCAACATACTAAAGGTATTAACCAAAGCATTTTATGAAGTGAAACAGACTCTTACCTTGAGAGGGACTTTGCAAATTGCATACACATTCAAATTAGAAACACACACATAAGCTAATGTCTAATCACCAGCTGTTCTGTAGCAAAGGGTGAGAGAACATACATTTAGAAAGAAAAAAAAAGAGGAGAAATTCATTGGATGCAGCTACTAATATGTCAGAGGAAGCAGGGAGATTTATGGGGTCAACATCCAGAGCTGCTGGTATTCATCTAAAAGAGATGACTGTTTTTTTGGGTCTCAAACTCTTGTTTTTAAAAAGCAGGAAAATGCCAACACAAGCATTCGAGCTCTTCTTCTGAACCACAAGTGAGAGGAAGGAAACCTGCTTAGCCAGTTCCTCAACCTGCTGACCATGGGAATTAGTAGGATGTGCAGGGTGAGAGATAAATACCAATGAGACATGACTCACATGCTACTGTCGCCGAGCTCCTCATAGAGGTTAGCACTGGGAGCAGCTGCTGGAGCTGCTTTCCCTCCTGGTGGTAAAGCCATCTGAATCCTTGCAGTTTTGGCACACTCTGCCTGTCGCCTATGCAAAGCAATAATATTTGCACACGTCATTTAAGATGATCTTAGCTCCTTTGCAAAATATAGGGACAAACTCATAAATACATGATTAAACTCAGTCCAACATCAAAGACAGTTTCTTTCACAACCAATGAAGCAAAGAACAGTGTTTTTCATGAGGTTTCTATCATGGATTGGCCATGTTTTCACTTGTGCATACGTAAAAAAAAGTAAAACTACATCATATTTGATAAGATTCAAATGTACACAATCAGGTTTTAAATGATAAGGGAGGAAATCAGTGATGATTAATTGATCTCAAATGTCTAATTTGAAAAAGCTCTTCTATGTTTAAAACTGCCATCTGTGCCATTTGTTATTTTCTTGGAACTAGTAGCACAAGGATTACTGTAGAAAGAATTAAGCCATGGGACACTTGATAAATGATATGGCAGAGTGAAAAAGTCTGTGTGGATGGCTTTGAGTTCATTTTCCTTCAGAGTTTTATTGAATTTTCCATGTGAAGAGAAGCTGTTCTGCCAAATTACACATTCAGCTTGTAATCCACAAGTTGAGTCAGTGTTGTTTCATGTCATTATGTCAGCGACATTACAGAAAGGTTGAATTAATGAGCGCACGCTCAGTGTGTCACACTGTCACAACATTCATCCCATCTACAGAAAATTAATGAATAATGAAGACAAGTGAAAGTGTACTTTTTACATATCTATGCAGACAGTGAGCAAAAAAGCAAAGAGAAACAAGAATTATTACTTACTCTTTGAACCTGATGATGGTTGTTTAGGTAGCAAAAAGCAAATGAGAGAGAAAAGGTTGACAAAAATAAGTATATATACATACATATATTTAGTATGTACAGTACAACTACACAATATGGAAAACCACAACCTGGTAGAAATTTGATCCAAATACATAAATTAATACTGTTACAACTAATATTAATCTTTTTCAGAAGGGCTTTAAAACAAAGGCACATTATGTGAAATATCAATGTATTATCATTTAACTGATAAAATATTAAATTAAATGATTTTCTAACTATTTATATGAACTGACCCTACAGTTAGTAAATATATCAAATGCATATTGCTTCTGGCAGTTGTTGCAGGGCTATGCAGGAAAAAAAAAAGAACTCAATAAAAACATTCACAAAATCTGTTGCTTTTCCATCTGAATTTTGGATGCTTTATATAGCCATCACTAATTGATGACAAAATTTAATTATTCCACATGAGTGAACAGATTGATGTTTCAAGTATTATTGTCATTTCCAAGTTATTGCAGTGCTGAGTTATGTTGACAAACACAAATGAGAAAATTAACTTTACCATAGTAATGTCATCAACCAACATGGTGCCATCTGCTGTGACAGTTTGTGTGTTAGGTCTAATGTCACCATCAACAGTCTTCTGCTGTGTCTGGTCGGCGCATTTGGATTAGAACCATCACTCCCCCAATCTGCTGTGACTAAACGTTTGCCAAACATAACCTTCTGCAGGATACCAACAATTACACGGGCTAAGAACCTTGCTCCTGCCAAATGAGTTTGTTTTCTTCACTAAATGGTGCTTTAAACAAAAAGCATTGCCTTCTTGAAAACTGCAGTGTGGGCATCAATGAGAGCAACAGAGCCAGAAAAAACAGAGGGAAGGTTGCTTTGTGTGTGTACGTGTGTGTGTCAGGCAGAGATGATTAAGTATTGTGAAGACGCACTGTGACGATCACAATTGGCTGTAGATGTTTGTCACAAACGAGTGTTAATTAATCAGCTTTCACAGAGCATGAGCAGGAGATTAGCCCAGCAGAGTGCGCAGTCAGCATGTGTGATAAGAGTTACATAGTGAGACAAACATGTACATATTTAAAAACATTTTCTGAAATGAATTCAGGTTGTTTTGTTTTTTGGGGGCTCTGCTGTAAAGGCCACAAGTTGCAGAATAGAAATGATGGTTATAAATATCTGATTTGTCTGTGCAATGCAGCCAAACCCTTTGGCTTAATATGTAATGTAGCACAATATCTCTCAAGATGGTCATCTGCCTAATTGGAATGTATTTCTCTCTTAATTTCCTGACAAGCAGCTAAAGATGATTAATCAACTGTAGGAGGTAGTAATTATTACAAAAGCAAGGGTACTGACTGTTTGTATGTGACCATGACGATGAGGATGGCTGGGATGCAGCAGAGGATAATGATGATGGCCAGAGCCAGAAGAGCTCCTTCTGTGTAGCCCACAGCCTGCGCGGCTTTCTTAACACTGGCAACGACGTCCGGTGAGCGGATCTCGAGGATGCGGCCGCCCTCTCCGAGGTATGGTTGGAACTCTTTGTTGATTTCCAGGACATTCCCATCAAGAAATCTGTCATTCAGAAAACACAATCATAACTACACGGATAAAAGCAGGAATCTCTGTACACCTGAGTGCATAATTGCTAGTCTTTGCTAACAACTGATCCACTTATCCACTTTATATTTATCGTGGGCTATTATATGTTTGACTGAGTACTTTCTTTTTCTGTCCTGACTCATATTGTATGTGCACACTTTTGCAATTATGCAATTATTTACTGCCTGTGTGTGTAAATTGCCTACAGTCCCTCCCCCTGGGACTGTTTCACAGCAGGTTGCGTGACATTCCCAAGCATTCAGTATATTGCGGGCAAGCTTTAGGGCAATACATCAGGGCCTGCACCCCCACAATTTAAATGCAAAGAGGTTTTTGGCTCTGCACTTCAACCCCCGAGCTACAAGCATGTGCTGGCTTGAAGATAGCCCCAGCCCACAGTGGCCTGGTGGTATAAAATGGCTATTGGTAAATTGTAGCCTCACTACCTCTGAAAGAATTAATTTTCCAAACAGAGGGAAACACTTGAGGGAATGGAAAGCTAAATTATAAAAAGAACAGGTTTCACAAGAATTAATTAATTTCTCTGTGGTTATTTTATTTCAAATGGCCGAGCCAAGGAGCATTTCCTTTTGAATATCTACTAACAACCTTGGTTAACACAAATCCTACTCCTCTAACTAATTTCCTGTGTTCAGTTTACGATCAGCTTCATGGGAAATATGTTTGGTGACTGCATTCATATGATGGCCAACTTCTCCTCATAGTAATGTCATGGCTATGTGAGGCAGTTAAGCTTTCACAGTAACTAAAAATAACAGGAGCATCTGGGGGACACCTGAATGGTCCAGTCAACCTATTTTGGGCAATAAATGTGTTTAAAGCCTATTTGTGTATTCTAGCCACAAATGGGCACTGCATTAGTTTATATACAGTTTTAGTCTGAAATTTGGATACACCTGCAGTACTCATACTTTTAACTAGTACTATAAATGTATCTCAGAAAGTTTTGAAAATCATATCTCCCTAAAAAAAATGTAGAAAGAGTTGAATAACAGTATGAAAACAATGTTGCATTAGGGAACTTGATATTTACAGGGTTTAAACAACAGGCAATTATCATCAGAGCCTGCAGCTATCTGCGCTGTCAAGAAGATTCCCATTGTTTCAGCTCATTATTTTGCATTCTGGCCTTTATGATTGCTGTTTCGCTTCACTTTCACTGGGCTCACTGTGTCATTTATAACAAAAAAAGGTCTAAAAACCCACCTCACATTATGGTTGGTCAGCAAAGCTCAGAAAACAGATATTTTCAACAGTACTGGATTGATAATCAGTCAAAAAAGGGTTATCACAGGTTTGAGTATTTAATTTGCTAAGAGGGAATTATTTCAAGATCAGTGTCATAATTTAGATAATTGTATTAGATGTTAAAATATATTTATCTAACCCAGATCATGCAAATTTTCTTTCACTGTATGTGGAAATAAAGGCCACTCAGTGTTGTTATTAACTTCATAGTTTTAATTTTGACAGACCCATGGCCACAATGAGTATCAACAGTGTGTCAAAATGTATATGCATACAATAAATCCACCCACGATTCTAATTTTCCAGCATAACTAAGCAACAGCAATAGAACAGCTTTCAAACCTTCTTCATCACAAAGGGGTTAATGCGCTGCCATGTCCAATTACTGTCATTTTCTGTTTTTCTATAGATAGATAAATGAGTGGAGATGAAGGTTATTAACTGGACCCTGGCAATCTATCCTCTAGAGAGCTGAAATGGTAGCGAGAAGCTGCATTCAAGGTGAAGCAGCGGCAGGCTGTAATGCAAAAGCCCACTAACAATGCCGTCTTTCTCCTTCTGTGATCCGATGGCAAAGTCGGAGCTATATAACATGCAATTACCCCCCAACACTTTTGGATGTGCACTGAATGCATAAAAAGCCTTTTCGACTCAAAATCTATGATTTTCCTGACAGTTTCTGAGGAAGCAGATACTTATTAAAGCAAAAACGTACCAAATTTCTTTCAAAATGTTCTTGGATCTCTCAAAGGCCGCCACAAATAGCTGGTTTTGATTAATTTAATTATATATGTATATAACTTAGCTATAATGTTAATAATATAGCTATAGTTATAATATAAACAGAAAAGTTTATCTTGGCTGGTCAACAACACAGTCGCAATCTTTAAAGATAAATTCAGAACACAAAATTCTCTGATTATCACATGAGAGGAAGCCTTCAAATAAAATGGAATGAATGTGTTGTTGGTTCCTTAGAGTGACAGAGAACTGAACTGGCAGAAACCATGGTTTAAAACAAATAATGCAGGAGATGGTTTTAGGTTGCTAAATCTAAGGTAAGCCCTGGCATAAATTGGGAAAGTGTGAAGGGAACAACTCAGAGGGAGGTGTTCCTATTGATTGGAAACTCTCATGCTCTGGTGGAGCCAGCTTTTGAAGATTGGCGTCTGATTGGTCTGACAGATGGAATAAGAAACATGACAACGGTAAGTGCAATACTGTCCTGTGGTGCCAGCTCAGGCTAAGGCCTTTTTTCCCTTCTGATGGGTTGATAAAACATCTTGCGTGCACTTTTCTGTGGTGCTTTGCCCCTCTTTGGTGTTTTAGCACGCTGTCTAAGACAGAGAGACTCTGGACACTTTCTAGCCCTGCATCCAGAAATAAAAGGAATAAAATGTTTTACTGGCATGTCTCCGGGCTCCCAGAACAGCCTTTGAGGTAGTGGCATGATGGGTTGATGGACTGATTCAAACACTTCCTGCTAGTTTTTCATTTAGTCCATCGCTGACCTCAGCCTGTCCTCATCCTTCCTATATCATCCCTTATTGACAGATATTGTGCAGCTTCAAGATAATCAGTGTCTTAGAAAATTGCAGCAACAGAGTGGAGAGAGAGAATCTGAAACCAAGGGGAACTCTCGAAAGAGATATTTACTGTTTGAACAAACTAAGGGTAAACAGAGATTACAGAGAAAAAAAAAGACATGGAACACAGCAGGGACATTGAAGCATCAATATAAACCAAATGTAGACTGGATTTTTTGTAATAGAATTCACCCACTTACTTAAAGAGCTCTTGACGTGAAATAGCCCTGTTGGTGACTGGGTCGATGGCGTACACCATGAGATCCGACTTACTGTAGTCCTCTAGCTCAAAGCCATCACCATGACGCCTTGGTCCAATGGCCTCTACAATCACCTTGGCACCAGGAATCTGATCTTGGACATGACGTTCCAGAATACTGAAATGAGACCAAAATCTCCAGTTGAGCTATGCAGGGGAGCAATAAATGAAGCAATTTATTTTTAGTCTTACATTAGTCAAAACAAAGGTTTACATTCATTTAAAATGATACCAGGCAATTTAATTCCTTAAGAAATATGATAGACACTGATCATAAGTGCTCTGCTCTGACAGTGACGGTCCCATTGTGGAGCAATTTGCTTCTCCACACTAGGCTCTTGGCAAAATGAGGCTCTGATAATCCTTGGTTGGCAGGGGAAAATCCACACCTTAAAATAGAGTTTATAATGGAAAACCTCGGCATGGTGGATAAATAGTTTAGAGACTCAGGTAAAATGGGCTTTGATCCCCATCAGCCAGCAGTCTGCAAATCACAGAGCTTTTAAATAGCATCATCTAATGTTTGAAGACCAGTGTCACTTATGTAGGAAAGACATGGTAAGCAGTGGAAACACAACCATTTGCCTTTCAGATTAATTTGGTTAAACACTGTTCCCATAAGAGAAACAAAAAAAGATGAGTCAAGAATGTCTATTATTAATCATTTGGCCTAGCAGAACACACTCCAGTGGAGAGACTTAAATAGTCTAGTTCAATCCCAGCACGCCACCCATAATGCCCCACTGCTACTCCGACCACCCGTGGTGTGAAGTTAAATGAATAGTACACCCACAGAATGATGTGCATTCATTTTGTACCTCATGCTGAGCAAGACTCTGGAGCACTTTTTTAATATCAAATGCAGCTGGAGATCAGAAAGGTTTTCGTTTTTCCCCCAACTTTCATATAATGGAGTTCATCGGCGCCCGATCCAAAAAGGTCCATAAAAGTCCACAAAAACTTGGCAATATTCCTCCAGACTGCTTGTCCAATGTAATCCCAGTGTCCTGAGTGGGTAGCGTCCATAATTTACTCTAAACGACATCATTTAGTATATTTTAATAGCTTAAACAGTACTACATGTAGCTGCCGCGAAGTGCTGCCATGACAGTTTAGGACACTACGGAAGCCACGGTGTTCAGCCCCTACTCTGCCGATAATGCAAGCGTAGAAGAAATTTGCTGTTTACATTGCGCTAAGAGTGAATGAGCTGCGCACATACCGGGGCAAACACAAGAGGGTTGGCTATTGATTTAAAACAAGGAAAGAAAGAAAAAGAGAACTCGCGATCTCGCCTGCCACGGCTTGGGGGGGGGGGCTGCATTTGAGATATTAAAAAAGTGCTCCAGAGTCTTGCTCAGCACGAGGGGGAGAAGAAAATGAACGCACATCATTCTGTGGGTGTACTATTCCTTTAACATCACACAGCAGTGCATTTAGAGACAGCTTTATCAGTCTGAAGTGGGGACACTTGTTTGCCATTATGCAAATAACCACCAAAGGTGGGCACGGCACAAACGATGAAGACATCAAATGCAAAACATTAAACAAAAAAGGCCAGAAAACTGTTTACCAACTAAATTTCTACTTGCAAGAAATAACTGACCTATAGTTTAGCAATTAAAAAATACGCTTAACTGTGAATTTATCTTGCAAGGAGTGTGTTGGAGATGGTGTTAAGTTGCCAGGACTAGGGGGGATAAGAACTCTGAGTGAGACTGAGTCACAACAAGGCCAAAGAACATCCTGTATTTGTCCCTGGCTTTGACATAAAGCCTGTCTGAAGCAATGGGAATGAGAATGGGAAAAATAAATTAACTCATTGACTCATCCAGGGGCTTAATATATTTATCACTGTCATCAAAATTGGTGTATATATATTTGGTGAAAAATGAGATGAAGTAAGATGAAGGAATAAAAGTAGTTTTTTTTATTGGTATAACAGGTGTTACCACATATCACTGTAATACTTGAAAAAGGAACAAAAAGAGTATTTAGAGGCCAAGAAAATGTGTCCCCCCAAAAAATATGTTTAATGTAGAAGAGTAGCATGAGAAATCTGATTAAAAAAAGAAAAAAAATCATCGTTTAATAGCGGCATATAGTCTAAAATAGAATGTACACACAAAATCAATTCCTAGTAGTGTGCACACACTAATTTGGCCTGCTTCTCACATAACAGGAGTAATATGACTTTTTCTTACCTTATGAGCTCCTCCTTATTCTCTTCCACTAAAGTGGGAGGCACAGTGGACACGACGACTTGCATGTCCAGCGCGTTGACCACAGAAACCTAAGAGAACGAGTGCAGAAGACAGAGAGAGAAAAGGGTTAAAAAAGAGAAAAGGTTTGCAGGAAATCAAGATAAATTGTGATTAAGCCAGTTATTCATGTGTCCCACTGTGAGTTTGGTTGAATGAGTCAAATGATTCTTCCAGAGCACTAAGTCAGGCCCTCTAATTGTGCGATTGTATTGGTGCCATGCGGCACACCTAACAGGGCATAATTCTGATGCCACAGTTAAGTGCATAGGCAACAGCCTCTGCGCTCAGAAGCCAAATCTCCCATGCGGCTCCCGTGAAATTAGCTTTCCCCTTGAAAATTAACGAGCGCCATGGTTAAGCACTCGCTGCTCTCTCATATTCAGGCAATGTCCCAGACCCTCCTTCTGTCTCATTAGAGACTTGTTAGCCAGACATATTTCACTGGAACAAAAAATAAGCCTGCCCACAGTCAGGAAAAAATAAGCACTGAATTGGGGGCAAAGCCGAGCCCAAACAGCGGGTGTGTGTTGAAATTACTTGGAAAAAGGCAAACATACAGGACAGCAGATGCACATAATGTGTACAGAGTTCATTTTCAAGGCTGAAAGAATTACTTTAATTGGATCATCAGCGAGTGGCAGAGGCCACACGTTGAGTGTTTTGTACCTTCTGTGAATAATTTAAGAGAATGGAACCAAAACATTCAGTGCTGAGTAAACAAAACAAACATAAAAAAGATAAACTTCATAATTTCAGATCATAATGACACGTTATCCTGATAAAAAAACAAAAACAAAACAGAAATCAACCAAATCGATCACATATAGCTTGTCTGCTTTTTACAGCAGCCTTAGGACAGAGAGAAACCTTTATTGCCTACAAGTCCATTTGTAGACAATACAATTTTTGCATCAAAAATTGAAGTGCAGATACCAAAATAATAAATATCTGCTGATAATTATATTAGTATGATAACAAGATATAAGTGCATAATCATGAATGATTATGCAGCATGCAGTTTGAAATAAACACTACTGAAGAACACATACAGATGGAGCATCGTGTAAGGATATGAGCCCTATTTTATATTCTCTGAACAAATCATCCGCTTACACGGCATATATGTATATGTACTTTAATGGTTTCAGCATGTTCAAGGTGCACTGACACACAGCCTTAAACATCTCATCTTTTCTGATGTTCCGATAACCTTCAACTGCTTTTATGCACATTACTAAGAGGTTAGAGCAAGAGTTGAGAGGTTCTCAAGACCAAAGAGATCAGAAAAACCTTCATCTTCACCCATAGATATCTGAAGTATTTGTACCATTAGGTCTTAATGGGCTAAGACTATTCCTCTGTTTGATGTGAACTCACCCTGATATACTTTCACCTGATCATATTTTTTTTCTCTCATATTTTATAATCAGTTGCGAATATTTCAAATGTTTTTTTCTTCTTGTTTCACATTTATTTATACAGGTGAATCTCAGTGAGACACAAAGTCATATTTTCAAGAGCGAAGAGGCTCTAAGATCTCTCATCAGGTCATCAATATTTTCAATCTTTGCTTCCTTTATCCAAACAAATCTATTACCATGTCTTTCCAACAGCCAAGATCACCATCTTATCAGAACCTCTGTCTGAGATTGATGCAATTTATTTACTGTAAAAGATAAGTGAGATTTTAACAGAAAAAACGATGCATATTGAACTGAAATCCCATACTGGGAAATCTTGACCACAATGTTAAGACAAACACAAAACCCATTTTCATGGTGAACCCAAAACATTCAATATGATATTTTCAAGAGAAGGACTTGCAAGGCAGAAATCTCTGCAGCAGAGGTTAGGTTTGCTGTAGAAGCCACACACAGCATGCATCAATAAATCCCTGCTGCACTAGTGACATGCAAGACAGGGACTAGAAGTGTATGTGCATCTTGTATACATTTATTGATGCCCACATACTCAAATACACACACGATAAGAAGCCTCAGACTGGATACTTACCACCACATCTGCACTGCTGCTGAAACCTTTCCCGTAGTCATCTGTGGCAATAACTTCAAACTTGAAGTAGGACCTGCGCATATTTCGAAACTTGATTGCTGACTTTATGATGCCAGTGTAGGTTTCAATGACAAAGCTATCTTGACCCTCTGCTGTAGGTGGGATGATCAGACGGTACGCCATGGCACTGAAATTCCCAGTGTCCTTATCGGTGGCCTGCAATATACATGTAGCACAGGATAGCAGATTAGACAGGCAAAGATAAATGCTGGTGCAAGGTCTCAAGAAAATAAAAAAAACAAAACAAAAACAAACAAAACAAAAAATAGAATTCAGAATTAGGTTTCATTCCAAATCATTCTGAACAAATATCCACTTTTTTCACAGCAAACATGAAGACTTTTCAAGTGCAATGCACAGGTGTGACTGAAGTAGTAGGCTTTATTTTACCAGAAACAAAAACTCATTGAGATTAAAAACTCTTTGTCAAGAGTGACATGGCCAAGACAGCAGCATAAATTCAACAACACAAAACACTCCATAAAACCAGAAATACACAAAAATACAAACAAAAAAACCCCGCACAATTCATTAAAACGCTTTTGATTAAATAAACAAGGCTCCTTTTAATGCCTCACCTAACTTTGAAAATGAACCAGGATGCAAAACAAATGCCAAAGTAGAAAGGTGTCACCATTAATACACCTGTGCTTCTCTTTCTGCGGGCGCATTCACAAATCTTTTTTGGTTCAAATCAGAGTCCGTTTGCTCAGAAAGTCCACTTCGTTTGGGGGAGTTGTGAATGCGCAAATGGACTCTGAACAAACAAGCAGACTCGGTCCGCCAGAAACGCGGGTCTCGCTCCGTTTCAAGTGGACCAAATACCGGAAGTGGACTACAAACTGCTGCTTCCTGCATTTGGTTTAGCATGGCATTGTGGGTAAATGCTACTACAACAAACACACGTGTGGGACTGCAGTCATTTTAAAAATGGCTCGTGGTCAGATGTGGAGTGACAAAGAAGTGAAAGCTTTAATCGATATTTGGTCTGATGAAAGCTTATCCCAGCTCCCCGTAACTACGCACAACAATAATGTTTGCATGCATGTGGAGAAACGGAAGATGTGAGAACCTTCTTGCTCATTGTATGTCTTGTCCTCGCCTCTCGTGAATCCAAATGCAGCGCCACCTCTGGAGAGATTCGGAACATTATTCAAAAGGTTTGGCTCATTTGGCTATAGTACCAAACGTGAACGTGATCTTGATCCAGAAGACCACCCCCACCCCCAGCCGAGCCAAGTTCCAGATCGGACCGAGTCTAGCGGCCTATGCTTTGCAAATGCGCCCTGATACACAATTGTTCATTGCTTGAGCTATTAAACATGGTGTTGACTGTTTACAGCTGTGCATAAATTTTTACAAACCCTCCCATTAAAGAAAAGGCTAAATTCACAGTAATTAATCAAATAACAAGAATCTGAAAGAGTAAAAAATAAACAAACAAAAATTACTAAATTACAGTTTTGTAAAATAAAATATCACCTTTTGAATCGTGGATGAATTTTTTTTTTTTTTTTAAATAAACAAACAAAGAAAACTATCCCAGACAAATTAGAACAATGGGTCAAAATGCCAGTCAACAGGTGCAGACGTCTGATTTAATGCTACAGAAAACACGTGATAGCCTCAAAGTGTTGCTCAACAAAAGTTCAGGAGCCCAGTCAGGCTTGTTTAACTGATTGATTTTTGGTTTGTTTGTTTTTAATGTTTTTGTTGAACCACAATTCAAAACCAATGTCATGATTCTCATAAAATTTGTATTCATTATTACTTTTGTTAATTTAAACTTATTTCACTGACAGATGATTTTTTCCCTTCTTTAATGGGAGGGGATATAAACATTTGAGCAGAACTTTAGTTCTAATCATTTTGCTCTTCTGTCCATTCTTCATCAAGAATTTCTGTCAAATAAAAAAATTACAATCAAATATCTATATATATTTTCCACCTTTTTTACTCTACATTATAAACAGAATCACTGGTTATCTGGCGAATGTACTTCCATATGCACTCTTTTGTAACCGTTTTTGGATCTTCACAAAACTCTAAAGGGAAATATCTGGCTCTGTAGCTGCAAAGTGCTACACTGTGTTCACCAGCTTGTCGCTAACTGCCTGAATGCCACTCGGGCTTGATCAGGTAGTGTACAGCGGGGTTTTTCCAGGAAAACAGATGCTTGCTGTGTTCACAAAGGAGCAAAAGAGAAAAGTGGTGGCAAGACTGCTGAACAAGCTAGAACTTGCTGCAAAAGTGCCATCAAGCGGGGGTGGGGGTGGAGGGTCCTCCAGGGTTTCTTCACTCTGTATAACAGACATCTAATCTAAAATATTGACTATATTAAGCATTTTTTTTAAAAAGTAAATTTTTGTAATGATCTTTTAGGTTTTTTAAAGGTCAATTGCTCCTCTTAAGTCTTAAACCAGACTGAGAATTTCCCCATTTAAAAAAAAAAAAATATCCTCAAATAAGAAATTCTAAAGTTCACAGTCTTTATGATGGGCATGAAACCATTTTATCTGGTAGTAGAAAAGTCACCAGTCGACCTCTGGGGCGCAAGTTCTGATGGGCCACTTGTTTCACAGGCAGGCATCAATTTTCTGAGTGCTTGTCTGTGACTGTGACACTGATAAATAGGAGCAATCTCTCCTTTTTTGTCTGGAAACTGGCACAGGAGGGGGTAGGTGGTAGAGGGCCATGTCCCAAAGAAAGGACTGCATAAATCAACACAGTCAGAGAGTCTCACTGGGCAAAAATTGACCAAATATCCGTACCAACATCATTTATGTAGGGCAAACCTTTAAAAGTTTTATGGACACTTGGGGGAGAAACTGTCACACAGTGAGGTGTGGCTGCATGCCAGCACAAGACAGCGATGGGGAAATGCATGGATCACAGTGGTTTAACCTGCATTATTAACATTTTTTAACACCAGAGAAATGTTTTTCTGAAAGAACTGCTTCTCTTGTTAAAAAAAAAAAGGAAGACACTATCATCTTTGTTTCAACAAGGACACAGGCAGTCTTGGGGGAAGCTGTTAAAGCAATTTACAATCCCATGAGTCCCCTTACCAACTGATTTAACATAAGTGCCACTTAAAGCAGCAAATAATCATCTAATTACACTTTTTTTGGTAAAAATTTCTCATATTTGTTAAGTTTTCTCTATTCTTTCCTACACAACCAAAGTTAGACTTTGGGAAGTTCATCAGCTTTCAAACCACTTGTGACTATTTGTGTTGAAGCAATTTCTGGCAGTGAATCAGAAAACAGGGGAATTTAAGTGTTAGAGTATAAAAATGTTATTAGTTTCTTTTTATTTCATGGCAATATCTTAAGTGATCATCTTGAGGGGGGTAAAAGGGCACTTGGATCTGTAACTTCTTAAGTAGTTCAAAAATTTTACACATGCCAGATGCCAAAGAATTCCTGTCCACTGATAAAACTAAGGATACCCTTGATTCATAAGTTTATAATTCAGCTGAAATGACAGACACAGATTTCCAACTGGTTTAAGAAACAGCACTTTTTTATTCCCTAATGTGATAACAGTGCTAGATATAATATCTGTTATACTATAATAGGGGTCCCAGTGCTTTCAATCAAACAGATGGAGAAATCTCCCAGAGCTGCCACTACACGTTTGTTGATTGCTGATTCGTGGGAAATTAAATGGGCAACACTTTGTTTCCTCTTTTCTACAGCAGAGCAAAGCTAAAGCACCGATAGAAGCATCAGCACTAAGACCAGCATGCAGCTTCAACTATTTGACATATTTGAAGTTACAACTAAGTGGGAGCACAATGGTAAAAGAGAGCTGAATGCAGCGGTATGCTGGGCTCCAAACCTCTCTCCTGATGGCCTTCACAAGTTTCGAGGACCTGGAAGTTTATATATGGTTATGTTAATTCTTTTAAACCTTGAAACTTGCTATAACCCTCACCACATTGTATTTTTCTGATGGTAATGGCCTTCATTTGATAGGAGCTGGATGTGAAGACATGCAGCAAAGAGCCACAGGCCGGCTTTAATGAGGCTGTACAGCCTCTGCACTTAGAACAGCCAGTTGAGCTATAAGGCACCCTAGAGTTTTACTTAAAACTTTCTTTTTGCTTACTAAAATCTTCTTCTGGCACTTGTTCAGGCAGGAAGAAACGTCTTTCCCCTCTTTTTCTAAAAAAGAGGAAGTGGTCAAAGAAAATCTTATTGATGTGTTTATCAATATAACACACAGAGTAAGACAGAGTGTGGACTTGGCTTTCTCTTGCCGTATAGATTTTTTTTTCTTTTGAGCACAGCTCTTCTTAAACAATGAACCCCCCCCCCCCCCCCCCCCAAAAAAAAAAGTCAAACACGTGTATGTTTTCTGGTTTTCTTTTTGTGCCCAAAAAGAAGCTTAGTCTTTGCAGACACCGGTGCACCCTACAAGCCAGATTACTAGCTGGATTATACTGTAGATTGCTTGCAAAAATGTTCCTATTTTCAGTTGAAAGAATTAAGATTTTCAATGGCATCTGTCTCAGGTTTCTCCTGTAGTCATAGTTTGCCAGCATTATACTGTAAGCCTCCTCTCTGTAGAAATCTAGTCCCCTAAAAGCTGGAATGCCTTTTTACTAAGGAGAAAATTACCTTGAATATGCAGTTTTTTAAAATCACAGATAAAATAGGTAAAGAGTAATCTGAATGAGGTTTCCATTGTCAGTAGATGATGTTGCAACTCAACAGTTTATGTATGCTAGTTTACTTTTCTTTGCACTGATGTTCAAATAAACTCTCTCTCTACATACATTTTAAGCATTTCAGCATGGAATAATTCTTAAATTATATGCAGTCAAGCACATGAAAACAAAATAAGCAAGAAAGGCAAAGATTGTTGAATAATTGGCAGATTACAAGGCACTCAAAAACATTTTGTTTTGTGACATATCAAACAAATTATAGATTAAAACCACATACCCATTAATATAATATAATATAATATAATATAATATAATATAATATAATATAATATAATATAATATAATATAATATAATATAATATAATATAACAAAATAGAACAGGGTTCCAGACTAACTGTTTTTCATCAGGAGCACAGTGGCCCCTAATTCAAATTTTTAGGAGTGCAAGCAGAGACTTTAGGAGCGCACACTGAAAAATTAACATTTTCTCTCATTTTCACTGAATTACTGATAAAAACCTTAACAATAAATGCAAAAATAAAATGCTCACAGGTCATGGCAGATTTATGTTTCAAATGGCTGGAATGTCATGTTTTCAAAGTGTCATGTTTTAGTTGTGTGGTGGCAGTTTTATCAGCAAATTTTGTGTTCCTGGCATGCTGTGGGTGGTGCAATGGATCAATGAACTCACAGTTTAAATCAGTTTATGGTTTAAGTCATGGATTGGATCAGTTTTCAGATCAGCAGAAGAGAAAAAGGACAAGACCAATTTACCTCTCTAATTATTTATTTATGCAATCAAGTATTTTTCCTATGAAAATCATTTAACTCAAGACTCATTCCACTCAACTGTAAAAAAAACAAAAACAAAAACAAAACCAAAAAAACTAGTAATAAATAAATTATGATAATGGGATTAGGAACGGATGACAAAATTGCAAGGTCACTTAATGACAGTGATGGTCCATGATGAAAAACACTAACTGAGATCTCCTGACCGACTTGCGAACCTGGTGTCACTGGCAATGAAGTGATGTTTACTGTACACAGTTCAAGATTGCAAATCTGCAGGGGGCTTTTATTTTGAAATTTACCTGATTGCGTGTCTGATTTTCTATCTTTTTGCTGAGAGCTTGACACTTTCCGGAAGCAAGCTTTGTCAAAAATAGAGACGCTGCAAACGGCTGTGTTTAGCTCCAGAGGCGGCACGGCACACGAAACCAGTGTGCGCCTTTACTGACCAGTAATTCTGTCAGCAACTAAATGTGTTAAATAGACTAAACAAATAAAAACAAAAAACGGCAAATTTATTGGTCGCACATGTGCAAGTAGATGAAAAATTTACTTGCATTGTCTCAGATTTTAGTTGCAAAATGCAACCATTTGGTCGCAATCTGGAGCCTTGTATAATATGATAAAGTATAATATAATATAATATAATATAATGATTAATAATTCACTCTTTCATCACTTATCATTTAATTTAAGTTGTACAAAACACTTAGTAGCATGTTTATATTTCATTTAACTTTTTCTTGTCAATCAGACACCACACTGGGGCAATATTAGGATCAATGCCATGTTTAAGGACACCTCAAAGCATGGAAGAGCTGGGAATCAAATCATCAATTCTCCAGTTGGCCGACTGGTTCAAACTCATTCACTCAACTGCAGCAACTGGTTCACAGCTTACTACTATACAGAGAAATTCAAAAAATAAAATTTTAGGAGGGAGTGTCTGTTCTGTAAATGTTATTTTTGAGAATAAATTATTTAAAACAATATGACTTCATAAAGTATTCATGAAGTCTGATATTTGATCCTTAGGAAAGCTGTGGTTGACTGATGAACTGTATGTGATATGCATTTCAAGTCTTTGAAATTGGGAATTATTTGACCGATTTTAAATACATGCCAAAAGAGCAACTGACTGCTATTCATTTTAGTCACATCAGTTGTTTGTTTTGTTATGACCTTATTTAGTGATGCAACCATAAGTTAACATTATCACTATAACAAGTTAATGTCAAGACACATTTTAAGGAATGTGCAGAGGATGCTTCACTCTCAAAAGAGTGTAAACACATGGCTTATGATAAGCCAGCTTTACCAGGGAAAGTTTGCACTGAACCAAACCTTTGTTTATATTCTTAAAGGAGTTTCGCAGATGGCTATGGTTTTTAACTCACCTTTTTCTCTCATTTGAAAACTGACATTCAGGTGCCACCTATACAGTACCGGAGCATGACGGTAGTAACACGCTCTTCTTGTTTCATGGCTGTTAGCAGTAACTTGTTGAATTACTGCCAAACTATGGTGGCATCAATGTATCACTGCTAATCTTTGATGGTGGTTACATAAAGTTAGACTTAGGTTCACTTTTTAAATGAACAGCAATATATCCCTTAGCTAAAGTGTGATGTCTCCAACAGTATCAGCCACAGTTTATGCTGATCAACATGAGGCACTATGACACAATCCTCGGATCTATTTGCATCCTTACCCATTAAAGGTAGTGTCAAAAGAGAGACACTTCAATAATGGTTGCACTGAACGTATTTGCAAGCCAGATATTAGAAATACAGGATATACTGCTTCTTAATGATTTTAGAAAAAAACATAAGCCTAAAAATATGTCATTATCTACACGTCCGACATGCACAGAAAACCAACACACACAAAATGATATCTTAAAACATCCTTGGCTGAGCCGACTGATAAGCAGGCTGGATGTCCAGCCATGCCTGTGTGAACATTTGGGGATTACACCACTCAGCTCTATCTCATCCCACCTGCTTGTGAACGAGGCAGATAATAGAGAGAATGAAACTGACAGAGATGGAACAAGTGATGGCAGATCAAATTTGTCACATCATGTCTACAGAGGATGTGTTGAAAAAGTGGGAGCAGAATCAAGCAAGTCTGTTTCAACCCGTCTCCACATGGTCAGATCCAAAAACTAGTCAAAACACAGCTCAGAGCAGAAGTTTCCTTACCACAATTTTGAGCACAGAGGTGAAAATCTTGGTGTCTTCTGTCACACCACCTATGTAGCGCTCCCTGGAGAAGATGGGAGGATGGTCATTCTCATCCTCCACCTCAATGAACACCTTAGCTGTGTTTGCTGCAAAAAAAGCAGATGATACAAGGATGAATGACATCCTTTGACAGGAATTCTCTTCAGCCACATTTGCTGGTTTTATGTGAAACCAGTAAACATGAGACATTTAACTCCAGTCTGTATGCTTCACTGCCATTCAAACATTTGTGAAATCAGATTTGCTGGACCCTCTCAAATAAAGAAATGGGATTTAAAATCTTAGAAAGTTTGTCATCAGCAGCCACATATTATACATCATATCTCTGGAGGATCTGACCTCAAAACAGTTGAGCAACAGCAATATTTAGATTGTCATCAGCTGGTCCACATTTTGGAAAAAAGACTGGAATTTACAAATGAAAATGTCAGAATATGTAAAAGAAATAAGAAAAAGCTGTTTAACATACAATCTCATCAATACTATCATCATCGTGTACTTTTAGTTGCCTTACTGTATGATTACATTTTGAAAATATTTGTAAGTGCATACAAAAGAAAAGTTAAAAAGATATTTTTATTATTCATTTGTAAGTTACACCTCCTCTGGGATCTATATAGAATCTTTTACAGTTGTTTTCCAGACAGCTGCATGAATGCCAATGTAGCAGGCATGCAGTTTACACATCGCTGGGAACAATACTCAGCTCAGATTATTGATCAGAGTAAAAGAAACAAAGCGGAAGAACATTTAGGCTTTTTATTCAAAAATTGCTAATTGAAGATGAAGTGGTAAGACGTCATATACAGTAATGTTTGTGTGCTCAAGAGGAAAAGTAGACGTCTACCAACTGAAAAGTTGTAGATTGTTTCCAGGCTTCCCCTGACTACATGCTGAAATATCCCTATGCAAGACTCTGAACCCAACGTTACCCCCAATGTGTCTATCAGGGTATGAATGTGTGTGACAGGAGACAGCACTGAGGATATAACAGCAGAAGTGTTGTATGGAGTGTGTGTGATCGGGTGAATTTGACATGTAGTGTAAAGTTCCATGTACCATTTATTTAAAACAAGTCTGCCTTGAAAGGGGACTCCATGTTTCAATGTGATTACTGTACTTAAGCAAAGGTTAAATAGAAAAGCAAAAAATAAGAAAAAAAAACTTACAAACTACGACAAGGTAAAATAACCCCACCTACCCCCTTAACAACCCCTTAACGGCTGCAGGAAACAAACAAACAAAAAAACAACCCCCCCCCCAAAATAGCATTTAGTTTGTCCCTTTTGGCTTTCTGTAGTAGTTGGTGTTGCTGGAATATGGCAGAAGGATGAAAAAGGCAACCCACAGTCTGAATAAAGGCAAGAACTGACCGTCACAATTTCCATTTATTGTGATTCTAGACCGAAAAAAAAATCTGAAATGACTGCAGATAACATTTCCAACACTTCCTGTGTTTCACATTGGAACTTTTACTGAAAACACTGAAACGACTAAAACAAACATTGTGTCCCTTTCAGGAGAAAATGCACTTACAGTCAGTATAAACCTTCTTCCCCATAATTTGTCACAGTTATGCCTATGCAATATGCAGCATAAATATGCAGTGTGCAAAATCTTTCTAACACTGCAGTTTAGGTTAAAAAAAAAAAAAGGAAGCAGTGTCAAGGACCATTTTTCTTTCTGCGGTATACAAAAATGAAGAGTCATGTGGCACTGGAACTAAGGATGCACCAGGGGAATTGGACAAACAAAACACAGCACATCAAATTACATGCACAATAGCAGCAGGGTGAAGCACAGAGGGGACTGAAAAGAGGTTTGCAGAGTTTCAGTCTTCTCCTCTTTGTAAAAAGTGGCCATACTCCCTCCGGATGTAAAAACATAAATATAGTTTATCCCCTGTTACACTCCACTTCACTTACTCTCACACACTCATGAGCATGCATGAAAGAAACAAATCCATTAAGAGGAAGGATTTCTTGTAAGGCAGAGTAAGTTGGAGTGCACCTAAGAGCCCATTATCATTTTGAAAACATACAAGTAAATCTTGGGTCTTATTTCAGATTGAAACACATGTTTATACATGTCTGTGTACTATATGCATTCTGATTATGTGGATACATAGAGTGTGCTAGCCCTAAGAGTGCTAATGTAATCAATCTGACAAAATAGTTCACTGATACTCTGATAATTAGCCCACATCCAGTGTCCTCCTCTGACAATTGTTTATTTGAAATTACTTTTATTAGTATTTGACAGACACAAACTGTGAGAAAAACATGTGGGAAGAACAGGCCATAGACTATTTATTGAACCATATTTGTTGCTAGCACATCATCCATCATTATGCAAAAGTTGCATGGCAGTAAACAGGCCATAAGCAAGCCTAATGATATTCCAGCTGAAGTATGGATACCAGACACAGTGCTGCCACAAGTCTTTGTGTGCTGAAAACAAAGTGCTTTCTGAATGGCATTCAAAACCCATAGTATCCCCTGTATTTATACAGCTCTCCAAAACAGACAACAGTTATTACCACTCTACCAAGCAAGGACATGTTCAAGAATTTAGAAGTGTAATTTCAATCTATACGTGAAGATCACTTCCCTTACTTTCTCTATACACTATAACTAAAAACAACTATGAATACCTTTGATAGGACACCATCTAAAAGCAGCTACCACGCAGATCCAAGTGGTGTATGTAAATGCATTTTGACCCACTACACATGCATGCGCACTTTGCCTTGACTGTTTTTGAGTGCAGCTACAGACAGAAGAGACTAAATAGTAGCAACATTTGAAGCCGATTCAAGTGTTGCTGTCGTTTACCTGCTTGTGATTTTAAGCACACTTAGACCCTGATGTAGGAAAGGTTTGTGTGTACTAAAATGAGCGCAATCTTCATTGCACAAGCAATAATCATCCGGAGCTGATTTACAAACAGGGCAAAAGCAGGTTTGTGCTTATTAATGGTCAAAATAGCCCTGCTATCCATTTTGCGTGTCTGCTGTCGATGAATACGCAATCTGGATAATCTGCAAAAAATTGTGTATATTTTAGCACATCTGAAAAGCAGGTATTATCTGGCAGCTTTAAGTACAAATGACTGGAAGAGTGCTGTCTGCAGACTGCAGACATGCAGCATTGGGTCAAAATTATTTCTCATGAGATGTGAGGGCAACTCTCAAGTTTTCATTTTCTGATCAAATAACAATCAAAATCACTATTTAACACGAGTTATTCTAGACAGATGAATCAGAGCATTGGCTGTAGCATCATGGTAGTTAAAGCTGCTCCTGCTGCTCTGAGGTTGCTGACCTGCGTGAATTTGGCCCCCACACCACACAAAACTCAGTGAAATAACCAGTAACGTAGCACAAACCATTGATACTATTTTTAACTGAGTTTAGCGTGGGGTGGGGGTGGGGGGCAATTACGCAAGTCCAGCACCTGGCATTGTGCCAAAGAGAACACACTCTGTGCGTAATATCAGACCATCTTTAACAGTGTCTCCTTATCCATGTTCTTATAAACTGGCCTCTTCTTACGACCCACAGGGGAACCTGCTGCATTGTTTTTATTTTACAGTTATTATATTGATCTTATAATCTTTTTTTTTTTTGTCTCTTATTACTTCTCTGGAACTTATATCTCTCTATCAGGTCAAATTTCATTTTGGGTTTACCACATGCTCTTCTGAACTTTCCATGCCAAAGCAATAGCGCACGCTAGATGCTGTTTGCTCCTTTTACCGGTTGCGTGTGTAATCTTTGTAGATCCCCCACAAATACACAATTTATCAGCACTGCAAACAAATTAGCACTCTTTATTTGAAATCTTTGTAAATCAGGTCCTATGACTTTATTATGGGACACACAGGAGTTCCATGTACTGAAAGTTTCCCATGATTAATGTTTTGTCACCCACCCAAATTTCAGCGGTGGCCTCCCTAAATTAAAACATATGAGCCTGGGGGAAAATAAAGAATAAACAGACTGGGATAGTATATAAAAATTTTGTAAGTAAATTTCCAGGACATTTGACAAGCTAGAGAGAGGAAAGGTAGCTGCTGATAAGTTGCTTTAGATTTAACAAGTTGAATAGTTTCCAAAAAAGATATTGATGATGAGCAGTAAACCCGATAATAATGCTAGCTCAAACAGTTTCCAGGAGTTCCCAAGCTTTGACCCCTAAGATAACATGCGTTTGTGTTTGCAACCCCTGTGACCATTGAGTGCAGCAACCCCCCCACCAAAAAAAAAGAAAACTAAAAAAAAGAGTGTTTTATATTCCTGTTATTCTTCAGCAAGTTCCTTCAAGGCAGAAAAAAACATTAACATGTGCGCTTATAAAAATGTAAAGTACAAACAGCTTGATTTAAATGCAGTAAACATACAAATAGATAAATATGATAAAATAAGCTGCCGTGCAATTTCTGCAACTGGATTTAACCATATTCAGGAATAGTTAGAAAAACCACAGGATTCCAACAAAACAACACAATAGAATCTCAGCAATAAAGAGCTGTTATTTCTTACTTTTAGAAGGCACACGCAGGTTGGACATGACAACCAACATGGAGTCTGCCTGGACCCTGAGGACATAGCTGGTCACATTTTCATAATCCAGAGGTCCTGCTGTGGAGATTACACCTGTTCGGTTGTTCACTTTAAAGTGGCCTGAAAGCAAGAAAACAGAGGTTTCATAGAAAAAAAAAAATAAATAAAAATAAATGAAGAGGAGATGTCTGTGACATGAATAATAGAATTAGTCCCGATTCCTGTTCAGAAAGATGACATTTTGAAATTTACTTTGTAGTGTTCACAGTCATGTTTTTACAAATCAATCTAAAAGATGCTAAAATGCACATTAAGAAGGGACTTCAGACTGACAGCTACCTTATTCTCTTTTTACTTTCGATTAAATGGCCAGAGCTTACTTCACACCTGTCTGCTATTATCCCACAGCCTGGGTGTCATTACTATCCTCACAGTCTACTGACATGAGTTAAAAGCAGTCTACAGCTGCAAGCATACCGAAACTGTCTTTTCTAACCCTACATTTTTGCTGCTTACATAGAAGTGGTAAGGTACAAGGTATCTACAGTATAACAGAATATATAAAAGATACATATACATAAAAAAAAAAGAAAGAAAAAAAAGAGCAAATACAAGCCTTTGGATTATCCTCATAATCTGAGAGCTTGCTGGGAAACACAATCTTCTACAAAAATCTGAGAAAACATTGGCTTATGGTTGATTTCCTTCATGATATATCATCTGTTGCTCGTACCTTGTTCATTTCCTGCAACAATAGAATAGAAGATGGTTTGATTCATAGCAGCAGCAAAAATAGTTCCCACTGGTGTGCCAAGTGGAGCCAGCTCTCTAACTGGAGGAAACCTGGAAAGACAATGAATACAAATCATAAGGCAAACAGTATTGCTCACCAGCATGATAACAATCCAATATCTCAAGCACGAAAGATAGAAAGACAGATGTATAGAGTGCTAAGAAATTCTTCTGTGTTGGTGTCAATAACAGTAACCGTGTAAATATTTGTTGTTTTTACTGATTTTTATTTCTTTTTTTGACATTTTGGTCTTAGAGGGAAGGAACTAATATGTTGGCGTCGTGGCCTTTGGCTGCGAGTGAAGTAAAGAATCACCAAGATGCTTTAAAACAACCTACAGCTCCATCTGCTCTTCATGTCTGCTCGCTACTACACTCTTTAAAGTGTGTTAGAAAACACTCCCCCATGGCTACAGCTGCCTTCTCTTGCTTTTATCTGCTTGTTTTGCCCATTAACATTAACATCATTCAACCTCTGAAACAATACAACAGTGTTTTTTTTTTTCTTCGTTTTTTTTGGTAAATAAATACGTCAATGAACCTTCTCCACAGGAGAAAAGTGCAATTTGAGGGGAATAAAACGCACAACAAAAACAACAACAACAATACCCCCCTCCTCATGAATAAATAATCAAACACTTCTTGGAGTGGTGCCAAAGCTCTCCGCATGTCCAATAATAGCAACAGAGTAGAGCATCGGAGCGCTGGGATATCTACTGCTCAGCCTTTGCTTTCACTCGCATTATTGATGGCAAAGTGCAGTGAGGATGATGACCATGTGTTACGACTGTCATGACTTTGGCCACATTCTGCATAATAAGGAGAACTTTAACTGAAAAGTCTTCAGTGCATGTGAACAGATTTTACCAGGAATGCACAGGAGAATATTGCAGGGAATAAAACATGTTTGACCGCGACAAGTTTCCAAAAAATACAAAAACATAAGAAATGGATAACATAAAAATGCTGTTGCACAGTGGTGGGAGTAAAAGGCCAAAATGAATTATTCTGCTTTGGTCATTTGCCCATTAATTCAACAAACTCTTTAAAAATTATGTCCCTTGGACAAGTTGGAGCGAAGACCTTTCACCCTCTGTTAAACTGGCAAACAATGGATTTTATCATCTAAAAAAAGAGGCTAGATCATAAACTCAAAGTTTTCTATAAAAAAGTTTTTCTCTCATAAGCTCTATTTTGTAATGCTTCTTGCTAACCAGGCATTCTAAAAGTGATATGATTGTCACTACTCGTCACAGAAATTACAGCCACCATAAATAAAAGGGCACCCTGCGGTGCTGTTTTGGTGAGAGATGATTTAAGACAATCATGTCATGTCAGTGTGACACCCTATTGTGACTCAGTGACTGCTTTTTCACTCCCTCCTTAATGTTGGCATATGAGGCAGGCTTAAGTATTCCGGCAGTCATAGCAGTATGCCCTCTCCTCCAGTTTGCTTTCAAGTTTGAGCACAATTCAAATCAGCAGCAGGACATCTGTGCACGAGCTGTGGGGGTAACACTCACAGCTACAACCTGTGATTGTCACATTCTATTATACAGTGTCAAGGTTACAGGGTATCTTGGTGATTTAACTTACAAACTAAATGGAAGTAGTTAGATATGTCTCCATTCTCTGTTAATCATATAATATTTAAGGCTTTCTTTTCTTTCTGGTCTTCAGTGACCAATCGGTTAAAGCATCTGTGAACAGTAAATGAAAAAAAAAAAAAAAAATTGGAAGAACAACAATGTGATCAGTCAAGGTTCCTCTTCAACGTTTAATGGAATTTGTGACTGTGGCTTAGAGGATTGCAGGTCAAAGAAAGGTTTCACAAGGAGAACACAAATAATTTCTTAGGGTAGAAAATGAAAAGTAACAAGTAGTTTGTTCACACAAAGATGAAGGCAAAACAAATGCATTTGCTACTCTGAAAGTCTTCGAGGCGAACAAAGGTGGAAACTATTTTTGAAGGGCAAAAAGAAAAAAAAAAAAAGAAAGACCCATCTATCCCTTGTGCTGGTTATTGTTACTTTTCTCACAAACAAGCTCCAAGGACATCTCAGATTGAGAATAAATTTGGAGTACAGCAGCCATTCTGTTGCATAGTGGATGATATAGCACACCATCCAAACAGATAATATTGGGGGAATTTATGCTGCACTGAAATGACCGAACTGAATGTGCTCACAAAGCCTCCCATAAAAAAAAGGAAAAAAAAACCCTGCCATTATTGACATGTGAATAATGTGTTGTTTAGATAATGCTAAACGACTTCTGTTCAATTTCCCTCTGGGTGGACTATTGGGCTGTCACTAAATAATTGGTGTCTCTGTGGATTTCAGGGACAAGAGGCAACACCACGCTCCCACCTGACGGGAACCAATTTATTAATGTGACCCTCACATAAGTAGATTACCTGCTTGGCTCAGGAACAGGATGGAGGCAAACCTTGAACAATGTGAGCACAGAGAGGTGTTGCACAGCTCAAAATGTGATTTCAAATCAGTCCCATAAATGTGTAATTCACTGGAAGTGAAGGCAACACGGTGATTGCAGCTGAATGGGCCAATGCTTCCTATGAACTTATCAGCGATATGTTTTTTTTTCTAGAGATGAGAAATGCTACACGTTCAGAATTTTAAAACTGTTTTCACAACAATTTCCGAGTCTGCTACGAGGTTTGAATCAGAAATAAGCTACACAAAGTTTGTGTTCAGCAGGTATACATATATATATATATATATATATATATATATATTTTTTTTTTTTTCAGGTGGAGACCAGGGAGAATGGTTGGAAGGCTCGCTGCGAGCCTGTTGAGGTGGGCTGCAGTGGCTTTCAGGGGCAATCCCTGGACCGAGCACTCAGGCTTCTTGGGATCAGAGGGTTGCAGGAAAAGCCTCAAGGTGGCTGTGGATCAAAAGGGCTGATCTGTGGTGTAGCGCTGCTCGGACACAAGCCGGGGACTGACCACCCCTGGCTGGGTCGCCCAGGTGAGGGTGTCTGATGATTTAAGACCCAAAACACCCTATGACCCTGGGTTCAGCACTGAAGATGTGTCCAAGCTGTACCATCTGGGTGTATGAATGAGCTATATACAGGTACTACCCTAAAAATTTGAATATCCTGAAAAAGTTCATGTATTTCCATAATTCAACTTAAAAGTTGCAATTTACATATTGTATAGACAAATAATATGTGGATCAATATATTTCAAGCTTTTATTTGTTTGGATGTTCCTGATTAGAAGTTGCAGCTTAAGAAAACCTCTAAATCAAAAACTAAAAAAAATTGAATACTGCATAAAATCAAACAGATAAGGGTTTTAAATGCAAAAATATCAGGCCTCCTGAAGTTAAATCTTGCATCTGTACTTAGTACTTGGTGGGGGACCCTTGTGCATGAATGACTGCCTTAACCCGGCATTGGCATGGATGCTACCAGCTTGTGGCATATCTCAGGTGTTACGGAAGACCAACATGCTTCAATCACAGCCCTGAGCTCTTCTCTATTGTTTGGTCTCTTCCTGTTTAGCTTTTTCTTGACAATACCCCACAGATTTTCAATGGGGTTCAGGTCAGGTGAGTTTGCGGGCCAATCAAGCATGGTAATCCCATGGTTGTTGAACCAGGATTTGTAGTTTTGGCAGTGTGGGCAGGTGCCAAGTCCTGCTGGAAGATGAAGTCTGCATCCCCATACAGCTGGTCCACTGAAGCAAGCATGAAGTGCTCCAACATGTCCTGGTAGACGGCTGCATTTATGCTGGCCTTGATGAAGCACAGTGGACCAACACCAGCAGCTGACATTGATCCCCAGGTCATCAGACTGGGGAAACACTGGACTTCATGCATCTTCTGTCTAGTGCCTCTCCAGTCTTCCTCCAGACTCTGGGACCTTTGTTTCCAAATGAGATGCAAAACTTGCTCTCATCAGAAAAGAGGACGTTTGACCACTGGGCAACAGACCAGTCCTTCTTTTCTTTTGCCCAGCTAAGGCGCCTCTGGCATTGCTTGCTGTTGAGGAGTGACTTGACAACAGGAATTCGACATTTGAAGCCCATGTCCAGCATCTGCCTGCATGTTGTTTCTCTTGAAGCAGTAACTCCAGCCTCAGTCCATTCCTTATGAACGGCCCTTTCCTGACCATCTTCTCCAGGCTGCGATCAGCCCTCCGGCCTCTACACCGTTTTCTTCCACACTTCTTTCTTCCACTTAACTGTCCATTAATGTGCTTTGAGACAGCACTCAGAGAACACCCAGCTTCTTTTGCAATCACTTTTTGTGTCTTTCCCACCTTGTGCAGGGAGTCAATGATGGTTTTCTCCACAACTGTCAGATCAGCAGTTTTTTCCCAAGATTGTGAATTCTTCTAAACCAAGACAGACTTTTTAAAGGCTCACGGCACTTTTGCAGATGTCTTGGATTACTTATCTGATTAGACTGTGACACTCTGAGCCAACAATACTGGAGCTTTTCACAGTATTCTAATTTTTTGAGTGTTTGATTTAGAGGTTTTCTTAAGCTGCAACTTCTAATCAGCAACATCTAAACAAATAAAAGCTTGAAATATATTGATTCACATATCATTTGTCTATACAATATGCAAATTGCAACTTTTAAGTTGAATAACGGAAATACATGAATTTTTTCAGGATATTCTAATTTTTGGGGTAGTACCTGTATATCTTTTATTTTGAACTAGAATTAAAAACAAATGCTCACATTTGGCATAAATAATAATAATAAAATTTCGAAAAGGAGTTTTGGAAGAAGTTTAGAAAAACTATATCATGTACACATATATCTATGCATGTATAAATACATATATATATACACATATATATGTATGCCTGTATATACACAAGTCTGTTTTTATTTAATGTTTGTTTACAAGTGCACTTTTTTTTTTTTTACATATCTATTTGCAATGCTTTGTTCTTTTCAATACAAAAAAAAGTTGAAAATGTAATTTTCTTCATTTCTTCATTACATTATATCAATTTGGGAATCAAATGCAAAATCGGCCATCAGATGAGGCTGATGAGAAAATATCTGTATTGCCCTAAAAAAAATCTGTATCAGTCGATCCCTACTTTAAACATCAGCATAGCAGAGAGGAGGATATAAAACATGCAACTTGATTTATCAATAAGTTCTTTTTGTCTTTTGGTCAACATATTATTTAAAGCCGTTTCATTAGAAAATCTCTTTATCATGTATTTGCATATCCTTAAAACATGTGCACCATTTAACGTGAATGCCAGCTGGTATCGGCCTCGTGCAGCCAGCCAGAAGCTGAGCTTTGTATTATTTCCATCTCAGCTATAAATGCAGTTACTGCAGCCAGAAAATAACACATCTGATTTAAAGTGTGGAGCCTGGCTTGAGTTGAAGTGGAAGAAAAGCACCAACTACTCTTTGTAAGAGGGGGAGGCCCTGCAATCAAGGCAAGAAACACCAGTATTTTCATAATTCCCACCAAAACACAAACATATTACAATGTGAGCATCAAAACCCCAAAGTGATTGATGGGAAATGGTGCCAACAGTGATGGGTTTAAAGCAGGGGCATTCTTATGTTGTTATCCTGAATGGCTTTCTTCATTGTGGTGTGATTTAGTTTACAGTAAAAATACAATCTTTGAATTGCTGCTTGTTATATTGGATAATTGGGGCATTAAATTCCTCAGGTCAGCGAACTGGTGCCATTTCAAGGTTTTTAATTCACTTAAATTGTCACATTTTAACCATGGTTGTACAGTGAAATTGCTCCACAGCAGAGGAAGGTAAACAATCTGTATGAGACACATTTGCACCACTTAAGCCCTGGTGGGTGGCACTTTGTGAAAACGTTGGTCCAGAGCGAAGCTGGATGACCTGCGCTGGCCTATTCATAGATTTATCTCAGGCTGCTCTTTAAATTTGAGTGGAGCATAAAAGGTAGTTTGGAGCTAGCACTGAGCTGGATGCTGTGATTGCCAGGAAGAGGCAGAGCTGACATGTTATCACTTCCCGACAAAGTGGCTCTGCCTGAGGGCTGTAAACTGCTGAGAAATGCCAGGGTGGGTGTGAAGGTGATTGAAGTGTACAGATTAGTATAAACGTGTATCCCATGTAGACAAAAAGTATGACAGAAAGGTTAGCAGATACTGATAGGCAGACAGACAGTGGGGCAAACTGAAATGTAGACAGCAGACACATGACAAAGATCACTTAGTGGAATGACTAACCAACCACTTCAGCAAATGCACTCTTATAGCATTTGATAATTACATTGTGGGAGCTTTGAACTGGCTCATATAATGAGACCTAAAAAGATCTAAAAAAAAAAAAAAAAAAGTAGATAAGCTGTATTTTAAAGAGTAGAGTGGTTGGCAAACTTGGTGAGTACTATATAATGCAACTTAATGTACAATTGAGCAGGGTCAAAGTAACTTTTAACATTCAGATGAGGAAAAACCCCATCGGAATGGAGGATGAGAGTGGCAGAGACAAAAAAGGAAGATGCTGACATGTCTATAGGCAACAGAGAGTCCTCTTGTCAACATGAGACAGGGTGAATGACATGCCGCTGAGAGGTGTGGGTGGCTCACAGGTGTCAGCAAGCACTCTGCCCCAGGGCCACTGGCAGACTGACGCTTACGAGAACAGGCAGAGGCGGATAAACCTTGTTATGTGCCACAGGGGCCGCTGTTACCATGTTTACCATCTACCACTTTCTGCCTCCCCTTTCCTTCTAGGCATTGCACCACAATCTGAATATACGGCAATGGACATGCCGGGAGATGCAGGGAGTGACCTTGCTTGAGTCCATGGTCTAGTGGTTTCACTGCGGATCACTACATCGAAGTCTCAAACAACATCAAGTGCAGATGTGAGTCATTTGACTGTGATGTGCTTCCAAGCAAAAATGAAAACGGTGCACAAACAAGCATGAATGCATGCTTACAAATGTTCTACAGCATGTCTCTGCCTCACTGTTGATGGTGGCGTTATCCTCTGCTGTTTGTTAAACAATGTAACCAGTTAAGCTCGATGGCTGTGGAAGATGATGCAATATGTGCTTGGAAGTTTTTGACCTGGTGTAAAATCTTGAAGTGAAGGACAAATTGTCTAAATTGAACTAAATCACAAATAAGGATTTCTAGATTAAAGATTTCAGTTCCAACTCATTGTATTGCATTCTGATGATCTGAGCCTCTTCCTCTAATAAATTACATACAATGAATCTTATGCCTTTTCATGCACCTGCCTTTAGAAGAAGAAGAAAGTGGCTCTGCTTTCAAACATTACTGTCATGTTGAGATACAAGGTCATCCCTCACTTATTGTGAGGATACTGCAGAGTTTGAGCAGTGGTGAGCTCCTGACTGAAGGGTGAACTTTGAAGAGTTCTGGTTATGTTTAGAATGACTGAAAAAGGACAGAGATGCAGAGTGGAGGAGGGTAAATGAGAAACAGATAAAAAGAGCTATTACAAGAACACAGGAGCACTCAAGTTATTCAAAAGGTTTGTGTTTGACATTTTAAGTATTAAAAAGCAATTTCATTTGGCAAAAATTGGTTTTCTGGGGGTAATTTAAGCAATGCTAGCACCGTTCAAAGTGGGAAAAAAAGAAAACTGAGCTCATCTAGGAAACACTGGCACAGTAATGTTGTCAGTCCAAAGGAACAAAGTAATAGGACTCAAACCGTACATGGTACAGGGGTTCATTTTTCCCTCTGTTGCCCACTAAAATAGAGATTTTCTCCTCCACCTGCTCATAACAGGGCAACATTTTCTTGTAGAGTTGTGTCTAAGTCATTATGAACATATTTATAAGACATTATAAAACATATCTAAATATTTATTTTCTGGTGGACAGTGAAATAAGTTCATCAATGAGACACCAATGTGTAAAATATTGTAAGTTGTTCCATGATGATAAAAATTTACATTTTTTAACAGCTTTAAAAAGGCAACTTGTCATATGAATGTGATTACAATGCATAATAAATATTTAAAGCTTTTTCCTTTTGCTTTACTCGCAAAAGTCTTTCCTTCTTCTGAATAATTTTGACATCTTGCCCTTGACTGAGCTAAGAACAAAAACCCCAAGCAGAAGAAACAAAAATAATTTTCTGACTACTAAAAGAACAGAAAAAAACATCACTCCACAATTCAGTGTTTCTACAGATATAATGAAAAATAGGACTAAGAAACTTGTATGTTGGAAAAAAAATCTCTATGGATTTATGCATAATTCATCTGTTTCAGGGCAAAATCTTTCTTTTGTAATAATAATAATAATAATAATAATAATAATGTACAAATAATTTGCCACTGATTCAGCAGTCTTCAGTACCTCACTAAAAATGGAGCTTAAAAAATTGCTCTGGATGGGAAGATTATTTGCGTATAACTTGGGGATTTATAATACTGAAGGAAAAAGCTAACACTGCTATTTTGAGAAAGTTATTTGAAATGTTTGTGGTTTCAGTCAAGCTGCATGCATAATATAAAATATGGGAAAGAGGATACAATGAGAAGTAAATAATCTGAAACCTACATTTCACTGAAAACATTAATAAATCCAGAGTAGTAGGATGACAATAAGACTTTTTATAAAAGCCCAGTTCAAAAGCTAACGTTTGTAATTGTGCAGAGAAGTGTATTAGTGAGCACACAGTAGCATGGCTAACAACTGTTTTAAAGGAGCCAATGGAACATGAAAGTTGTGAGGGGAACTGTGGAAAGTCTTTGTGATATTTAGGAAGACTGTGACTAATCTGTGCCTGCTGTGCAGACCTGTCATTGATTGTAAACACTGGCCCGTACAAATAATTTGTTATTCTAATAATAGTTTCCCAAACATTGCATGTTTTTCCAAATGTGAAAATCCTCAGCGTCTAAACACAATATCATCAAGTCAGTTTAGCTTAAGGCTATATATGTTGAATATTCTTAAAATTACTATATTGATTTTCAAGTTATGTCTATGTGCAAATGCTCTCACAAAAAAAAAAAAACACCAGCAGCAGTTCAGAGTGCATAAAAGCATGTCTCACACTCTTCCAAAATTCTGGGGTACACACCTCAGAAATCCAGAGCTTTGTTATGAAAGTACTGTTTGGTAAATATTTGCAAAGAACTATTTTGTTAAAAAAAGAAAAAAAGGAAGGAGGAGCAACTTCCCTAAAGTCACTTGGTTGAACATGTTTCCTCCTGTGATACTTTACAACACTAGACAAAAGTGTTTTTTGCTTTTACAAAGTTCCATGAAACAGAAAACAAGGTTCAATCAAAAAAGATGTCTTCCACAGGGCAAGATAGAAAACACCACCAAAAGCTTCAGAACTGTCTCTGCAGCCAGACACTGACAGCTCAGCCAAGTCAACCCACAGGACATCACTTTACATAATCAACACAAGAGGGGACCTGACCAGTCTGTGTTTGGCTGCTGACTGATGAGCCTGTTGTCCAAACTGGGCCGTCTATTCAGGCTTCTGCAATGTGATATCAAGAAGGACCATGCAGGTATTGCTGCTGCCACATATATTTCACTGTGAAATTACAGCTGCTGTCCAAGCAGGTTTATCTGCTCTGAAACAACAACACCTGGAGGTTTCACCCAAAGACAGACACGGCGTGTCACCAACTTGCTGAATGCAGAGGGGCTCAGCTAGTTAGCCATGTGTTAAACTGTGTAGATGTTGTCTTTAGGTTCACAAATGAGGATTAAATACAGAGCTTTGACAACATCCATTACACATCAGTTCAATTATATAAAACAGTTGCCTTTAACTTGTGAGGAGCATGGATAGTCTGATTAGCTCAAACTGGTCTCAGGGTAAATTAAGATTTAGTCACAAAGCAAATTATTTAAATTCATGCAGATACCCAGGAACTTTGATACCCCGCATGATTTCTAAAGTAATATATTTCAGCTAATGGTGGTCTCCTTGTACCAGCAACATGCTGTGTTTTTGAAAATTGAAGATTATACAAGGCTTCTCATCTCAGTTCAGTCAAAGATTTTATGTTGTATTGGATCATGTTAAGTTTGGATTAGAAAGAAAAAACATCTGGCCTGACAAGCAACACAATTATTCAACAGGACCACCTCACATGAACTTCTCTATAAAGTTAGTCTGAGCCAAAACTAGTAAGTTGTGTTACTTTCTTCAATATGCATCAACCTTTCTCTGATATTTAGGCTGTGTACAATGAGTGTGACTTTTTGTCTGTGAGACAGCTAAGTGATGCCTGCCTATTAAGCGGAGACAAGTGAAAGGTCAGCATGCCTCCGGTGTTTACAGTTTTAAGGCCCACTGCAGCAGATTCAAACCTGCGGCTGAAAATCAATCATGCCCTTCAGAGGCATGGAAAATCTCCACACCTTAGAGCTGTGATGCAGAAGAGGAGGGGAGATTGCAAGGAAGAAATGATAAACTCATGGGTGTTAAAAATGCAATAGCCTTTTTATTTCTACTTTGTTTTTTTAAGGTTTGTGGGAGAGTGTTAAGTACAGTTAACAGCTTACAATTTAAATACCTAGCAGTATAGATAAGTATGCTTGAGATTATTCTTCACTTGGCAAAACATCAGTAGCATGAAGGATCGTTGATTAGGGAGATAATGGCTGCCTGTTATTCTAGCTGTTCCAGGTACTGCTGGACCATTTGTGAGTCAGACAGTCAAGAACTCTGAGTCAGTCACTCCAGGTAGTGAATATTTACAGGAAACATATGCAGGTTGTCCTTGTGGTTACCAATGTCAAGATATGTGATCTACCATATCTTACAGCTTAAGTATTGCTACTGCCACTGATGAACAGAGAAACAAGAAGAGGCAAAACTGAAGTGAAGCTTCATCTAAAGTAATTCATCCAAGAAGCAACTTTAAGAGGAGATTAAGTATCCTGAAAACAAACAACAAAAAAAAAGTTGCATACTATAACTTGAGAGGAAACAAGGACAAGGAGACTGAAGTGATGTTGCTGATTGAGATAAGCCTCAGTGGTGAGACTGTAAATGATGCTGAAAGAAATTAGGAACGTTGCTCAGTTATGGCTATTAGGCTCTTTTCAGGATGGGAAATGAGTTAAGGCACGACATCTGCTGTTTGCGACAACAAGGAACTATTGCAAAGGGAACGCATTATAACTACGCTTAAAACAACACAAAACAAAACAAAACCCTTTTGAGACCATGAAGTTTATTCAAGGAAGAACTTGCTTTTTTAAGCATAACAACACAGAAAGCTGTGTCTCAAACTGCACACTTGCCCAAGTACACTGGAATTCAGTGCGTAGTGCGCACTGTGTACTTTGTCTGCAGTGCACACTGTTGTTGCTAAAGGCTGATCCAAACAAAGCACTGCACTTACAGGAAGTGACAGACTAGCATTGCCCGCTAACGTGTGCTAACTCTACTGAGCCGGTATAACCGCGACCTCAAACACATGACCAGATCATAACTGCCATCAGGGAGTGAACAGCTTAATAAACATTAGTAAATATGTCTAAATAATGTCACAAACATTACTTAAATCAGTACAATTCAGCCTCTGATGCAGCAGGGATCGCCACCGCTTCGTTCACCGCCATTATTCAGCTCTGAAAGCAGTTTGAAAGTACCGCCTCTTCCGCTACGTCAGCAAGATGGCGTCAGTTTAGTGTGAGCAGTGTGCTTTGTTTTGCACTTCGTTTTTGACCATTACTGTATCAGGGCAGCATCCTGGTACTTTCAGAGCACTGAATTTTCACTTAAATGACACCATGTAGGCACTACACACTCAAAAAATAGTGTTTGAAGTGCTCAAGTGCGCGGTTTGAGACACGGCCAGTATATTTATGAATAACTTCAGAGTGAAACTATGAAAAGAAAGAATCCAGGGGCTAAATTGGATTGTCCAGGAGTTCAGAACAGTTACCAATTAAAGATGGAGCACTGTGATGCAAAAATTACAATAAATGAAACCTTGAACTCTTAAATGAAATAAAAACAAGGGCATCTTTAACTTCTGTCTCAAAAAGAGTTGAAAATCTCAGAAGGTTTTCATTTCTAAATGATATTCTCCACAATCTGCAAGAAGGTCACAACTTTTTGTGGCTAAAGAGATCATGTACAGTTTTCCAGCATAAAATGAACAAATATTTAATGATAATAAACCAAACTTAACTCCAATTGTTCGCTGACTGAACCACCAACTACAGTATAAAGAGAGGAGAGGCACAAAGGAAAGACAAAGTGAAACGGAGACATGGATATACGTGTGTTTAGCGGAAAACTCAGGTGGCTTTCCTGTGAAGCAGCGCACAGATGAGGAGAAGCATGTAAAATGACACATTCAGAGTCAGAAATCTCAAACTATTCTGAGGGAGCTTTAGAAGCAGAAGTGCTGTGGGGAGATCTGCAGCAAAGAAAACTTCTCAGATCACAGGTTTGCATCTCTGGACCGGTAAAATAGCTTTTGTACAACTGGGATAACATATTCCCATATTTGGACAAGACTAGACATCAGCCTACCCATCTGTCTCCAGCTACCACAAGGAAAAATAAATATTCACTCTGTTTCCCTTGTGCCCTGTATTTAACTCTCCTCCAAGGGTTGTGTTACTCAGTTCTGTGTAAAAATACATGAATAAAAAATAAATACAGTCATTAAAGTTTAATCATACATTTTTTATTACCTCAAAATGATTGTTTACTGTTGCACATTACCTAGAATAAATCTCCATATTTTTAATGAAATGAAAAAGACACGGGGGAATTTGTTACATGACTAGTTAGAATTTAGTAGTTGGCAACTTTTGCCTCACAATTCCTTGCAATTCTATTTACACATTTTATTTAATTCATAATAGAGATGCACGATGCAGTCTTTTCTGATCCAGTACGATACGATACCTGGGTGAGTGTATCAGCCGATACCCGATACTGATCCGATACTACTGTTGAATGAATGAACTGTATACCTTGTCATGTAAGTGAAGGTGTCAAGCTTGACATAAACATTTAAACTTGTTAAAAAAAAAGTAACAAATTAGCACAGATATATATAAATGTACATCATTTATATTTAAAAAAATCAAGTATACATTTATTATGATATTAATAAAGACAGAAATGACTGGATCAGAATGCAGCTAAATTGTCAGTATCAGAGCTGATATCTGATCCGTGTATCGGATCGATGCATCTCTAATTCATAAAGTACAATAGTAAGGGTACTTTATAAAAAAGACTATCAGTGAATTTCATAAATAAGAAACAGAAGGGTAGCAGGACAGGAACAGACAAAAAAATCATTTAGTCTCATTTAAACAGTATCAATGAGAAAATGAATCGGGGATGCACATCTTACTTAACTTAACTTAACATCTTACAAAACCAACATATAATACATCTCAAATCAGAGACCAGAGCTGAGTTATCCACTCCTGAGTTGTTTGTATGGGTGGAGTTTGTGTCCTCACAAGCACTCATGGTGGTAGAAATTATATCAAACATATATTAATGACAATGTCTTTGAGTTTCTGTCCATACCGGTATGAAAAGGATTGAAATAATCTTGTAAGTGTGGTAGAAATATTCCAAATAGCAAAAAACGGAAAAAAACTAAAAAACAAATTAAAAAAATGAATCTTGATGTCCAGAAAGCCCTTAAAAATTACAAAGCATACTCATAACTGAACTCTGCTATGTGACTGAACTTCTTGAGTTGGCTCTTGCTGTATGCTTTTGTTCTATGGTATTACTTGCAATTGAATGTCTCTTGACTCAGCATGAAATGTCTAAACAGTCTAAGCTGTCTCAGGGTTGGAATGCAATGGTGAAAAGACACATCAAATGGTCCAGCAGTGACAGGATATATAGTGAGAAGCAGAAAAACAACAGCCTGGACTTGCAGTGAAATGCACACAGAGACAGTCAAACAAACCAGACACACATTGAAAAGAGTGAGGATTGCTTTGTGGACCCGGTGATTACTTGCAATATTATCCCAACAAGTATAATTAATCAAAACAGAACATTTGCAATACTTCACAAGATCCTGGGTGACAAAGTAAGTGGCTGATTTAAATCTTGGGCTTTAGAAAAATCTCACATTTTGTTGGTGTTGGCTGGTAGGTTCAGTGGAGTTGCAAACTCGGAACAGTGGCCACGATAGTTGGAATTTTCCGCAGATTACCGAACACAAAATGTGTCTAAAAGTGAATATCAAAAGCCCCAGCAACACCTGTGAAAATATACATTTTTCTCCTCCTCATATGCATCAGGTAGTATTTGCTTCCTGCAGGGAAGATAGTGCACACTTGACTGAATTTAACATTTTTTCACATGCAGGGCTAATGGTTAAGGCCAAAAGATGTAAAACATTGAGTTTTTTATCTTTTGTTTCAGTGATAATCAAACATATTGTTTAATCCAGGGTGAAAATAATCACTGGAGTTGTTAATCGAAATATTAGAAAATTTAAAACCTCATATTTGTATTTTTATAGAAACAAAACAGGGTGCTCTTTTCCCGCATACTCCTGAGAAGCAGGTGGTAACATGCTGCTACAATAGCAACAACAGCATAAACCATTTATTCTAGCCAACAATGACTGGGAGCCCCTCATTTCCCTCTGACAGATGGAGGGGTGCAACCATAAAGCAGGGAAAGAAATCATTAAGTCAGCCAAAGCCCTGCAGAGTTGTTTTTAATTGCGTGCTCTGGAGCTGTAGGCATAGCTTACCTGATTGCTGCTATAACTAACTGCCATCACAAAGACAGACGAGACCTTCTGTGGACATTTAGAAAGTGATTTGTGTTCAGAAGGCTTCTTGGGGAGAGGACAATGCTGAGAGATAGCGAGGCGAAGAATGAGTTGACGGTTCATCGCAGAGCAAGCAGACTGGATACTCTCCACTGGAGAGAAGCTTGTCCAGCAGGAGAGGCTTGAGCACCTGGCTAATGCTTCCATGACTTAGGATTTACTGCAGATCTGCCACTGTGTGTGGTTAGCATTGTCGATGGAACACCATACAGCAGTCTGCGCCTGTGGTCCAGACCTTTTGTGTGCATTTCAGAGAGGCCACTCATTCAAAACATTAATCAATGCCCTTTCAGCAGCTATGCAGCTGTTCCATTAATCCATCAGCAAATAAAGCTGAGCAACAGAGGAATATGAGTCCAAATAGAAAGTGCTGGATTATACACCATCAGGAGTGTGTTTATGTAGTGCATACACACACTGATCTAAAGGGGAAAAAGCACACATGGAGACACACACCTACTGTAAGCATGGATAGATTAACACAAGGCTGTGTCATGTGAAGACAAACCTGTGCACCGAGACCCAACACCTCAACTGAAGTGTTGACAGGTTGGCCAGGATTTACATTCCCAGTGTTACGCATAAAGGCGTATCAAATTAAGAAACAAAACAGTCTGCCAACAAACAAGCAAGCAAATCAATCCACTTAAAACAAGCTTTACTCTAAGCTCCTAATAACCGCTTTGTGCCAGGTAACTTTGCCATCAAAGGCCTTAAAACCTAGCAGTCTGGTTAGGATCCTCGAAACACTGCAGAAAGATACCTGACTTCATTTTTGTATTGCCTCATCCCAGAATATAATTCAAAGCAGCTGCAACTGGCATGGTATTAACCTGTTTATTTTTCTAAAAGAAATGACTTGTTGCCCTTCTTCCTAGTCACAGCAACATCAGAGACAAACTCAGTACAGATGTGTGTCACTTGTGAAGCAGCCTGTCATTTCAGAGCAGTACTGTATAGTTGATGTTCCTTATACTGCCTCTCTGCAGCTTTGATACTCTCAACAAGCAATCTTGTTAAAAGACTCTTAACATTGTCAAAGGCAAGCCTTGTTGAGACTGAAACAAATGCTCTTTACTTATGGAGATGGTATGCAGCATCCTCTGAACCCTGAATTCCTACAGTAAAATATGTTTAGGAAGCTTATAGAAAGACAAAAGAGAATCACAGACAGAAATAGCACTATGATAAACTGTTATATGAATGAGGAACAGGGGTCATCCACACAGTTCAAAGTAGAATATATAATTTAACAAATGATTAAATATTGAACAAAATATTACAGAAGGTCATTGGGAGATGTGACTGCAGTTGTAAATGTGTCAAAGTGTTCTTGTCCACCCTCTGCAACCATTTTCACAGTCTTCCCCTTGTCTGGCAGTCCAGCCTCAGCTGATCTAATGTGTGTGAAGTTACATCTGAAGGCAGCTGCATCAACAGTGAGTCAAGAAGACTTACCTGTACTCTTCCTCGCTAAAGATTGGGATGCGTGACGGCTGAAGTACAGTGATTTCAACCAAAGTGCTGTTAGTCTTGATTGGTTCTCCATCATCAAAGGCTATTACATACAGCTACAGAGGGAGAAAGAAATAATAAAAAAAACATGCAAATACAAGCACAACATTATCACACTTTTTATCCATATGACTGCTCTACAAAAATAATTCTCTTTTTAAGATTCTTGCCAGCTACTTTTGGATATACATGTTCCGCATGCTAATAAAGACAGGCTGGCAAAATCGGATCTGGCAAGCAGCCTGCAAAGAGAACAAGTATGAAAATGTATTGATCTTCATTCATAGACTGTAGGAAGGGCTGGGAGAACAGGCCAGCAGAGAGGGAGAGAAAGGCAGGGAGGAGATGTTTATAGAAACAGGGAATGAAAGAAACAGGGGGGGGGGGGGGGGGGGCAGAGATAGACAAGAGAAAAGGGCAGCAGTACAAAGGGACCTCACATACAACACCTTCCTCACTATAAGCTTAGACCCTGTTTACACCTGGTATTAACATATGTCTTGGGCAATCTAATCTCAAGAAGTCAGCTCTAAGCATGTCAGTTTACATCTGGTATTAAACTGTGTCTCCACCTGAATCTCCGGTGACCACCTGTGATCAAATCACATTTTTCTGCTCTATATGCAAATAAACACAAAGCTACTGTGGGTCGACTTCCTTTTAGAAAATCCAGAATTCACATCGAAACAATATGGTTTTAGATTCAGACACTGTTGTTTCACATCTACTTGAGCCAAAAGTACAGAAAGTTTAACAAATAATCCCAGAGTTGACACTATGTTAATTATATGACATACAGTAAAGGTGAAATTCACTGTACAATGTTAATTTAGTTTCTTTCATACAGCAGTTATCTTATGTCTTTGTTAATTAATGCATCAGTGCCTTTCAATGCTCTTTTTAAATTTCCATTAAAATAGTATTTCTAAGAAAGATGCGTATGACATATCTGTCCTATACTCTGTGTGTGAGGAATACAGGGCAGGAACTATAGAAATGATTTAAAACTTTGGTGTTTTCTTCACTGCTTTGACAACAATGAAGACAAATAAGGTGGAAGAAGTTTTGTGTGAATGATGTCTGAACTGTGTTCGATCTCAGTTTTACATCAATTTTTCATGGTAACCAGGTGGGCATAGAAAAAAAAAAGGAACATTAATAACTAGAAAAGCACTTGGAGAGCGCAGACTTCCGCCAAGCAGCTCGACTCTTATTTTTGTATGTTTGGATCCTAGTATCCTGAATTTTCTCTGGATCCGGATCAACTTCTGAAACCCTAAAGAAGTCATTGAGATCCTTTCTTGTAATTTTTTACCAAGCACTTGGGCCATTTGCATGGAGTTATATGGCAAAATTCCCAAAACTTGGCCTATTAGGGTGATGTTGATGTAAGACTGTTTAGGCGTTGATAAGGAGGTTTGATTTTCACCATGGGGTGTCGGTCAGAACACACAGGACTCGCTTGTACAGTTAACTGTCTTTACTGGCTACTCTTATGCCACATTTACACTGTCAAATCTTGATGCCCAGATCAGATTTGCTGCCTAAATCAGATTTTTTAAATGTGTGGTTACAGATATTTTGTAACGTGACCCATATCGGATTTCTCGTGATTACACTATCCTATCATTTGAAACACCGGGCATGCATACCTGTAGAGTTTACAGAACTGTAGGCTACCCGTATCAAGCGTGGTTACATGCTGGCATTCCAACATCCCGCCATTCTGACATACTGTCATTTCGACATACCACCATTCCACAATACCACTATTCAGATACTCAAACGTCCCACCATTCCGACAAGGCTTTCCATGTAAGGAAACGTGTGTTAAGAGTCACTGGCTTAGCGCTGTCCGTTGCTGAACTGCCTCGGTGATGAAGAGACCCTGATAAGGTGTTTTGCTTCTGCAAATGTATAAATATTTGCTTGCCGCAACACAATTTGGTAAAATGCCAAAGAATGAAATACAGTTTTCCCTCCAAACCCTCCAAATATGAAACTGCAGTGCGCTTGCATACAAACAGACAAGAGGATATCAGATTACAATGACGGCAAATAGTTAGATTACTAATCTAAAATGTAACAAAAAAGCTACAAGATTTAGATATAATAACAGTACTGTGGGCTTCAATTGTCTCCTATTGCTTTATAAATTATGCTGAGAACGAGCGCACTGGTGATTTCTTTAATTGTGTGTTTTGATTAATTTCCAAAGTAAAGTTTTAACTTCTGAAATCAGATTTTTAAACAGTTCTGCTGCTGTGATGGTGACTGCTGCTGTATTTTCTGATTACAGTCAGTGATCCCTGAGATTCAGACATGAATTTTTTTCAGACTAGCCGGAGTTACATCAATACATGGAGGCATATTATATTTCCCATTTCAGGAGATTTTAGTAACAATTATTAAGTTGGTTTGCGAGGTTGTGGAGTCCATCTGCTGTAAAAACTCGTAAAAATCTGAATGCCAGGGAAGAGGGCTTTTAAAGTTGTACTTCCATGGTCGTTTCATTAATATTTCTGTGTTCTCCATTAATATTGAATGCATTCTGCATCATTTCTGTTTAAAAAAAACATCTGGTTGCTTTGTATCCAGCTGTATTTGTATACTAGAAGAGTAGCTTGTGGTACAACGGCAGGCTTCTCCGGGTCCTTCCCATGAACTTCAGTCTGATTGACTCCATGAATGTATGAAGGAAGCTCCGCCCCCCCGCTCTTTGTGTGTTACAGAGCACACGAACGAGTTTGCTCCACCATGCTAACAAACAGTTAGCTAATTAGCTTCTCAGCTCCGAAGCTACAGTCGTACTGTCTTCACTTCTAGTGCGGAGGGGAGGGTTACCTGCTTTCCCATGGGCAGGTAATTCGAAAGGCTTTTCCCGATTTGATCTTTTCTCCGTATTGTTTCTATGAAGATGAAACACAGCCGATGGAGGTAACGCACCACTAGCAAGCGCAGCATGTGTAAGTAACCAGAGGTGACCCTCCGTATTTCAAAAGGAGCAAGTTAAACTGGTTTTCAGTGGAAGGAGATCTTTAAAGGAATTGTCGGAATAGTGGGATGTTTTTTATTTTTTAAATACTGTCATTCCAACCATAGAATGAAAAAATTGTCGGAATGATAAGACGTTTGGCAGAAATTTAAGTGTTGCCATTTCGACAACTGGGGACTCATGTCGCAGTGGAGTAATTTCGGAATGGTGATTGCCTCCCGTCTGGGGTTATTTGTAGGCAGATAACACGGCTTTATTTCTGTAGGCTCCTTTGATTTTGTCTTGAATTTCCTCCTCTTCCCAGAGACTGAGAAGGCATGTCACCTCTTCAAACGACCACTGTGTCACACTTTCCTCCTCATCTCTCATTCTCTGTTGGGCCTCCATTCTCACATAACTACTGCCCACAACTTAATGGTCCACCAAAGTTAAGCTAAATCGTTGCAAATTTAATTACGTGTGGAATACAATGTGTAAGAAGATCTGATCTGCCTGTTTATACTGCGGTCGCATTGTCACATATCAAATTGGTATCTGATTTATTTTCACATATGAATGAGGCCTGTATCCGATCTCAACGCATCTGAATGTATGCGTCTTTTTCCTGTTTACATTGTCAAAATGCAGATCTGATCTGAGTCACTTAAGAGCAAAAAATTGGAATTGGGTCACATTTAACTGACAGTGTAAATGAGGCCTTATCACAACAGCACAGTAATGCAACAAAAAACAGGCTTACAGGTGAGGAATTAAGGTGAATGCCTGGGTATGGTCTATAAACATAGAAATACAAAGCCATGAGGAACATTCGTTCGGCAAATAAACACATTGAAGGTCTTAATTATTACGAATAAATCCCTTACAGTTAGGACTAAACATGCATATGTGTTCAAGGCTAACAGTTACAGTAACTGGCATGTAACAGGTCAGCTAGCTTAATAGCATAAAAAGGCACATGGTGAATGAGGAGCACTTCTGAATAAGCAAATCAGCTAAATAACAATAAAGGCTAAATAAACATCCTGCTCAGGCAGAAATACAACTAGTTACTAACAGTTCCTCACAGACCCACACAGTTCACCATATTCAACTGGCTAGAAGTCTGTCCAACAGTTTCTCTCCTCATGCTCACTGCTGCTCATAAGTTTAATTTCTGCATCCTGACATCATGTGCAGCTGCACACTTCTGCCACAAGAGGGCACTCATGCCTCACCAACAGCCTTTCCAACATATCCGATCTCACAATGATAAAGAATCCTTCAAAACAGTCCTGGATCCAGAAGGTGATCTGGATCACCACCAAAATTTAATAGGTTTGTCATTGGGCTGAGGCACGCGGCTGGTGAAAATTTCAGGTCAATCCGTCCAGTACTATTTATTATAAAGTTGCTGACAGACAGACAGACGGACGTACCAACGCTACCGAAAACATTACCTCCTTGGCGGAGGTAAAAAAGTAAAGACATGAAAACCAAGCAGTTCACATAAACAGGTGTAGGTGGGATTTCACAGTGAAACAGTTGTATGTGACTATATGCATCCTGGACCAGCTCCGAATGTGCTCACAGCTAATAGATATCACTGCATCTAAAATGCCTCCTGTATGGCTTCTTGTCTGTACTTACGGCTTTCTACATACGACCAGATTAGCAAAGATACATGATAATGTCAGGTGTAGTGCATCTAGTTCTAGAAAATTGGGTTTATGGAGAAGCATGTCTTTACAGTATTTGTGGTGACAATATAGGATCTGACTGTGAGGTTTTACATACTTATTACTGGGCAACAATCATTCCTAATATTCATATTTGGCTGTTTCACCTTCTGAAACTAAATATTGACAACTGTTTTATCACCTTATCTGTCTCACTATTGCACTGTTGGCAAATTCAAGTCAACACTGCTTGCTGCCAAACAACCACAGCTTTCCCCCTCTGTGCTATATATAGATGCTGTGACTCAGCTTGGATTCCCTGAGAGCTCCCTCAAACAACAGATCCTTTTAGCTAAATATAACTGCGTAACCCTACACTGATGCAATATATGTATTAAAACCCCGAAAGTAAAAAGGCCTCCCTGTAAGCAGGAGCAGCATTTCACTATTACTGCCATAATAATTGCTGTCACTGACCTTAAAGGTGACACTGGGTTCTTCATTAAGGTTGACTTTAGTGATGACTCTTCCAGTTTCCTCCTCCACATCAAAGATGCTCCCACTGTACGGCGACCTGTCCAGGTCCACTCTGTAGCGGACAAAACTTGCTGGAGTACCCTGCAGAAAGGAAAAAGGTGGATTCCACTAAGGGCCTGATTTACAAAGACTCCAAATTGCGAGTCTAATGTTTTTGCCTCGCAAAAAAAATAGCGTGCGCTGTCATTTTAGCGTTTGCGGGTGATCTACAAAGATTACACGCGCAATCTGTAACAGGCGCAAACAGCAGGATTTAAATGAGGATTTAGCGTGCGCTCTCCCTGCGCCACGGAAAGGTCAGAAGAGCATGTGGTAAACGCAAAATGAAATTCATCCTGATAGAGAGATGTTAGTTTCAGAGATATAATGAGGCAAATAAAAAACAGAATATAAGATAAATATGAAGAGTTCATTTGCAAAAAAAAAAAGACAAACGCCATTTAGAAAAAACGGAGTTAACTGCTTTTGCAAATAAACTCTTCATTTACTTTTTGAATATTTTCAGAAAATCAAGCTCACATGAAGTAGAGGGTTTTAATGATGTAAAATGGAGATATGACGTTTGTACCCGACAGCAACAAAAGTTAACTCCGTTTTTCCACAGTGGCGTTTGTCTGTTTTTGCAAATGAACTCTTCATAATAACTATAAATAAAAATAATGCAGCAGGTTTCTCTGTGGATCGTAAGAAGAGGCCAGTTTAAGGACGTGGATAAGGACACGCTGTTGAAGATGATCTGATATTACGCACAGACTGCGCGCTCTTTGGCACAATGCCAGGCGCTGGACCTGCGTAATTGCCCCCCACCCCATGCAAAACTCAGTAAAAAAAATAGTATCATTAGTTTGTGCAACGTTACTGGTTATTTTCACTGAGTTTTTTGTGGGGTGGGGGCCAACTTCACACAGGACAGCAACCTCAGAACACAGCAGCAGTCGCTGCGTGTGGAGGAGCAGGAGATGATTTTAATTTAAAAATATGCCATTGGCAAAAAGTAAAAGAAAATAAAAAGACATAATTAATGTCAGCTTTAACTACCATGATGCTGCAGCTGCAGATGTTCTGGTTCATGTCTAGAATAACCGTGTTTAACAGTGATGTTGATTGTTATTTAATTAAATAATGAAAACTTGACGTGTCGCCTGAACACATCATGAGAAATGATTCTGACCTGATGTCTGCAGTCCTGTGTGCAGCATTCTTTCAGCCATCAGTGCGTAAAGCTGCCAGTTATACCTGCTTTTCAGACGTGCTAAATTACACGCAATCTTTTGCCCCCGCATTCCTTTGAACAGTTGATAGATCACATTGCGCGTGTTAAACTGAAGTTTTGCATAGTCTCCTCCCAATATTTTGCGCCTTCTGGCAGAAACGCCCAGTTTGAATATTCATCTGCAGCAGATGCGCAAAATGGACAGCGGCGCTATTTTGCCCCTTGACAGGCGCAAACCTCCTTTTGCCCTGCTTTGTAAATCAGCTCTGGCGGATTATTGCGTGCGTAATGAAGATAGCGCCTGTTTTAACAAGCGCAAACCTTTCGTAAATCGGGCCCTAACTGTCTTATATAAAAATACAACTTTAGGAAATTGAGACAGTTAGTTTGGTTTTAAGTCTTGCATATCTAAAAAATGGTTACATTTGAGTTCATTGAGCAATAGAGCCATAGGTTAATATGACAAAAGGTTGTTCTTTTCTTTGTAGTATAATTAACTTTTCTAATACATCATTATATCCTTATCTATTTAAACAACTCTTAAATGGTCATAGTCCCTATTTATCAGGTTCTTTTCAGACACCCTTAAAGAACTCACTGTTATTCACTCAAACATTTTACTTTCATCTTAAATACAAACCTCCCTCATTAAATTTCCCTTTGGAGCAGAGTAGCACACTTGGATTCATTAGTGACACTCTGGACTTTATTATGACCCTTTGATTAAGATTAATCATGGGTCCCGATTGCTAATCATCTCCACAGCTTATTTTATTCAAATTTAATCCCTCTGGACCTAAAATCAAGTCTGATTTTTCACAACCCTCTTGAAACTTGGCTTTCCTCACGATGGGATTTTGCTCCCTAGGGATGAAGTAAAGACCTGAGGCCAGAGAGAACAAAATCCTGGAATAGCAGTGGATCCCTTGGTAGGCACTAAAGCACATATGTGTTTTTAAAAGGTTACAAAACTATCTGAATGAGTTAACTAAGTGAAAAATGAAAAAATGAAAAATGAAATGAAAAATGAAAAAATGCCAAATACTGATTTTCAATATGGCCTGAGTATTTAGTTGTTTATAATGTTGACGGCGCAACTTCACAAATTAATCTTCCTGTATACTGATGCTGACATCCCTTATATTATTATTTATTTAATTTGTTTAACAATGATTTAGCAACCCCCTGAAAACACAGTGGGATCCCTAGTTTGGAAAGGCTGGTGTAAGCCATCACACGCACAGTGCGTTGATTCTTTGGAATATATGCTGCCAAGTTGTGAACATTTGATTTCTTGCATGCCACCACTCACTCATCTCCAGAATTATTTCAACACTATGAAATATTATGTTCATATGAAAACACTGAAGATGAGGACCAAACAAAAGCTAATATACTGTACATCAGGGATCCCCAATTCCGGTCCTCGAGGGCCGGTGTCCTGCAGGTATTATGAGCTGCACGGCTGCAACACACCTTGTGACATGTGCAGAGCTTGATGTCAAGCTCTGCACAAGTTTGCTAATTACCCACTGATTGGAGTCAGGTATGTTGCAGCAAAGGAGCTCCTAATACCTGCAGGACACCGGCCCTTGAGGACCGGAATTGGGGATCCCTGCAGTACATTATTCATCAATTCACTACTTTGCTCTTTTACTTTTCTCATAAATATCAAATGGCCACTAGATGAAGTAAAACCAAATTTGACTGAGACTGACATGAGCAAAGCTTGAGAGTGTAGCAAAGTATCATAACTGACGTTTTGTATATGGATTAATGACAAATCTGATTGTCAAGTGACTTCACGACTACCAAGTTAGCTTGACCTGCTGTGCTGAACCATAAAACAAGACTTATTTTCAGCCACAAAAGCTATTTTTCAATCTTCTTACTCTTAACAATTAAACATCTTGACAGTGAAGCATTTGTCACCTTCACCATCTCCTCTTCAAAATACTTAAACCTTGAGGTTAGAGAGTTTAGTAGTTTGATAAAGATGCATTTTCTTTTTAAAAGCCATTAGTGTTCCAAGGTACACATGCTTTGAAAGATCCTGGCCTTCATCATGTACTGCTCACATACTGTACAGTATGTTTCAACGGCACTTCAAGTCTGTTTTTGTCTTTCGTTGCTAGTTCAGGGTTTTATGAGTGTTGAGTTGCATGCGTTTGTGCACATTTAGTGGATGTGTCAATGAAAGCCATGCTCTCACTGAAACTCTTAGAGCTCTTACTGTACATCCTTTAACATACTGGGTTTGCTAGAAAATCTAATCCCTGTCACACATTTTGCTTTGTCACTCTCACGCCTTTAACACTGCCGCCATCATCCTGACAACACAAGAATGATTTCTTTCATGAGCTTTAGCACTACTGGATGCTTTCTAATGTGAAGAAAATGTTGCATTAGATGCAGAGAAACAATGAAAATGAGATTAAAAAGTATTAAAAGTAATTTCAGCGTTAACAACAACAGAGCACAGTCGGGCAAGGAAAGCAGGGGGGGCGAGAGTCTCCCTCTGAGAGAGAAAGTGAGATGTGCAGCAGTCACTTTGACATTGTGGAGATGTACCACCTACAGATTAAACTGACAGACATCTGTGTCTCTGTGTGCTAATGCACAGCAGAGGGCTGCAAGCTGATTCAGTCTTTGTGAGATCCCACCAGCAGGAGGGCCACTTAGAAGCAGCAAGTCCAGTCATGCAGGAATTAAGCGTTCTTAGAAACTGTACCATCTATCACTTGATGTCTGATCTGTATTATGCCATTTTGTTCCTTAGTTTTCAGATAAAGAAATAAAGCAACTCAAGTCACACACCCTACTAAGATATTGTGTTGTCAGATTACGAGGAAACGTGATGCTGTCTGAAGCAATGAGCAGATGACTCATTCCGTTAAGATCCCCTTGCAGTTAGAATTAGCATACAATGAAGATATGTAACGTAGCTTTAATTGGAGCATCAAAGTCTTAAACACTTCCAGATGTCTTAACAGACTGTGTGAAATGCTGTGGCTGAAAATGGCAGATTTATAGACTGTAACTATCAAAACTTTTATCACATTTCTTTTTCCTTCCCTTTATGCAGGGCATATGCTGACTATTAATCCAACGGGTGGCTTGTTAATTAGTTAATACTCACCGGTGGATCTTGATCCTCAGCAAAAACAGTGGTGATAACTGTTCCTTTCTCTGCATTGGGAGCGACCAAACCCTTATACAGGTCTTGACGAAAGATGGGGGAGAAGTCATTCATGTCCTACAAGAAAACAAAGAAATAAGAAAAAAAAAAATACAGACTTAAGGTCAAGGTACTCTATTTGTGGTAAAATATTTCACCTCAACATTAAATTTATAATGCGAAATGAAACATAATAGTTTCAGCAGAAAAATTCTCAGCGACACTCCAAAAGAGGCATCAATGAGGAGGCAGATAGTATAAAAGTACATGGCTGTAAAGATTTTGTAGTCATAGCTTTGTTTGAATAACTTAAAAAAAAGGTGAACTGACTATCACCTCTCAAAGATTTACAAATACTCTAATCATCCTGTTACAAGTGAAACTAATAAATAATAGGAATATAAATAAAACAAAAAACAACAAACTTGTTAATTGGAGCAAACTTGTTTTGTTTTTTTTAAACGTCGACTGGAGCCAACACTAGATTTACTTGAATTCTGAATAAAAAATGGTGGATGCAGCGAAGAAAAGGAAGTATTTTGCAGCGAAAAGAGCATTCAAAAGCACACACAAAAACCAGGGTTGATATAGGTTTGGTTTTCACCCATTTCTGAACTTTAAAGGAGTGGCTTGGGGCTGAAGAGCGATGCAGCCATTAGCCCGGGAGGAATGGCTCTCAGTTTTAATAGTGTTTACTAACAGAAACAGAGGAAAACTCCAGAGTGTACCTTTAAACGTTTAAAACATCCTTTAGTGAAAATCAAGTAAATTTGTTAGTAACTTCGTTAGTAACTCTGTTTTCTCTCCTATTTTCCTAATCGGCTTAAAGACATGTTTAGGAGGAAAAAACAGTCAACACCACTGAAAATTACAACCTTGGAACTGCATGGTAACAAAACCAGTCTGAAAAACAGATTAAAAGAGACAAAATTGATCATATTACAAATTTCATCATCACAAAGGGCTGGGTATGAAAAAAACATCACCAATGTAACCAAAGATTATGCAACTTTAATAATACAGCTATAACTGTTGGATAACACAGTCAAGCTGAAAATAGTTAAAGCAAGTTTTAAAAGCTGTAGCTTGGTAAAGGGTAGAGATAGAGTTTTAGCAAATATTCATAACCAGTATTTTACCACACATTAACTCACAAACATGTGCACACGCAAAAAAAATCATCCCCTCCCATCATACTGCACCCACACACCGAATCAACACACAATAATAGGAGGACTTAGGAAAATATAAATAGCCCAAATTTGCACCACTGTAGCAAAATGCACACCTCCAGTGTAATAATAAATCCCCCACTATCTATGGATCAATAGAGCCATGAATATTAACGATTGCAAAGTTATCTATTCTAAGGTATGAATAAATTTTCTCCAAAGGAAAAATGGAGCAGACAATGACGTGAGGGCAAAATGAAAGTCATGCCTTGTTTGACAGAAAAGTTCTGTCTGCAAGTGCAGACTCCAAATGAACTGATTTCATGTATAAGTAGGGCTGGGCGATATATCGATATGAAAAATATATCGATATATTTCTAAATGAGATATGGAATTGGACCATATCGCCCATATCGAGATATGGAGTTCAATGTTTGTTTGTTTTGTCTTTGTATATAAATGCTAACCTTCCTAGGGTTTGTTACATTTAATTCTGTGTAATGTTCCTTACTTGCATCTGCGAGTATTATTATATACAGTATTATACAGTATTTCTCTTTACATTTTATCGTTCTTTGAACACCTGAGCATTATTTCATCCGGTCGGTTTAAATTAAACTAATTGCAATGTCATATTTGGCTGTAACAAAATATTTGCTCTCACTTTGCGATACAAATATCGGGATATATATCGTATATCGATATTCAGCTTAAATATATCAAGATATGACTTTTGGTCCATATCGCCCAGCCCTATGTATAAGCATGTTCCATTACAGTACCAGGAGAAACAAAAAACATGCAGAATCAGCAGCTGAAAAAGAATAACATAAAATGATCTGGTATATGTAAAAAGAAATTCTAATGTTTTCTCTGTAAAAGAAAAAAAAAACTCTTTTAGCTATCAGATTGTTTATGTTATTCAGAGTCACAGAGAGAAGTTGATTTAATAACTCCTGTACAGTTGATAATAAACGGCAAAACTGCTTCATTGAGGGTCAGCAAAGAAATGAAACAGTGTCAACTGCACAACCTCGCTTTGGCATGTGACAATTAAAACTCTGCAAGACATTCACATGTGTCCAAAGAATGACTCAGTTTTACAGAATAAATATAAGAGCCTGATCTTCTTTTTCTCTCGGGTTTTCTCTTTACTTTCCACTGTTTTGGCTGAGCCACAGGCAAGACTCTGTGTTCTATAAACTCAGTGGTGGAGGCCAGTCTCACTTTGATCTATACACAGGTTTTAGTGTTTCCTAGCAGAAAATCTATGATCCAGCTTTTGCTTTCAACAACAAAGCCTCATCTTTGTGCTACAAGTGTTTGCAAGGGGAGCTGCGACTAGATGCATGCACAGACACACCTGTGTTTCTTTTAAAATATGCATGTGCTACAAGTGCACAAACAAAAAAATAAATAACTAAAATAAAATAATCTCCATGCACACAGAGGCACATATCCACAGGCATTTCTGAAGTGAAAAATAGTAGAGAAAGTATGGGAGATTCTTTGAAATGTAAGAAAGGCACATAATAAAGAGAAAAAAAAAGGACAAAACAACAAAAGGGGAAATCAAACATAAATGACTTCAAATATCTCCTTGGAGGCATCATATGATGGCGGAAGCAGAATCAGTGGAATCAGCTGCTTCTCCGGCTCCTAGAAGCTTGTATGAATCCATTGGGCTCATTCTAAGTAATTTCAAATGGCAGACATGGGTTTAATATCAGTGGCTGTGCAATTCCTTAATCTATCAAACACTGTTTGTGAGTGACAAGACTTGCGGTGCAACAAAGCCTCTCCTTATCAGAAGACAAACCCACTCCACAGGTTGGAAGACCTGCCCAAATAAGCTACGCCTGCTCCTTCCTGTGCAACACTGACAGCTTAATTCTGCCGGCTTTGAGGGGTGGACTGAATTCATAAGCATAAATAAATGTGCACAGATTTTGAGGAATCATTCAGAGTGAAAATACACAACCATTAATTTGTACAGTACACACACATGAAGAGTATCACAACACAATCCTTTTGTTCGCTCAGCTGTTAATCTCTTAAAAGGCTACAAAGGGAACATGAGCTCTCATAAAACTTGGCATAATTGGTGTCACAAAGCTAATGAGTCATTCAAAGCAGGAATAGCAATGTGAGGAAGACAGAAATACCTTTCTGTCAGTTCTCTTTTGGTGGCGGTGCAGTGGGGGCGAACAGGTCAGGAGGCTAAAATGTGTTTTAAAAAGGTAATGCAACCTGTTGTAGTGACTGGCAAAGCACAATAGCAGTGCAGCTCTATATCTCCTCAAATCCCTTTTGTGTTTTGGTCTTTGGTCGCTATTACTACTGTGAAGCTATGCTAATGATTCCCCACATTTTCATTGCCAGTACTGCACCTCCAGGGGGGAAATGAGGAAAGATGAAAAGAAAGCAGAACACAGAGAAGTACTGTTAGACCAGCTATCTGGGGGCTCTTACTGTGATGCGGACTGTGACGGTGGCTTGTCCCGGGGGCATCACCCCTGCTTGGTCGACAGCTTCCACCTGGAAAGTGTGAGATGCCCCCATGCCCATGGCTGCCAGGTCCTCAAAGTCCAGGGTCTGCAGCACAGCCAGCTCCCCTGTGACTGGGTTCAGAGAAAACAGCTGCTTGGCAGATTCAGTCTTGATCCGATATGTGACATTGGAGAAGAGATCTGAGTCCAGAGCCTGGGGAAAGGAGGAGGAAAATAAGAGGAATTAGTGCATAGAGACAAGGAGAGAGAACAAGGTCTGCTCAAGAGATTCTCAAAATTCTGATCACACCTTAAAAATACAAGCTAGTGGGTATTGGCTGCAGACAATTAATTTTAATATTTCTATCTAAATTATACATGTTTTCTGCTGCAAGGGTTACTTCAATCATTAATCAGACGCTAATAACATTAAGCCACTGAGGAGAGCTTAAGTTCACTGAATTAAAATACAAGTCTCAAAGCAGAAATAATATCCAAAGGCTACTGCAAGAGATTAACGGATTAGACGTACATAGATAAAACCAGAATTATTCATTCCCTGGCCAAAGTTTATAGAGATGACTTATGAGAAAAACATTTCTCCAAGCTAGAAATGACCAAAATTTATTGTGACTCAAAAACATTTCAAAACAGATTTAATTCTACCTCCTTATGTCTTAATTAGTAGTGAAACCTTTTAAAAATTTGATTTGGCTGGGCCACTTAGGGAAGCTAACACCTTCTAACCACTTTGGCTAAATGTTTTAGATTGCTATTTTATTGGAAGGTATTATATTTTCCTTTAGAATGCACAACTGCCTTAAAGGCATATGCCACCCCTGGGTGAAATTGAGCCTCCCCCCGCAGTTCTGTGAGTTGGACAAGTGGGCAGAAGCCTTTTCTAGCTGACCCAGTCATTCTCTGAATCTAGCAGCATTGACTTTAGCTTAGCTCAGCGTAGTTGCTGTAATCTGGCGGATCCAACTAGCACCACTTGGCGAAAGTGAACTAATTAACTCAAGATTTTTTCCAATTTATTTCGTGACCCGCACATTCTTATCGAGTACAAACGAGAAGCCGATTTCACATCAAAGGACTGACTAGGGGCATTCCATAGGGAAAGTTTATTGGTTTATTGTTATTGGTATTATTAATTATATTATGTAGTGACATATTATTGCTATTAGGATTATTGATAGAGATGATACTGTCTTTTTCTTACAACTGGTGTTGCTCAATATAATTATTGTTATTGGTATATTTGATATTATTATATAGTAAATTTTATTCAGTGTTTTTTTCTTGTTGTTTTATGCAGCGAAGGGGTGGGATTAAATAAGCACCGGCTTCTTCCCACTCCTTTTGGACAAAGACATCTATTTTATTTATTTATTACTTTTCTCTTTGGAGTACTTCTTTTTTTGGTTTCTTGTTTGTTTTTAAATGTCTTATGTTCAAATAAAGAATCAAATCAATCAAATCAAAAAATCAAAGTTTATGCCGTGGAAGTACAGTAACAGCCCTGTTTATGGAAGTTGGGGATGCTGCGTGCTGCCTTTGCAACTCTCCGTGGTGCTTCGCTTGTGATTGGCCTGTACTTCCACGACATAAACTTTCCTTATGCCTAGTCAGTCCTTTGATGTGAAATCAGCTTGTCATTTGTACTCGATCAGAATGTGCGGGTCGCGAAATGTGATTGGAAAAAATCTCTAGTTAATTAGTTCACTTTCGCCAATTGGTGCTAGTTGGAAACACAGTGTGTCCTTTATTTGGACCTGTGGGCCAAACCAATCTAAAGTTAAAAGTGGGCTACAGGAAAACATCAGAAAAGCATGGGGCCTTTCATTATGAGAGCAATTCAGAACAAAAATCTACTGTAAGATGATCAAGTTATCGGTTATCAGATGAAGAAAACATTTTGGAGAGAGACCAACCTGAATCCATACAGCACGAAGCGCAACAAGTGTTAATGTTATTCAGTGTTTGCTATGATACTAAAAAAAAAAAAGAAAAGAAAATAAAGACCGCTTCTAATCTGTCTCATGACTTCTGCTGGGTATCTTTCTGTTGGATATCCATGTCCGTTTAGTGTTGAGGTATGGCTGTCTAGGACACTATGGTTTGACACTGCGACTGAAATTCAAACCCCTCACATTCTTTTCTCATCCTCTCCCATTTCTCACCTTCCCCACCTCCTGCTACATCCTATCTGAGAGATGCCACTCACCATATGCCAGCAATTATTCGCCCCTCTGCTCATGTTTGCTCTGCATGCACAAGATTTTCCATACACCTCACTCCAGTGTAAACATGTGCACTGATATCTGACAGTCTTGAAGCTGAAGAAAGATTTCTCCTGTTTTTTAAGTTTTGCAAAATTCATGGCGTATTATTGTTTGTCAGGAAAGATGGATTTTCTACCAAAGCTTGGATATGAATTGAGAAGAATAGCTTTAAGTCTTATTCTGTCAAAAGCTCCTAGAAGCTTGCAATGTGTCTTGTGGAAATATGTCTGTGTACAGAATGTTGCATTTTTCTGTTTGTCAGTCTGGAAGCATTATCACTAAACTGCGGGCTCATGAGGTTAAAACAAAGCTTACAGCCTGACACTAAGGGACACGGGAGACATAGAAATACCAGAAAAGAGACAATGACTTTGATGTTTACAACTTACACTTAGCCTCAGCACCACAGTTCCAACAGGGCTGTTCTCAGGGACATTCACCACGTAGGTCTCCTGGGAGAAGACTGGACTGTTATCATCTATATCCTCAACCTGGACCAAGAGAGTCAGCATGGTCCGTCGAGGGTCCACTGCTCCATCTGAGGCCTCGACTATCAAGTTATACTGATTCCTTAACTCTCTGTCTAGTGGTACTCTTGTGTAGATGCTTCCATTCCCGCTGATTACAAACAAGTTGGGATGATTCACAATCCGGTAGTAAACTTGACCGTTGGCTCCTGCATCAGGATCTGTTGCCTGAGGAGAGAAAAAACCATCAACAATGACAAGACTAATCAATGTCATCATGGCATTAGTACAGGAATACACAGAATATTAAAATCTGGCCAGCTTGCCCTCATAAATTATCTGCTTGAATTAAATCTTCTTTTGTTTGACTTCAGTTGGAGTCACTTGATGTCAGCTACCTGCAGCTTTTGCTGTTTTTACATAATCATTTAATGTTGCCAGATTCCCAACGCAAGTAAGGTGCACTTCAATGAGCACGACTAATTGCACCAGCACATCTACGTTTGATGGAGAATTTGTCTGTGCAAATGTGGGCTGAACAGAAATGGTGCATCATATAGCTTAGATAATCAGATGGAAGCGTAGTTGGCTAATGATCTGTAAAATGAAACATCAGTAAACTATTACTGATAAACTATGGTTCATTTCTGAAGCTGCTCAAGTAAGCTGACAACCTGCAAGAAACAATGAGAATTCATTTGCACGCATCAACAATAAAAGACAGGTAAATGAATAACAAATATCAAAACAGGAAAGCAGAAGGATTTAACTTTTAACCATTCTTTAAAGCTCAGCTTTGTCTTCATGCCCTGAGTGTTTATAAAGCTTTCGAGTACAAAGCTGTGTCGGCCTCAGGAGAGCAGCCGAGTCAAAGCAACTCTCACGACTCTCCCCTCTAGTTCTTGATACTGAAACTCAAGTGACTGCGTAAATGTGAGTCCAAAACATATAAACAGTTTTTCATGCAAACAGCAAAAATGAGAACAATTGTTCAATGCTGAAGCGTGATTTAAAAGCATGTTTTTAAAATAAAGACTTAAATAAAAAGGACAGAACAAGAACATGAAAGAAAGGCTAAGATGTTTACTCTAAAATGATGTATTGGTCAACTTGGCTAAACTAAGTTAGTTGCTTGACTAATTTTAAAAGCATTTGCATGTGTGATTTACATTATCCTCTGAGGGGATGCTTCTATTTGTTTCTACATGAAACAGAGAGATGTAAAAGATGAAGTTGAAAGACTGATCTAAATCAAACTGGATTTGATCTACAGTGTTTTCTAACACCAAGTGCATATAAGGGCAAAGGATCACAGAGGAGGAATAAAGAAATAAGAAAGGAGTCTATAAGAAGCAGTGGTAGAAGAAGTGAAGTAAAGACTCACATGACTGTGTAAAGCTGCCCTGATATTACCTTTAGCATTAAGCCCAAATATTTTTTTCTTTAGTAGATGAGATCACCCACTGACATTTGAAATGCTAATATAACAATAGTTATGTTGCTTTTTAAAGACCCTCCTGCCCCCTTTTCTTCCAAACCCAAAGCAAAATCCTGCTGTTTGACCACTGAAAGAGTGAAATATATCATAACAATGTGTTAATGTACTCCGCTACTTCTCTGCGGTATTATGTAATAAAAGTAATCACCATATTTTCCATGTGAAAGCAAATGTAGTATTAGAGTGGAGAAAGTTGATCTGAAAGCAAGAGTTTCTATGTCACAAAGGAGCTTGCCTTTAAACCTGGCTACATCACCAGGTAAACCTAGGGTTTCTGTAATATATATATATATATATATATATATATATGAGAAGCTTATCCTCAGCTGTAAAAAACATAGATCTTTCTCATATTCTGCTTTTTATTGTTTTCTTTATGGATGATAATGACTTGAATATGCCAAGTTTTCACCCAATAGCTCTTTGGTATTTATTTTGTTGGTTAAAAAAAAAAAACTATTTTTTGCCCTCTGAACTATGATATTTTGGTGGACAATTTGCACAGATTCAACAAAAGAAATCCAAACAAACTATGTGTCTGTGACAGGTTGCTGTTAACAAAATGCCTAAAGATGCCATTTTTATACTTGTGCTTTTGCTAATTTGTCTGTGCTGATGCAGCATTTAGTCCTTGCATTCGATGCCCTTTTTTTTTTTTTTAGATGTTTCAGATGTTTCATAGGTCAGTATTAACCTCTTAACATCTGGATTTATTGACAATTATATAAAACCAAAATAAATACAGAAAAAACAGGGAAAAAAATAACGACTGGGATCAAATAAAGTACGATTAAATATCAAATTGGTTTAGAAATAAAGATAAATAACTAAATAATATAAAACCGAATGCCTACAGTAAATAATAAAGGCGAACAAATAAAGTAAATAAACTTATGTGTGTGTGTGTGTACATATATATATATATATATATATATATATATATATATACATAGTCATCCTCAAATTATTCATACCCTCAAATTAAAGAAGGACAAAAATCAGCTGTCAGTGAAATAAGATTATATTGATAAAGGCAATTATATTGTAGATCAAAATTCTACGAAAATCATGACAATGATTTTTAATTGTGGTTTGAAATAGATATTAAAAACAAACATACTAAAACAACAAAACAAGTAAACAAGCATGACTGGGCTCAAATGCCATCATGTGTTTTCTCTAATGTTCAAAAAGACATCTGCATCTGTTGACAGAAATTTTGTCTGTTCATGGGAAAGGTGCTCTTACTGTATGTGTCCGGGACTATTACTATTGGGAATTTAGCATTTTGTGATCAATGATGCCATCATCTTAACACTCAATAAATAGCGATTGTGGTAACCAAGTTGTATTTCAAATAGCATTGTTAACTGTTTTACTGCTTTCTTGAAATACTGCATCCTTCACATTTTGAACCCAGTCATTTATACATAAGTGGCAGAAAAATCATCAACCTTATTGGCCAGTAACATTTCACATGATGTGCCTTTGATTTGTCTCACACAATCCTTACTGGATTTGTCCACCAGTCATCCACAATCAGATTACAGCCCTGCTCAACAGTAAACAGAATGGGCTATCATACTGTGGTATTTGTCAGTGGCAGAATAGAGGACTCTGCTGTCAGTGGTGACAACCAGATAAAATGTCTCCAATTTATGCCTTGTGTGTATAAAATAAGAACAGGTGGAGACCAGCTCTAATTACAGCAGCGATAATCCAAAATGCTTTACAGCAAGCAGTAAGCTACTTAAAAGCATTATCCATTTGCTCTGCAGTCATCTCTGTTGGCAGCTGCCTAAAGTCTTGAGACTGGCTCCATTATGATTCCCTCCCTGCAGGTGAGTTCAAAGCAGTAAGGAAAATAGCGAGCTGATTTTAGAGTGAAATCAGATTTAAATGTGAACCACTTGAGTGGACATAAATAACAGCTTAACTCCAGCAGCGTGCATCTCATTCACCCCCTCATCTGCCACTCAGAGTCTACTCGTGTGTCATGAGACAGTGAGCTGTAGGCTACTGTTTTGATTGGTGCAAATGTTACACAGGACAGACTTATAACAGACATACACTTGCACAAAGCAAAAAAAATCTGCATAGCGCAAGAAGTAATACAGGCCTGCAGAAACAGGGCCAACGCTTACTGATCATATGTCAGCCTATCAGAGGGAGTGATGAAACATAAAGGAATAGTCACTGAACAGTAAATGGTGTTTACAATGAACAAGGTGCACTAGTTTTACAGGGAAAAATAAAAGTCAGGTGCAGTCAGGTTCATACAGTACATGTTTGGACACTTACAAAAGTTTTGTTATATTAGCCAAAATGTATTCAAGGTAGAGTTATCTAATCAATAAGCGCTGAAAGTGAAGATTCTCAGTTTTAATTTGAGGGTATTCACATCCAAACTGGAGAAATGGTTTAGGAATTATATTTCTTTAACAAGAAGCTGCCTGTTTTTTAAGGGAACAAAAGTAATTGGACAGTTAACTCTAAAGCTAGTTTATAGGCTTCATGGCCTATCCCTTCAGTGTCAAGCCAGGTTATACTTACTGTACCCTATGCAGTATCAATAAATAGCAAAGAAGGGGGTGATGCACATGTGCTTGTTCAACTTAACTTCATTTCATGAATCCATCATCATTTGACCACTTAAATTAAACCTGAAAGTCGGCACGTCAATTACATCTCAGATGTTTAATTTCCAACCCAATGTGGTAACATGCAGAGCCCAAATCATGAAAATTGCTTTACAGTCCAAACACTTTTGGGCCTAACTGTATATCTTTAACCTACTTACTTTTTATTCTCTCTTATGTATGATTTTATTTAACCTTCCTTTCCTTTCCAATAACTGGAGACTAATTAAAGGTTGAATATGGAATATTTTTATTAAAAGCTATATCTAAAAAAACCAACAAAAAAACCCCCAAAAAACTCCACAGGTCGTTTGGAGGGTTGCAGAATGAAAGTGCAAAATTTCCTGAAAATATTTATAAAATCATTTTGTACGGGTTTGACAATGGCATTATGTTTCTGTCTACAAGCCAATACATGCCGCCATTGCGGGTTGCCAAATATGATCTCTGTGTGGAAACAATATGTTGGGCACAGTTCGGCTGGTACAGGGGGAAACAGTGGAGACGGCGAGTGAAGCAGCTGCTTCAGAGCCCTGGAGATATTGTTATCTATTTCTGAGGAGGAGTGACCTGAGTAGAGCAAAACCTGGAGTAAACGTAGGTGAAGACTACACTAAATGGACCCACATAAACGTTTTACATGGCATCAAAACATGGAAATGGCATCTTTTCTCCTGGAAAAGCTAACGGTAAGCTAACTTGTTTGCTAATGTGGCTAACGGGGTTTTTCTGTCGTTCATCACCTAACACACGTATGTGCTGTTCTGTCCGTATTCCATATTCAACCTTTAAGACAAGTTTAGAAAATGTTAATTTTAGATACAGCCTTTCATATAAATCAAATATAATTATTGACAGTTCTAAATATCTAATGGTAGGATGATTTAATTTGCTAAAATATCAGTCCACAGCTATTAGCTTATGGTGTATAAAAATGCACATTTCCCTTGCACTTTGGCTGTGTACTGTGAGAGAGGCATGAAGACTCCACTGTGTGAGAAAAGTGAGTATGTCCTCACGTTGAAAGGATTTAGGAGATGAACCTGATACTGTACATATATATATATGTATATACATATATATATATGGTATAGGGCTGCCATGATTAGTCAATTAATCAACCTATAGTCGACTATCAAAATAGTCGGTGACAAATTTAATTGTTTATTGTTTTTAAGCTTTGTTTTTCCTCTCAAAATTGCCACTGTACCTTTCACTACCTTGTCTGCCTTTCTTCTGGTCAGCATTTTTGATTGTTTGACATAAATAAACACACACACTACCAGTCAAAAGTTTGGACATGTTTTACCACTAGATGCAATAAGAAAGTATCCAAACTTTTGACTCGTACTGTAAAAATGCTACAATTCTTACATGACCCAATTAGTCGACTAATTTACAAAGTAATCGGTGACTTTCGATTATCAAAATAATTGCTTGTGGCAGCCCTAATATGGGACATGTATGATGAGCACCATTTATTTATATATACATACAAACACACATTGGACTTTTCAAACAGTTTTAAATCAAAGTACTTCTTCAAAGGAAGAAAAAAATTACAACAGCATTTAACCTGAAAATGAAGGATAATCATGTAACAAGTGTTGTTACAAGGCATCGTCAATGTGTTAATAAGTGCATCTTAAAGTTAAACAGAATTTTCTTTAAGCTTCTGAGGACTTCTCACTATACACTGTAGGGTCGTTTTCTTCTGTGGGCAGCACAGAAGCTAAATACAGCTACACCAGGTTTGGTTTTGACTCCAGGCACGACTGGATGACTGCCTCCTAAAGATCTAAAGGACCCGCTGGGTTTATATTTTTCAAGCATGTCAGAAATTTATTTATGGTTTAAGCTAGTAAGTGATTTATAAAATGAGAGCAGCTCTTTTGAAATTTAATCTATAACTACCTGGAGGTCAAGCTGGACAATCTAAGAGGCGGTATAATATACTCAGTACTCCTGGATCTTCTTGGAACATTAGTCGCAATGCCCCTAAGTAGACTGTAGTTTATTGAAGGTTTATAATGCGTCTTTTAGAAAGCCTGCTGCAAGGCTACAGCTACAGCAAATTTATGGCCAAATTAGTCTGTTAATGAGGTGCAACTGTTGCTGTTTATCATAAATGATACACACATGCTGGTTAAACATCATACTTAGTATTTGGCTATTATTTAAACAATCACAGTAAATAAAACCTAATGTCCTCTTTCTTGATGTATGGAACAATGATTTGTCCTCTGTTGAAGTCAGAGTAAAGCAAATTCCGATATTTTTAATGGAAACATGTTTATGTGTCAGACAGCAGCTGTAATGGGCAAGGACTGTGATTTACTAAATTTAAAGATTAATTGTTAAACAGTTTTTCACTTATTTTCTGTTCAGCATTCTTAGGGAGGTTCTAAAAATAATATTACAAGGAGTGAGTGGTAATATTTAAAGTGAAAAAAGTGTGTAACCCCTAAGATAAGCAACTAGTTACAGTAGCTAACTGTTCTGTCTGTATCACTGAAATTTGCCTTCCCTTCAATGACAGAATTCTGGCCTTCTACTTAAATTGCACAGGGAAAAAATGAATAATCACGCTAAAGTGTAAAGCTAAAATGTGGCACTACCACAAACCCAATGACAAACAAGCTAGGTGTGTGATCTGTGGATTAAAGGGCTGTTAACATTGTTGTAACATACCGGACTCCATGTGCTCATACAAACTAGTTAAAACACACTGTAGATTAATATTTTGAAGAGCCAGCAGTGCAGGAGGGAGGTTTGAGGGCGCACCTACTCTAAGAACAGAAATTTCAGAAGCAACTCAGATATGTAAGTACTGTGTGGATTGCTTCTGTGCAGACACATGGGAACGGAGCTGGGACACTCACTTCATTTCTTACCTTGTTTGATACAAACTTTTACTGGAGAGAACTCAGACTTTTACTCATCTCAAAGAAAACTTCGACACACTGCTGTGATTGCTGGACCAAGTCCCTTCTTACCCAAGTTGGTGTCCTCATGCTGCTTCACACTTGACTGACACACTTTACATCTACAGTGTGCATCTTTGAATTCACAGCTGAGCAGTTTACTTTAGTTATAATGAGCTTTCTTTGATCCATTAGTGTATTTGAAGTCATTTGAGATCTGTCAATAAGGGTGCTGGGGAGACACACCCCTGCATCTCAGAGCAGGAAGCCATGCTCATTTTCCTATGATCTTGAGAGATTATTTTATTTACTTGGTGATAGCTTTAATCATTCGTGTTTGGTTGATTGGCTGAGTTGTTAATTAATAACCTATTTTTCTGTAATGTGACAAATGAAACATAAATCTATGTCTGCTTCATTTAGACCTTAAAAGTTTAAAAGAATATTCAATTCAGGGCCATTGACTGAGAAATAAGCAATGACATAGCAACACTGGTAAAAGACCAACATACAGTAATTCTCTGTGTCATCTCTGTAGCTACAAAGATAAATATTGTTTTGTGATTTAACTTCGATCAGGGTTCAAAAAGCAAAGATATTAACTTGTTCTCTGTTTCAGCATTTCTTTTTTAAATGAAGACATACAATTCTGCCTAAACGTACAGTAAGAAGTTCCAAGATTATTGGAAATGAACATTTGCCACATAATCTACTACTGTTGTAATCCATAATGTGTGTTTACCCTATGCAAACTGTTTTCATAGCCTGTGTTTATTGTATTGCTTGTCAGGTTCCCCTCAATAAAAGGCTCCATAATTTCTTGATCAGCCAACACAGACTAAACTACAGCCTTTCTACGTGTACGTGCATGGAGAGCAGGACTGTGTTGAGCTGAGTACTTTTATATACTTTTCTTTTCAGTTAGAATCTTGGCTAAAGCTGGCGAGGTGCCAGCACAGAAAACCTTCCAAAACAGGACAGGTGTGATAAACTAAACCCCATTTTAGCTGCTGGATGCATTTCTGAGGAAACACTTGTGAAGGAGACTCGAGGAGGCTTTACTTCACACAAAAATACAGCTTCCTGCATATGTCCTTTTTTTGTATTTCATGAATTCCAAACACTGTTGTAGTTTCATTTATCTTCTCCTAATACTATACTGTAACAGGAAGTTTAGAGACAAAACAGCATATTCTGAGAGCTGATTTAGCTCATTGTTATGAAAATGAATGCTTACCCTTAGTCTTTCATTTGCATGATCAATTACACCAATATAATAAGGAGCTATGATGACACAGAGATGAATACTGTAATCAAAATCGACTCCTCTTTCTTGACAGATTATCATTTGAAAGAGCAAGAAGCTTTACATCTACAAAACCTATAATTGGAAATATCAGCATCTGCCCAAAGATGCAGGTAAGGTTTAGAAATCTGATAGATTGAGATAATTAAGGCATTATGTTAGCATTGAAATATCTGTCTATGCAGCTTTCCGCTCCTGCACAAAGACAGACAGACTTTGGGTATTTAATCAACACAGATCAAGGTTTCCTCCAGGATTTTTTAGAAACCGTGGCAAAGGGCTTTTCAGCACCCCCACCACAGTTACCACCCCTGAAAAAAAACAACAAAACAAAACAAAGCAAAACAAAAACATTATTAAAACATTACGTTTTTATAAACAAATGATTTACGTCAGACAAACGTAACGTTGCCTCTGCAGCTTGTTTTCATTGCATTAGCTGAGCAGAATTTTTTTCTCGTGGTGCTCTGAGAAGCACGGTGTGATTGGTCAGACATTTGAAGTGGGCGTGGTTAACGCGGAATTACAAGGTTTTTACTTCCGAATTTCTGCCATTGTGAGGTTGAATGGATTGTTTAATGATGGGTGATGGAGGTGGCGAGAAAGAACGAAAATGTATAAAACACACGTGGTGTTTAAAGACATTGCCGCTTCTACAACCCCGCCCTGCACGGGCGAAGATTGCTGTTACACATGAACTAACCGGGTCAGTTGTTCATTGCACATAAAAGCACAGACACCACTCGGCTGTAATCCCTGCCCCTCACGAACTAAACATCTCACAGAGTATGAATTAACCAACCAAATGTAACTTTTTTTTTCTTGTTCTAGCATCTTCAAAAACAAGAACAAAGTCTCAGTTCTTGCGGAGTCTGCTTATCTCTGTCATTTCTGTGCCGCAACTATTGAGCAAGTTACAGTAGCACCGGACAGGAAGTTGAGACTCCAGCGTTCGTTTATGAAAACTAAGTTATTTGCAGAGCAGTGTTACAACCTGTTGTTATAATCCTTAAATGTGTGCATATATAGACTTCATGTTTAAATGGATCAATTCATACAACATAATTTATATTTGTAACATCTGGGAAAAAAGGTCACATGTAGTTTTGAAGGCATGGCAGCTTTTATTTTGGAGTGGTGGTGCACTATGATCTTTTTCATGTAGTGGGAACCCTGCAGATGGATTTGTGTGCAATCCTCCAGAACAAAGGCTATAAAGTTATAGCCACACTTGAAACTTACTTCAATCAATCAGCCAAATATATGTCGTCTTTGCTATTCTTGTTTATATATATAAATATATATATAATTTAATGCTCAACTATGAACTATGCTGAATTTTGAACTATTTCAAAACAATGACTTGCACGGAAATGTGGAGATTTGTGTGAGAAATAATGCTCACCAGAGAGGAAATAATAGAAGTGAAAAAAATTAAATGAAAAGCCTGGATGGATCGTACTCCCTCATTTACCATGATGAAAGCATATGCATACTGATAGATGATGTCAGCTATCATAATTTCATGATTAATCCACTGACAAACATCAAGCCAATTAATCTACAGCAGTAATTAGAAAAATCTGGCTGCTCACTGAAGCTTAGCCGAGGCAGCCAACAGGGAGGCAGCTTTGGGTCGACCATGTTGTCTACAGCCAAGTCATTTTTAATGGGTATCAACAATACAAACTGAGCTATGATCATTACTTTGCAGCCACTTAGGCAAGAGATTGGACTTCAACAACTAGAATCAATAGTTTGGTCTCACTCTCCAGAGTCCGAGTGTCATGGTGTCCTTGGGGAAAATGCTGAAGCTTATTTGGCCTTCATCGTCATCAGTGTGTGAATGCAAGTAAGAAAAGCCCTTCAGAGATCAAGACTGAATAGACATGATGCTGGTGATTGTGTGAATCAGTGAATGTGGCTTGCAGTGTAATGCAGTTTGAGTGGTTAGCAAGGCTAAAAATCAGTCAATAAATTTATTTACTAAATAAATAATATAAAACGATGACATACAACAGTGAAATTAAGGAGTTCAAACACATTACAAATAGACAAAATTGCAAATTTATTTTTTAAATAAAGAATTAAACTTACCTCAACTTGTCCTACATACAAATTGGACTCTTCTTCCTGGACCGTAAAGTTAGTGGTGATGTTGAGGTTAAACGCAGGGTCGTTGTCATTGACATCAGTGACCACTATGTTCACAGTTGTAGTGGATGTCTAAACAGGGAAGAAAAAAAAAAAAAAGAAAGAAAGAGGACCATAATTTTTTTAAGATCTCTACCAGGTTTTTATTCTTGTGAGACAAAGGGCCCGATTTACGAAAGGTTTGCGCTTGTTAAAACAGGCGCTATCTTCATTACGCACGCAATAATCCGGCAGAGCTGATTTATAAAGCAGGGCAAAAGGAGGTTTGCGCCTGTCAAGGGGCAAAATAGCGCCGCTGTCCATTTTGCGCATCTGCTGCAGATGAATATGCAAACTAGGCGTTTCTGCCAGAAGGCGCAAAATATTGGGAGGAGACTATGCAAAACCTCAGTTTAACACGCGCAATGTGATCTATCAACTGTTCAAAGGAAAGCGGGGGCAAAAGATTGCGTGTAATTTAGCACGTCTGAAAAGCAGGTATAACTGGCAGCTTTACGCACTGATGACTGAAAGAATGCTGCACACAGGACTGCAGACATCGGGTCAGAATCATTTCTCATGATGTGTTCAGGCGACACGTCAAGTTTTCATTATTTAATTAAATAACAATCAACATCACTGTTAAACACGGTTATTCTAGACATGAACCAGAACATCTGCAGCTGCAGCATCATGGTAGTTAAAGCTGATATTAATTATGTCTTTTTATTTTCTTTTACTTTTTGCCAATGGCATATTTTTAAATGAAAATCATCTCCTGCTCCTCCACAACGCAGCGACTGCTGCTGCTCTGAGGTTGCTTTCCTGCGTGAAGTTGGCCCCCACCCCACAGAAAACTCAGTGAAAATAACCAGTAACGTCGCACAAACTAATGATACTATTTTTTTACTGAGTTTTGCATGGGGTGGGGGGCAATTACGCAGGTCCTGCGCCTGGCATTGTGCCAAAGAGCGCGCAGTCTGTGCGTAATATCAGATCATCTTCAACAGCGTGTCCTTATCCATGTCCTCATCCATGTCCTTAAACTGGCCTCTTCTTACGATCCACAGGGAAACCTGCTGCATTATTTTTATTTATAGTTATTATGAAGAGTTCATTTGCAAAAACAGACAAACATCACTGTGGAAAAACAGTTAACTGCTTTTGTTGCTGTTGGGTACAAACGTCCTATCTCCATTTTACATCATTAAAACCCTCCACTTCATGTGAGCTTGATTTGCTGAAAATATTAAAAAAGTAAATGAAGAGTTTATTTGCAAAAGCAGTTAACTCCGTTTTTTTCTAAATGGCGTTTGTCTTTTTTTGCAAATGAACTCTTCATATTTATCTTATATTCTGTTTTTTATTTGCCTCATTATATCTCTGAAACTAACATCTCTCTATCAGGATTAATTTCATTTTGAGTTTACCACATGCTCTTCTGAACTTTCCGTGGCGCAGGGAGAGCGCACGCTAAATCCTCATTTAAATCCTGCTGTTTGCGCCTGTTACAGATTGCGCGTGTAATCTTTGTAGATCACCCGCAAACGCTAAAATGACAGCGCACGCTATTTTTTTTGCGACGCAAAGACATTAGACTCGCAATTTGGAGTCTTTGTAAATCAGGCCCTAAGACCATAAAAAACAGAAAAAAATGTAAGTATGATTTTGAAAAGGGTTCTTTTTCCCCCCTTCATTTTATCCAGATTTTTCCTGGTTAGGATGAAATTAACATTTAAAGCAGAACTCAGTAACTTCAGCTCGGGGCTCTCCCTAGTGGCGTCCTTTCACTGTCGTGTTCAACCCCCCCTTACACCCCCACAGCACACAGACGGCTTCTCTACCTGTCTTTCCTCTATTTTGATCCCTGGATATATTTCTAAGCTTTTTCTAGCTTGTTGATGCTACTTTGCTGCGTTGGTAGCAGCACCTCGTCTCCCTCTGCTCAAAGCAAAGTCCTGTATTTTCTGAAACGGGACGTTTTACCCGCGATTTGCGGGTAAATATGCCGTGGATTATATTTTTCACTGGTGTTGGCGAGTAGCCGGTAAGAATACGAACTTTTATTTACCTTTTGCGGACGTGACAAGTGATTATTGAGCCTGAAGCAGTGATGCTTCACCCGGCGCCCAGGCAGCGCAAGCTACGTGAATCACTCTGGTCCAGCAAAGAGTTGGTTATGAGAGCCAGGAGCCGTGTTTAGGTGGTGTGAAGCTAAAGAAATGTTTTCTTCGAATTAGCGCTGGTAGTCTGGTTCAAATCAGCGCTGGAAGCAGCTCGGTAGATAGGGGACCTGAGTACCGTACAGCGGTTTCTGTTGTCGCAAGTTCTGCTCGGGTCGGCGCAGGCAAAGTTGCATAGAGCTGCTCGCAGGCTAGAGGCCCCGGCGGGAGGGGGGGAAACATTGAATCGCTCCGTAAACACTTTGTTTAGCCCCATGGGGATTCCGAAAAGCATTTATTGAGGTAAAAAGTTACTGAGTTTCCCCTTTAAAATTGCATTTTTAAGATTTTCAGTGAGAGATTTTCTACATGTAACAAAACTGTCCATCGACCATCATGGGAAAAGAAATGCATGTGCTGGAAAAATACATAATAATGAAACATCTAAATTAGATTTATGCCTTGGTTCACCCGTTTGTGTTTTATCAAGTTACTTGGGGAGAACGTTGCTCCATGCATCTTGGGAAACTATGTGGATTCAGGATCATCTATCTATCTACCTTCTGTCTCTTTGTGTATTCCTGTTTGATGTTCAAACACAAACAACTCCAAGACTCCCTTATTGTCTTGGCACTAATAGCTGTTTGTTAGACTCTGATCAGTATGTTTGAAGTCTCTGTCTCATACAGCTGAATTTTATTTATTCTATGCATGTGAGGTACCTCCACCTGTGCCGACAAGAAATGTGGTGGTTGTTAGAAACTAGTCAATTTTCCGAAAGTCAGTTAGTTCTTGTAGCGATGGCTTAATTTCTCTGCAAGAAATCCTCCAAAAGCCACTCTTTGAATCAAGGAATTCTCAAATTTGTAAAATGTGTTAAAAGTTATTGAATCGGATGAAGAAAAAAAAAAAAACCCACAGTGTTTATAATGTTAAAAAAGAAGCTTGAATGTGACCAATTTTGTTAAACTACTGCAATGGTTTTTATTTGCTGCAAAGAAAAGAAAAGAGGAGCCAAATATTGGAGCTTTCAAACATCTGTAAACTCTGTCTTTGCAATTTATATGCATACTGTATGGTACATGAGCCGTGTAGTGTTTGTTGGTACAATCAATTGACAGACAGATGTGCTGGCATGGATGCATGCTTATTTTACTTTGACTGTCATGGTTGCAGTATGTATGGTCTGTGTAAGACTATTTCTCCTGGAAAAAAAAAAAAAAAAATCAAATTTAACAAAAGCACTTTAGAAAATATGCATTGCACTTTCTCCACAGATGCTGCAAAAACATTGCTGTTAATCGAAAAAGAAAACACACTGTGTTTCAAAACACGTATTCATATACCTTTGTTTAAACAAATGCACAATTACACAATGCATATCAATTAAGAACTAAGAAAGAGAAGCGCTCTATACTATTTCTGGAAGAGATGCATTTGTGTCAGTTATCAAGTAGAGCAATTATATGATTTAAGCTTCATGCATAACAGCTTCCTCTTTTAGATTACAACCTTTTACTTTAAATAAGGTTTAACACACCAAGGACACAGAATTAAGGTATTCCATGAAACAGCATACATTCTGACTTGCTGCATCATTTTATATTGTGTTTTACTCATCGCACTGTTTATACAGAATTAAATAATTATTGGGCAATCATTTCTATTCTCTATTTGATGTGGAGACTTTGATTGCAAAGCTCACTGGGCAAAACCAATTCCCCCAGCCTTATTTTGTGTTATCATTCATTTGCAAGGCCAGCATGGACAATTGTGCTGCTGTTAACCTTCAAACAATGACATAGTTCATACACATACAGCACTTCTATAAATCAACACAGAGAATGGCTGAATATGCACAATCTATAATCTCTCAGTGCCCCTGAGGCGAACATGCCTGCAAAAAACAGAAGTGAATGGCCTCCTTTTGGGAGAGAAAAGATGGGTGGTTGTGGGAGGAGCTGGAAGCAGCAGGATAAAATACTCCAGAGAAGACAGCTGTTTGAAGTTTCCCTGGCAAATGAGACGTTCGCCTCATGTCACAGAGAAACGACCTAGTTAATGTCACCTTCATCTCATTGTCCATTGGGGGATCCGTAATCACTGTTGTTCTTTATTCAAACTTCTTAGATGTGCACAATGATGTGAGACGACTCCTGGTAACCCAGCCTGAAAACAATCCATGCCTCTGCTGCAAATGCACGACTGAAACTGTTGTAGAATAAGAAGAAGCAGCTCATTGCCACTGTTGTACTGAGATCTGCTCGTTTTTCATTTCACACAGGACCTGAGGATAATTAGTGTCTCCATCCTACTGAGTCTTCTCACACACGACAAAAGGAAAAAAAAAATCCCACCTCTACGGACATGGATGTTAATTAATGAGCCACTATTATTTATTTAACATGAAACAGATGAGGCTCTGTGATGTCTCAACTTCAGCGCCCTGTGAGCGATCCAGAGGTGGCTGATAATGTGTCTGTGTGATAAGTGATAATCCTCCTGACCAGAGACCCTATTGCAAGGCCGATATCAACAGATCAAGCTGTTGGAAGCTATGCACTCTTTCCTGCCATGGGCAATCCAGCGTGCTAGGGTGAAATTTAGGGATCTGAATCTGCTTGGCAGCTCTGATTAAAGCTTTTCCTTGTGAGAATACACATTTTGGAATCTTTCAAACACAGATGAGCACGTTTTTTTTTCATGCAAGAAAAGATGAAGCGCTAATGAAATAAAAAGGGGCTTTTGGCGTGTGCTTGCTAGTTTAGCTGTGCACAAAAGAAGCAGCACAAGTAGGAAAAGGCTTTCTTCATTCCTTGTGCTGGGTTTCCTTGGTAACCAAACTTCTGTGTTAATTACACATCCAAATCCCTGGAGTACTCCATGCCATTTTTGTCCCATCTATCTAATTTTAAGGAGGAATGTAAATGTGTGAGAACTTCTGGTCAAAGTTTCTGTAATTGAGAATAACTAAACAAGAAAAATATTTTCAAAGGAAGTTGATCCAGATTTCCAGAGGGGGGAAATTAAAGAGGAAATGTTTAGTTAATATTCAGATTATTTTCCCATTTCAGTCTCTCTCATTGGGATAATTAACTAAATTAAAGAAAACTAAAGACAAAAAAGAACTTAAACATTCAGACTTTTAATTCTTCATTTTCAGTAGAAAAGCAGCTTTCCCAAAAAATGCATTGAGGTTGTTTAGATAGACATTTGCAAGCTCCATAAGCTAATTTTGTGGTGAAGACACTGGAATTTCTCTTCTTTAAATTGCTATTCAAGTCATATTTGTCTGCTGTCTCTAAAAAAAAGTTTTCTTGCTCTTCAGAAACTCAGCCTAACCGTTATCATTTCTATAGGGACCGAGATGAGTAAAGAACCGACCATTTGAGAATGTTTTGCTGTTCCCTGATCATCTTTTTCTGCTTTGTGAGAATCGGTTATTTAGGCAGCAGCATGGAGGAGCACATGGCTAATGATTATTGGAATGAGGCCAAAGGAGTCAAAGTATTTATACAGCTTTGAAATTAGCATCAACTGCCCTTTTACTAGAAAAAGCCAAAGCCCTTACAGGGTAATTAAGATCTAAAGCTCTGATAAAAGAAAAGCTTAACCTTGTCAGGGTGTCCAAACCTTTGCATCGAGCTCCTTTGCTTTCACACCACTCTCTAAAATTGTACAGAGGAAAAATAATCTTGCTTAAGGTGCATTTAAATCTTTTCCCTGATTCAAGCCTGAATGAGATCTTTACCTCTGCACTCCCACAAACCTCCACTCCTCTCTCTCATTCAATTTCCTTCCTGTTGTGACAGCATTTCTTCCCAGCCGTGACATGCAGCCCACACAAATCAAATATCAATATACTCTGTGGACAAGATGTTTCACAACACTAGCATGTATAGTAGAGGTAAAGGTTGTCGGTTTGTCCATCAACGCGAATGCAGAACACCAGATTGTAGTTACCTACTTTGCAAGGTGAAGCTTTATCTTCCGTGGTACTCATTTATTTTTTCTTTCCTCCCTGACCCTGATGCTCTCCATATTGTTCCTGGCGCTATGTTACATAACACATGTAGGACACATACTAGGACGCACATTTCTGATTGCCAGTGGTTTACGAGTTTGGAGACGAGAGGGGCAGCAATTGACATCAGTCTTTTGACATTTCATCAGCTAATTCATTACTTATCACACACTGCATCTTGAAAAGGAAACTGCATTTCACCTCTACCTGGAACAGAGACAACTGCAAGAGCGGAGCCAACTGAGGAGAGGCCTAATTAAATTACGACAGCTTATGTTATTATCAGCTCCTGGTGGGAGATGCAGCAGCCAACACTCATAATGGACATCTCTGTCGAAGCAAAGTGAAGACCCAAAAGTCTTTTTAAGTGTTTGAGACGAAACTGAATGTGTCACAGTTTTGAAAGGTTAAACTTTAAGTTACTGTATGTAAGTTTTCTATCCATTATTAATATGCTAATGATATGATATCATTGTGGTGGCCTCAGCTTGAAATTAGCCTTAAAATTCTAGGATTCTGAGGAAAAAAATTCACATTCACTAGAAAAATGTGGATTACCATCCTTGGGAAACCTCCCAGCTACCCTGAACTAGATTAAACAGGCAGAGAAAATTGACGGAAATATCTTCATGATTTAATATAGTTTAAGAAATTAATATTTTGCTTCCTAAAATGCTATTTTTAAAGGTGATACCTACAAGTTTAATTCCTCCCCACCAGTAAGTGTCACAGTCGTTTACTCAATTAGCATTAGCAGTATTACAGAACTAGTAATCAGCACGTGTTTAACCAGAAGGAAAGCAGCAATCTCCAGGGGCTTTTGAGCCCTTTTGCTTCCTTCAGCCTCATCCTGCTTCGTTTTTTTTTATCTTGAATTTGAGTAATGTAAGGCAATGAGGTTAGAGCCGGGCAAAAAAAACGTAAATTTACAGACACCGACATTTACAACGATAACCAACGTAATTTGTCCCATGTCGGTATACTGGTGTGCTAACTCTTTAAGAAAGCTGCAGTGGAACTGCAGCAGTGGGACTTTTTTTTACTCTCCAGACTTGCTGTAGTTTGTTGCAGGGATATTCCTGCTGGGTGTTCTTCCATCATCTTTTGCACGTTTCTGTACATAACCTTAAAGAACACATCTGCAAGTGATCAATGTTGATCCGATGTCAGTGTAAGGTGTTAAACGTTTGAAAGAATGTCATTTGTGTTAAATGTTTTGAAATGTTTGCGATGCTAATTGCGTTAGCCTGTCTAAGGGTATTTCAATGTTAAGTTAGTATTCGTGCTAATCGATAGTCGTGTGTGTGTGTGTGTGCATATAAATAATGAACACATCACTGTATTTTTCATGGACACAAAGTAATATTTGCTCATATTTAAATAAGAATCTGACTCATTTAAGTTTATTAATATGTACATTTGTATGTTTGTTTAGTTTCACAAAGCTTCTCATGAACATCCAAAACATATACTGCTTCCTGGGTGTTTATTGAGGAACCCTGTTACCTATCTGCCAAACTAGAAGTCACATCAAGTTCCAGTAAAGGGAGAATTAAGGTATTTTAATAAAATGAAAAGTGTGTTTTGGCTCTTTATAGGTTGACTGTGCTCATGTCCCTGTAAGACGCTGAACCAGTTTGTAACCAGTCCATTTATCGTTACTGAGGTGAACTGCTCAATATATCGTGATATTGAATTTTAGGCCATGTTGGCCAGCTCTACTGAGGATGCTATTTCTACACAGAGCAATTGAGCTAGCAACTCCTGAGCTAATGTTAATGGTACAGAATCCTTCAGTGTGGACATTGGCATGGCAGTCAGATGTCAATATTAACAATAAAACAATTATTTATATGATATATATATATATATATATATATATATATATATAGAGAATATATATATTTTTATTTTTATTTCATTTTTTTTTTGGGGGGGGGGGGGGGGGGATTTAATGTTTTGATGAAAAAGTTGTAGCTGTGACCTTCAAAATGACTTTCATCTCTATACAGTACATATACTCTAAGTCCAAGGCTACCCTTATATTTTGCTTCTAGCTATTTAGCTAGATGTTCTTTTTATCTTTTTAAACTCTCTTGATTAATAGCCTCCAGACTTTCTGAAGGTCTTTTATATGTTTACTTCAGACATTGGCTGCTTTCTGACTCATTTTCAGTACAATGCTAGTATCTGACCATTTTCAGGAGATTTTATTTTTCTTTGTCGAATCACTTGAAACCAACGTAATTCAATCATAAAACCTGCGTGCAGTTTGTCCTTAAAAATGTGAATAAACTAGACAATGACTGGCAAATGAAGAAGTAACAGACTTAAAAACTGTCTACAACAGATGGACAGTATACAAAAGTAATGTCCCTAAGAAAATGAAAAGAAAAAAAAAAAAAAAATCAGCAAAGACCTGACACAAGACGATGCATCTGACCTTTCAGTTGATCCATCTAGTGTTCACTGAAGCCTCATCAAAAATGGTCTCTAGAAAAAACAATTCTTGAAGAAGAGAAAGGAGGAAAAAAGGCTGAGGTATCCTAAATTACACGGGGCTGGAGTGAAATTCAGTGGCAAAAGGTCTTGTGAAATGATGAATCCTTTTCAGAGCCCAAATCTCAACATTATTGAAGCAGAGTGGGATCAATTTGACAGAGAATGGAACAAAAAGAAGCTGACATTCACAGAAGAGCTTTGAAATGTCCTTCAAGAAACCTGGAAAACTTTTCTTGAAGAGTTCTTACAGGAATTACAGGATACTTTTCAAAGAGAGTTCAGACTGTATTGAAGAATGAAGAAATTTTGACATCAAACTTGTTCAAAATCTGTTTTTTGTCTCATGTATTTCCATTCTTGCTTGCTCATTTCGAAATAAACTTCTTTACTTAGTTTTTGCTGCCCGTGAAATTTACTGTATTTGTAGAGCAAAATTAATTTGATTGATCAAACTGATATGTTTAAGTTGTAAAAATGGCATGGCATCCATTATTGTACCATAAAAATGAGGTTTTGTGCATTACTGCATAAACAAAACTTAGCACCTGCCACTCAACTCTCATTTAATGAATACTTTCATGCTTTAACAAGAGATTGCAATCTCCCATCACAGCAACTAAGATCGGCATTTATATCACAATCTCTTTGTAACTAACTTTTTGACTAACACACCAGAAAGTAAATCCAAAAGGTTACAACTGGCTGAATAAATGTGTGATTGTATTCACATTAAGTAAGGAATAATGTATGGAACACAGCTCATTATTGGAAAATAATGAAATAATGACCTTGGGAAAACCCATTCAAGTGAACGGAGCATTCTAAAGCATTCTAAAGAGCCGTATAATAATTGATTATAAAGTGGTTTTCATCAGCAGCTTACCAAAGAGCCAAAATCATGATTGTGACAATATAGCATGCAGAATAATTGAAGAGGCTGCCATTATCAAGAGTTTATCAGTATACCAGAGTATTAATCCCTAAACTCAAAGACATTATCGTCTTTTACAACTAAATTAAGAACTTTAGCTCAGTTTGTCAAAATTTTAAGCTTGCAGGGCTTCTGAGATGATCTTAATTTGTTCCTAATGTCAGTACATCACCAGCCCCGAGGAATCAGGTCAGTGATAAATTAGGAAGGGTTGTGCCTTACCCCTCCAGGGTTGCCATCTGAAGCCGTGACAATCAGACGGTACTGATCAGTGGTCTCTCTGTCCAGAGGTTTGTCCAAAAGAAGAAGGCCAATCCTATAAAAAGGTCAAAGAAGACATTTACATTAACATGGTAAAGAATGCTCCACATGATGCTCTGAATCACTGCCCGCAAGTCGCATTATAGTGTATTCATTTAAAGAAATGTGGTCAATACTTTTGCTTATGTAATAAAGTGATATGCAGGAGAGCATATTTTTGAGTTTATTTAATTTGACAGATTTATAAAGCATGGTCACTGATCAAAGAGGATGGCTTCAGTTTGAGGAGCAGGTGGGAGTCTAAATGCTTCCACTCAGTCTTTCTCTTTGTGCAGCTCCCAAAGCGCATGGGCTACAGACAGAAAGATTCATGTTTTCCTTCTAATGACTGCAGCAGGCAGAGCAGGCCTCCTGCTCATCCACACGGTATAATTTGGCTCTCTGGCATTCCAAACACAAAGTGTGGATGGATTCCCATGCAGAACACTGAATTATCTTTGTTTGCACACAAGACACGTGAGGGCAAGTCGAGCCACACACAAACACACACATAACAATTTCCCTGCTGCACTCAGGAGAGGCTCTGCCAGAAACCAAAGCGGAAGAAAAGACGAATGCAGCTGAACGCACCGCTAAATTAATGCCCGCAGCAATTCCCTGCTGTCCCCTGCTACTTCACATTTCTGATTTAAAGCTCTTGTGGCCACACAGTCTAAGCAGAGTCTGACCACTACATTCCTCCTGCTTCTGCGGTGCATGACCCACACATTACAGAGTCACACGTTAAAGTCAGACAGGTAAATTACTGAAGCCTTTATCAATACCATCTATTTTCTAAATACTCGTCACAAGGTTAAAGCGAAGACACACTATGATTCCTGGGAGAAGAGAAATCAGATCAGCTCACCAAAGTACCATAAAAGAGGCAGACAATCCTCACTGGCTATACTAAAATTCCCTCTGTACTTAACATAAGGTACATAACAGTACAATTTGATGTGAATACAATAATGATGATTGACTGTAAATTAGTACTGAGATAATGATAATGATCTTGATGGTGATGATGACATAGATGAGAATGATTAATGCCGCCTACCTTGCCTGGGGAGTTTTAACCTCACTACAGCAGAAGTGTTGGACTACACTTGAGTGAATGAGTCGGAGAGGTTCACTGATCATGTGTGATAACGCCCTGCCTCCACTCCCCAGCCACCACAAATGAAAAGATGTTGTCAGATCTATGGGACACTATTAACAACCTTGTCTGGGGTGTCAGCAGTGTGGTCCAGAGGCTATCGTCCTCGGTGAAAATAACAGTTGATCTTTCATCCTGCTCAGATCGAGTCTCTGTGTGGTAAATTGGAATTGATGCAGAAGGTGCGAGTTCCCATTGGCATGAATGTTTTACATGAAGAAAAGTCTGGCTTTCTTACTGTGTTTGCCTAAAAATCAATTTTGGATAGTATAAAGGTTGACTTTTTCTAGACTCTTTTTAATTTTGTTTCAGGCAATAAAGTTGGCAGCAAGCTGAAGCCCACTGCAGGTGTAAATAGTAGCATAGCAGGGTACAGTATAGGGTTATATGACTGTAAGACACTGTACTTACAGTACTTGTAGTACTGCTGTGACATGCAGCACATGAATCTGCACTTAGAAGTGTGCAGACCCTAAAATAAGACACAGTTTGTGTGTGTTGGTGCATGAAGAGATGTCCAATATTATCGGCCTACCAATAATATTAGCAGACATTGCCATTAAAATGTGACATCGGAGAATATCAGCAATTTTTTTTTTTTTGACCAATATTTTTATTAATGGAATCTAACGAGATCTCTTTCCCTTACGAAATCTTGCGAGAACTTCATATCCCAGCATTCCTTTCAGAGTCATATAACTACGGTGCAGCTGCTGCTGCTACAGACTGACTTGCTTTGAAGCTGCTTTTAGTATGTCTGGTTTTAAGTTATTGGTTAAGTTACCTAGTTGTCAGAAACATTATAATTAGCCAAATGTTCAAATTCAAATTTTATTAATTTATTGAGCACTTTTCATCCACAAAGCAACACATATGCTTTATATGTAAAAACAATTCATATGTTAACGATAGCATATTTAAAAACACATGACTGTTGGCTAATACTTGCTCGTATCTGATATATGGCAGCCAGATGTCCAAAATGAACTCCTCTGGCTGGGTTAAAGGGGAAGTTCAGGATTTTTGACATAGGGCCTCATTTACAAGTGAGCCAGGGTACTACTTATTACTGAATACAGTTTCAACATATTTCATCCCATTATTCTAGTTCCAGGAGGTTGCCGATGCTAATGCTAGTGTGAGTCAATAAGAATCTGCTAGCCTGTCATTAAAACCAATCTTATCCACTCCACTGAACATCTAAAGCGAATCAGCAAACCTATCTGTGTAAATGCCATGGTAAACTAGAAAACTTACAGCCTTGTATGACAAATTTAGCATGACATATTGAGGAACTAGTTTCTTACCAGTTGCAGTTATACTTTGCTTCCGGGTGGTCGTGTTACTACCTTTCAGTGTATTCTGGTACATATAGACATGGTGACAGATGAAAAAAGTTTAAAATCATCTTGAAAATCCGACATATCCTCATGCCTTTCAGACATAGTCATAGTTTTGACTGTATATTTGTATAATCAAATTCTTTCATGCACGTAACAGCAGATGATATCATTCTGCTGCCAAATACAGGAAGTAAAACTTTGTAAAGGTTCTTTGCAGCAACAATCAAAATGCAATGAAATGCAAGGTTAGTTTTATTTGTAACATTATTTGATTAACACAGCATTTACACAGATAGTCTTCAGTTATAAATGATTTACCTGTTCTGTGGAGTGGTTAAGATTGGTTTTAATGACAGGCTAGCAGATTCCTATTGACTTACACTAGCATTAGCATTGACGACCTCCTGGAACTAGAATAACGGAATGAAAGATGTTGAAACTGTCTCCAGGGATAAGTAGGATCCTGGCTCACTCGAAAATGAGGCCCTATGTCAAAAATCGTGAACTTCCTCTTTAAGGCTATTTTGGGATATTTGCTCTCGGAGCAGAATATAGTTGTCTCACTCAAAAAAGGGATACACCTCACAGTTGCATAGAACGGTATCGGTTAATATTGGATAACGGATATTAAGAGTTGAACAATATTGGTTTATCAGATATTGGTTAAAAAAAAAAAAAGTCAATACTGAACACTTTTGGTATACATGTATTTCAGGTTTCTTAATATCACCATGACACACAATTGGTTAATACTTGCTGCTGAAAAACCTAGAATAAAAACTGAGCTGCTGCTCTGGATGCTGTTTATGACTTACTGTACTGTATCAGCTGACAATAACAAAACACTTTTTGAGTTAAGGAGCATTAGGGAGACAGCATGTAAAACAGAGCAGCTTAGCGACCTACAGTATGTTTTAATAGCTAACCAAAACAAGATAAAGAACTTGCAAATGGTGTACTTATTTAGCTTAAACACTCCAGAGCATTTTTGTTAACATTGCAGATGAAAATAACTTATTCCTTTGGAAAGAATTTATGTAGCACTGACACATGAGAAGAGACATCGTGATGACTGAATATGAAGTATTTCCACCGCCTTCAGGTAAACCTGCAACATATATCAGGAGTGCTAGACTAGAAAGCTCATTATTCATATGAGCTAGATTGAACCAACCCTACATTTAGGCTGAATTTGAACACATAGCAATTTAAAACTCTTCAGTGAACCAGTAGGAGGGCTGAAAAAAGGAGAATATGAAGTATATTTCGGTATATATCACAGTTATCAAATGCAGCAGCTAATCATTTTTTGATTTGTCTTGTGCTACATCAGCTCCCGCTTGAGGTTTTTATATTGATAGTCTGCTGGAAGCCTGTGACATGACTGAAGTATTTTTTGGGCCACACAGTGAGAACGTCCTGAAGGAAAACGTGTCTATTTGTTTTAGCAAGATTTCCGTCATATCTGTTTTAGGAGATTGCATTAGCAAAGCCAACAACAGCAATTTCCCCTTCTTTTGATTATGCACAGTGCAACAACACAGCTTGTCCTTTCATAGCTGGGAGAATGAGGATGCAGACAAAATAGGCTTCAATCAATTAGGGAGAAATATGTCTGGCAGGGTCCTGCATTTTCTGTCCCCCCTGTGTTTCCTCTCTACATATTTGCTTGCTTACTTAATGGATGGAAAAAGGCACTAACCACTTCAATATTTTATGCCTTTTTCTCGTTCCGTATTAACAGTGGAGTGAGGAGGTTTCTTCTGAATGCTGATGTTGGCTGTGAGGTTTGTGCTCCGGTCTTCGTCCAGAGTTATTTGCTCGCTTTGTATGAAAAATAAGGAAGTTTAAAAGAGGACACAGCTGGAGAGAAAGCAGAGATAATCTAGGTTCACTCTTGTATGATCAAATTAAGCTTTATTTTCTGTGATTAATTAAACCGAATCACTCTGCCTCTCAACCATGTGTTGCTTTAACCCAGTGTGTAGAAGTTAATCCCCCCACTGTTCCATTTCAAGTTACATAGCAAGATACAGCAGAGCACTAATCATCAGAAGATGATTAAATGATTATGATTAAAAGAATGTGTCATTGCACCGACAATCAATAAATGTCTCATCTTAAATAGATAAAGTATTGAGAGACACACTTTTGACATGATAAGATTTATTGAAAGGTTAAATAGTAGTTGACAAATTAGCCAAAAGGCATATAATAAATGGCAAGTCAGGATCTAATCCCTTTTATCACAATTTCAAAACTCTTGTCCTCTCATTCCTTCCCACTCACCACTATTCTTTGCACTGTTAGTCTATCTCATCAGAGAGCAGCTAATAATAATAATAGACCCAGAGTGGCTAATTTGAAGACTTTCTGCTCATCAAAGTGAAGGAAAGAACAGAGTTCCCTGCATCGCTTTATTGTTTGTTTTAAGCCTTTGCAGTGAGGGTAAGACATGAAATAATGGTGCTGTCATCGACTCTCACAGTTAATTTGCCTTTTTGTCTGCAACCCCTTGAATCATTCGTTCAATGCAGCTTCTGATAAACCAAAAAAAGGTTCTTGTGGGCACAAGATCAAAATACAAAGTCAACTTTCAACTAATGCCAGCATTACAAGGGTTTCCCTATCAGCACAATTAGGATTAGAATGCATTGCACGGCTCTTGTTATTTTAGTTGAAATGCAGTCTAGCAGAGCATTCTGCATTCATTTATCATACTTCATTATCATTCATCACTCATAATTCTCGTTAAGCATGCACTGGGATATTGGTTGGCTAAACTATATACACAAACACAGTCACACAAGAAATGTATTTATTTCCAGCCTCCTCTTTATCTGTGACCTGAATGATGCTGAACTCGGAAAGAAAACCCTGGTGGGAAACCTTGCACTTACGTTTCAGAGAGGTTGAAGACCTTCTGGGAATCCCCGCTCACAATGCGGTACGTGATTGGATCGTTCTCTCTGTCTGTGGCCTGAAGTAGGATGAAAAAGCATGAAGGTCAAGTAGCCGAATGATAAAAAGACAGCTGAGTCTAAAAGCAAGATTTAAAGAGTGCGGCAAAAAAGACATAGGGCCAGATCTACAAAGATCAAAATTTGCGTGAAGTAATTTGCACATGTAATCTAGAATTTTGCACAAAGGGCTGAACCACAGTTTGCAGGTGATTTACAAAGAATTATCACACAAACGACAACAGGTGCAAACGTGTTGGAAATGCCCCTGTTGTATATAAATGGGGTTTTGCATGCTTCCAGGTGTGCAGCGTGGCGAATTGCGAGAGACAGCAGTGCAAAAGGAAATACGAAACACAGAGGGAGAGATTAGTGGAGGAGGGAGATGAAAATATAATCTAGAATAAGTACAATAAATATAAAAATTTAAATAATACAACAGGTATCAGTGCAGAATCTCAGAAGTGGCCAGTTTATGAGGACATGGATCAGGAGTTGCTGAACAAATGAAAGTGTCTGCAGCTCCGCCATGGTCTATGCACGATGTGTGCACTTTGGCACAATGCCAACAGCTTCAGAGGCTTGCGCTGCCAGGTGATCCTGTGATCCAGTCCACCCGCTAAAATCCAAGTTAAAATGCAACGTTGGCAAAAAGGGAAAATAAAAAGACACAATTTATGCAGCTTAAGTTCTCATTAAGCTCCACAGTGGCTGTAAACTTCCTGTTTCATTTATCCAAAATATTTTATACCCGTGTTAAATAGAGGTGTTTGCTGTGTTGATTTTTATTGCATTCAACAATGAGAACGAAATATGTTGCAGTCACTGCTCATGAAAAATCATTCTTAATCATATCTGTGCATGTGCAGGATTGTTCCTCCCAGAAGCTGAAGCCATTGGAGCTGCCAGTTTGCACCTGCTTTTCAGACGTACTAAAATACATGCAAAAAACCTTCAATAGTATGCGTCTCACAGTTGATAAATCACTTTGCGAGTGCTAAATTATTAATATATTTACAGCATGTTGAAAGACCGAACCCTTTAAGCAGGCTGTTTGTAGATCAGTTTGTATATGCCTGTGCAATGAGATGGCTCACGTTTTTATGCACGCAAACCTTTGATAGATCCGGCCCAGAGTGCACAGTCAAATATGAGAGAAAAGGTAAAAATAAAACTTGATTCTCTTCAAAACTACTAAAAGTGTGTGAGAAAGAATTTGTGTCTCACCTGTAGGTTGAGCAGAATCGCTCCAATCCTCATGGCTTCGCTGACCTCTAGACTGTAGGTGAAGAGGGGGAAGCGTGGGGGGCTTTGGTTGTTGGGTGGCAAGACCTCGATGTAGACTGTGGTGATGGAGCTCCTGAGAGACAGAAAAACAACCCACGGCCAGCATCAGTTACTGTCTGACAGCCTGTTGAGCTGTACTCATGTAGTTCACCTTTAACAGGGGAGAATGTTGAGAACAGACACAAATCATGCATCAAATCTCAATATGAAGACTTTGACTGTAGTTTTTGTCTTCGCTGATTCAAGCAGATATCTTAGTTGCTTATTTTGACATAAAAAGGTCAAACAGGAAAAATCTGTCTGTCAGTTCCAGGAGTGCTTGAAAAAATGCATCATGTTCACAGAATTAGACATGAACATAGAGCTGATTGCTTCAATTACTTATTAATTTCCTTGTGAGCTGTCTTTGCCAGACATAAACTTAAGTACCTGTATAATTACTCTTAAAGATGGATAACAGAGGCAGGCATAAATGTATTTTTCTATGCTTGTGGCATGTGTAATCCTGGGGAACTGAAATGTGTTTCAGTTATTTTTCCCTGAGATGAAATAAAGAAAATAAAGAAACCTACAGTATTCTAACCCCAAATGCAATATCTTTTGATTTGAACTGAGACAGAAAATTTGCTACTTCTGCACAGAGAGAAAAGACAATACAAAGAGAGGAGAGTGCATGAAAAACCTCATAGCACAACTTTTCAGAAAAATAATGTCTTCATTATTCTTCCTAGAGAAGGTGTTTTGAGTCTATCAATGGCTTAATTGTAAATTACTTGTTAAATACGACTGGTAAAACGATTCATGCTCTAATGCTTTACACCTTGAGAAGATATACAGAAATTAAACTGACGGCACACGACAGAAGAGAAGAAACATATCTGCTCCTCATTAAAATGTATTAACTGTTCATCCCATTAATCATAATACAGCAATGCTACTGTACCTCCTCTGGCTCTCTGGTGCATTGTCGTAAGCCTTGACAGTCAGGGCATAAGATCGTCCGACAGTTAAAGTGACACCAGGCGCCACAGTGATGCGTCCGGTCCGATTATTAATGATGAAATCTCCTTGGGCACCAGCCAGTATCTCATAGGTCACCAGACCATTTAGTCCCTCATCAGCATCTGCTGCACTTAACTGAGAGAACAGAGGGAGACAAAAAAGAGACAGATACACATTATATGCATGGTGTGTCTGCATTCTCTTCTGCACTTTGTAGTTTTACATCGGGGTTCACAGCTAACATGATTACTGAACCAGTCAAGCAGTAAATGTTTCTTGGTCCGGGGACGTGGCCGACTTCACTCAGCTGACAAAATTTCCACAGTTTCACAACGAGGTAAACTGCTTCAAGCTGCTGACCTTAAGGATCAATTGTATGAGTTCTTTTAAATAAACACAGCTGCCAGGTATTATTCTCCTGAAGGTAGACTGGAAATAATTATGAATGTATATCTCTTTTGCGTGCATGTCATGTATTAAGAAACCACAGTTACCTTCTAACCACTATGGGCATCCTGCTGCTTGTAATTATGAGCCCTCACAGTGCAGTCCGCGTCATGTCTTTAAGGGCTTGAAACTTTAATCCAAGCTACCCCGACCTCCTTTTCTGTGCTTCTGACACTGAAGTAAAAGCTGTAGCATCAAATAAGCAGTCGCCTTCTCAGGAGGCCTCAGGCTCTCATAAACAGCTTATAAAAATCGGTTAAGCGGTCACAGCAGACTCACTCTGACCCCTGGCCTCATTTCAGGAAAGATGAAATGGCTTGGTTAAAAAAAAGAGAAAAAAACAATTAAACTTGACCTTTTCAACATCCGAGTATTCTTTTTTTTTTTCTTTTTTTGTAGAGGCCATATCAAGAGGACTGATTGGCTGCACCATCTACGAACTTAAGAGGCAAAATAAGGTTTTGAAAGTACATTGTGAAGACAATACGCGCACAAAAATATGACTTCACATGTAAAACTTTGGACGATATTTAGATTTTTCTTTTACATTAGTGTAAGCATTGTGTGTATTTGTGCATAACAGGGACAAAAAAGAAGATTAAGACCTTTATAGTCAGTGCACTAATGAGATCCAAACAATGATCCTAATCCAGAGAAACAATCAAATAGGAATCAAATAATAAGAAAACAATCCTACTTTTAAGCCAAATCCTTTTTATGCATGAAAGCGGATTGATAAATGGTCATCACAGAGGCCCTCCACAATGAATTACCCAGGGCTGTGCACTGACAATAGAGATAAAAACATTCTCTGACTTGCCTGTTATGACTGCAGATGAGACAAAGGCAAATGTTCCTGGGGTTTGCCTGTCAACACAATGCACTGGATTGTTGTGGTTATTCTCTTTGAGCATGAAAGAGCATCTGAGAGAGAGTCTGTGTGATGGGGACAAAGACGTAGGGGTACAGAAGAGTGCCAGAGCAAGAGACCGAAAGAGAAAGAGAAAGGCGAGGGAGCGATCGTTGCATCGATTACCTGTAGCACTGTCTCCCCTGGCTGCATGTCTGTAAAGACTTCAACGCTGTAGGACACCTCAGCAAACGTGGGGGTATTGTCATTGGCATCAATAACCAGGATGTTGACAGTAACTGGGCTACTTTGCTGAACACCATCTGATGCCACCATCTGTAAACACAATAAACAGAAGCACTTATTGTACAAAATAAAGAGCCATAAACAAAGTCAACTTGTTAAGAGGAATAACTAATGATGTTTTCAACTTGAACCTTCAAGATTTTTGGCTTTGATGAGCCAACGTGTCACAGAACAGCCTGTTTTTACCATCACAATAACATGACTTTCACTTTGTCTCTAGATATCTTCATCTTTCATTAAAGTCTGAAGCCTTTGATGATAAGAGTGCTTGTTTAAAGTTTGCCTTAAGGATAGTTTTGAAACTGAACTACAAATTAACTTGTCCAAAGCAGCTTTCTGATCTTTGGCTCTTGACAAAGGAGAAAGAAGATGAACTGAGCATTAACAGCAAATGAAGTGTAGAGAATAGAGATCTGAACAACTGTGACAGCAGTAAGAAACACATGTCTCATTACTTTGGGGGGAACAGCTCTGATTATACTGTACATCAGGAGGCTGCTGTTGTAGCAACAAAACATTCACAGTGGAGGTATTTGACAGAAGCACACGATAACACATAAAACAATGTTTTCCCTCTTCGCAACACTTTTTTGTTCTTCAGCCAGCCGGAGGAGAGAGATACCAGACAATTTTGGGGGAGTTGGAGGGGAAAGTAGATTTGGATTGTCTCAGTCTCTCTAACTGTAAGCAGACACAGTCTGTACTGGCATACATGTGTAAGAACTGACTGAAGTAAACAATGTCATGCATGTCTGCTTATCCCTCTAATCCCCGCTCTCGCACACACAATAAGAGTACAAACAACACGAACATAATCTTCTAGGAAGACTGATATCTACGTGAAGCGGATGCTTACTCTCTTGCCAGTCTAGGGTACTTAAAGTAATTAAACATTTTACTTGAAACTTGCATTTAAGCAAAATTTTTTCTCAATGGCAATTTTAATAAATGCATTAACCTCAAGATTAATCCCATTTATCTTATAAACATGTGAACAAGCTTGTGCTTAATAACCCTGAAAGCCCTCACTTCAAATATCTGATTACATAAACAACTTTGATTAGTTTTCTCATTTTGAACAATGAGTGCTCAGATAGCCAGAAATGTTTTAGTGTCAGGTAACTGTATCCAAGATTTTCAAACAATGGCATGTAATACCATTGTGCAGATTCTCTCCCTCTCTCTAAAAGAAAAGAAAAAAAAAGGTTGAATCCTTTATCTCAGATACTTTTGGTGGCTGGTTTGGTTTCTGTGTCTGCTGTGCAACTCACTAAGCCTTTAAGCAGCCATTGTGCAAAACACATATAAACCAATATCAATACACACAAAGCCATAAATACTAATGCAAAAAATTAAAGACACACATTGTGTTACAGTATGAATACAAAGCTGGATGGATTAAAACAGAGCAAAGTACAGTGGATGGGTGAGTAAAAACCCTCCTAAACTCAAACATCCTGCACAAACATCTTGTTAGTTTATCTTAAAGCTTGTGCAGCACATCCAGTAATCTGAGAAGTATAATGTCACACACATAAATTTGACTCAAGTATCCATTTAATCAAATTTAACACAACAATGGACTTTTTTCACAGTTGCAGTCAAAACAGTATGCAAACATGGGCTTATCATATTAGTTAAGGCTCTTTTCCTAAATGCAACATAATCTTAATTACCGTAGCAACACCTGCGCTTATTCACTGCTTCAAGTCAAAATGGTTATAATGAAAGAAAAAAAAAAGTTTTGGTCAAATACATCAAGGTATGCATAAAAAAATGACAACAATTACTAAATGTTTCTGCTTTTAATGGTGACCATATACTGTATGACAGCCTTTAGGTTTGCACAGTAAATTGTTTATACCAACTTTAATATAAGAATACAAATGGATAAACCTAAAACACCATACCTCAAAGCTGGAAGTTTAGTGTGGACATAGTTAACAGCTTCTGTAATCTCCCCCTTGGTTCAATTTATCAACTTTAAAAAAAAAAAAAGTCAATGTTTTGCCTGAATCCATATCTTTAAATCAGCTCAGTGAACTTAATGGTCTAATTTGTCTAACATTGTGACATGAATGAACAGTTTTTCTGATAAAAGAGAACTGGTATAGAGAGCCCCGAGCTGTGCACTCTGAGAGCCGTGTTTTAAACTGGCCACACTTGCTTTTTTCCCCTCAAGACTACGCAATGACAAATAAAGGGACACACTGAACTGTTTTTACATGACTGCTTCTGATATCACACTCTGGCAAAACAGGTGCCAATTTAGAATTATGTGAAATTCAGGTAGATGTATAGCATGACTGGTTTGGAAAACCCCAGGACACTCAATTAGAGTGGATGCAATGTCAGGGTGCACCTGGTTATGCTCTACTGTCCATCCACAAGACTTTCTGGAGGATTCTGTCACCTGATGTAAAAAATAACCTAAAAATATGTTAATTCTTGATTTTGATTCAATGTACATCTGCCTCCTTTAGCTCTAAGTAATTTACTTGACTCATTCCTCTTTTTTTATCTTAGTAAACAGTTGTTCCAACATAAAATGCAATGAAAGACAAAAAGATGCAAAACATTCTTTTGTAACACAGTTATTCTGGAAGCAAATTCCAATAGGAGAGCCACAGAAAATCATTTCTGCAATGCAACACTGAGACTAGGACCTTTAGGTTTTATCGGCAAAAAAAACCCCAAAACAAAACATTAACTGATGACTAAATGATATATAACAACTCTTACAAATTCACCCCAACTTTTCAGAAATATCTAACCTCACTTTCCCAAGATATTTACTCATGGGTCTGGGTAGAGACTTGAAACAGACTGGGAGTCACGGTAGAGAGGAGTAAATATTCCAACACATGGCCTCATTAGATAAAGAAAGATGACAACAAAGCTAACTGCTTGCATGATAGCGTGAAGTAAAGATGGAAACATCAGCAACTTCTCTGCACAACATCTGCTTAAATTCCAGATATGCTGTAGATTTGACAGTTTACCCATTACTCGCCCTGGTTCCCAACTGAGCAGCAAGACTGTTACCAAGGTTAAATATCTTATACCATCAACAACAGAAAGCAGGCAGGCTCAGCAGACCTTGCTATGACTGAGACAACCTCCTTGCAGATAAAAGAGGCCCACATTTTTTCTCATGCCAACTATTTAAGATGATGACAGACAGACTGCTGCTACAGTACCATCTTCCATCTTGCTTGATTTGTCAATCAGTTCTTAGTGCGGAAATCCCTTCCATCCTTCTCTCATGGTTTAGGAAATGATGACGCAAACAGATGTCATCATTCAGTCACTAATCCAGTCATAATTTAAGCAGTGGCTTAGCATTGGATGCTACAGTCACAGGCATGTTTAATTTCTCCAGTTTTTACAGGTTCAGAATTCAAGGACGATAAAAGCTTCACTGATGCTGAAAACCTGTTTAGGTCCACACACTTTCCAACCCAGAAAATTCACCAGGAAACGAATGAAGGAATTTTTATACATCTGACTAATTAGCAGAATCAAAAATGACACTGACATCAATAATGTCTTATCTCTGTGGTAGCAAATAATGACCTGATTAGCTGGTGCCTGCATCCTGGATCTCACTGTGATCAATCAGCCTCTGACCAGTGAAAAGATGCGGCATTGTGACAAAACTCACCAGCAAATTATGGGCTTGAACTCTGGGTTGTTGCTTTGCAGACATAATGTACAGCTTTAGAATTTCAGCCACTTTTTAGAGGCAGTTATAGAAATATCTGAACAAACTGAACTGTGGCTTGATGCTGGTCCTTCAGATGGGCTCTGCTACAGAAAAGAGGAAGTCAAAGCAGACAAAGATCTGTGGCGGAGTGAAATATTAAAATAATTACATTAATTGCAGCTACTGTCTGTGCTTTTCAACCGTGCCTCTCCTGCTTCTTCATTCATGCTGTATGCTGTATTCATGTGACCCCCCTATGGTAATTCTTTAGACTCAGGACAGCAACAGACACATTAAGCAGTATTTTTTCACTCTCACTGTCTTTTTTCACAGGAGGGAATTTTTTTTATAAATGTGATGTCAGTGACACAACCCTTCTGAAGAGTTGGGAGTGCAATAGAAATGTAAAAATGTGACGCAGACAGCATCCATGGTAAAGTGCTGTCAGAAAGGATCTCAAGCTTAAAAGCTTTCTTAAAAATTACCAGAGCTTGAACCCCTAATTTGTCAAACCACAGAGAAAACTACATTGTTTAAACATACCTGTCCACACGCAGCACGACAAAGGGTGACTGTGTACACACACTATCAACACGTCCTAGTTTCAAAAACTAGTGATGTCCAAAGCACTTCTACAAATCAAACGCTGTATAACATCAAAACACCCAGTGAAATGAGTCATGCTTTTTCCAAAAACTCCTGCAGTTCCCTCGGAGCACAGTGTAGCTATTCTGTATGACAGCAGCTCTTAAATTTCCAGAGGAAACGACCTTTGGTAAACTAGGCTGCTGACCAAGTGTGCAGTATGATATTGATTTGAAAGTTAACTCAATTCATAGCTATAAAAATGCCAAATATAATTCTAAAAAATGAAAAAAACAAAAAGGGAAATATATTAATATTTCAAGTAATATATAAAATATTTATAAGTAATGCACCTCAGTATCCCAAAGGAATATGAAGATTTTTTTTTAAGGGAACTTTTACCATTTTATATTGTAAACTGCACATTTTAGAAAGATAGACCTCATCAATACATAAAGATAAATAAAGGCAGTCTTTAAATAAAATCAAATATAAAATTGCCTTCAGTAGAAGCATTATTTTGTTAAAGGTAACAAGCAGCTGTATAAAAGTCTATGAGGGAATGATTTTAGTTGAACAATATCTTCATTTGAATTTAGCTCACTTGTACAAAGCAAGATGTTTTTATTGTCTTACCAGAACAAAGAAGGTGATGTACCCTTGGGTCGCCTTTCAATAGAAATCTGTACAGCAAATGAACAGACTAGCTAATTCGCTGCTTCTTGTCTTGTAAAATCAGGTCATATTGCTCCGAAAGTGTCAAGTCAGCTTTATATCCCCAAGTGCCTCTTGGTTTAGAACTAACCTGTGACTTCTAATAATGGAAAATGTAGGTCACTGAACTGGAGGGCTGTCATGCAGATAGTTAAAGTGACTTGGAGACTCACCGTGAAAGTATAGGCCATCTGCTTCTCCCGATCCACAGGTTTGAGGAGCCTCAGGTAGCGGATTATCCCAGCTGGGGTAAGGCCGAAAATCGTGGTGTAGTCATCCAAGGTAATCTTCAACATTGGGTCTTTCGTCTTCGAAAGGAAAAGGTATGTCAAAAGAAACATGTTACCATGGTGACATGAGGGTTTCATCATTTGTTTTGTGGGTTTTTTTTTTTTTTTTGGGGGGGGGGGGGTTGCTATTTTTCTCCCCATGGCCGCAGGTGTGGAGCTGAAAGATCTATCATAAAGAAAATTTGGATGTGCCAAAGAGTTCAAAAGTAATCTGCTGGCAGGTGTCCCATCTGTCTTCAGAAACCATTCCAGAACAAGCAGGTGACAGAACCATAAAATTATATCTTTTTTTCAGCATAATTTCATCAGTGACAATATTTTTCCAACTTTATTTACTTGAGTTGACAAAAATGAATAAAAATAAGCAGCTCTTAGTCATTTATTGATCTAACTGTGACAGTTTTTGTTTGGTATTCAAAAAGGAAAAGAATTAGAAAACATTGTATTAAGAACAATTTACCAAAGATGCCAACAAATAAATAAAGTTGAAGTCCAGAGTGGTCAAATCCTGCAAGCCAACTTCGATTCACGTCCATCAATGTTTCTTCTTCAGAGACTTTGTTAAACATCAGGACAGGGTGCCTTATTGATTTACTTGTCTCTGTCTCCACTTTGATTTGTTAATCTTCTCCTAAGACTGAGCAAAGGGTTTTATTGAAAGATGAACTAAAGGAAGTGATCATTTGTTTTGGCTGTGCGCATACAGTTTCTTTTTCTCCACCAGAGTTAGTTCATGCGGTGAATGAACACAAAAATATGCAAACACACACATCAGTTTCTGAACTCTGCAAAAGAAAAGTTAGAGCACATCCTTTATCCAGGTATACAGACAATAATCAATTCCTCAAAGAATATTTTTGAAAAGACAGCTCAAAGAAAATAACTGAATAAATTCTACAGAAACATCAATCTGAATAAACCCAAAGGATGCAATCAAAACACTCCAAGCAAACACACACTTAGATCCAAAAGTCAGAGAAGTTGCTAAATTATTTTTTGCACACACATACACTAACACGCATCACTACTGGAAAACCAATTTCTATTCATTTAGTGGTTGAATTTTTTCCCTCCATTATGGAGTAACAATTAATTTGATGCATGTGAGTTGAAAATATGTCCAGCAGTGATGAGTGCCTTTGATTCGTTTTTATTTCTTTAAATCATGCATTAAAAGAAGGGATGTCCCATTTTAATCTGCAAAGAAAGGAAAAGGCTGATCACGGTTTTGTTCATGAATCAGTACTGTACCTGAACAAACCCATCCACTTCTGATCCTTTGCTAATTGTAACTTATTTCACTTCAAATATGGCAGCTGTCAAAGCCAAAAATGTACCAAATACTGGAAGCACGCAGCAGAGTGAGCTAACAGATGGCAGCCATCAGTTTAAATGATGACATGCATATTGATATTATGTTAACAGCGAGCAAAGTGGGTTATTTTTGGCTCAGTGTAACAAAGAAAATCAAATAAATGTGTTAAACCTTAAATATTTTGTTTAAAGTGGAGCTTAAACAGAGGTCTCTCTCCAAAGGGACCTTTGCATACAAAAGCTCCTAAAGACACTACATCAAATGTTGAAAGAAACCAGTTAAAGCTCTAAAGCCAGTTTTATGCCAAGCTATTAAGCCATCAAATCCCTAAATTAAATTTGTGTCACTGATATCAATACTGGCCTACTTTAAGTTATTAAGTCTGCCCTGTGCAGCTGTGTATGATGGAGTAAAACATAAATATTGGATTAAACTCTGTATGAGTAGATACAATATTCAAAATGACTCAAATCGGAGATTAAGAGCAAAGAAATTAGGTCAGGACATCCCTTTATTACATTCTGTCATTCTATCTAAAAGCACCCTGTTTACCTACAGGTGTATCACCGGGCTCCAGCTACAACATGGAAAATAAAATAAAGGAATATGACACATGAATGTGGTATTTTTTGTGAATTGAAAACACAAATACAAACAAAAATACAAATCTTTAATCAGTTTTTGATTAATGTAGCGCCAGTGCTTGTGTTTAAATGCACACATCCATAAATGGACATACGTTTTGTGTAAACCACAGTTTACATTTACCTCTTCAATGTCGTTATCCAAAGCAATGACTTCCAGGGGGGCACTGAGGTTGGCATTGGCTGAGATAGTTGTACCCACTGGGGAGGACTCACTCACATAGCCCTGATAGGTGGCAAACTCAAAATATGGTGCCTGGTTGTTCTCATCCAGGATTTCAATAATGAGGTCAGCGAAGGCTGGCAGGGGATGACCGTTGTCCTGTTCCGCCTGCAAGTAAATAAACAAAAGGGAATAAATTTCCCTGTGCGAGCAATTTCAACATAACTGCTGAACTGGAAAGTTATTCTGTCCAAACTCTGAATGCAGGCACAAAGATAAAGAGATGTAATTTCTTGAAGTGTCACTGCAATTACAAAAAGTAATGTCAACAAAATTTAATCAAGGCCCCAATTAGGATTAGAATTGTAATTACCGGGGCACTTAACACAAATACCGTCATTTACAGCAGACAGACCAAATTAAGACTCTTTTATTGCAGCAAATATGTGACCACTGACAGAGATGAGTTCCACAGGAGAAATTAACTAATTCAAAGCCAAAATTAACCACTTAACTATTTAATATACTGTAGGCCTATATGCCATTACTTCTTCACAGCCAATCTCTACGGTTTCTTCATTGAACAAAATGAGTAAGGATAAAATAATACAAGAGTATAAAACTACAAGGCAAATGAATGTGACTAAAGTAATATAAGAAACTTTTTATTGATGTTTTTTGTTTTGTTTTGTTGTTTTTTTTTTTGGTAGTTGTTGTTTTGTTTGGTCTTGGTGACTTGGTGAGGAGATGGGGGTTAAATGGGAAAACTGAGTGCTTATTCTTTTAATTTTGTTACAGTATAAGGGCAGAAGATACAAGATTTTTCTTCATTCTGTTCCTTTTGTTCAGGGAAAACTATTGATGTATGTAATATAAAATGAAAGACATGAACAATAAAGAAGCTTGAATACGGTGACATTTTAACCTCAATAGAAGGAAATTTCAAGATTTCTGTAAAGTTGTTTTACCTGAAACCTGAATGCCTAACCATGAAACAGTTAAACAAAAATGATAACTCATCTATGGTACAGTTTCAACAGCTAGTTTGAAAGCAAGTCACATTAAGAATGAAGTCGCAAATGTTATTCTCTTTTAAAGGTTCAGAATTACTGTTATTTTTCTGTTTTTTCCTCATAGTGTACACTGCGGTTTTCACTGGTCAGATGGAAGAGTGGAAGAGGCCAAGCAAGCTGCCAAATCAATGACTGAAACAAACCAAAAGCAGACTTTACACAAATGTGTTTTCCTGTAATGGTGACAAGCAAAAGAAGAAAAACCAGGACCAAGAAATGTGGGCTTTGTGACATGGCAGGCTTTTTACAAGCACATAAATAAGTTGGTAAATGAATGAATGAATGCATCAATGAAATCCTACAACATTAACTTAACAGTTTTTTTTTTTTATTCTAGTTATTATATCATGTATATTTCTAAAAATTTTTTTTTTGGTTTTTTTTAATAATTTCCCCATTGGTTAAAGGGTAAATGATATCCAGATCAGGACTTTATGTTCCATGGATCGCACAATGTTTAAACACAGAAACATGTAAATAAGCTGATGTAAATCTAATCAAATCAAACGTTACTTATAAAGCACTTTTCAGACAAGAGGTAGCACAAAGAGCTTTACATAAAAGCAACCTTAAAAACAAAGGTCTTCATATAAGCCTTATGTAAGCCTAACTATGGCAGGACAATAATTACCTCTGATGCTCTTCATATAACATTTATCTGTATGCATTAAAAATGAGCACATATAATTTATTAATCCTAAACATTTCAAACAAAACCTGATATTTTGCTCATTATGTACAGATCCTGCACATATTTACAAAGAATCTGTTTACACAGATTAAGGCGGGTACACACGAGCGGATTCCTCAAACCTTCACAGATTTAGAGACCACACACTTGATGATTACAAAAGACAAATTGTGCAAGATCTCTCTTCTGATCATACAGTGCGGGGGGTGCACTATATATGTACAGTATACACCACACTAACTCATTCTTCAGCAGATACTCAAGTTCTTTACTGTCTTTATTCAGATCTGATGTAGTCAAATGAGACTTCAGTGACAAGACTTTTAGTGTAAACAAACATGGCAGACTTTTTGGCCTCCTACTTTTTTGGAAGAAAAAAAAAAAGGATTGTTGAAAAAAATTATGGAGACAGCGGGGATGTGGGCTGTATGGTGTCAGTTGGAGGTGAATAAAAATTGTAACAAGCATTAGATAGCTTGGAGAGCTGGGCTATGGCTGTGCTCATTTGTTTGTTTTTATTTCTTCTTCTGTCAGTCAACTGTCAATCAGCTGTTAGTCTGCTGTTAGCTGTCGCATCTTGACTACACATAATTTCTCAATGAGAGAAGCGTTTTTTTAGGGAATAGGTTGCTTTCTCACAGCTCTGTGCATGTTCGTGTCCTCCACACACACAACAGGATTTCCGGTCGAAATATTAAACATGTTCATCATCTACAATCTCTCCTTCTGAAGCCTTCCGAGCAGATCGGAGCAGACAAAATCACCCTTAACTCAAACGGGAAGCTTTGATGACGATTACATTCAAGACATGAAAGCTAAGTAGCCTAAAATGTAATTTTTGCCTCTTTTGTGTGAGTATAAGGAAGTTGGACACAATGTCGTTTGCAAACATCCAATAATCAGATCTTTGCTGGCTTTAAGTGGAAGATGGGGACAAAAATCGGGGCAATTTTCCTGCAGTGTGTACTCGCCTTCATGTGCAAGCTGGACGTTAACGTTTCAACAAACTAACATACGAATTCCCAGAGCTGACACTTATAAAATGTGTTAATCTTTAGTAACCATCAGCATATAAACGTTCCCATTCATTTTCCTGCACAGCTGGTGGGTGGCATAGTAGGCTCGGTGATGTAGTAGCATAGTGCATTAGTACAAATCTGGACAGTGTCCCAGCTGTCTGTTTGCACAAAAAATTCTAAGAAGCTCTAAATAAACTTATAATAACATTTGACACCACCACAGAGACCAAACCAAATGAATGTGATCCGGTTGGGCTTTCACTGCAATCTCTCCCCTCTTAAGCACACATGTCACCACTGCCTCCCACACTGGGAGGCTTCAGGAACATGAATGCTTTGAAATTACATATGGAGAGGGGGCTGAGGTGGCAGTTTAAGTCAGAAACTGGAACTAATTTTGCACCTTAGCTCCATTTCACTGTCCTTGTGTTGCAGAGTGTGGATGATAACACAAGTATATACATGTACGGACGAATGGGTCAAAATATCCTTTTCTTCTTGTATGCTATGGATACCTTTACAGGAAGGGTTTCTGCAACACAAAATTGAGACATGTATTTGTGCTCCCTTTAGCTGTGGTTCACACTTTTTATTTCTACCACAATGTTATATCAGACTATCTTGTCTAAAAAATCTTTGACGTTTTATCATCGTCTGAGTGATAATAGAGATTACCCGCACTATGCAGACCCAAAGATCCGATCTGCAGATGCACACACACCCAGGGAAAAGTGCTTTCATTGACAGACCTGATGTGTGTTCTTAGATGTTATCTATTTCCTTGACATTTACACACACACATATTTCTGTCTGTGAGAGACAAGACAGGGTGCAACATTACATTGTTGCCTGGTGATTTAGCTCTTTTGCAGTGTCCCTATTTCCTGGCAGAGGTGCTAAATGACCTGCTCGCTACATCAACAACATACAGGCCAGGATGAGATTCACTGCGACCAAGAGTCACCGTTTATCAATCAATCTTGATCCTCCTATCCTGATTCCTTCATCCTTTAAGTGTCATACTGCACCTCACCTTCTTTTCTTTCTTTCTTTCTCTTTTCCCCCCTTAATTTACCACAACATTTTGCTCCATCTCCATCCACCATTCTCACTTGTCTTCATTTCCTCTGAGTCATCTTGGTGGATGTGCCTCAATCAGGGCCAGTGATAACTATTAAAGAACAGATGTGTTTTCTGAAATATACCTGAGTCTGTGGGTCATTTACCATCTGTTTAACCAAATGCATTAGGTATGCATTCCAAATACACCGAAATGTGATGTATCAGTACACTCTCCATTCCTATTTTCTTGCTCTTCTGAGTCCTAGAAGAACAGCTGCTCCTCCTCTGAATGACTCAGATAAATATGGCTCCAAGCAACCACCACACACACCCTCCATCTATCTTGTTTTTTTCCAACTTCCCCTTTGAACTCACTCCATTCCTCTCGCTGTGCACAATCCACCCCAAAGACATGCAAATGCTGCTAATATGATCAACATGCCTTTCCTCTAGTGAGAAAAAGGTCCTCCTCTCATGTCTTTGCTCTTCGCTTTTCCTGGTAAATAAAAGGTTATGAGTACCGAGAGGTGTCTGGCGGTTAGTGACAGATAGACGGAAAGTTCATGTGCACCGTCGACTCTGCACCAGCATCACTGAAGCAAGCTCTGCTCTGAATTAGGATTCATGAGAGTAGAACAGCCCATCCTCCTGCTAAGTCCATAAATCATAATGTCTTCTCGCCCATGTTTCTTAAGCAGGTAAAGATAAAGTTAATGGCCTTTAGAACTGAGATTATCTAGGTAAAGCAGGTAAGAGTGCATACTAAAGCTATCAAAATATGAGTTACACTTAAGGTGACACAAAAACAGTAAAAATATAAAACGTGATTAATCATTTTGACGAGCACAGCTTTGTTTGCCTAACATGGAGAATTTGGATCAATCATTTTCTTTGGGCTGAAAGCTTCAAAGCAATCTATTTCAAATTGTATCTGCAGTAATTCCTCATATTACATCACATTGTTGTCTTTTACATTGTGCTAAGAAAGTTTTTTCAAAGACCTAGGGTTTGATTAGAATCCTCAAAATAATCTAATAGGTGACATCCTACAAAGATCAATAAAATAAACAGTTTCGGAGAATGTCCCAGTCATCAAGTGAATGAGTGAAACATAACTATTCCTCACCTTGATTATGAGGGTGAACCTCTGGTACAAATCCCTGCTAATCGGCTGCAGAACATTCAGCTCTGCAGTGGTCTTGTTCAAGGTGAAATACTCCGAGTACGTACTTGGATGACCTGTAATAAAAATCAAGACAGTTAAGGGTTACGTCAAGAACAGCAGAGTGAACAGTCAGAGGACAAGCCATGGCAAACCAACTGAACCAAAAAGCATTAAATGTGAATAATCAATGAGGATACGTGAGGAACGTACCAACCAAGATGTAATAGAGAATGCCGGGTCTGTCTGATGGTGGCTGTATGTTTCTGTCCATGTCCACAGCCCGGATGGATGGAGTCACATTCAGGGGGTTCAGTTTGCTCTGCATCACAGCATGAAAGGAAGCAACATACCAAGAAACTCAGGTAAAAATACACTTGATTTCTTGATGTTGTTGCAAAGGCATCGTGTTTTACATGCAGACACTAATCTTCTAATATGAAAAATTCTGCTTTCAAAGAAAGAAAGAACCAAAAAGAAAGAAAGGAGACATAATTTACCGTGGAAAATATTTTCTGTGCAAATTATCATTATTTTGACTGTGTGTTGAAATGTACATTATTCACAACATTGCGTTTCACATAAAAACAGCATTCTCTGAAGAGGCTGATTTAGTCTCTCCAACCTCCCCATGAAGATGTTTTCTGCATATAAAGGGCATGAGATGAGCTGCTGTGACTGAACATCACCCAAGCTTTACTTGCTTATAGGAAATTCCACTTATGGAGGAATATATGGAGTACATAGCATACTGAGGAAGGAAATATGTATTTTGGTTGATTTTTGGTGGAACAATTCCTTTTGGAAATGAATCTTAGTTAGCTGGAAAGGCTGTTTCACTCCCTTTATAAAGGAAATAAATGTGTAAGAAAAATGCATTGGTAGGGCAGGGCAATAAGGCCTAAAATCAATATCATGATATGTTGAACAGGTCACCTCACCAACAATAAATTAACAATGACTGGATGGGGTGGAGTCACGCGACTTCAGACAGTACATGTACAGTAGCTCAGTGTCTTAAAGGGATATGAGCACAGCTTACCTACTGTATAAACAGCCAAAACAGCCAGAAACAACTCTTCATTTTATTAAAACAACGAATATACAGTATATACCAACATGGGCTAAATGACGTGGGTTAACGCTGTAAATGTTGATGTCTGTAAATCTTCTGTTTATTGCCCAGCCCTATGCACTGGTGGGAAGAGCTGAAAGTTTCTGATACATCAGGTCCTATTAATCAGGTACCATTCAGGCATCTGATTAGCACCTGTGAGCATGGACCCTGCTACAGCAGTCAGCTGGTGCATGCTTGGAGCATGCCACATTTGACGCCAATGACTCTCTACCCAGTAAATCTGGAACAGATTGCACAAAGCCAATCTCCAGTCGCATAGGGGTGCTAGTAGCCTGCCATGAGTGCCCCTCAACATCATGCCCATCTGATGTCCGCAACATGTCCACTGGACCTGGACATGTAGAGGAATGTTATTTTCATCTTAAAGTTTGTGACAATGTGGAGCTGCGTTTGCTTCCCTGGAAAAAGACTAGCCATCCTTGGAGTCAATATCAATGCAGACAGATAACAAAATGGCATTCTGCAACCAGTTAATCCCATACCTCCAGTCTGGGACCAGACTTGCACTCACAGAGCAGGACTTATCAGACTACCTCCAGAATTTGGGACTGGAGAGGACAGATTAGCCTGCCTGCAGTCCTGATCCTAACCCCACTGACCACTTGTGGGATCAGCTTGTGTGTGCTGTTTGTGGCTGAGTGACCAACACAACCATATTGGCTGATGTGCGGCAAATGATACTTTAAGAGTATGATGCCATCCCAGAATGTGACCAGCTGGTGACCCGCATAAGGAGAATGTGCCAGGCTGTTGTGGCTGAGTGTAGCCCTACCACTTACAAATTACCCCCCCCCCTCCCCTGTTTGTTAAATAAATAATTTGTTAAATTGCTGATATGTCCTGTTTCTTCAGACTTCAATCATCCTATCAAATAAATGACAACAAATGACACTTAATGGCAAAATAAGCTGTTTTTAATTGGCGAAGAAGGAGGGAAATTTTTCAGGGGTCACAACTGTGCTGCTCATCCTACAAATGTATTTTTTTTTAAACAAACATGGCACCACCTCAAAAGGAAATCCACAGTTTTTTCAATTATCTAAAATTTTTGTGTCAAGAAGCAAATTTCCAACAAAAAAAAAAAAAAAAATCAACCAAACACAAATCCCAGGGTTTTTTGTGCTTAGTTGAGGAATCGTGCCATTTTAAGATGACCCTTAGCCTTCTTGGTAAAACAGTAGAAATTTAAAGAGTACAGCTAAAATTTCCTTCAATACATCTGGAGTTTACATATTAATAGCAGTTTATATAAAACCGATATAAAAGACATTTCTGATATCCATGTATTGTCTATTTCCCTGATGTAAGTTTTTTCCCATAGCAGCCACAATCCTTTGCACACTGGCCAATTACTTTTCACGCTGATAAAAAAAGACGGTGCTCTGAGATCTATTTCTAATCAGTATGCTTATAATCAGGGTTAAATAGTGATGGACATCAAGGGTTATCGGTTTGTGCTCTCAGTTAATACTTCTGCTCATGCATAATTATAAACAAATATTATAGGTGCTTTACTCCCACACTTTTCAACCAGCATTTGGCAAAGCAGGAATATGTTTAGCTAATCACATTTAAGAATGTTTCCACTCATGCAAAATGCTCCCATAACCCTGTTATAGTATTTGTGAAAATGTAAATAGGGCCGTGTCGAGCTTCCTTAGCGCAGAGAAGCACATGGCTAACACCTTCCTGGTAGAGGAATCCCTCTCCTCTGGGGCATATTTTTTTTTATCCCTCAGCTCTGGAGTAATCCCCCCCCCAATCAGCCCTCTCGCTTTTACAATGTATGGAGGTGCACTAAATCAAATCCCCCTAGCTCTGCACAATGATGATTAGCTTTAATACCCTCCTCCAGCAGTCATTATCCTAGGGACTCCAGAGCCCACACTATATCCCCCCCAGGGCAAAAAAAATAAATACAGATCAACTTAATAATGCCTGTCAAACCATTGTGATTAATTATAATACACTCATCAATTATGTGTAGACAAATCTCCCGGTGGACAGACATGTTAGGGTAACCGTGAAAGAACTGCAAAATGAAGAGACAAAAACTGACTGCAAACTGCAAAGCCGGGCATTACGCATGAGACTCGTGCATTTCACGCTTCTCTCCTGCTTTCATGCAACACATCCATTTCCTCACATGGTGAAAAGCACATTTAGAATTGACGGTGATGCAGCATTAAAGGACAGAATGACACAAAGACAGACAGGACGGAAACAGCAACAATGATATTTTCAGACCAAACAAGAGGACGGTCATAAGATATCTGTTGCTTCTTTCATTTATTGTCTTGCAACAGCTGTTGGAGATTTATACCTGAGAACCTCTATGAACAAATAACTGTGTTTAACTTGGCGGGTAACCACAGCAAAAAATCTCTGTGTTCCATGGAAATTTGCATAGCAAAGACACATTATCTGAATCTGTTTTTTTTTCCGCCTTTTAAAATAGATATCTTATCGGTTTTTTTTTTTTTTTTTTTTTGTTCCCCTTTTTTTCCTGAAGACTTTTTTTCTGGGGTCCAGAAGAATAGTGTGTTTCCAAGTGGGGTTGTGTGAGCATTTATTGTAGTTAGCTTCTTAACTGCAGCAGACGGAGGCCAGGGCTCTCTCTGTTTGGAGATTTAGAGAGGATTTAGGAGGGGGAAGCTAAGCTAACAGTTACTCAGATTGGGCCAACACAAGAGTGAACCTTTTGCTGTCTAAAACAACTCTAACATAGAAAAATCCATGGTGGTTCAAGTCATTATATTAATGATATTAGCATTACAGCTTCACCTGTGGGTGAGACAAGGTACCTATTGCAAAACAGACGATGTTATGTGAATCCAGTACAAGTAACTGTTTAATGCAAAAGGAAAAACACATAATTTAGCATTCGCCTGAATGATTGTAAAATTTTAGAGAACTGAGTTTCCTTAAATATGTTTAAATTAATAATTGTGGCTTGTTCTTCTGTAATTATGTAAGTACTGTTGGTTGGCTCCACTGTCAGAAATTCTTTCTGACTCTCTTAACAAAAAGAGCTGTCAACAAAGGCTAAGGACATAACGCAAAGCTACTGCCCACCACCTGTTCAAAAAAAAAAAAAAGTCTTAAACACAGCAAGGTCAGAGTATTGATGCTTTTTCAGTCAATCTAAGCAAAAATGCAGAAGCAAGCAGTGTGAAAATGTACACCATTATACTGTAGATTCCATATATTAAAAGGGCAAGTACCAGTCCGATACTTTTAATAAAATGCATTTCATCATTAACATGTGTAATCAGGCTGATAAAGGATTTGTCAGTTTTCAGGTCTGGAGCTCTCAGATAGGCTTTCATCCAAGCTAAAAAATAATAATGATGTCAGAAAAGCAACTAAGGTCACAAAACCATTTCCAAACAACTTGGAGTCCAATATTCAACAATGAGAAAGAGGATTCACAAGTGGACAACAATGATCGTGGTAGGCCTGATCACGGGGGTGGATGAGACGGCATACAGAAAGGAGATTAGGGAGCTGTCAGCATGGTGTGCCAGGAGCAATTTGGAGTTGAACACCTCCAAAACAAATGAGGAAACTGAGAGGGGACTATGCTCCACAGGACAGCCCTCCAAAGTCTACTTCCTGCGAAGTAACACCAGGGGGAGAGACTATTGGCGTCCTACTGAGCCACCACTGAGTCGGTGCTTATGTACAGTATTGTGCACCGAGGGGGGTTTGTGGCCTGCTTGGCAGAAGAGAGGAAGGACTTACAGAGGCAAAAGAACACAGAGGATTGCAGACACCTATCACCCAGGACTGCCACTATTCCATCTGTTGACTTTAGGGAGATGGTTCAGGTCCCTGCCTTCCAGGACCGACAGACTGAAACTCAGCTTTTATCCTTGGGTCATCAGAACTTTGAATGCAGCGGTAAAATCTCAGCCATCTGCTTTGCACAAATCAAGCTGGTTGTTTTGTTTGATTGTTTTTTATACCTCATTTTATCTAGTATGTATTGATATTTTTTAAAAAAATTCTTTGCACTGTTAGGGAGTTACTATCTCATGTGGCGACATGCAGTGACAATAAAGATATTCTATCTATTCTATAATGACAGCTGCCAATCCTCCTAAGAACAGATGTCAAATTCACCACAATGCCAGACTCCAATGATCCGAGAAAGCGCTGAAGACCCAAGAGCTATATCTCAAGCCTCATTTAGCATGCCATATGATGAAGTTAGTGACAGAACAGTCTGAAGAACAAATATGACTTGCTTAGAAGGGCTGACAGGGGAAAGTATCGTCTCTTCTATAAGACTACAACAGAATGGATTAAGTTTCTAAAGTTACATCCGTACAAACAACATGACATCTGGAACATTGTCCTTTGGAGAGACAAGACCAAAATGGACATGACCGACCATAATGCACAGTGCCGTGTTTGATGATAAACAAATACAACATATTACTACTAGCACCTAATACCAATGGTCAAGAGTGATCTGTTGGTTTGCTTTCTTGCCGCAGAACCTGGGCAGTTCAGTGTTTTTTGTTTAAGTCACAAAATCACAAAATAATTTATTCATAGATAAAGCAATTAAAGGTCCTAAGACATCCATTTGTTTGACTTTCTCAGTTACAGTAGATGAGATGTTGCCGTTGGATGAGCACAGATGCTGCAAAGCTTTTAATGCATCCAATGACATTTTCACATTTTACTTATTGCATCACCACTTGGGTCTCTTTCAACCAATGCTGCATCTTAGCTGCTACAAAACCTGTACAAACAGGCTCTTAAAATATCAAATAAAAAAAAAAAACCTGTCTCATCCTGTAACATTGTCAAGAAATTCAAATTGTTAACATTTAAAAACGTCATTATTCTTTTCATTTGTCAGTTTAGTGACTGAGATTTTTCATAGTCTGGCACCACCACCCCTGAAAGCCTTTGTAAAATCATGTGATAAAGCAGGTGTCAGAGCAAGTCGAGCCCTTTCCAGAGGTGACTGCTATGTGAACTTTGGGTCTTCTGAATTTGGACAAAACGGTTTGTCTGTCAAATCTGCAGGGATGTGGAATTCGTTGTCATTATCTGTCTGAGATTCAAACACTCTGCGTCAGTTTTAAGTCATTCTAAAGAAATGTTGAAAGACAACCAGAATTGTGATCACTAGAGCTGGTGGTACTGTTAAAAAATGGTAAACTGTGTTTTGTAAATATTGCATCTGGATTGATGTAAGTTATTCTGTTGTAGGTGCATCCTGTCGATGCTGTTTTGCTGTTTAGCTTTGTTTTGTTTTCGAAATTGGACTTTTTAAAACCTGTTGTCACTCTGCCTCTCCTCAGGGACTAGAGATGAAAATGAGCTTTTATCTATCTCTGGTCTGTGCAACACATTTGTTGCACAATGTCCTTGTTAAATAACATAAATGACTAGTTTCACCTAAACCCAGGTACAGTATACCAAAGGATGCACTCAGCTCTATGAAAAGTGAACTCTTCACATTTAAGCAAACCTTATCTTAATGACAAAAAATCTGTTTCAAATTACAGTAAAACTGATCTATCATGCCTTTTTCTCTAAGCTAGTGGTCTGTACAATCACAAAATCCATGACAAATTCCACATTCTGTGGGATCACAAACCACAAACTATCCAAAGACTTTTCAGTAAAAGTTGGAACTGAAGAGCGGCTCCAAAAATAACAAACAAACGAGCCGTCGAGCCTGTAGCTCATGATAGCAGCTGGCAGACTCTTACAAACATGGCTGTTAATTTCGTGGCCGTGGCATTCTTGCGTGTAATTTTCAGTGAGAAATAGAATGCAATTGCCAAAGAAAATGTCACCTACAAAGCTTTGTTGCAGAAACTCAAAGCTTTTAGACACAGTTTGAGCAACTACACTGTTATTCATGGACAACAGAGTCAAGTAAAGCCTTTTCCTTTTTTTTTATTCAAGTCAGCTTATTGCCATCAGTTTAGCCATCATCACATGGGAAGAAAAATGGTCTGGGCTGCCATGCTGTGGCTCTTATACTGACTGCTGCGTCTACTGTCCACTGCATCCACTAAAATTGTTCATTAAAAAAGGAAAATTATCCTAAGAATAACATTAAATTTACAACAGGATGGTTGAAAAAAAGAGAGAATCAAGGTGCTCAGAATCAAACTGACTGAAATGCTGTTGCAGGACATTAAGTAAGCTGCCAATAAATAAATTCCTGAAAATCTCAATAAACTGAAAGTAATTTAGTGAATAAAAAGTAGTCCAAAATTCCTTCAACTTCATTTCAGAGACTATTAAAGTTAAAACTGAAAACAGTTGCTTCATGTTTCTGCAGCTTGAGTGAGTTTTAGAAGCTACAAACTTGTGGGGTCGTTCATCTCTCCAATCTGTTAGTCATGGTAATGACAAGTTGATTCTTTGCTGTTCAGGTACTTTTTCTCAGGTTTTTTCATTTCATTCATTCATTTAATTTTTATACTGCTTATTCCTGTTCAGGGTCAAGCGGGAGCTGGTCTATCCTAGCATATAGCAGGTGAGAGGGGGTTCACCCTGGACAGACGGACAGCCTATCGCAGGGCCAACACGATACAATCATTCAAGCTCTCATTCACTCATTTTAGAGTGTGCAGTTGACTTAATATGCAATTCTTTGGATGTTGGGAGGGAGCTGCAGCAGCTAGATAGAACCCACGCATACACAGGGAGGACATGCAAACTCCGCTTAAAAAAAAAAAAAAAAAAAAAAAAATCAGTAATTCCAGGGACCTTTGTTATTGCACCCTCGAGACATTAAATAAAATGTATACATGCAGGAAATATGTTTTAAATTACTTTTATTTCAATCACTGTTTTTTAACATGTATTTTCCCAAATTGTTATTTTATTTTATTCTATTTTGATTTATCTTATTTTATTTTATTGTTTTTACAAACACATGCCTATGCGAGAGGATTTTCTGATAGGGAATTTAGAGCAAAGCCCGAAGGAAAAACTCTTGGTCATGCACACTTAACACCACTGTAACCCTTCTTTCATAAATTTTGCAAGTGCAAGTTCTAAATAAAAAGCCGAACAACCAGCTGTGACTTGCAATGTGACCGCATTAACAACCAATTCAAAGCACATACTGTACACTACACACACATATTGCAGATGTTTGTTTTTTATTACTTGCCTCATCTACTTCTGGGCCTGAATCTAACTCTGATAACTTCCAATTTTCTCAGCCATACTATAGACAATACTGTATATCCCATTGTGGTTTAGTCTCTTTTGCTGTGTCAATTGAATTTTTTTTCATCTCAGTTGTTCAAATAATATCTCCTCACTATATTTTACCCATACAGTCCTTTCCCATGAGTGGTTAAGAGCTTAGAGAAACACAGTCCATCTTTTTTTTTTTTTTTTTTTTTTTTTAATCACACTTGATTTTCATCATAAAAAAAAAAGTTTCAGATGCAATCCACTCATTAGTAAAACGGATGTGGCATTGTGGTGATTAATTCACATTTACATGCTGCAGCGCATTTCTACAGGAATGCACATTCACAGTTCAGGGCAATTAATCTTTCTAATTCATGCCTCATATACTGTTTGAAGTATAGGAGGCAACTAGAGACCAGATCAGAATCCTCATGACATTCAAACTGTCATGCTCAAGAGGAACCGCAAGGCCAACTGAATCATAACATTGCATTATGATACTGATTTCATGCACAGAAATGGTCAACAAATGTAAGACAGATTGTTAAAAACAGATCTACACAATCAGTTAATGTACAGTAGCTTTTATTGGTTCACTGCTTGCTCTCTCCTCCTGCGTCTTATATATTTTACTCCCAACTGCCATGCGATCTTCCTCTCTCTTTTTCTACCTTCTGTGAATTCTGGAGGTGCTTTGCTGTCATCTTAAGTCAGCTCACCTCTCAGCTCTGATTGCAGGTAAAACAGACCAAAAATTCCCACTGGAACAGGAATGCTGAGGCAGAGATAGCAAAACCTACGCTGCCTTCAGCTGAGGTAGCAAGATAGGGTGTAAGCGGGCAATTAGGGTATTCAAATGACGCATCACAAATCTGAATCAAATGTGCATAATACATAATCTAGACAAAAACACAAGCTGCATGCAGGGAAATACTAATATGCAGATGGTATTAACAGAAGGAAATGTGTTGACCTTGTTGAGCAGCAGTGTGTTCACACTCGCCTGTCTGTCTGGTTCTTACCGGTTCAGTAAATTCCGGGATAGCAACACGGTAGGTGAGGGGGTTGCAGTCACGAGTGTTGTTCACCAAGACACAAGGCAGGAACATCGGGCCCAGATCATCTCCATCCAGGACGTCCACAGTCAGCGTCGCGGTAGCTGTCAGTCTGTTTGGGGGGTACGGAGCGCGGTCCTGGAAGATACACAACACTTTCAGTTCAAATGTTCCAACTCCACATTCCAATGCTTTGCTGCTGTGTGTTGAGGCAACACAGCGCCCCAAGCTTAAAATCAATATGCACTGAATGCTTTATATTGAGGAATGCATGATTCTGTAATTATAATGTGTCTGACTTAAAGGGTGATTTAAAAAAAAATGCAGTAAGCTAAAGACTATAGAATTTTAGCACTTTTTTTTTATTTTAGCACTTTGATTGACCTGTATCGCTTCCCTTCCTCTCAGTGATTGGCTGGACAGAGCCAACACCAATCCCACCTTTGAACTGCTTCAACTTCTCATTGTTTTAGCTGCTTATGAATTAAATTTGGATTCACTGGTTCTCCTGTTTTCAGTTTTGGTTCATTAGGTTAGTGTCGAAGTTTATGTTAGGAGAGCAGCCCGGATCCTACTACCCATTACGTGGCTGGTTTGCTCCCATTTGGTTCATTTGGACGGGACTTCCTGCTCCCATGCAGTTTTAGTTGGTTAACTATTTGTTTAAATTGAAGTTCTTTTGAAAAATGGCTGCTTGGTGGAGATCTTGTTTGTTATAGTTCTTTTTGTGCCTTTATCTAATTCAAGGGCCATAAAACAGCATAATGAAAACTAGCTATAACACAAGTTTTATTTGTTTCTTTTCAAAAGAAATAGGCTGTCAAAGTTGTCACACTTATATATTGTTTTCAGGCAACTTGTCAAGTTGTACTCCTGTAAAAAGGCACTTATTTTGATGCAACTGACTGGAGGAGATGTTACGATATAAATAAATGTTAAAAATCAAAACACTTAATACCAGACTGAACTGCAGCATTCCTCTCACTCTACTAAACCTTTTCTTGTGAAGAAACTCATGGGAACAGACTATAAACAGAGCAGTTGTGGATCTTCAGCCCACTTCAAAATATTATCATTCTCCAATTCAACTCTCAATGTGAACTGTAAAGAGAACTAGCATCTAAGGCTACGTTCACAACGCAGGTCTTAACTCTTCAAATTTGTATTTTCCCTTCCCCCCCCCCCCCCCCCCCCCCCCCCCCCCCCCCCCTTCCCCCCCCCCCCCAACAAGGCTAACTGGCCTTCCATTCCCCCCCTACCCCCCCCCCTTTGGTTGGGTTTTTTTTTATTTTTTATTTATTGAGTTTATTTTTTTTTTTTATTTTTTTTGGGTGTGTCTTTTTTTTCTTTGTTTTTTCCCTCCTCTCTTTTATTTTTTCCCCCTTTAAAAAAATTGTAAAAATGCAACATCGTAAAGGTTGCTTTAATGCTCAATTCCTACTTCACGCTGAAGTGAAGCGGCTTTATTTAAAATGCTGCACATTTATCATCTCATTATCTCTACCTGCTGCAGTCAACTTCTCTTTCTTTACCGGATGTATTTCACAAACGCCTTTTCTCTTCTGGCCTTGTCCACAGCGGCGTGCCTCCCCCGCGCGTGCACACCATCTCACTCACATTCACAAACTGAGCTGCCTGGACCACATAAAAGTTTCCCACAACACTTTCATCAGTTTCCAGGTTGATGTGCAGTCAGAGCCAGAAAAATATGATTTACTGTTCAGTCTATTGTTTATATTTCGTGTCCGTCTTCTCTGGCACAGAAATAAGGACTTTCCCCTCGGTCTCACAGAAGAGGTCAGATGGATCCGACATGCCTGAACAGACTGCGGTCGCTTTGACACAGATCAGATATGTATCCGGTTCAGTACCACAATTGAAAGTGGCCTGAATCCGATCCAGAAATGTCAGATTCAGTGCAACTTGCGCTGTTCACAGGGTCAGAAGCAGATCGGATATGGGTCACATTTGAACGAAAAAATGAGATTCAGGTTGCATTTACCTGCGGCGTGAACGTAGCCTAAGTAACTCAGATTTATTTAAATAGCAATTTTTTATGGATAACAATCACAAAGTGCTTCACAGCAAATAAAAATAAAACGTAGCAAGTCAGAACAAGAAGGAGAATCACAAAGGAGGTTAAAAGTTTGTCTGTCTAAAAACGTCTCTAACGGCTTTTTAAAAGAGTGGAGTCTGTACAGGGTAAGGAAAGTGAAAGAGAATCTAGCATGTATCTCCCTCTAAGTCTCTAAAAATTGCTTTGAATCCCTTCAGTAAGATCACCTTCTCAATTCTAAAAATAAATTTTAAGTTGATTTTGTGCAAAGGGAGCAGAGCAGCATCATTGCAATTTTTTTTTTTTTTTCCTCAGTTTCGGCCTGTTGAAGAAACAAAGACAGAAAGAAACAAAAAAAGAAAGAAAAACTGAACATGAGGAGAAAAGCTTCACAACCTGTTTTCTTTTTCTTTTAGATATAGGTCTGTAAACAAACAGGAAGAAGACCAAGAATAGTCTTGTAAATCAAAGCATTCCACAGGGACTGGTTCAGGCAGTTCAGACCAACCAGTGCAAGCATACAAGCTGTAATGAGTAAGAGATCTATAATTAGTTATGAACTTCAGTACTCTATAATAGACTGCATCTAGTGGACGTTAACATTGTGAGTGAATATGCATGTAAACAACATTACCATAAACTAATATAGGCATAAAAGTACCAGCTATGTTTAGAAAACATAAAGGAACATGTATTACAATTCTGACATATTTATAATAAGATTCAGATTCAGCTAAAGTTCCTTTAAAATTGGAAATAGGTGAACATATTCAACAAAATCTTTCTATTTGAGAGCATCCAAAATTTAGCTTTGACCACATTTTGAATATCTTGAAAATCATTCAAATTACAATCAACTGAAAGTCAGATTGAAAGTCTGAGCAAGAGCAGACTAGTTAATCACAGTAGCATCAGCATTTATGTGACAATTTTAATCTGAAACATTTTGATCAAAACTATGAATATATTGAGTGAGAAGGATAGGTGATTGAATCGACCCCTGGGGGACACCACTGGTCACATCAAGGAAGCCAAAAGTGAAACCCTGTACCTGCATGCAATGAGACCCTCCTGACAGGAAGTTTTCAACTAAGAACACGATGTGTTCTTTATTTCCTACACTGAGCTGCTTTTTCCTCCCCAATAATTAATGATTAAGTGTACATTTAAAGGAAAAAAATCTAACTTTTAACAAGACTATGCTAAACATGATCAAGTTAAAAACTATATGTTCAGCGAAAAATAGGTTCAGGATCCTGTGAGATAGTGCTTCTAACTTTCAGTGGTTTTCTAACTTTTTGAGCCACGACCCCAAAATAACATACTCTGGTGTATGTGAGCCCATCAATACTCTTTATAAATAATGAGGGTAAAGTGGATGTTGGTGGACTATGTTAACAGATATGGAAAAAGCACCAAAATACTAGATTCAGCTTTTTTTCACCAAAATAGGGCCAAATTTGGATTTTTTTTAGATTAGCACCTGTAGTCATTTTGTTTCTGGAACCTCAATGATTCACATATTCTGAAAACTATCAGAAACTTCATAATAAGGAGGATAAATGTTGTCTGATGGATTCTGTTCACTGCTGTGACAAGGCACCAATGCCCAAAATCAGCTTCTCTCACTGAAATAATGCCAAATTTGGATCTTTAACATGGTATTATTAATAACTTAGTTATTTATGCAATAATTAAGAAATGATTGAGTTAATTTTACACATCAATCTCTTTGCCAAATGTTGACAGCCCCCCAAAATCCCAAATTTATTTGATGAATGTAGTTTCTTGTTTTGTTTTGTTTGTTTGTTTGTTTGTTTTTAATGATCTGGTGACCCCCTGAAATTATCAGGCCACCTACATGGTGGTCCTGAGCTCTATTTTACAAACCACTGGTTTAGAAAACAGTCTTTTCCTTGGTAACATCCTTTTGTGAGCAGCTTTCACAATCTCAATGCTCCAAATGAGTGACTGGAAAATGATTATTACAATGTGAATCCTAATAACTGTTCTTTTTTAGGATGACATGCATTCAAGACATGTTCCAAATAGTGAGACAACACTCCCACACAATAAGGTAAGCATGACAAATCCTTACTGTAGAGCCAAGCCTGGGTATTTCTCTAATTGGTGTCAGATTCTTAGCTGGGAGCTTTGCAGTTGCTCTTGGTCAACAGGCATTTACTTTTTATCAATTGGCTGAGGGTGAAGACTAGACAGGGAACATGAACATGCCCTCATTATAATCCACACTGCCTTAATGACATCATTAGGATTATTTGCTTTACAATTTTTTACTCACCATTTTCAGCGAGATTATGAGGGAAAATGCCCCCACCAACTAAAATCTGTAAGTTAAATCTGATATGCAATGCTGATCCAGGTAACACGGAGTTTTAACATGTCAAAGATAGCTTATATTACAAGTAAGTTTTCGTAAAGGGTAAAAAGTGTTAACACCTTCTACTTTATATTGGCTGCTGTGAGCTATTTCTGAATTTGTATTATTTAAACATGACTGGCTTTCACACGGGGAAATCTCAATATATTTATATGACTTCCTAGTATCAAATCTTTTCGCATTGGTAAATCTGAAAATAAAAGTAAGATTAACAGGATTTTGACAATAATTTTATAAAAACATAGTTTTCCTTTAAACCGCAAACAGGAGGGATTATGAAGTTTACGAACCTGAATACATCAAAGCAGCTTCTGTTTGAGACACCCACAATGTAACAACTGAGGCATCTGCATATCCTGAGATATTAGCTTAAGGGCATTAAAAGTACTTTACCCTCTGAGTCAGAGCTGAGGCAGACAACCTTTGAAAACACATGCAATTCAGTGAGTATTTTTAACTGGCAGATACTGCAGACGTGCTTGTAGCTGACACCATGAAGGTTAGTTTACTTACATTGGCTTGGACCAAAACCAGATAACGAGTTCTCTCCTCATAGTTTAGCCTCTCTGCCAGCATAATGGTTCCTGAAAGGGTGTTTCCAACCCTTACTGTGCTGTTAGATTCCTTAAAATGACAAAGAAATGGAGAGAAACAAGTTATGATTGTAGAGGAAATTTACAATGGTGCAAAGAGCTTTTATTATTGTGTGACCTATCTATATACCGGATCATTGGGGTTGTAAAGGATGCTGTATTCTATATGTCCATTGGGCCCATCATCAATGTCTGTAGCACCATTATTTCCTGAGAAGCCGGTGAAAATGGTTGTTCCGACTGGTGTGAGCTGGAAGAGAATATGAGAGTAGGTTGGGGAAAAGAAAAGTCATCTGCTGAAACAGCCCCTTGTGAGCACATCAACTTGCATCACAAAGCCTATTCATGTGGCCTGTACTATTGCCACTGGATCCCATTAATATACAAAGAATCAAAAATGGAAAATGTTGCAGTCAGCAGCAGTCTGAAGGCTTCCGTGCAATGCCGACAGAATAACAAAAAGAAAGTATGAGAACTGCTGCTGTTCCCCAGAGCCCTCAGCAAAGTCCACAGGACCAGGCAGCAGGCAGGATATCCTGTTCAGGAGAGTTGACATCAATGTAGAATGACTCACTATACTCTAGGGGGAGTTGCATATGGCTTTTTTAACACACAGTGACAAGAAGCGAGACCATGCAATCCACATAAACTGTGAACAATAAAGAGTGGAGAGCTCAGCAGGGAATTCTTATTTAATCTCAAAAACATATGATTGAAAAGAATAAAGATTTGATCCACCGTCTAGTTACCAGTTGTATAAGTCGACCACAGTATGGGGCAGATAACAATGTTGGCACACTGCACAACTGCTGCAGAAGGCAAAGACACCGGAGCTGCGATTACTCAGTTTCTGCTCCCTTACCTCGTTTATAGCAACATAGTAGCGTGGCTGCTGAAAGCGAGGGGCGTTGTCATTCTTATCCCTCACAACAATCCGTACTTCATGGAAAATGACGGTACCAACCAGCTCATTGGTGCACTGGACCTGAACTACAATGGTGGTGATGTAGTTGGGGGGCTGAAAAATGGAAACAAAAGACATGTCATTAAAGCGCTGGAGTGGAAGCGGTAGCATTGCTCTAATTCTCTTCCTACACTTGACTCGGGTCATGAAAAAGATCATATCGCAGCATCAGTATTCAAAATTTCCACAGCACAAACACACACTTCACTGAGCACAGATAGTAAAATGACAGCTTAAATGTCCCACTAATCAATCCTCTTATTAATTATGATGACCTCACACAGTAGAGGTGGTGAAAAGAAATTAAGAGTATTGTTGTTTTAAACATTTTCAGATTGTTCTTGGCAGGATTTCATTTTCTGTTACATGCAATATAAGACATGGTGCCATGTTCTATCCAGAGCAGAACAGAGAGCAACAGCTGGTCTGACAACAAACACCACATGTAGGAAGGTGAACTTGCAGTATAATAAAGCAGCAAGCTATTCATCAATGCCCAACCCATCCCCTTACATTTTTGCCTCTACCACGTCGCCCTTTCTCTTATTGATATTTCTTAGGATTTCCATCAATAGCTTAACATCTGCCTTGCTCCACTGAGTCTGGTTAATCTAAGCACGTGGTTTAAAACTGCCTCCAATGTGCTAACCCCTCAGCACCCTACATCTCATCCTGTACCATTTGGGCTTATTTGTATGTGTAGCATGCTCACAAAATACCCCGGGGAGCTGAAGTGAGGATATTGTGTACAGACACAGGCATGCATACAAGTGTATTTATTTATACTCTCAAGATGCTCAGCACTAGAGGGAGGCTTATTTTACTATACTGACACAAATTACTTGGAATTACCCTCAAAACATCAGCAGTATCTAGTAACTTTTTTGGGAATAATTTGTTGCTAAAAAAAGGTGCAAAGGAGACATTCAGTTATAACTCATAAACCATTAGAATGAATGTAAAAACATGAAGATGGTCGTGTGAGATCTCTCATTAATCAAACATGCAAATATAAAAGTACATAAAAGTACCAATACACCGATGTATGTGTGGTCATCTTTCCTGTACTTACATCTCTGTCGAGAACACGCCCAGTGCTGTTGAGGTAGAGTCTCTGTCGTGCTGGTTCCAGTATCACCCAGTAGTCATAGTTGTCTAGCAATGTCAGAGAGATGGTTCTGCCTGGGTCCTGGGCACGGCCATTAATCTGCATGTTTTCCACCAACACAGTACCTGTAAAGGGAGAGTAGTCTGCATTTAGAGAATGACTCCACTGGAGCAACGAGTTCACTTCTGAGTACATTTTCTTTGTATAGTGATTGGTGAATTTGTTGGTATTGAAGAAAGTAAACAGAAGAGTGTTGCAGATGTCCTCTGGACTAAACCTTCCAAAGCCACAAAATCGAAGGATTGGTTCACTTCTAATTAGTGAAATAAAATACAGCTCATTGAAATGACAGCTGGAAACTACTCCTCACTTTCCTTACTTCCTACTTTTGAGCCATGAGCTGATTTATCTTAAGACATACCAGTACATAAAACATTACTGAAAATACGAAATTCATAAGATGACATTAACTGAAAAAAAAAAAAAAATGAAGCTGAACAACAGTCATACTGTACAGCAGCCTGGTATCCAACATTTCATTCCTTGTGGTCAACCAGGGGTCTCTTTATAAAACTGTGTGCAGGATCCTTACTAAAAGTGTGTAAGGATGGGCATTGACTCATCTTCTGAAATGCCTTGATTATTTCCTTGAACTCTGCCAGAACTTTGACTTTTACAGAAACGAACCAATTTTACTGTCATTTGTTTCTCATCCTTTATTTTTTTCCCAACTTGTTACTTTTTTATTGTGACCAAAAACTTAAAGTGAGTGTTCATTTTCGTATGATTTCAATGCTGAAATGTCGTATTTATAGACTTTAAGAAAATCTATGAACTACTTTTAATGTAATATTTCAATTGATCAACATGTTTGAGGAAAGTGACAAAAAATGACAGATTTTCTTTCTTAACTTTGTTGAATTTTCATTTCACAAAACAGCTACAAGGAAAATAATCTTCATGGATTCCAACAACACTCTCAATGAGTTGGAAGTGAGGCAAATGTTCTTTGCTCAGTCTTTTGTGCTAAACTTAGTTAGAACATTGTTGATCTCTTTCATAAAAACTATGTTTCTATGGAAAACCATTAAGAATTAAAGGATAACTTTTTTTTTTTTCAACCTGGACCTTATTTCTAGGAGTTTATACTTGCTTTTACTCACCAGTAAAATTTCTGCATCACTTTGACTCCTTTCATCTTACAGCTATACAATGGGAGAGACAGGGCAGCCTCTCTATAAGGCATTATAAGCAGCAAAACTCCTTCATTTCATCAATGCTTTAAGTAGAATGAATGAGCGAGTACTCTTGTCCTGTGAGTTCAAAGTTTTGCAAATTGTTTTTTTTGTTGTTGATGTTGTTGTCTGGGTAGCGAGCTGCTCTTATTGCGCATCGGGGCCCCGAAAAGTGTTTAGAACACCCTGATAACTAACTAAAAGCTAAATCTGGACTCATGGGACAATAGTGCTCATTCGTTCATTCACTCTCCTTATTATCGGTGAAAATCAATGAGTTTTGCTGCAGATAATGCCTTATATAGAGGCTGCCCCGACTCTCCCATTATAAGGATGTATGGCGAAGGGCAACTCAACAAAATATCTTTCAAAGGAGTCAAAGTGATACAGAAATTTTACCAGTGAGTAAATGCACATTTAAACTCCTAGAAATAAGGTCCAGGTTGAAAAAAAAAGAAAGTTATCCTTTAAGTCTTCCATTTATGAAAAGATTCAGCATGTGAGGAGCAACTACTTTTAAAGGTGATTCTTGCATCAAAGCAAGAAAAAAACTGTTACAATCAATACAGCCACTGTCACTGAACACAGTCCACTGCTGCATCCAGAAATGTATACTCTGAAATATAAATACTCTGAAAGAGCATCACACAAGGATAAAGCCAAGTCATTATCCAGTACAAGCTCATCTCAGATGGACATAAACACAGTGGACAAATGTTCGGTGGTCAGATGAGTCCACTTTTCAGCCACCTCTGGGAAAAGTATGCACAAATTTACAGCATGAAAGACCACCCAGACTGTTATCAAGAAAAGGTGCAAAAAACCAGCAGGTGTGATGGTATGAGGGAACATCAGAGGCTGTGGCATGGAAGCTCTGCCGGTGTGTGAAAATGCCATTGATGCAGATGTTCATATGTTTTTCAGAACTGTATTTCAGAACTTATTCTGAAAATAAGTTCTGGAATACACAGCTTGACTGACCGCCTGGCAGATCCATGTCCTCTTAACAATATACAGAGCATAATAAAGAACCAGGCGACAAAAAAAACAAAACTGACAAACAGCTGAAATCTTGTGTTCAGCATGAATGAACACAGATTTCTTCTGAAAACATAAATAACCTGGACTCCTGCATGAATGATTAAAAAGTGGAATTCAAATGAAGGTAGGTGTAAACAGTGGTAAACAGGCTTCCTTTCTAATATTTTTCTTTTTTTTTCATTTTGAGTGGGTTGCTGGCATCAAATTCGAGATGTCTATGCTTCCTTAAAAAAAAAAAAAGTACAGTGGGATGTCTAGATAGATCGGTACCAGTTGATATCAGATATCGGAAATTAAGAGTTGGACAATATCAGATATTGGTAAAAAAAAAAAAAAGCTTTATAGGTGAATAGCAGCACAAAAAATATTCTACAATATATCAAGCAGTGTTATAATTAAAATAGCTTTTAAAAACTTTTATAGACTGGATCCACCTACTGTATGCACTCTCCATTTTGGTTGGATTTAAACAGATACTTGTAACACTTCAGCCAAGTTGGCAAAAAAACTGGTGACTAACAATAAAAGTTAATGTACAAAGATACACTGTTCTGAACTATCCATTGCTCTTGCTGTAATATAATTAAGTCTGGCTGGTGATTTTACATACTTGGCTCAATGGGTCCTTAAATCACCACACTGCTTAGACTGGTCTGTAATGGGGTAGGGTGTTATCAACAGCTACTTCAATAAATAATTTCATTAATTTATTTATTAAGTGCACTGTATTTGTGTCATACTGTAGCTATTATACTGTGAATAGAATTGCACAGTGCCTCTTAATTAAAAAAGGGGGAAAAAAAATCCATGTGATGGTTGGTGATATCCATGCAAATTGCTTCACTAAGTAGAAATTGATCCATATCTCTGATTATGTCAAATTGATGCATATTTACAAATGTACATCAAGTAGATCATTTGCAATTATAATAATATCATTCCATAATTAACATAAAATAGCTTAGATCTTTGATAAATCCTTCCTCTAAACATTCATCTTGCTTCATGTGTAATCAAGCTGATGATTAAAATATTCACTTTTTTCTTCAAAGAAGTAAGCTTTAAGCACCGGGCAAGTAACCTGAATTGACGATATATACACTAAAAGTTCCTTGCATGCCTTGTCAATTCATCAGCTGTGAAACTTTACAGGAAGATGGTGGTTTTAATGCGTTATTTTAATTGCCACCCATAGCATCTTGCACTTCATCATTTCATAAAGCAGGTTCAGACATGTAGTCATTAGTCACTCAGACTCAGTGAAGAAGCAGCACATTTGGAAGTATGATTGAGGCTTTTGCATTATAACTTTAATAGCCCCAGCTGCATTTCCATGCTCTTATTAATGACAGTGTTCCTTGTTTGCAGCAGTCAAGGTGTGATATATTTGTGTGTTGTGATCACAAGGACTAATAATTATCTGTCTCACTTGGGCTAAACTCCAACTGAAAAACGATCCTTCCAAGAATTTAATTTAAAAGTCAAAAGAGTCCCACGTTGCTAGTTCATTAATCTAAAACAGAGCTTTTCATAAATACATCTTTCAGTAACTTGAGAGGTGAACTACATCTTTTTGAAAGTCTCAAGTTTTAAATTACCAGGCTGGTAATATTACGAGGGAGGACAGAGAATCTCCCTTCTTTTTCAAGTTAATTGAACCACAGCTTTTCTGCTGTGACAGGCAATACCGCCCCTGCTCTGGCTATTTCCTCTCTCAGTCTCATCCACAAAGCAAAGTTGTTTTAATCATCAGTCAAGAAGATACTACAGTCTGCAAGACACCCTTAGAAAAGAGGAATTCAAAGTTGCACATGCACTATACTAGATGTAATTCACTTCTAAGTAAAGAGGGAAAAAAGTCTATTTAGTGGCCTGTGACTCAGTTAGTGTACTTTATGGTCAGAGATGCCTGTGATCTGGACTTCACAGTGGAATAATCCCACAGGAACAACACAGAGGGCTCACTTTAATCCAAAATATCAATAATGCCGGCATCCATGGATGATGGCAGCAGATAAATGTGGAGGGCCACTTCTGATAGGGTTCCAGGCTCAGGATGAAAAAGTTAAATGGAACAAGCCCCTTTACATTTATCAAGTTGGATAACTTGGGAATTTTTAATCTCAATATGTGACACTACTTTTTTTTTAAGCGGTACAAAATATTTTATCTTCAAGAAACCAGAATGTAAGAAAGAAGCAAAAATAAAGTCTAATAAGTCCAAATGAGAGTGAGTATAGGTTGTCCCAGTCAGGATTGAGTCATAGTTGCTAAAAATTTGACAAGTCAAGTCAACTTTATTTGTATAGCGCTTTAAACACAGCAGCTACCGATAACAAAGCGCTGAACAGAGGTAAAAACAAGACAAGACCGACTTGACGTGAATAAAATCTTGCTGCATGACTGGCTTTATTTTAACTCTCACATTTAACTTTATGATGCACAAGTTTACTGTAAAATCCAGGCAACAAGCTGCTACTTTTGTCCTCCTTTGAACACTGCGGCTGGAACCATCATGTGGGTAAATGATAGATTGTTCGAGGCAAATGAGCTTCTTGAAGAAAATTAGGGGGAAAACACCTGATCATTCTCATTCATGTCTCTCTTCGTGCTCAAGCCGACACATTAGATTTTCATCATCCTCCACCCTCAAACAGCGTTAAAACTGCTGCTGTATGAGGGATCTGGATTTTGCCTTTATTTGGCAAGATTAGACTCCCGCTTCACAGGGGTGACCATAGCAACATAAAAACACTTGTGCCTTCTTATTCTGGACATAAGCGAAGCCCTGCAGTTGGAATTTTGTGAAGATTGGACGTTTAGAAGGAAGTCACGAGCGCTTTTATCAGCCTGTCCGCCCAGCAGCGCAGAACAGAGCTGCATAAGCTTCAGTTTTTACCAGTGAGACGTTGCAGACATCAGTTTTATTTATTTATTTTTTAAAACCAGCCCCGTTACAGGCAAGGTTTAGACAGAAAGAAAAACATTTACAGTATTTAGCCTATGCGTGTTACCCGTATAAAATAGCTAAAAGTTTGTTTGTTTGTTTGTTTGTGTTATCTTTTTGTGTAAATATCCTATCTCATGTTACATGAACACCTGCTTACTGACCACTGCGCGGCCTGTAGGCTACAGTTTATCTACAAATATCATTTTCTAGTGGTGCTGCTTGTATTCAAGTGCACTAAATAGTCATTCTAACGGACTAAGTTGACATGATGCACTTCATTAGCATATAAGTGGAGCGGCAAACTGAAAAGAAAAGGAAAAAAGAGCCAAGTTACAGGAACTGGACACGTTTTGGTCACTGTCCTGGAGATGAACCCAACTTTTTTGGTGGCAATGATCCAGGTCCGCCCAGAACTGCCAGCACAGCCAGGGAGCAGGTTTATTACAGGTAGCAGTTCTAACAATCATTATACTCACTGTGTGGGGAGTGGAGTGGAACAGGAGACACTGAGTGGGCCTGCTATGTCCATGAGAGAGCAAAGAAAATGGATGGACATACAGAGCAGCGTGGACTATTTACGAGCACAAGGCTCATCTTATGCCCTTCACATAGTGGTGAGTAGATCTGCAGCGCTTCAGTGAAAGTGGGCCGCTGTGCCAGCGTTACTAAACTTTAGAGCTATTGATAAAGAATCTGAGTTGAAATGGTTAAATACAGTGGGTGTCAAAATGACGCGGTCGCTCTCCGTGGTGCTGAACTGCTTGAACTTCTGTTGTTATTTCATTAGTGACATGTAGCATCATGTTGTTCTCTTGGTTTGTTTACTTCATGCCTGTTTGATGGACTTCAAAATAACAGGCTACTCGCTCTCCATGGTGCTCGTAAGCACGGCCATTGCGGGCATGTGTATGTTGTAAAGTGACGTTATCATGAGCTTTATCATTTGGGTTTTAAGGGCCTGGTCATTTGCCCCGCCCCCCAGTCCGGCTCTGACTTGTTCCACTTGTGTTTCGAACTCATCTGCTCACATGAAAAAGCTGATATAAACTTTATATGACTAATGTTTGGAAGAGGTAAAAAGATTTTTCCTGGCTTTGGATTGTGGTAATCTCACTTGGATCCTTGCATCAATTCAGTTGAGACCAAACAGACAGCTTTTTAAATTAAACATTTGAACAAAATAAACACTTTATATTTATTAATATTCACAAACTTAATGAAAGGTGCTCAGATTTTACCTCTCATAAGTTTAGCTTTGTTTGGCACTTTGTACTGTTTGTGAAACATTTCTTCATTGTTTTCTTTCAGCCAAGGGGAAAAAATATATTACATCTGGGGCCTTCCCTAAAATGAAAGCATAATAAAGATGCAGACAGGGAGAGAAAATCAAATAGTCTTCACATTTCTAAATCAAAATACAGCACTGTGCCGTTACTACTCCACTATAAAGCCTATGCAGAAAAAACATTATATGACATACTTATTGGGCTTGATATGACCAAGGGAAAGGGAAGATGGATGATCTGCACCAGACACATCTAACAGAGAAAAATCACTGCACTCCTAAAATGTCATGGACGAAGGAGCAAGTATTGAAGTGACACTAAGTGAAAACATTTCTGTATCAATGTAAAGAGGCAATTTGCCCCAAAGCCTCCTAAGTAGTAAATTTCTAAAAAATTCTAAGATATCTAATTGAATGTGTTTTCTTCCTGCCATATATGATCACCAGCTACGTTTACATGGAGCCAAATATACTGCTTGCAATCGGTTTGAAAGCTCTATCAGAATGACAATGATCCATGTGTGACAAGTGCCGAACCAAAAGGATTTTCTGTCAGCATGAGTATCATGCTGCTGCTTAAAAAGTACTGCAAAAAAACTCAACCTCATGGAGAACTTTTGCCTGGAAAAATCTTTGTAGGTACTTTATTACACCAGAGTTCTCATCAGTCAGACTCATCTAGCTGCTGGAGGAAATGTGGCTCCGAGGAAGCCAATCACTCTCACCTTTTTTGGGGTTGCTCAGTTGTAACTATATTCTGGCAAAAAATTTGCACAGAACTAAGAGTTATATTTGGATCAAAACTGTTTTTAACTGGGATGAACTTCTTTTCTGAATATCACACTCAATATCGACAAACACAAAGACTAAATATTTATTTGGAATACTGAGTGTAGCAGCCAGGAAAGCAATCACTAAGAAATGGCTGGCAGCCCATCCATTGAGGACTGGTATGATATCATCTATAAAACATTCATAATGGAAAGAATTACTTTTTCCATCAGGTTACAGAAATTAAAATTTGAAACCAATTGGAATCTATGGGAAAACATATATTTCTTCAAGGTGCCCTTCCTTTATCTAATTGATTCAGTTTTAAATTATTTTTAATACTTTGTCTATTTAATTTCAAACAGTCCCCTTTACTCTTGACAAAAGTGAAAGAACACCTCAGGTTCTATGTTTGCACCCATGTTCCATGGGCGAGCTGTATATACAAAAAAAAAAAAAAAAAAAAAAATATTTATTGCAATTTTGTAACCATTTTTGTTATGATGATGTGGTATTTCAATAAAGAAAATAAAAAAAAAGAAAGTACTGCAAATACCACGATCGTGACGATCAGTTTGTAAACCTCTCTGTCTTTCATAAATCATGTAATGTACACATCTTTCTGTGCATGTCAAACAGTATCACTATGCTTAAATGTTAGCGCATGTATACACCAGATTGGAATAGATAAGTTCTCATATAAATGGCTGCCCTGAAATCTTAAATCGGAATGATTTCAAACCAAAAGGGGAAACGTAAAAAAATGGAGTTTACTGCTTCTGCAAATAAACTCATTTACTTTTTGAATATTTTCACCAAATCATACTCACATGAATTGGAGGGTTTTATTGGTGTTAAATGGAGATAGGAGGTTTGTACCCGACAGCGACGAAAAGCAGTTAACTTCGTTTTTTCTAAATGGTGGTTAACTGTTTTTGCAAATGAACTCTTCAATTACAGTACGCCCTCCATTTTTGTCATAGCTTTCAAATGACATGTCCACTTCCACTGCTTCTGAAGGCATATCCGGACAAATACCGAAAGCAGAACTTCAGCCATTGCTGTGAACATTATTGCAAATTTAATGCTGTATTTAGCAAGTATTCGGACCCCTAGAGCAACTGTTTTTCAAAAGTAACTTGTGACAAATCTAGCACCGAGGTGAAAGCCTTATGATGCTGACTTCTCACTGAGAAGCGGTGCCGCTATGGGCCCATCTCCCACATCAAAGCACTCACAGGAGGTGTGCTTTTGATGGCAGTGGTGCTCATTGTGGCCTAGCCCCACAGTCCCTCCCAGCGATGGTTAGAGCAAACGAGGGATGCCTGATATTATCAGCCTACCGATATTATTGGCCGATATCAGCATTAAAATGTGATTTTGGAAAATATTGGTTTTGGTTTTCTTGGACCAATATTTTCTGTGATGCTGCGACAGACTGGTGACCTGTCCAGGGTGTGCGCTCCCTCTCGCCTGATAATAGCTGGAATAGGCTCCTGCAACCCTGAACTGGATAAGTGTTATAGAAAATGAATGAATGAATGAGAGATTTTTACTAAAGAAGCCTTGCGAGATCCCGTTTGTTCCGTTACGAAATCTCCCGAGATCTTGTTCCAGTAGAATCAGTCCAGTGAGTAGAAAAGTCCCTGTTTTCTGGAGGAACTTCATATTTCAGCATTCCTTTTAGAGACACGTGACAACAGTGCAGCTGCTACAGACTGACTTGGTTTAAATCTGCTTAGAATATGTCTAGTTTTAAGTTGTTGGTTAAGTCATCAAGTCAGAAACATTAAAATTAGCCACATGTGGGCTAATACAGTACCTGCTAGTGTCTGATACTGTATATGGCAGCCAGATGCCCACAATGGACTCCTCCAGCTAGGCTTTACACGATCAGGATTTTTGGGGCCGATCACCGATCACCGATCAGAGAGTTTTTAAAAACCGATCACCGATCCGATCAAGTGAGAAAACAAATATATCTATTTAAATAGCTCGTTTACCTGTATTTATACAGTTTACTGAGTATCATAAAAAGGATTTTTGTTTCCATTTTTTGTCCTGAACTGACTGAGATGAAAAGGTTAAACATCAGTAACCTCTAACGGGCATTCAGGTTTAATCAGGACAAACAAAATAATTTGAGCCAGTGGCACAAATAACAGCCTAGCTTAAACTGTCATAACTGAAATTATTTACAGTCACAGTGCAAATGAAGGCAGTAATGCTGCTTCAGAAGTTGGGGCTCACATCTGATGATGTCATATCAGTGGTCAAAATAATCGAGTGACTGTTTCCTCAGAAGAACCTCGACGTGAGAACGAACAACCCGCTTTAGCTCAAGTAGTCCGGTATCGCTACAGTAGAGCTGGAATATATTTGCTCTGGACGCATGCGTCAGCATCAGGAGCGTTTGTGTACATACCTGCTGGAGCATGCGGCGGCCGAAGCGCTCGACACTGGGTGTCTCCGTGGTCTGGAGTCCTGTTATTTACAGTCTCTGATGGAGACACGGAGACAAACACTTGTGCTGCAACAGTTTAAGGTAAACTGTTGTTTGCGGAAATGCAGGAAATGTGCTGTGTCCTTTCAGTCTAAGAGCTGACATGTTTGCAACCAGCGTCGCCATCCTTTACGTGTGGCATATTTGGGATTGTAAAAACTTTATTGTCCAGCACATAGTGACAGAACTCACGACAAAAACGCCACGTAGACATAAAACACATACTAGTGAGTATTTGTCTATTCTGCTTTGATTGTTTGCTTGTTTTCTAAGTTTAATTGGTGTAAATGAGAGTTTTACCGGAGCAGATTCAAAATGACAATGACGTCATTGATCGGATCGGTGAATGAAAAGTTAAGGGCCGATCAGAAAATATGAAAAAAATGTGAAATATCGGCCGATCCGATCAAACCGATCTGATCGGTGGAAAGCCTACCTCCAGCTAAGTTAAGGCTATTTTAGGGATCTTTGCTCTCAAAGCAGAATATTGTTGTATCTCTCAATATATACAGTATATTTTTTTTATATATATATATATATATATATATATATATATATATAAAGTTTTTATCCTTGCTGTCATTTACATTAAGAAACTTTTTACACCTGACTTGCACATTAAAAGCATTCACCTTTGGAAAATGCTACCAACTAAATAGGCGGTTTCACACAGTTTTAATCAACAATGTGAGCACACTGCAAGCAGGGGGTGCAGGCAGAGGGCCAATGAAGAGTTTAAAGTAGTTATTTGACCACAGTGGCTAACACAGTGTTTACTTGCAATGGTGGAGCACCTGAGCAGTTAATCAGTTTCCACTTCAACAGATATGAATGTTTTAACTGAAAATATTTCCCAAAGACAACTATTTTGGTCATGGTGTAATGTTAAGCCTAGATACAGGGACATCATGTTCTTTCTGTCTCTCCTTTTTATGTTTTTTTTTTTTTTTTAACTTATTTTTATAATAATGCCATGTCCAGGCTGAAGAAAAGAAATAAAGGAATGGATATTGTCAAATCAAATCATCTCTATAAAATGGCTTCAAAACCTTATTTAAATCTTTGAATTAAAAGATAACAAATAAATTAGTTAAAAGTATTCATAAAATAAGTTAGACAATAATTAATAAAACACAGCTGACTATAGTTATCATTCAAAAACACAAGTTGCATTTCAGTTTCACCCAAACTTGTCACACTGTAAAAAAAATAAATTCCTTTCAACAAAATGCACCCAGCAATTAAGTTTTAAAGCTGCAGTTTAAATTAATAAATTTAGAAAATGTTTTAGTTTGTTTGACTTCAGTGTCTTAACAATATGATGTGGTAAGCAGCCTGAAAGATGTTTAAGTAAAAGGAGATATGCTGCAAATAGTCACATACAGCAACCCACAATCAAGTCAGACTTAAATGTTTAATCATTTTTATAATCTCTGCATCATCGTAAGTGCAGGATGTGATGTAAATCTTGCAACTATTACAACTACAGTGCAACTTTTAAAATCATAAAATTGTACTCCACAGAAGTGTGACAAACAAAACGCTTAAGGTAGTGCTTGGCACTGAAAACTTTTGTCGAATGAAACAAACATGCTCATAATTTCTACAGCCAAAATACAGCAATAAGAAGCTACAGTACTGGACATATCAGATGCGTTTTAACAGAATGACACCTGGTGCTTTCCTGGAAGCTCAGTTCTTCTGAGTTCAGCACATGATATTCACATTTTATCAAAAGATGTAAAGCAATTATGAAATGTCCAAGGGTCTCGTGAGTTACAAGAAAACAGATTTTCGTCCACGTAGCAGTAAGTTACAAACATTGGCTGGGTTTTCCAGATTCATTTAAAATGTTAGCACTAAGATCATCTTAAGAATGTTCTTTTGGCTTCTTTTTAAGAAAAATGTGTTCATAGCGTGATGAAGATCTTAGCGGAGAAGGATCTGAAAGAACACTCTGATCCAGTCTTTCAACCCTTCTTAGCAAGCGATTGCACATATGTGCAGCCATAACAAGTAAAGAAAGAAGTAAATATACACACAGGTTGGAGTTGTGAAACAGCACAACAAAATTGATATTGATCTGTCTAATATTTAGGGATTATATTAGTTAAATAAAATGACCTTTAGAATGCCACTTAGAAGGCATCTGGGAAACAGTCCTTAGCAACCCTTCTTTGGTAAGATCTCAAGGTTATTCTTTAGGCTCAAGAAGGTTCTTAACTGGGAAACCCAGTTGTCTGGCAGGCAGTTGGAGCTTTTTCTGGTCCAAACCAAACAAGAAATCTGTTGCCAAGGTTCATACATTACCATAACCATGAAGAAGTATCTGAGACCTGATTCACCTCAACAAAGAATGCACAGACTTGCTCTATGACTCAAGTCCCATCAGTTCTTTAATGGCAGATAGCTTTTATTTATCCTGATAGCAGATAGCTATATCCACATTGCTATGGTGATGAACAGGCATAAGGAACAGAAATTATGAAGAAAGTAGTGGAATGATTTGAATAGTTTTCTAGTTGTTAGACTGGAAATATTCACATGGAAGCTGATAGATTCAGACTTAATAACAAGAGCAAAGCGGAATACAGTCATTGTTTTAATATGAATGAAGGCAATACACTGAGCCAGTTATGTATCCTGTGATGGGCTTTGTGAGCCCTTGTGCCAGGATTGTCCCAATCAAGTCTCTTTTTTGTTTGTTTGTTTTGTTTTTCGGAACCAATATGGGTCATGTAAGATTGAGTACCTGCCAAAACTAATTATCAATCAAATATTTACAATACAAGACACAGTCACAAACTACAGTAAATAAAAGATAATGAAATCAATACCAAGCATCCAAACTTTTCACCTTAGCTGGTCCAGTGAGGACAAAAAACAAAAAAAACAACCGAAAAACAACCAAAAAATCAGAACGGTGTGCAATGAAACTAGCTGGATCTCAGCACCTCAAATGTCTGTAGTTAAGCCAACAGTGGTTAAATCAGGTAAAAAACCTCAGAGGTGGAGGATAGTTGTTGTCACAACTCAGGTAACACCATGGATACATCACCTTTGGAAGGCAGTACCAAATCTAAAGAAATCCATGTACTCTGTCATAACATTAGGTTTGTTGTCTTACACCATGAATCCAATTAACCTCTTTGTAATCTGTTGTGACTTATCTCTGTTTCAGGAAAAACCTATTTTATCTCTTTACAGGTTTTGTTCACAATGTGTTTACACAGATACCTCTTTTGTCTTCTGATACACTCTTTGGCATTGTAAAAAAATATACATTTTTTTTCCTTCCTCATTTAGACATCTATCTCAGACCGGTGCTCATTCAAAGAGCATTGCCCTGAGTTACAGTAGATGACTGAAGTCATGGTTTCCAAGGCAAGTTTTTTTTTTTCTTCTGTGAGTATCAGGGTGGGTGGTATAAACAATATACAGTGGAAACCAAATAAATTTGGTCAACAGTAGAGATTTTGACTGTACTGGCCAACAGCAACCGTGCATGCTGATGATGACAATGTCAGAATTTCATAATTGAAGATGCATTATCGCCTCCAGCAACACAGACATCTGTTGTCAGAAATCTGCTCTTCACGTGAACAACACGTTCTCACTCCCAACTCGTCATCTGTTGACGCTTGGGCAGGCTCCCTCCGTGTCACCTGTTCACGCGCGGGGTATACCCATCTCGTACATGACGCAGAGGGTCTCTCATTGAATGTTATGGAAATCCCTAATTGGCGGTTGACGTGACGACATTTGACGACATGAGAGCATAAAAGAGAAGCCTTTTCCAGTGATTTTGATTAGCATAAAATCTGCTAAGATCCTTTTACAGCTGATTCATTTTTTACATGTGGGCTTCATTATGTCCCGCTTCTCTGAATGGGCTATATGCACGGTTCCACTGCTTCCTGAACTTCAGACAGCACCTTTGCTTCCTGTCTTTCATTACTGGACAAACTGATTAATCCAGGTGTGTTTGGCCTGTTATTGAGGGAAGGACACTGTGTTCCTGTTGAACAACCATACAGCACTCAATTATGGTGTGAGAGGTGTGGTATTAGACTGGTTATGCAGTTATTTACAAAGACAACAATATGCACAGTTAGGATATTATATTTCTGACCACAAGGTTATAGTGTGGAGTTCCATGGGTTCCATTTTGGGTCCAAATCTTTTTATTCTATTTACATGATATTTGTGATGTTTCTAAATTGCTGCATCTCCTTTTGTTTGCTGATGATACCTCTTATTTTTTGTATGGGGGATGATTTAAAAACAATTACAGACAGCCTTATAAATCAAATTATGAAACCTGAAAGATGGTTTGATTTTAATAAGGTATTTCTTCATTTGAAAAAACAAACAAAGAAAAACTAAGTTTATGGTTTTTGCTAATACAATGTTTTATGTGTTGAATGTGTTTTATACACATGAAGTGAATATTGAAAGAGTGCACAAAGTTAGGTTTCTGGGTGTACAGTTGGATTATACATATTACTTTGAAATTTAAACACTTTTATTTTGAATAAGGTAAAGCATGTCTTGGATACTAATACTTTGAGAATACTGGACAATGCACTGGTTATACCATATTTTATGTATTGTTTGGTTGTGTGGGGTAATAGTATTACACCATGGCTTTTAAAAGAGCCATAAGAATTAGAAAGTAGGTTATAAAAAACATATGGACAGACTTTTTATTTTGTCTCGTTTATTGAAAATAATTGATTTAGTTGAGCTTTAAACTATAATAGTAATTCAAACCTATGTGAATTAGAAGAGGAGAACTGCAGACTGAGGTTGGATTTTCAACCCAGGTTTGGTTAGTTAACGTTGAAACAAAGTGTATTTCCGTTGCAAGAGTTAAATCATGGAATTTTTAAAATGTTGCCTTAAAGAGTTGCACAAGTATTTTTTCTGTTTGAAAAAATGTTTAAAAAGATAAAAAATTTGCTTTGATGTACTGGAAGACAGATGGAATAGATGACTTGTACTTGTACTTAATGTTAATTTTCTTTCTTCTATACGAGTGATTTGGTGTACTTTTGGTATCTAACAGAAACATTTGTACAGGGCAGGCATTGCTAGTTTATCTTATTCCTGCTCTTTTTCATTTGTGGTGTATAATAATAAAATTATATTGTATTAATTGTAACAAGAATGAAATGAAAAAAAAAACAAAACAAAAACAAAAACAATCTCTGATGTGCAAGAAACTAATCATTGCACGCAAAGAGCACAAATACTGATGTTCAGTGTTCACATTTGCACCAAATATTGCAAGTTTGAAATGTGTTGTTCTATATTTAACAGAAAAAAATTAACTTGAATGGTTTTCTATAAAAAAGACCAAAAGAAAAAAGAAAAAGGTTTTGCTCGATAAAACCTTTCTTTAGGTTCTTTAGGTGAAAGGTTCTCTAGGTTTTAATGGTGATTAAGATGGTGGTCAAACTTTTTCAACTGAAACCAATGATAGGGCGGTGGAGGGAGTGGCTAGTCATCATGGTCCTTACCAAACACTAATACCCCTTTCCCACTGGCCAAAAAACCCGTTTTAACCCGTGAACAATCGGCTTTTGGTGGCAGTGGGAATGACTCATCGACCTGCTTCGACCCACATCAAACGACTCGGCAAGTGACGCGGGGTAAAATCGCCTTCAAGCGGCGCGCTCCAATCGGCATGCAGTGGGAACACCAGACCCGGGTTGACCCGCGAATTTACATGACGACGTTGAGCGCAATGTGCGTACGTCACAACATCGCGCCAGTCACGTGTGATATAACACGCCAAAACAACGCCAGTGTGATGGTGTCACCAGACACGCAGCGGTGGGATCAGAGGACACGCAGCTGCCAGCAGGTGATCAAACCCGGCTTTTTTTTGTCAATGGGAAAGGAGCCTTATGCCGATTATGAACGGGTCGACGTTTGAAAAACCTGTGAAAATTTCAGTGGGAAAACGGCTTCAGACACTTCTCAACCAGAAATGGACTGGCTGCAGCTCAGGTGGCAGAGTTGGTAATCATATGAACCGAGGGACTACATTAATCTTAAACTAATTTATCAAAGCCAAAACAGCCCTATCATGTGTGTAGATGGGTCAATCATCAGGAAATTAAACATAGCGTAAACATCCATGATGACAGGCCATCTTCATAACTGATCAGGTCGTCTAATCTCTGCAGCATCCTCTTTGTTGTTGATCTGCACATGCTGTTCTCTTTCTGTTGACTGAAAATGAGTTCCATACTGAAAATATGAATGACCAATCATTTTAATGTCTGCTCAACCTAATAAGAGGATTAAACAAACCCATTATCTAATCATAATGGGCTGGAAATTAACTGATAAATCCTCTGCATCTTAATACCAGAGCAATGCAATTTAACAATCAACAAACAATGAATCCAACAAGAAGGCCAATTTCATACTGCATGCTATTTTAAATATTTTTTAAAATGTTTAGCAGCAAACATGCACATAAATAGCAAAGCTGTTTCCTCAGAATGAATACATGGCTATCACCCTCCTTCAAATGAAACAAAACTGATTAGTCAAGATGAATTACTCGTATGAACAAAGAATGAATAAAAGCTTTGCTTTCCTTTTTTTCAGTTTGTTGCAGACTTAACAATTATGAGTCCAATTGGACTGCAGCTACCCAACTGGTCTGTGCTACAGTAAAATGTGCAAAACAAGCAATGATCATTCTGCTCTGAAGTCTCTTCACGCACATAAGGAGAGGCCACAATGAAAGAATGCTGGGATTCCCTTGGAGAGATGTGAATAAAACAAAAAATGAAATCCCTTTATGATACCATTAATATAATGTGACAATCCCACCACATTCCGGTAAAAGCCAGCTGCATAATATAGTGAGGGTTGTGTGCTCACACTACTAGCACCACTCATAAAAAAAGCCATTTCCTCCTCTTGCTATTTCAAAAGAAAAGCTGCTGAAAGAAAACAGCACTGTTACAGGAGATAAACACAGATCATTTACTTTATGTTATTTAATCTGATGACACAAACACATTTAATGCGATTATTTAATTTGACTAGGATGCGTACAGTATAGGAACGTGTTTTTCAATTATACCACCCCCCACATACATACACACACGCAGACACGCAGACAAGCAGACAAGCAGACAAGCAGACAAGCACACTGCCAACAATCCTAAAACAGTCATGCACCTAATGATAAAGTGCAGTGTAACACACAAAAAGCCTTTTTTTTATGAGTTAATGAGGATATGCACACAAGTTTAGGAGAGAAACAGAGGTAATTATTACTACCATTTATCTCTGCATTGTACTGTAATTGCTGTCTTTATTTGCATATCAAACACTAAAATATGTTACCACTTCTAAAGAAAAGAAACCATTAACATATTCAGTAGCCTTTACAAGGGCATGTAAATGAGGGCTGTTGCATGCTAGACTGAATCTGATAAATAAAGGCACAAACATTGTTGCTGGATGTCAGACAGTCAAGGCGCCTTAATGCATGGGCTTACCTGGGCTGAAGCCCACAGGCCCACAGAGTTTAGGGGCCTAGAAGTTTTAGGAAAAAGTTTGCATAAAAAGTCACATGGGTGGAGTGGGTCAAACAAGCAGCATGACAAACTAAAAAACAGGTTTTCATTCTCAATGATTATGTTTATGATCACTTACACGCATCAACTATACAATCTGCATGGAAATGGAAATGCAGCCAGTGACACTGACAGAAAAGCCATGATTGCTTATGTCAATCAAGCAGCTGACTGTGGGTCAGTGGACTCCAAACTGAACAAACAGTTCAATGACAAATGTGAATACTGGATACAGGTTCTGCAGAGGGTTGTTGCTGTTGTAAAATATTTGACTGTGGCAAATCTGTGGCAGTCAGGGGTGACTGCCACCGATTTGGGGGCAGTAACATTGGCAATCATTTGGATAACATGGAACTAATTAGCCAGTTTGATCCTCTTTTAAAGGCTTATGGTTTGATCTGTTGCTGCTATTTTTATTTAATCAATCCTTCATTATTATTCATTATGTTTATGTTATTGATATGTTAATATCATATATGTCAAACTAAATACAAGAAACTCAGTGTAGACCCTAGATATTTTCTATGTTGAGACTGTAAATTTAAAGGATGGAACAGGGTCTACAAAACTTCTCAGCCCAGGGGTCTAACAGTAGGTTAAGGCAGCCCTGCAGACAGTTATAAACCATGCCACATTCATAAGTGCTTGTTAGGTGTATAAATTTTATGTGCAGTACGAAGGTAGTCACAGTGCACACTATGAAGCGTTATATAGAGACACGCTGAATATTCAGTCCTCTTGTTTTGCTCTCTAATCCACAAGGAGCAGGTGTTGTGCACTAATCCTGGCTTTTCAGCGACACTCTAATTATAAATTGATGATCTTGCAATCATCATAACCCGATGCAATCGCACAACTGAACAGGGAAAAAGTGAAAGCACTGAAACTCTAATAAGACATCTGCAGATAATAGTTTGGGGAAAAAAGTAGAAGTCAGGCTACCAGTACTGCAACATGTCCCTACTCATGTATTAGTCACTGAAACACTAAATATACCTGAACAGAAAAAAGAGCATGGATGTAAACACACTTTACAAATGCATTTGCACACAAGGCATCAAGGCTCTTTTCATCAAAGGAACAGATTCACAGATCCACACCGTCAAATTGGCCACTTGGGTACCTCCCACTTGGGTGATTTGTCCATATGTTTCCACTTCTGCTAAGTTGCAAGTATTGAGCACAGCAGAAATGTCTGAAAAACCCTGATCAGCAGATTTGGAGCTAACCTTGCGAGAATATCATCACAGATTTTCAATATGGGCTTAAGAAATGAGCCATTTAAAATGATCTCATTTAAGGATGAAAATGCCCTGAGATTAGTGGAAAGGGAAAAAAAAAGAAAACCTGGAAGAATACATGTATACAGCATAATGGAAAAAATGATTATCAAGGGAAAATCAAGTGATTGCAAAGTCCACATAAAATATATTTTCTTACCAAAATGAGAGAAAGAAAAATCTTGTTTTGCATCGTTTACATAGTCAGTTATATATACTGACACTAAAGGTAAACTCACAGCAGATAATGAGATTGTCAAGACTCAGCGTCTGGCCACCAGCTTTGGTTGTTATCAGTCCACAAACTCATTAAGTCTTCCAATGCCTTCCAAGCACATGTTGCATCAAGACTGAATGAGTTAAATAACCAGCATCAGTTGCCATCACTTCCTTAGATATGGCCAGTAATGCCCTTCTCCACCTTTTAGTAGTACATCATTCACTATTACAGTATTGTGAGAAAGTGCGTCAAGCGTTCCGACGGCCTCTTCCAACCGCTCCGTTCTGAAAACTGTTCCGGACTTTTGGCGCGGTAGCAAAAAATACGGATCTAATCCTTTTTCTGGACTTAAGAGCGTTTTATTCGTGACAAAAGTGTTCATGTGACCCTACCCTGAGGATCTTCTGAGCTCCAGCATAGCCTGTTAGCCAAACCTCACAGCAATGTCCTTAGTTATTTGGCAACAACAACACAGAAATGACAACGTATAGCAGAAACTGAATAATGTGATTTCATAACAGATTAGAAAATACGTTCTTAGGTGAAAAAAATTACCCATAAAGCTCAGTGCAGTGTACACTGTTATTATGCTTAGGTACATGTATACATTTGCTTTTATTCATTAACTTGTGCTTTATGAGCAGTTAAACGTCATCAGAACAAGTTGAAACTCATTAACCTCTTCTTTGTAAAATGGTCAAGAAAAAAGTCAGAGCAGCAAAATCAAACAAACAAACAAACAAAAAAAAAACCTCAACCATTCATTCTCCTGTTCCAATAACCACAGAGAATATCACAAGATGCTGAGAGTGACGTCAAGGGTTTTATTTGCCACAATGTTTGTTGTATCTATGCAGGACTGTCACAGTGAATACTTGTAACCTAAATCTGCAAACATCTCAATTTCTTGGGCAAAAGTACGTCAAAAGACAGGTAGATAACAGTGGAAAACAGTGGAACACTTTGGCTCATCCTCTTCATTTCAGAGATCAATACCTTTTCAGCACTCCTGGTAAAAGAGTTACAAATTATGCCCATGCTATTTGTACAAGGCAACACTGAAAGCTGCATCTATCAACCTGCACTCCTGCTGGCAACTACTATTGTTTGAATCCTGCAGCATTCATGGCTATAGGTGTTGGAAGATTCATCAAAGTGAGCTACTCTGCTGTGCAAAAACTCATCGCTGGGCTAACATCTGATAAAATGTTGCCTTTTAGGTACAATTAACAAAGCATGTTGCCAGATTCCTCAGGTAGTGTCACATTAATTAAAGCAACTGACCCTAAAGTTAAAGTAAATATTTTCTGGGGTTGTTTTCCCAAGCAAGTGCTCCCCATGGGTGCTGTGTTAAACGATATAGAAAGTATTAGATAAATGGACATTAAGAAAGGGAAAACCTTAAAAGAGACCAATGCAACATGTAAGGAAGGAAGCTTGGATGAAGCAATGTCATGCTGCATGGAGAGAAATGGTGTGATGAACAGTAATAACTTTAAAAGTGAGATTTTTAAGAAATACTTTATTAATCCCAACTAGTGTGCCAATTAAGAAATTCATTTTCTGCATTTTAACCCATCTCAGGTTGAAGCTGAGAGTAGTGGGCTGCTAATTAAAGCGCCCAAGGAGCAGTTGGTGGGGGACCTTGCTCAAGGGTCTGCAGTAGTACACCTGAGTGCCATGTTGTGGACTTGAACCCAGGTCTGCGGCGCCAAAGCCTGCAACATTGCCTCTACGCTACCCACCACCCCTAAAAGAGAGAAATAATGAGTCCTTGTAATTTAAAAAAACACTTGGTAAGCTGGTTTATGTTAATTGTTTAAACTAACACATTATTCACTTAAAATACCTCAAAGCTCTGTGAATCTTAGTTAATCGATAAAAAAATGGACCTGATATTTTGCTCAGGAGGAAAATAAACACTTCTGGAGAAGAAAAGAGCTAGAGGATGAGGTGAGAGACCTTTAAGTAGACATGATATTCACCTTTGAGACTATATTTACGGCCCTATCAAATCTTTTAATGTCACGTCAAGGATACACAAGCGAACTGACAAGGGACTAAAAACAGACGCAGATTCTAAATATGAGACAACAATCAGGAAAAAGTTGACAACAGAGCAAAGAACACAGCTGAAAGACTGCACAGGTTTTAAGTGGCTTACTTTGTTCATCTAACAGACTCTGGTGTTCTTGCCACTTCATTTTGTCTCTAAGCACTAAGATTTTGCAGCTTCTGAAAATGAAGCAAGAAAGGGACCCAGTTGTTTTCTTTCTTTCTTTTTTTTTTTTTTCAAGAGTGTAGTTTGTCACATGAAAAAATAATCTCAGTACTTCAGCAACAAAAGAGCATAAAATAGTAGAAATATTTGTGCCACCGTTCTTTTAGATGTGAAAAACTCAGAAGTTTCAATGTTAAGCAGTTTTTATCAGTTTCTGATTTTAATAGAGTTTTATTTATAACTCTGTCCAGGTTCTGTTATCTGCACATTTCTTAAACTGAATTGAGGAAAAGTAAATGTCACAACAGCTGATATAGAAGCATCTCTGATTAATGCATGTTTTTCAATTTCCAATGTGATCAATCACAGGATAACTGTGGAGTAATTACAATTAATTATGATTAATCACATTTCAAAATGTAAACACCTGGCTTACAGTCTGCCAAAAGCTAGTTAAACCTGAAACTGCAGCAACAAAATCATGCTTGATGCTGAGACAGAGGTGCTTCTGGGAAACGAAAACTACTGTCTGCTCAGCCTGCAAACGACAGGGTTTTTATTGATTTTCTTTGTCTTTGTTTATTTAATTTTTGACACATTTTGCAGGTTTTTCCACCCTGTAGGTGCTATTTACATTGTATGGAGGGAAGCAAAATTAGATCATGCAACAAAATGGCAACTATTTTTCATTTTCAAATGTTTTATTGCTCAAAGCAAAATGAGGTGATGTACCAAATATGTTCACATAGGGAAGCAAATAAATACTTAAAAATTGGCAACAGAAATTCCAGTTATGTGTATTTCTACTTCTTATTGAATTATTTGAAAATCAAAAATTGAAGTAATTAAATCAAAATCAAATGGAGACTGAATCGAGTTGCAACCAGAACTGAATTAAAATTCAATTGTGAGGTTTTTAACATTATCCAGTTCTAGACAAATACGGTTAATTGTGTGATTTTACAAATGGGTCATCATGCAGACTGCCAGCCTTTAAATAATAAGTTTAAAAACAGTCAGACTCTTGATGTAAATAAGGAGGAGCTGCACCTATGCATATGTCCAGAATCAGCTGGTCTTGCCAAGATAATGGCAAACTTGGATTTCAACACAGGATGACTAGTAAAAACTTTGCATCTGAAATGTTTTCACATTCAAAGGTCAAGCCAAATGGTTAAATAGTTGAAAAGAAGAACATCCAAAAAGCCACATCCATATTTCTACATAAATGTGATGGTTATTGAAATTTAAATTGCAATTTGAATTGCAAACTTGCAAATAAAAGTGGACTGTTGACCTTGGAGCCAGACAGTTTTCTAAGAGAGATCTACTTTCAATAAATCCTTTCTAGACAATGGAAATGTTCTAAGACTTATTTCCTTGCAGACATAATGGGGTAAAAATGGACTGAATAAAAATCCTGCCTGAACCAAAAAAACACTTAGAAGTTTATAAAAACTAAACACCATATCATCCATGCTGTTAAACACTGAAAAGATAATGTGTTATTACTTAATGCCGTTTAAAACATGGATAGTTTCTGTACAGTAATTATGTAAGTTTATGGTGATGCTGCCTACCTCAATATAAACTAATGTTGGCTTAATAAGATGTATCTCCTCCAGTGCAGTTTATTCAATCTAACCATGATCTTGGGCTGCCCCTTGGAGAAAAATGAACCAATAAAGTTGTGGTGGTTGTTTTGCTTCACCATCACAAATAAGAAACAGTGAATAAAGACCTGCTTTTGGGTGGAGGGACGCTGAAACTACTTTTCATTCGGCTATATTGGACTGGACTCTTCCATGAAGCCATGCTGTTGTGATCGATGGACCAAATCTTCCTTGAAAAAGACATCTTCCAAGAAAGGTCATATCATTTTAAAACCTGCATATACAGTATATTTCAGCAATGAGAGTATCTTTCCAAATGAAATAATCAAGTCCATAGACAGAAATGCACCCTCATACCATCAGAGATGCAAGCTTTTGAACTGAGCGCTAATAAAAAGTCAGGGAGTCTATTTCTTCTTTATGCTAGAAGATGTAGCATCCCTGTAGGTTTTTTTTTACCACAAAACAGTTTACAGTACCCTTTTGCTTCAGTTTAAACAACCTTTCTCAGAGCTTTTATACACAGGAGACAACAAAACGTCCTAAACATGCTCATTTTCATTTGAGGATCTGTGTTTGTATCGTCTGTCTGCATCGGTCCGTCGTGGTGAAGAAGGAGCTGAGCCAGAAGGCGAAGCTCTCGATTTACCGGTCCATCTACGTTCCTACCCTCACCTATGGCCATGAGCTGTGGGTCATGACGGAAAGAACGAGATCGCAGGTACAAGCGGCCGAAATCAGTTTCCTCCGCAGGGTGGCCGGGCTCTCCCTTAGAGATAGGGTGAGGAGCTCGGTCATCCGGGAGGAACTCAAAGTAGAGCCGCTGCTCCTCCGTAAAGAAAGGAGCCAGATGAGGTGGCTCGGGCATCTGGTCAGGATGCCTCCTGGACGCCTCCCTGGTGAGGTGTTCCAGGCACGTCCCACCGGGACACGACCCGGGGGAGACCCAGGACATGCTGGAAGGAAATAGGTCTCCCGGCTAGCCTGGGAACGCCTCGGGATTGCCCCGGATGAGCTGGCAGCTGTGGCCGGGGTGAGGGAAGTCTGGGCTTCCCTGCTCAGGCAGCTGCCCCCCCGACCCGATCCCGGATAAGCGGAAGAAGACGGTATGGTACGGTACGATCTGTGTTTACAGACAATGATATTCGAAGTCTTTGACAATCATCATGCTGAAATTGCCTGGTGATATGTTACATGGAAAATCTGGAATCTCTACTTATCTGAAAGACTGTCTCTTTAATCAATCCTGTTCTTCACCTGTTTGTACCCAATTAATCCTAAGACGTTCCTTCAGCTGGTGTTTCTAGCTTCATGAATTTGTCCAGCCTTTATTTTTTACCTCAGCATAACCTGAATAATCTGCCGTCAAATTTCAGATTAACTATCTTCCATGAAAAGTTTACATGTCTGATTTTAACCCTCCTGTTGTCCTCATTTTCTGTATACACCCTATGTCCTCCGGGTCAAAATGACCCGTCGTCATTAAACCCCCAATATAAGCAGTTTAATTTAATTTTAAACACAAAATATTATATTGCTTGAAGAAACAACTTAACATTCACCACAAATTGTGTGAATACTTGTGTTTTTCCTCGTCATCTGGCAGAAAACTGTATTTTATTGAAGACACCACTACCATTGTCAGTTGTATTATTGTTTCCTGTATAGGTGGTAAGTAATATTTGTATAGTATTTCTATAACAGAAATGTGCAAAAAGGAGTTTTTAATGCATTTTTCATTCATCCCAATGAGTCAGTTTTTTTTTGTTTGTTTTTTTCGCCAGTGAACAATGTAAGAATATGTATAGTACAGCACAAAAATGTGAACATGTGAACCAAACAACAAACATTTCATTCAACAGCACATGTAGGGCAATATACAAGTGCACAGCCTTTGCAGATAAATTTCTTACACCTGTAGCACACAGTATGTGTTTTACAGTCCTTCTTTGTTGGGCAAAACTGACACCTCTTCTAGGGCTGGGCGATATGGACCAAAAGTCATATCTCGATATATTTAGGCTGAATATCGATATACGATATATATCTCAATATTTTTATCGCAAGGTGAGATCAAATATTTTGTTACAGTCAGAGCCAAATATGACATTACAAGTAGTTTAATTTAACCAGACCGGATGAAATAACGCTCAGCTGTTCAAAGAATGATAAAATGTAAACAGAAATACTGTAAAATACTGTATGTAATAATACTCGCAGATGCAAGTAAGGAACATTACACATAATTAAATGTAACAAACCCTAGTAAGGTCAGCATTTATATACAAAGACAAAAACACACATTGAACTCCATATCTCGATATGGGCGATATGGTCCAATTCCATATCTCATTTGAATATATATTGATATATTTTTCATATCGATATATCGCCCAGCCCTAACCTCTTCGTCTTGCTTGCCCCAGCGTGGGCAGCGGCTGTGACAGCTGGCTCCTCAGGTCGATCAGGAGATGTGGCACTCTGAATAGCTTTCACAACTGCTGCAAAGGCTTCTGTGCGGGGGACATGCTTCCTTCTTTCAATGAGCGGGGTTACAAGCGCCTTTCCGAGCTGCTCCAGGAACACCCTCCTCTTGTTCGCTTACTAGACATGATCTCTCTCCAAATTACAAATGCATTGTAGGAGGAAACATCAATGATGTTGTGGAAGATGACCAGGGCCAGTGGGCCATCATCCTTCTGCAGCTGTAGGTTCCAATCACCTTATCCAGGTTGTCCACACCTCCTTTGTTGCAGTTATAGTCAAGGATGATGGTTGGCTTCTTGTCCTCACTGATTGATCTGAGACTAAACTAAAACATTCTCTCATTCTGTGGCATGAAACTAACTCTGTGACTTTGATTTCAACTGAATTTGACTGACGGGTCATTTTGACCCGAAGGACATCTTTGTACCTTTTTTTGTACAGCTTACATGAAAGTGTGAATAAAGGCAACAGTTCACTTTTTCTAATGTTTGGGTCAATCTAGAAAAAGTCATGAAATTTCAAGTTGAAAAAATATTGTTTAGGGGATTTTTTGTAAGTTTTCAACACAGTGACGGGTCATTTTGACCCGAGGACAACAGGAGGGTTAAACATCTGATACAGTTGTGTGAAAAAGTGTTTGCCCCCTTCCTGATTTTTTATTTTTTTGCATGTTTGTCACACTTAAATGTTTCAGATCATCAAACAAATTTAAATGTGAGACAAAAATAACACAAGAAAACACAAAATGCATTTATAAAATGAGAATATTCATTTTTAAAGGGGGGGGGATCCAAACCTTTATGGCCCTGTGTGAAAAAGTGATTGCCCCCTAAATCTAAAATCTGGTTGGGCCACCCATAGCAGCAACAACTGCAATCAAGCATTTGCAATAACTGGCAATGAGTCTTTTACAGCGCTGTTGAGAAATTTTGTTCCACTCATCTTTGCAGAATAGTTGTAATTCAGCCCCATTGGCGGGTTTTTTCAACATGAACCGCCTTTTTAAGGTCATGCCACAGCATCTCAATGGGATTCAGGTCAGGACTTTGACTACTGACCACTCCAAAGTCTTCATTTTGTTTTTCTTAAGCCAGGGCCATGGAGGTTTGGGGCTCCTAAACTAAAATTTTGTTGAACACTAACAATTGCGGCAATCAAGTGTTTTCTCTAACTGCCACTGAGACTTCTTCACCTGTTGACAGGTATTTTGGTCCACTGTTTGTTTGCAATGTGCTCTAATATGTCCGAAACAGTTTGTTTTTTCTTTATAATACTCTTTTCAACTACAATTCAATAGCAATATTCTATTTCATTACATCATAATTTAGTAAATTTTTATCAACTATTACTTTTTTTTGTTTCTTTTTTTATAACTGTGAATTTAGCCTTTTATTTAATAGGAAGGTATGGATAAATTTGAGGACGAGTACATATTTAAGTTAATCAAAGTAGACAGAGTTCCATGTCAGCACCTGTCCTGAGTTTCTGAGAAGAAAACTGGGCATGTAGTTTGATTTCTTACCATTCAAAAAGCAGACATTCTAGTCATTTGGTTACCTGCATCATCTGCCTGTAAAGGATATTCATCTTGATTCTTTTATTCAAGTTGGTGTCAGCTTTCATGAAAATGCAATTATTTATCAGCATTTCAAGTGACTCTTCCTTGGCAACACACTGCATAAAATAGTGCTAAATTGACTTCCCTTTACTAAAGCCCTTTAGTGACACTCATTTCTGATATCCTATAAACGGCTGCTGCTCAATATGAAGATGGCTGAGAGGAAGCTCATGAGCTGCAGGCAACAGTTGATACAAATCATAAATTTGCAAAGACAAGATAAAAGCTAGAAGACAGCATCCTCATTTATGGACCCTCATTTCCCACTGCTGTTCCAGGAAGCTTTTTGTCAATGAAGAAATTCCCACTCCTTCTCTCTAACCGTTTTCTCGCTCCACACATGCAGCTGGCCCAACACAATGAGATAAAAATCTTTTCAATCTGATTAAATGCTTTTGGATTTAGCTCATAGGCTGAATAAGCAAAGGCGCATTTAGAAAACAAGCTCTGTCTTCCCAATAGAGATCCACTCCTGGATTGAGCGAGTGAGACTTTATATGTGGTGTATGGCACCTGTCAGTGGGTCTGCAGTGGCAGAGGCTAAGATAAATTAAACATGTTATGCTTCATTTGAGGAACTGGCTTGCTATCCCCTTGTGGCTTTCCCTTTTTTCAACCTTTCAGATAAAAAACAACAAAATGAAATGGAAAAAGTGGCAACAAAGGTGCTCATTTTTCAGCCTCGTCATGTCAGGCTGTTGGTTTAATTACCTGAAATATAATAATAAAGGCAGTGACGACCAGTTAGTGAACACATGTTAAAGTGTTATGACTTCAGTAATGAAAGTTTATAAGCAGCACACGTTCTCCACAGGGAATCCTATACTTTGTTCGCTCAAGTCTCAGATTAGATGCGTTTTTCCGAGAATCCGAGTGAAAGGGGATTATATATTCATATGTTTATCTATCTCTTTTGACCCTGAAAACAAAGCCATACAGACAGGTGATTATTCTGTTTTCTATGCCATTCTTACACATGAATGAATATAAAGGCAATGGTCAGGAAAGATGGGATCTTATTATGTGCCATTTGTATGGCTTCTGTGTGACAGAATAGAGAAAATGAAACACATTTAGAAAGATAATTGCTTTGGTCAATAATGGCAGGTCGCCTGTTTTACATTCCATTATGGGGAGGACGGGCTGTGGCCCATTTCATCACGAAGAGATAAATAAAACGACGGTGGAGCCAGAGGAGGCCCATATCCCAGGTAAATGAGAGCTTTATGAGAAAGATTAGTGCAAATCCCTCACACAGAGCATAGGAACATGTGGGGTGAGAGAGGCTTTCGGAAACAGACTTGGCTACCACCATCTCACAAATTCCCCTGGTAATCGATCAAAGCCCCAAATCACAGCTGCACACACACACCCCCCACACACACAGAAGAAGGAGCAGCAGAGCCTGAGTGATGGCCTGAATTGTGGGCCCCAGCTCGGACGAATGAGTGCCTTGATTTGACACACAGACACCTATTCATACACTTTGTATACATACGTGCACATAATGTATGTGCTCACAATTTCTCTTGACGAGATATGCAGCCACCCACAAAGCAGCACGGAGTGTAGATACAGTTCTGCAGAGAAACAGAGCATCTGTGGAATGCTTTTCTGACTATATAAATAAGCTTTGGATGCCATCTGTAGCGAGAGCTGATCATTAAACTCTGTTAACCTGCGGTACTAATATCAGCAGGGAGAACTGAGAGAGACAAACACACACCTGCTCCATTTAGAGAAAAGCATTTCTCATTCCCTTAATGAACATATAGCTCCTCCCCAAGCAGCAGTCAGCATCCCCCATGCCATACATGCACATATCTGGAAGAACACGCCCACTCATCCACAAAATGATTATGCTAAACACTCTGCAAAGATAAAACCAAAATGATACGCAGAAGGGGGAAAAAAAGGAGATCAAAAAAACAGATAAAGAATACGTGCAAGTGATGGACAGACCAGAAAGAAGGGAAGGGAAGGGAGGACAAGGAGGAGCAGAATAGTTTGATGTGACCCATTCAAATGCTGCATGTCTTGTGCATGCTTCAGTGAATCCTGTGCTGTTGTAGTACAGGTAACACAGAGAGTACAACCTGTGCAGGGAGCGTACAACTCATTAATGAAGCCCCACATCAGCTCCCTCTGCCAAACACCATCTGTATTTACCAAGAACCACACAGATGCACCCACACATTTCTGCTTTACTTTGCATGAGCAACACAAACAGACAAAGTGCAACTACAAATTAATATATTTTAATTTAAAATACAACCTAATGTGCCCTATCATAACATCTTCAACAATCAGCCTGTGCCAAGAGTTCGTAGCTGAGCCACTGAATACCATTATACCACAAAGCTCAACAGTCTCAAGAGGCAATGTATAATCATATTACTAAAGCAGCGCTCACTGTAGTACAAAATTAATCCAACCAGGGTTCAAGTCACATGACCAAAGCAGCATTTATTACACTGTAATACAGGGAGAAGCATAGCCAGGAATAAGTGAGCATCATGGATAACTGTTAGGTACATACCGTTAGGACTCTCCTCGTCAATGGTCACTATGGTTGCAGGGGGGCCTGGTCGGGACAGCTTACATTCTGTGTATGCACAAAGAAAGTGATTTAATACAAAATAATGTGGATTAGTGTTTGCTGAATGGTTTGTTTAATTTAAAACAGAAACTGTTTTTTGGCTGCTATGCACTAGCTACAGTAAAATCTAAGATAATAAATAATTGTATCAAGGAACTTAAAAGCACATTGTTGAGTTGCATGTAATTTAGTCCCCTAGTCCTGCAGATTGTCCAGCCCCTGAAGACATGCATGCAAATGGAAATACTTTACTTTGGAGATAATGCTGTATGTACACTAAGTGACAGCACTTCTCTACTGTTTGTTATAATTACTTATCCACTGCACAAATAGGGTTTTTTCATATTCAGTCAAGCATGTTTTGTTATGCAAAAATTGCATGTTTATGTTTTTCTTTCTTTTTTCTTTTTTTGTTTTTTAACTGAATCCAGGCAACATGTGGAGTTATGACAGCGCGTCCTCAGTCTTTCTTATTATTCTAGAAGTCAAATACAATCAAACCTCACAGCTGTAAAAGCAATAAGCCTCAGAGGTTGATGATTAGGCTACATGGTATCGACTGTCTGAGACTGGGTAGTTTTGTTCTGTTTGAACGTCTATTTCTTAATAAAATGACTAAATTGAATATCATAAAATAAAAAAAAAGAAAAAAAAATCAAATTAAATTAAATTAAATTAAATTAAATTAAATTAAATTAAATTAAAAAATTAAATTAAACAAAACAAAGACAAAGAAAGCATCACATCAATTTTGTTGACAATCAGGATCACACTTGTTAAAACAAAAAATATTTTTTCATTGAAATTGATTGCGAAGTCTTGCTTTGAAAGTTCAATCTTTTTATTTTATTTTTTTTAATGAAAGACTGAAGTTAAAAAGTGAAAATATATTCATATTTCCAACAGGACTGTCTGAAAATATCACTGTATCATTTTATATAATAACTGACCTCTATCTTGATGAGGATACATACTGTACATTGGTAATGCTTTCACTTTCAAAACTATAGTAATCTGGACCTCAAAGGCATTGTGTCTTACGAATATGAAAGTACTGTCGTGATGTTGTGATAATTAAAGAAACCACATTCCCCATTTCCGCATGACTGTAATCTGTTCTCTATCATTTTAACTGAATGAAGTTAGCCTTGTTTGTCAACTTTTTTGACGTGAAAAACACGGGTTTGAGTCCCCGACACGGCGCTCAGGTGAACCACGATGGGCCCTTGAGCAAGGTCCGTAACCCACACCAACTGCTCCTCGAGCACTGTAATTGGCAGCCCACTGCTTTCAAATAAGACTTGAGATGGCAGTAAAAGATGAGTTGAATTTATCAATTGGGATTAATAAAGTGCAAAGAATAAATTCCTCTTATTATTGGTAAAATAATTTGAGTTCAGCCTTAGTCTCACCCCTGCCCTAGTTTCAAATTAGTGTAAAAACTTTCTAAAAAACCTAACTGATTTAATGTAGTGAAATCCAGCTTTGCCACAAACACTCTTAGCAATAAAAAGCCTGTCTATAATACATTTCTATTTAAATGTCATAATGCAACTCATAATTACATTTCAGTCAGGCGGCATTTTGTTCAACAGAATTAATACATTAGTGGTTTTGCTTACTTAAAACGAACATTTAATTCAGAACTGTCATATGGGATAATCCAAGTGCTGTATTGCCAACATATGATAACCAAAACTGCAAAAACAGACACATTAAACATTTCATTGTCGTGCAGAAATAAACAATAAAGTGCAAGTATATTTTATGGTGTCTCATTCTGCAGTAAAGTGAAATCATTGACTGCTTCAGCAGAAACATAAATGGGACACCAGACAAACTGACTGCTGAAAACATGAGGCAACATCATGAGCAGAGCACAGGTGAGTGCAGCTTCACAGATGGAGGTCACAGCAGCTAGATGGTACAAACACATGGGACACAAGTAATGACAGCCTGACAGACAGCGCCAGATGGGGCAGCAGGGGAGCTATGGAGAGGAGGAGACAGGAGAAAGGAAAGTCTATTTTAGAGGAAAAAACAAAGCATCATGCTGCTGACGTGAGGAAAGTTTGGGATCAAATGTATATCAACAGAAGGAGAGTGAGGGAAATGACAAATCACAGGAAGGCAATAATACAAAATGAAAATAGAAAAACAGATCCTTGCCCTCTTACCCTCATACTGCCAGTCTGAAGGAGTCAGGGGTTAGTGCAACCAGAGGAAAGCAGAGCAGAAGCATGGGAGGGAAAAAAAGAAGCATGAAAGAGTTAAGGAACAGCTCTGAAGTTCGGAAAGAAAAGAACATTACTGCAAATAAGAAGGACTATTAGACCATAGAGGAGAAGAGGCAGAAGAGGAACAAAGATTCAGGGGTGAAAACATTGAAAAGCCTCTCATTAGAGAAATGGTGGATGTTAGTGATCCACATACAATGCTGCAGATATGGTCCGCAGACCTCTTCTTTCTACCAGTAGCTGCTGGCTAACAGTGTTTAACAAGAGAAGCTTTGGAGTGTATTACAAGTATGGATAAAAAAAACAAAAAAAACAATAAAAAAACAAACAAGAGAACAAAAGCAATAAAGAACCAATTTAGGTGGAATCTTCTTTAAAAAGCAAAAGGCAGCAACTGCCATATACACAGAGAACTCATCCATCCTTCTTTTAAATTGCTCTGCCTCCATCTTTTAAGATATCGAATCTCAAGCAGCTTGTTGTAAGGTGGTGTCATCTTAAGTCACATGTAATCAGAGATGGGCAGAACTACGGCACATCAACAGTCACTGCTCTAGAGTTTCACACCCACCTTCTGTTGCCGACTTTAGTTGCGCAACCGTGCACCTGTTACCAGGTGCAAAACAGTGGATAGTTTTCTTATTAAATATGCATGCCCACGGGCCTCCGCTAATGCAGTGGCTTTAAAAGCACGCATTAATCAGACATTAAAATCCAGATCTGGAGTTTCTGTATTCATGTCATGCCTCTTTCAAAAGTTTACCCCCACACAAAAATGCAAGAAAATAATAAAAACCTGAAGATATCACAGATTTTTTTCAAAATGAAAATCATTAGCTGCACTTTGGTTATCTTTTCCTTTCCTTAATATGAGTGAGCACCACAATCTGAACATAATTAGTCACAGATTATGTCTAGAGCTCACATTAATAAACAATCCAGAAATCCATGCCCTCGCTGCTTGCAGTATGTCACTGCAATTGTGAAGATCCATCCTCAGTGAGAGACACAATGTTTAAAGGCAAACACAACCATCCCTAATCCTAAATCCTTGTTGACTCATTATTATCATGCACCCATTCGTAATACAGTCGCTACTCATTTTTGTGATTTTAGAGCAATTAGCAAATCTGCACCTGCATGCTAAAATTGCATGCATCTCCTTATAGCAACAGGATGAAAAGAGCAAGTGGGTCACACTTTGGAAAATGACTCATAAACAACAAGCAAGATTAAAATAATATGCAAGTCTGCTCTGAGAAGACAACGTCTTTGAAGCACATTTGTGTGTGTGCTATAAAAGTTACTTGTGCACATTTTGAGATGCTTTTCATGGGATCACACAGGGTATGTTTAGTTAGCTTTGCATGTGTGTGTTGATCTAGAAATATATATGAGTGTGTGTGTTTCATTAGTGCACGTGTGCGCAGCTTTAGCTGTCGGTTGTAGCAATGGGGAAGCAAGATCTGAAGAGTGTGGCTTAAAAAACAAGAGACAGAGCTATGCAGAGATAAAGAATAGCGCCTACATTGCAGTGACAACACCTCTATACTATGATCAGAGCACAAACATGTTGCATTCAAATGCGTCTGAATACAAATACAAAAAAACTAAAAAGCAGCAACTTCTGCTCACAGTCATGCTCGCAACAACATTGAAACGGCCCCAATTTCTCGCTACATTTACACATTTTAACAGTGGGTGATATTTGAGTGAATATAAAAGATGTTTTCTGGCCCATACATTTCCCCATGGCTCTTTGGCATCACACAAGAATGTGTCAAATCTGCGCACCCACTCTTTCAGTGCTCACTATAATAACGCAGCTAAAAATGCGCAGACTGGAAGCAGAAGCAAACCATATCCTTGAGTTAGCATGCACCAGGGTGTAAAGTGAATAGCAATTAAAGAGAATAATTTGAGGTCTACTTAAAAGTATGTAAAAACAAAATATCCATCTTATTTCAAACAGAAAAAGATGAAAAGCATACACAATAGCACATGTGTTAAATTTGGCAGTGTAAGCTAAAAAGCGGATAAGGAAGGGATCTGTGAATATTTCATAACTCTTATCTTATCTCCCGAAGATATCTGATGCAGGTTAAAAATGGTAAGAGGTTAAAAACAACACAGAGCCAAGTGGTGGGAGCTACAGAGAAGATACAGCTGATTGCAGAGCTCAGCAGGAGGGGTATGCAGCAGCATGATGCCCCAACCTACAGAGGTCTGCAGATTATCAACAAGTCACTCATCAGTCAAGCTTGTATGTTGAACCTTTGGCTACAGCAACCATGTAGGCGCCTTGCAGGCTAGCAGCATGCTTTTCTATTTCAATCATTTTACTGGAAAATCCTTTGACCAATAGCCTATAAAAATGATTTCCATCAGTGCATTAGAGTTTAGGGTCATGAGGATCTTAACACTATATTCATCCTGAACAATGAGATTTAGTTGCATATCATATACTGCATCTGATTATGCATGAAGCTTCATGCTGTATCATGTTATGCAATGCATTTGTAATGTTGACTGTAACTGTACAGCTGCCCAGATTATTGACAATGGCAGATACAAAACCCAATCAGGTAAAGTCACGCATTCTTTGCTTGAGCATTATTACACGGCCTGGATAACTACCATTCAGACAAAAGCTGAAGACAATTAAGTGGTTGCTACATTTTATCTGTTCATTCATCTTCCAAGTTGAATCTAAGAATTGGCAAAATTCGAGCCTATAAGTTCCATTGCAGTGATGGCTCACTCTTCCTATAACTGCAAAATACATAATTTGCTTCTAATGATATGTAGCACCAAGGTGTGCTCAAATTGAACAGTTGTAGGCTAAAAATTCTTCAAAATTTATTGCAAGACAATGAAAAAAATCCCCCCGCAATATATCACAAGCTTTGACTCTGCTGTGATTTTCCTCCAGATTCAGGTGACACGAAAAAGTTTTATCAATAAACAAAGTTAAATGATCTAAACTTAAATTAGATAACCATCCAATAGCTTTGAATATATGATAATTCCAAAACTTTTTAAAGTGTTGGTGGAGTCAAAGCTTTAAGAGGAGAGTAATTAGAACAGATCAAATAAGCAGCATCCAAATTACTAATTAGTAATCACAGCACTGTATGCTTCAGAGACCATACTCAAAATAATCAAAACCTTGTAATTCTGACCTTGGGATAATTTGCATCAAGCCAAAAAGATGATCTTACTAATCAACCAAACAATGCTGCCTTTAAGCTGTAAAACTTCAATTACAAAATGATTGCTGCTACACTTGAGACAACTCAGGTGGAAAAAATTATTGCAGTCAAGCCTCAATCAATTTGAGAGCTTACGGTTGTAGAAAATAACAGTTTTTTTCTGCCAAACTGTAACATCTGATAAAAGGGTGGAGAGGTGAGGAGAATTCATCACACGAATGTCCCGGTCGGGAACATCAAAAACGTTTTTTTCGGTCCACCTTGTACTGAATGCTTAAACAGCTTGTTATAGGACATAAGACATCTTGAGAGTAACCTGAGGTGGGTGGCTCTGGAATATTGGTTGCTGAGCATTCAGACACTTTATTATGTACACCTGTTTAATTGCTTGTTAAAACAGAAATCTAATCAGCCAATTACATGGCAGCAACTCAGTGCATTTGGGCATGTAGACATGGTCAATGTGACTTGCTGAAGCTCATACTGAACATCAGAATGAGAGGAGGAGGAAGAGGATTTAAGTGACATTGAATATACAACAGGACATGGCTGCTGGTGCCAGATGGGTTGGCAGGAGCCAGAAACTGCTTATTTACAGAGATTTTCATGCAAAACCATTTTCAGGGTTTACAGAGAATGGTCTTAAAAGGAGAAAATATCCAGTGGGTTGCAGTTGTCTTGACCAAAATGCGGAGGATCACACCAGGTGCCGGTTATGTTGGTTAACAACAGGAAACCAAGGCACAGGCTGACCACAACTGGACAACAGTGGCTAACATTGCCTAGTCTGATGAGTCTGATTAAAATGAAGGATGGTAGGGTCAGAATTTGGCAAAAACAGCATGAAAGCATGGATCCACCCTGCCTTGTACTGTATCTACAGTTCAGCCTGTGCTTCTGGTACAATAGTATATGGGGTATTTTCTTGGCACAATGTCACTCAGTGCCAACCTAAATAAGTAATGCTGCTGGCCATGTCCATCTCTTCCTTATTTTCTGATCGTCACAAAGCTCAAATCATCTAAAACTGACTTTTTGAACATGACAATAAGATCACTGTATTCTGATGGCCTTCACAGTCACTAAATCTCGGTCCAATAGAGCACTTTTGGCATGTGATGGAACATGCGATAAGCATTATAGATGTTAAGTAGACAAATTTGCTGAAATTGTGACGCTATCGTGACAAGATGGACCGAATCTCTGATTAATACATTTTGTTAAACCATGGATCAGGCTGGCTGTGGTTCATGGTACGACTCTTTGATCTAGTTAGGGTTGGAATTCAGATGATAGTTTAATATCTATTCAATTGTCAGACACATTTATTAAACATTTTGAGTTAAGAACCATTTGAAAATGGTATCTGCATAGTACCAGAAAATGAAAGCCTTCATACAGATTGCATATGACCTAATAAAAATATTAAAAACAAAAAAAATCATACAGGCTGTTTGCGATTTTTCAATTAAGACATTCAAATGAAAATCCTGAGACAACCTCTAAAGCAAATTATCTTTACAAGACAGTTCATCAACTGTTACACTGCTGAAACAAGAAGGCTGAGACGAGGTGGATTCTGCTCACTGACATTTACTTTCAAAAGGCATTTTTACCTGCCACTCGATTCAATAGCCTGTGCTTTCCTGTGGCTTCCTCCATAAAAGCACCTTCTTAACAACCAATAAATCAAACTGCTGCTGCCCAGGGTAGAAATCTTAAAAAAAAAAAAAAAAAAGCACACTTTAAAGGACACCTAACCTAACAAGCAATGTGGTCCAAGGGGCAGGACTGTGTCACTCAATCTGGGAGAGCTTTACAAGAAATACATTGGCTCATGTAACACTGCACCCCCCTTTAGTAACTTTGAAATTCAAATAATTTCACAAACTACAGAGAAACCTGCTTGTCATGTCTAGGTGTGGGCAGTCATTAAAAACTAGCACAGAAAGCATCAAAGAACTGGCAAAAAATGAACAAAGAAAGATGAAAAATATCTAGAAAGGGTAAAAGCAATGAAGAGAAAAGTAGAAACATATTTATCATCTTGAGATGGATGGCAAACTGCCAACTCAACACAATGTTCCTCTTATCATAAAATATCTCATACCGTTATGTCCATATGGACCCGTAAATGCTTCTGCCCTTTCACATAAATATCAAGCTGTAGTGATGATAAGAAAATGGCCAACAGAAAATTACTCTGACAGGGAAAGAAAAATTTCAGTGGAAAAATACCTGTGATTACAACCACAGCACCAGTGGTCCACTTAGGGGAGTATTATGTCAGGAAAGTCTGCTGACCCCTGGTTTGACCAGGATTCACTAAAAAATTTGAAGGTTGGCGGAAACAATTATGCACAATCCCTGGGGTGGCAGGCAGCTACATAGAGATGTGGAGACTGAGCAAACCTTTTGGAATAATACAGTTTATAATGCATGGATCCATCCCAGAATGCCCCCCCAGAGTCCAAGGCGGGCATTCTGAGGAAAGTCCAGTAGTGCCTAGCAACAGACTGCTGTCTGGGGACATACACTGCCCGATAACGGCTGTATTAGCAGGCAGCAGGTCAAAACAGAGGAGCAGTCTGCCTTAAAGTCAGGGCTAAGGTTATTTGTCTGCAGGGGTTACCTTTCTGATTATAATGCCATCAAGGATTTACATTTTACAGTATATTGTCTCTCTGTTCAAATTATTCTGCTGTTTGTTAAAACTCTTTTTACTCTCACAAATTCCAGCATTCAATAATGAGGCATCAACACCACTTAGCAGAAGCTCTAAGTTGTTATTGTTGGTATGTGCAAAGAGCCAGAGTACATGAGTGTCACTCATTTCCATATTCACACAAAGTTCTGATCAGTGCTGTTTCAAATAAATAAACACTTAGGTAAAAAGCACTCCTTTGGTTAAGAAAGTACTTGTTTAATTACAATTTTTAGGCTTGTCCATAAATTCTCTCAGAAGTGGTTTGTTACATTCTTTTAGTGTTTGGTTTAGTCTTTCTCTAGCTTCACACTCGAGCTGAAAGATTAGTTGATTTGAATTTTCAATTTATAACGTTGCAGTTACCAAATTCCAAGAAAAGCAATTATATTACATGGCACCTAATCCACAGTTTTACATATCAACTAATTCAGCTGTAATTCTGCAGTCATTCAAACATCATCTGACAGCCACACTCATGAATAAAGTCACATCTCATTTTCAAACCTCGTCCAAGACTAATCAATGACAGAAATGCTGTGACATAAAAACAAAGGATAGATAACAATAACAGTCCAACTTCTGAAATGCCCTGATGAACTAAATAAAGACCCTTTTAGAGAGTGGACTAACTCTAAAGATTCTTCAAGTTTAGTTCTCAGAAGTGTTGACAACTTTAATAAAACCTAGAAAATACCCATTTTAAGCCGTAATTTAATTCAGAAATGACTTTAATGATGGTAGATCCAGCTTGTTGAGCTGTGACATGAAAGCCTCAGCGTAACATGAGTATTTCCATCTTCACCTCCCCAGGAGAGTTTTAAAAATACAAATTTTCTGCTTTTCAGGTGGCTGAAGTGACATATTTCCCGCTGTGCATCCTTTGTTAAGTAGTAGTAGGCATGTGCTCACATGTGTGTCCACACAGGTGTCTGCGTGTGTGTGTTCCTGTACTTGCTACATTGTGAGGACCATTTTGTGTCTTTAACCAACAAAGTGAGGACATTTTTGCAAAGTGGGGACGTTTTGGCCTGTCCCCACTAGGGGCCTTTTCACATGGCGTGCTGGGTCCTGTGCCTGGCCCGGGATCGTTGATTCTTGTGTTGCATTCACATGCCAGTGCTTGAACCAGGCTCGGACACGCTCGGTAATTTCAGTGCCAGAACAGTATGTGGCAGTGTTGCGGAAACTTCGTTGATAGCTAACCGAGGAAACGACAAACCCTTACGTTTTTAGACTTTAAAGTTCTGCTGCTGGTCTATAAAGCTCTGAATGGTTTAGGCCCAAAATACATCAGTGACCTCTTGACCCACTATGAACCTACTAGACCCCTCAGGTCATCTGGATCCGGTCTTTTATCCGTTTCCAGAGTCAGAACCAGACATGGAGAAGCTGTGTTCAGCTTCTATGCTCCACATGTCTGGAACAAACTCCCAGAAAGTCTCAGATCAGCTGAAACACTTTGTTTATTTAAATCCAGGTTGAAGACCCACCTGTTCTCAGCTGCATTTACGTAATTTTATTCAAAAGTTAAAATCTGCACGTCTCTATATTCTTTCTTTTTAATCTTAAATGCTTTTAATTTTGAATCATGCTTCTAATTGTTTTCTCTCCCTTTTGCTTATAATGTTTCATGTAAAGCACTTTGAATTGTTCTGTACATGAAATGTGCTATACAAATAAACTTGCCTTGCCTTACGTCACCAGCTAAGCGACGGGTGAGTTTATCAACAAGGAAAAGAAGCTCGTTTCGTTACTGAGATTGCTTGTCTGCTATGGATCCAAGCTGGGGATGTGAAACCGGTCACTGTCAATCGCCGATAGGCCGTACACAGTTACGCCATTATCATCATAATCACAAAAAAAAAAAAAAAACGCCTGGTGGTTTTGTGGCTCATCTGCCTGAGCCTCCTCTTGGCGAATAATTTCCGCTATAAGCTGTGTTTGGAGTGATAACTATGTTGGCAGCTGTAAGCAGTCACTTATTTACTTAGTCTGTGTAAGATCGTGTAAGACAGAAGTGTCAGCGGCTCAAAATTTAATTTTGGTTTGGGTTTTTGTTAGGAGTATATCATTTACGCTGATTTCTCAATTTAATAGTAATTTCTTTTGTGATTAAAGAAAAAGATAATATAGCACTACTTGTGGTGCAGGGAAGCGTTTGGTCAACAAGCGAGAAGATGAGCAGAGATGAAGAGAGCCTGCAAAAAAGTGAGAAAAAAAAAAGACACAACACGGTGGAATTAAGAGTTTAATATTCACTCCTCAGTTAAGCACATCAGAGGGCTCTGTATGCAGACGTGGTTATCTACTAGAAACATTTAAGTAGCCGACACAGTAGAGTGCAGTTCTAGAGATTTTTCTTTATCATCTTATGGTAGTAAATTAATTAAAAGTTGCTTTAAAGATCGCCATTTAGAAAAAGATCATGATCATCCCCTCATCACTGACAGACGATCCGACTGAAAATCACTCCATCTCTAATGCAGCCAGACACGCATATTTTGCATTTTAGCTCTTTTAAACCACCGATGACAATTAAAAGGAGAAGATGAATGACAACAGGGTCGAGTTTTGATTTGGTCGCTGCTGCTTGTTGGGTGGGTAGCCCACAAATGTTACATCCGGCACGGTCTGGATTGTGTTCACAACGAATTCTACCCTGCTCGAGTGCAGGTCCGGGCCTGGCCTGTTTGCTTTCACATGGACAAAATTTGTGGTCAAACGTGCTTGGACACGGGCCTGAGCATGCCATGTGAAAAGGGCCTAAAAAAGCCGAAGAAAAAAACTTTTTTGAGGGTCAAGATTTGGTTTAAGAGTTTAGGTTAGAATTAGGTTTAGGTTAGGGTTAGGGCAAGGGTTAGGGTTAGGTTTAGGCAATCAGTTGTGGTAGTTAGGGTTAGGGTAAGGGGCTATGGAGTGCATCATGTCAATGAATGTCCTCACTAAGATAGAAGTACAAGGATGTGTGTGCGTGCGTGTGGGTGGGTGTGTGCGTGGGTGTGTGTGTATGTGTGTGCGCACATCGAGGCAGAACTCTGTTGACACAATACAGACAACATGCAGTGAGAAACATGGCATGCCATCATCATCATCATGAACCTTCATTTATGAAAACCTTTTTCATACATGTAAATGCAACATCAAGTGCTTTACATTAAAAAAAACACATAACAAAAAGAAATAGACTTTAAATAAGGCCCTTTTCACAATTAGTTCCCCCGGATCAAAGACTTGAGGGTCACACAAAAACATGACATGAACACATGTAATCACAAACCATCACACGTTTCCATACGATGACGACTTGATAAATAAGAGAAAAAACATCAGAATTTTTTTCATCTTTAATACAAGGACATAAACTTACTCTGGAGGCATTGTGAAACTTAATTAAGCAGGCTTCGATGACTGGGTTTATATGCCATCAATATTCGGGTTAAAGGTGCATTGTGCAAGTTTAAATGTTGAAGATTTATAACTTTATTACTTCAGTAGACATCGTGACTCTAACTCTGGGATCAGACTGAGTGTAATGTGGGTTAAACTAATAAAGACCGATGCAGTCGAAGCAGCTCATGCGAGTGCACGACACGCATGAAGTCATGCCTGCCACCATCAGATACACCACAGCAATTTTACCTTGTTTTTGATTTTAACATTTGGTCTATGTGCATCTATATTTTCATGTTTGATGAGTAATGTCAATCTTATCTAACAAGTGTACTGCGATCTGGTGCAGGCCATTTTTGATCATTGTCCTAGTTTGAGTTTTAGTTGAGTACTAAAACTTCCTTTTGACAAGCTATTGATGAGATATGTGGTGGGGATAAATATGTTTTCTTCTTCCCACTCCTTTTGAACTTTTACAAAGATTCAGGTAAAGATGCAGCTGTTTGTCAAGGCTGCATGACTGTATTGAAAAAAAAAGCCTGTTGATATGAAAAAAGTACATGTACATGGTTATTTGATGAATGTAATGATATTTCTCTTCCATCTTAACAGCGCGACAGAACGAGGGCTTTTCAATACTTTTTCACCTTTGTGTAGTCTGATTTATGTTTTCTGGATAGCTTCAGCTGTATGTTGATGCAAGTTACATTTATATATAGGTCTTAGCATCTGTTTGATTAAACTTTTCTGTTGAATAACAGAAGGTTAAAAAGAAATTACCTTAAAAACAAAATTTTAGAGGGAGACTAATCATATTCAACCTCTTAAGAAAATTTTACAACTTATCAGATTCAATTTATGGGAAACTTGTGGATTTTATTTCTCAAACATAATCAACCCATTTCATTACTATGGTTGCCACAGTAACTTCAATACAGCTAAGCTTTATTCTGTTTTTATTTTAACCCCCATTTACACAGACAAGTCCCACTGAGACAGGCAGTCTTTCTTGCAAGGGAGACCTATTCAGCTAACCTACATGTCTTTAGATGGTGGGATGAAACCAGAGTACCCAGAGAGAACCCACACATGCACGGGGAGAACATGCAAAATCTACACAAAAAGGCCGCTGTTCAAACGGCTCCCCAGCCAAACCTCGAACCAGCAACCTTCATGTCCTTGCTGTGAGACCACGCCGCTAAACACCAAAGCACCGTGCACCCCAGTGCTTGAGAATAGTTGGGATTGTGCAAATTATTTCTGCCTTGTGCACAACCAAAATTGAAACACATCTCCACATGAAGACATTTGGCAATTCGCTATTCCATGAGAGAGAAAAAAGCAGCTGAATCGATGTGGAGACAGGCTGTGCAATGTGCTTCTTTCTGCACTCTGCCAAAGCTTAGCAAATGCAATCACTGTCTCCGACTCTTTGTATTTCTGCCCTTTTCCTTAAAAATTGCTAGAAGTGTGGCTATTTATGTGTGGCCTCTTTCTGTAATTGTGTGCATGCTCTCATTTTTAGTGGTCACATGGGGGTGGAAAGTGTTTATAGTATGAAATAGATGGGAGATGGGAGACAAGTAGTGAAAGGAGGAGAAGAGGGGGCAGCTGCTGTGACTGGAAAAGTAGGAAGAATGTCAGAGACAGAGGTGGAAATGAGAAATTAATGCCTGCAGCATTGTGTAAATTATTAGTGGCTGATCACGGAGGACAGAGGGGGTACTTTACTGATGTGTTATCCCTTGCAGCCTCTCCTTCTCTACTTAAGACTCCCCTCTCGTTGCTCTCCTGTCTTTGTCCCTCTGTGAGGTTAACCACACAGACAGCAGTGCAAAGGTTGCAATCACACTCCAAGCACACAGTTCAGCACTTGCATGCTCACATACTGAGCTGCAAGATGCGCCTGTTGGTACAGACCTGAGGCAGCACGAGGCCCTGTCTTACCAAGAGGACCCCCTCCCTTCTTGTGCAGCCCAGGGCCTGATTATAGTGTAGTGGTGAGCAGATTAAAAGCCTTTTCCCCCTGTCACTCCACTGCTCCCTGACTCCACAGTCCTCTGCTGCTGCCAGACGCAGTCTGCACATCTGGCCCCTAATCAGACTATCCCAAAAATAGACAAACAATTGTGGGTCAGAATGAATGTGCAGATGGGGGAAACGGGAAAGAGAGTCGCAAGCTGAGATAGGAGTAGAATTAAAAAAGAAGGGCCAATGGCTTCACAGCTGTATTAACTAATACACACCTCATCCCCTCCCCACACACAGATGCATAAACAGGGTTAAGCACATGTGTACATGCATTTTATTTTCCCCCCCAACATCTGGCAAACAGGGATGTGACGAAATGGACGGAATATGTTTTGCTTTAAAAGGGGGCTTGAAGCACAATTTTTTCATGCATGTGTACTGCCAAAAATTAGTTTCTTTTGTGAGAGACTATTGGGTCCAGAATGCAGCGGAGTCAGAGCCAGATGCCGCAGGTTAAGAGTGAAGCATGAAAGCATGGCATATGGAAAAGAGGATTATTACTGGAATCTGAAAGCAGCAAACGTGTTGAGGAATCAAATTAAATGACAGAGTACAGATGCAGTGTTGGATAGGAACAGAAGAGAACAGTATCTGATTTTTCTCCTTTTTGGGGTGGGGACTAATCATGTATTTTTTGTTTTGACTGATGCGATAATTTCTTAAGCTCTTTCTCACAGTGAGTGAACAATTTAGTCAATTACACAAAAGTGACACAAAATAACACATAAATAAGGGCTCAGCATGAAAAGATTCATGTGAGGAGAAAAATAATTCAACTATTTGCACTCACCCATCACCACCAACACCAGCGCAAGCACCACCCCTCTCCATTTCCATTAGTTTTATTGATAAATGACAGAAACCACAGATTTCTAAAAGTCTGGCTTATTTTCTCACACTGTTCATAATTACATTAATCAGAACTATGAGAGTGATAAAATCTCTTCTAAACACACGTGTGACATCTGTGACATCCACTAAAAAAATCTTATCCCATCATAGTTTAACACCATCTAAAAGCTCGTTACTATTGACAGAGAATAAACAAGCTTACAAATGGAAAAGCCAAGAACGCTTTGAGTTGGACAGAGTCGGGAAATTTATGGGTGAAACGATGAGGATGTCATGCTAATTTTAATATGAAGATCATCCCTGGCTAATGTGACAAACAAATAAGGCAACAAACACTCCATCCATTCTGAGACACCGTCCTGCTAAAATACCGCCGGTCACTTGCTGGCACACACTGACCCAATTAGAGCTCATTTGCAGGTCTCATCATTATTTCTCTCCGAAACTGCTCAAATTACAGGCTACTTCCACATTCACAATCAGAAGAAAAAAATGTCTCTCCAACAAGGTTACAGGGTAATATTTGATGTACTCAGGTGTAGGGCTGGGCGGTATGGACCAAATATCATATCACAATATATTTATTTTAGATGATGATATACAATATTTACTGGTATTTTGACCCTTATTTGTCTGAAAGTTTCATTTTTTATATCAAACAACTGTTTTAAGTATTGGAGCATGTTTAGCGTAAAGGTATCGCTCCTCTGCAGTGATGGAACTGACAAAACACTGGTTTGAAATGTTTGTTAAATCAAAGTAATTAAAGATAATTAACAGATTGACTGTTTTTTCATGATCTCTTTGTAAAGGTTTTGGCTTCCAGACAGTTTAATTAATAGGGCTGGGGAAAAATATTGATACACTGAAATAGTGTGATATTTTCATATGCCGATATCATATCTATATTTAGAAACGTGGTATCTATCTATTTCAATAAAGAAATCTCGCGAGATATCATCGTTTTGCTACGAAATCTCTAGAAATGGCGAAGATTAATTTCACAGTTCAGGATCACTTCCAGCGCAGGCAGAGACACTGCTGGTAATACGAAGTAGGAACAAAGAACACAGTTAAAGCCAGGGATGATGTTCTTTTGTGCAGGAATCTCTGAATCAAATAAATAAAGCCCCTAAGTAGCAAAATGACAGACACTACAGTAAATTTATACATTTAGTAACTTAATGTGTTGATGTGCAGGTCAGGTTTGACAGGGAGAGCCGCGGTTAGTGGGTCTCGGTTCGGGCAGATACAGGTCGGTAAAACCTGTGCAGAACTCTGATGTGCACGCGGCCGCATGCCAAGTGGTGGTGGGCGTGCCCAAACAACAAGAGGATGCAACTACTTTTCAAGCTTTTGACAGACAGATTAATGCAAACTAAGCAGAAATTTCCTGCATTATGAACATCTGACAGACCAGCTGCTGACATTTTCGTCTAGACTCGTCTCATCAACGAAAATTCACACACATCGCGTTATGTTTTAGTCATTATAGAGACATGTTTAGCTGGTCATCGTCTCGTTATCGTCATGAAAAAAAGGGGCATCAACGAAATGATTTTGTCATCGTCATTGTCATCGTTAACAAAAACAATACTGTTCCAGAGTGAGGTGAGCAAGTCTGCGCCGCAGAGGTAACCAGCGGGCCTGGTGGGAATCGGCCACATGGCTTTGAAGAAATCATAAACTTCATAAATAAGGAGATATAGTGTTTTTGTTCAAAATGGCTTAGGCAGAAGTTATAGTTTAGTCAGTCATCAGTCATTTTCTGTACCGCTTATCCAGTTCAGGGTCGCGGGGGTTACTGGAGCCTATCCCAGCTATTATCAGGCGAGAGGCAGAGTACACCCTGGACAGGTCGCCAGTCTGTCACAGGGCCAACACAGAGAGACAGACAACCATTCATGCTCACATTCATCCCTAGGGGCAATTTAGAGTGATCAATTAACCTAACATGCATGTCTTTGGATATAAAGAAGTTATATGAAGTTATAGTTTAGTTTATTCAAAATAAATGAGATAATTTCACAGATTAATCTCTCTGGATTAGAACATACTCAGTGAATAAAGACTAAAAACTACAAGAGAAATCCTCTTCGTATGATCAGTCAGCTGTGTGGGGAGAAAGATGGATTTAAATCTCTGTTTTGAATAAATGAGTTTTGTACCTTTGAGAGGGAATACAGTAAAATATTGTAAAAGCAAATTCATTTACAACTACCTCTGTAAAATTGTGCACAATGTTGGAAGCTCATATTGTCACCTGGGAATCTTAATACTACACCTCAAATTTATATATACACACATATATATACATATATATACATATAAATAAATTTACATAACCCCACTGATAAAGCTGAATTCCTGCTGAGAGAACTGCCATCAATGCAGAATTTAATTCTAACAGATGTGAAAAGAGATCTCTGGAATCATTAACTGTGTTTCTCCTCTTTCAGCAGGTCTGGCTGGATAAAAGTCGCAGTATCTGTTGGTCTCTATTTCTGTCCTCTCCACCCCAGCCGGTCGAGGCAGATGGCCGCCCTACCTGAACCGGGTTCTGCCGGAGGTTTTTCCTCCCTGTTAAAACGTTTTTTTTCCTTCCCACTGTCACCACCACTCCGTGCTTGCTCAGGATGGGGGATTGGAACAGGTCAAGTCAAGTTTCGATCCAAATTGTTGGTTTCCTTAGCTAGGCTATTATGAATCTGACTTGATGTTAAGGTAACATTGTCATGAATTGACGCTATACAAATATAGTTGAATTGAATTGGAAACTTAATAATCTTAACAGCTTTGTTTTTGACCCCAGAACCAAGGTTTCTGGCTTGTTGTTCAGAGGCTGAACACTTTGACATGTAATTTGATAGAAACAATGATGTGATGCAATAAGTGAAATAGAAAAAAAAAAAGGAAAACAAGCTTTTCCACAATGCTGGACCTCTGACAGTGAAAAGAAACATGTTTCTATGAGCAGTGTTATAAGTGACGAAGAGGAAGGCTGAAGGCGATGGGCTCAGTGGCTGCTCATACCTTCTGTGTCCTGTCCCCAGCTGTGGGGGAGCAAAGAAAGGATTGCCATTCCTGTCCCCAGCCATCTGACGAGCCACCACCCCCGTCGCATCTTCTGTCAAGCCTTACTGCCTGCCCACCTTCATAAAAAAGAAAGAAGAGATATGTTGAGAAAAGAAAAAAATACACCATTTATGTCTCAGCGAACCCTAAAGGTTTCCTGCTGTGACCAACACACAAGCTCATTCAGCTCCTCCAAAATCATTTTCACAAGGCTAGATTTTTGAAAAACAAATGAATATTCCCATCCAACTTTGCTGACATTTATAATAATCCACTGGATAAAATGAACAATCACAAAAGTCATGGATTAAAATAAATCCTTATCTCTATTTACTGAACGTGCATTTAAAAGAAAAATTACAGTCTCTCTTTAATTTGCGCCCTACAGGCTGAAAAATTAATTTAAACATAAAGGCAACAAATGCTTAAAATCTGCTCCTGTGATAATTATTTTGAGAACTCATTTTTTAGGTAAAAACCTTTTCTGGTTTATCCTTGGATGATTCAAGAGAAGTAGCATTCACTTTTACCCTTATGTAACACAGACAATGCAGGAGGGTGTGATTCATCTTGAGTGGTGCACCCAGGCAAACACTGGCCAATTCCTTCCTCATCAGTGTGTCTTTTTAAAGTGAGTACACAACAAAGGCTGGCCACAAGGCTGAAAAAGCCTAATTAGCTAATTAGCTTGTCATGTGCAAGGAGCAAAATACTCTCAATAGAGCTAAACATGCATTAATATACATAATATGCCGGAGGGAGAGGTATTAGAATCTTGTCTCAACCTGATCTTCATCAGCAAATGAACTACAACCTTCTAAGAAACATATTTACTGTAACTCTATGGGAGCTGAATATTCAAAACAAGCCACAACATATAAATCCAGGTTTAATAATTCTAACAGACCAGTTTAGAGTAAATTCAGCTGTTCGGGCTCTAGAGGAAAAAAAAAAAAAGATTATTGGTTGGGTCTTGCAGTGCAACTTAGACAAAGCCAGTGAGAGGAGGGATGAGTGTCAATATGAATGATACAGGACTCTGTCGGTCTGGAATATTTCATGTTGCACCTTCCTAACAGGGCTTCTTCTCAGAGCAGGTGATAAACTGTGATTCAAATCAGCTTTTATGCTAAGGGAAAAGAAGCAGCTCGCAAGATTTGACGCTGTCAAATCAAAGCATGTTTGAAAAATTGAAATGTCTGACTCGCGCTATCAGCATTTCTGTATTTAAAACTCTGTTTTACTTCAGACATTTTCAGACGTGAGCAACAAACAAAGTGTGGAAAACCGCTCCAAAGTTCCCCGTCCTTACTTGTACAACGGAACATGACAGAGATTATCATCTGAGGGAGTATTTCCCCATAATTGCAAATACTCTGGAGTGACGCTTGTGTAGAGTACAGAGAATGCTGCTAATGAATTATCTGTAACTATGACTGTTTCTGCTTTAAAATTAATACTACATGTTAATTATGGAGGGGTAAAGGACATGCACTTAGATAATAAAGTTTACCAGTTACCTTCTCTGTTCACACATGGGTTCATTTGCATAAAGTTAGTTTTTACAGACTTTAATTTCTCGTCCTGTTTAAATTTAGAACTTCTGCTAAAATGCGACCTGTCAATTCTGATTTAGAAAATTAATTTTCTGAGTTCTGACAGGATAGACAAAATGTAATTTGCTTAAATAGACTGTGTTGCAGCTTTCCAAAACTACACTATTTACAGAGCCGACTTAATTTGAAAATACCAAAGTGAAGAAAAGGTTACGGCAACTTTTTTGTACACATATAATTTAATAAAAGAAAAAAAAATATTTCCACAAATAAGCCACTTTATTTAATGTGACAGGCAGCATAGCCTCCCACTGGTTTCAGTTTATACTTTATAGACAAATAATCTCTGAGCTAAGTGTACCAGTTTTTATTTTAGTTTATCTCTCAAGTGATCAGATCAAAAAATTGGTTGTGACTTATCATACATCTTAAAATGACATAAAGGAGAAGTTTTTCTTCTTACAAAACTAGCATTTTAGCAAATTCGTAACTGATCTAAAAATTTGGAATCAATGAATATTTTAAGTGGCTATGTGCTTATCTTGCGTGTAAGTTATGGTACATATTCGGGGGGGGGGGGGGGGGGGGGGGATTACAGATGCTCTTAATAACTTTTCAACCATTAAAAATGGGTGTCTGACTTGCTTTGGTGGCACATTTCTGGAGTCGTCACTGCCCAGCAGCGTCCCCAGGCTGAAAAACGTTTGCATCAGATGCTGGCAAACGGACATGAGCACATCGCGGATATGGGACATGCGCCTTGGCTGATTCAAAGAGAAACCCAAGAAAATATCAGAAGAAGCAAGGCAATGAAACAGAGAAAGTGACAGAGCGTAAGAGCGTTATCGTGTTTGCTCAGTCATGATGAAGTTCACTAGTGTCTGCAACACAGTTGTATAAATGAGTGGTGATCAAAGAGGCCGTGAGCATAGACGGGCTGACACAGTCGTGTAAGGGTGCCACAGTGCAACAGTGGCCACACATGGAGCTTAGCCTATCACTACCTACAGTACATGTGAATTTGGAGCCAACGAATTAACTATAAAACATGTTTGGTGTCCAAACGGTATATCAATCTAATCCATTGTTGCTGTTTTCATTATCATGAAAGCACATGCTGACTTCTGGTTTTATACAACCCACCGAGCTGCAATATTTTCATATGCTTCAAATCTCATGATAATCCTATCAAAATGTGCTGCCATTCAAAAGATTCTCCATCTTAAAATACGAGTCACTGTAATAAACAACACAATTCATGATAAAATTGCACTGTTACACCGCATTCAAGGGTTTCAAATATATCAATCTTATAAAAATGTAATAATTACATAATACCTGTGCATATTTGTCCAAATTGATTTGTGTTTGTTCATCTATGAAATCATAGAATATGAAAATGTTTAGTCTTATTCTTATGTCCTTACATTATGGTTTTTCCTGGTGGTGTATCTACTCTACCAGCATCTTCAGGTGTAAGGAAATCAACAGGCAGCACCCAGATCAAGATTTTTTTTTTTTTTTTAACAACAGGGGCGTTCCATCCCAAGACTTTAGGGGCTATATAGAGCAAATATCTGCAAAGCTACGGAGATAATCTTTAAGTAATAGTGACGACCTCCCACACTGATGGCATGCTGGCTGAGTAGTGTAACTATTTCCTTGAATGGTATTGATCTACTCCTGAGAGGACAAAGTGAAGGCAAAAAAGAGGCATTTCTGCAGCAGGAGAGAGACCTTGCTGTTGAAGGGCAGAACAGTGGCAGATTGTCTTAATGGATGCTCGGGTGCATTGTATCACATTTTTTTAATGAGACCTAATAAAAAGAAACTCTGAGGAGCTGAAAAGTAGCTCAATTTTGCAACAAAGTTGCTAACATGGCAACCTTGCCAGTGGGTATTTCTATAAGTTTGATGTTATTGTCTGTGCCAGTGTTCAAATGATCTATAAAAACCACTTAAGCAACATGTGATATACCTGTCCTGAATAATCAATCATGGTCAATCAAACTAAAAACCTTCAGATTCAGCAACAGATTCAACAGGTTGACTGCAGACCTGTGAGGGTAAACTGCCAAGTCTGTCTGACTGCTTTGGACATTTATACTTTTATAAACAGTCCCCTCAGATACAATCAAGATAATTTGGGGGCGGGAATGCACCAAATTACAAAAAAGTTTGGGGTGCATGTGTACAACACATTCAAACATTCATTACACTGTAAGTGTTTACTTGCTTTTCTCTAAAATTGCACAGACATACACCCAAACACATTTTACACCTATTCAACATTTAGTATGAAGACTGTGTAGACAGCGGGAGACTGCTGCGTTCTCCTTCCTTTCAGTGTGACAACAAGAGTGATTTCACACTGGTTTCCCATTCAGTCACTGCCCTCTCATCTCTCTAGCTCCCAGTGGTGTTCCCTTTTGAAGCAGATTTGATTCCTCACATTTCGTACATCCATTTTTCTTAAGGGGGTTAAGTATGATTGCTTTGATCCTATTCACATCAGAAAACTCAGACCTGAACAACCAGCCACCCTGAAGAGAGAAGTCATTGCTTCCCGCAGATTACTGCAAATCTTCTCCTGGTTGACATGGGAACACTGAATGTCATTTACATTTGCTGACAACAATCCTTCTGTAGGTTTTATGAACAGGGAAACTGGAGATTGCTGACTGAGTGATGAAAGAAAAATGGCTCCGATATTCGTTCAACAGTCGCCTCAACGGTCACAATGTGAATGGGAACTCATACTTTCAGAAACAGCACAATGCTCTGATGAAACATCAGGGGCAACACTTCAGTTCCACTCTGATCGACCTTAATGCATATCATGTCACAGTAGTTCAATGCCAGCTCCATGCAAGCTGAATGTCTGCTGAGAAAAAAACACTATATTCGTAGAAGGAATCTCAGCCATCTTGTGTCTTTTGTGAAAGAGGAAAAGATTTAACTTTGGGAGAGGACAGAAACCCCACACTGGGAGCAAAGGGGCTAAAAGTACTTCCCTACCTCCATAAAACTAAAATCTTCCATAAAGGTGCTTAAAGAACAAGAAAAAGGAATCATTTCTCTGCTTTCTGTGTGTCCATTTCTTATATTTGGATCTTGTCCAACAAACTCTTCTTTTTTTTGCCTATTTTTGTTCATGTTACTTGGCTCAAGATTTCAACTTTGAGGGAAAAATCTCTCTCTTTTCTCTTAAAAACAATAAGGCTTTTTATTTCTGCTTTACATCATAATTTGGTTGCATCATCATAGCTGTATAGAAGCTACAGTATATGGAAAGCAAAGCTCTGTGTTTAGAAGGAGTTTTTTGTTTTGTTTTTTAATCAAATGCCCACTTCCTTGCCAACAGCACAACTTTAACGGCCAGCATTGGCTCAATACTATTAAAGATGCACTACGGAACTTTTTGCAATTTTCTCTCCGAAACTGGCATCCATTTTACATCCTACTCATACTGTGAGCTCACTTCAGTCAGTAAAAGACAGTCTTTTCTTGACTCTTGTCTTATCTTCTGTTCTGCCCCTTCCTTTCTTTCTTTTCTTCTCTTCCTTCTATACTGTTTTCTTGCCAAATGATGCACATTCAAAACACCCTGTGTGTTAATCTCGGTCTGTAAGCAAATGAAGTGGTGCACAACCATTACTCAGCTGCAACGCCATGGCCACATCCCGGACGGAAACATTTTCATAGTACAGTTTCTCAGCCTCGGGACGCCGCTGGGCAGTGGCGGCTTGATAAATGCTCATAATGAATGTTGGCGTCCCATCAAAACGCGTCAGAAACACATATTTTTAAAGGTAGAGTCCAAAGTCCCCCCCCCCGAAAAATAAATGTTAGACTTGTGCACGTGAAATTTCTCTCAAACCGCGCCTTTGGGCCTTAACTCTCGTGCAGTGGTGAGTTTGAATGCAACTCCTTCTCCCCCCGTCTGTAATTCGCTCTTTCGCTTTGTCATGGTCTGGTCGGGACGTTTCTGGGAGGAGATTTCTGTTTATATCGCCAGCCAGTGACAGAGCTAAGGCCATGACGCTGTGTGGGAATAAGGATTGGAGCAGACGCCAGTCACTCGAACTCTCGAAGGAAAAAGAAAAAACAAAGAAAAACGGGGGATGCACCGAAGAAAAGGTAAGAGCTTTAGATAATGCACGTTGGAAAACCAGGGCTAATATCAGTTCGGCTTTTACCCGCTCCTGAGCTCTGAAGGAGAGGCTTGAAGCTGAATAGGCTGAAGAATGAGGGGGCCATTAGCCTGAAAGGGAGGGGCACTCAGTTTGAATACTGTTGTTTGCAAACAGAAACGGTGGAGGGACTTTGGACTCTGCCTTTAAGGTTGAAAAGTTACATTATGGGTCTGTAATGAAAGAACTCATAAAATACTTAAACACCCACAACGGAACTTCTAGCAGTTTCTCCTAAATGACGTCATAAACTGTTTCTAACTCCCACAGGTGCAGCCAACCCGCCCCGCTACAGATCAGCTGTGAGGAAGCCATGGGTCACATACTATACCTCCCAGTATAGCATGTGACCCATGTAGTTTAAATAAATCAGACTTTTCTCATAATCTTGTGGATTAACCGGCCGTGGGGCATCACAAACCACCTTGCTACTGACAAAGCAACGCTCATAACTTTGCTTCTGGACATCCAATCTTAAAAATTCCAATTGGAGGGGGAGCTGGTGTCCAAAATAAAGAAGTTGTCTCCCCCATGAGGCTGAGCTTCCTTTCCAATATTGCGTTCTTTCCCTGAGAGTAGGCTATGGATTTTCCACACTGTTTTGGCGTTCACCTGTTTGTGTGCAGCAGAGGATGTGTGAGACTCGGCCACTATCACACACATCATAACTGAGGACAATCAAGTGTTTTTGTTTTTTAAACCATAATTTCCTTCATCAGGAGACCAACCCATCATGTGCTGCAAAGCTCAGAATGAGGCTGCTAGCGGGGCAGAGATCCACAGGTCCGCAAAAAAAAACAAAAAAAGAAAAAAAGAAAACAACACTCATAACTTTACCTCTGTGTGTTCAATAAATGAAAGCCTTCAGCAGCCAAGAAGTCGACAGTTATTCTGTCTACTAGGGTCGACTATTTAGGATCAAAATAATCTTTGAATGGCTGTCACGTTGTTTCTGCCCGGGTAATAGTGAGTTATGCTATTTCAAATAATTAACCTAGCTCCTAATATTGCTAACGCTAACAATGAGTATTCTCATGTGTTTGGACCTTGTAACTTAATTTATTTTACTTCTGTCATCCCAAATTCCTTATCAAGTGAATTTCCCCTCGGGGACCGATAAAGTATCTTTGATTTGATTTGATTGTAGGATGTACATTTCTCCAATCTAGGTCTACCAGTCACAGAGATCCACAGAGATCCACAGACCCCCCCCCCCCCCCCCCCCGAAAAAAAAACCTGTTTTGCAGCCAGAGAGAGTGGGAAAATAGCCATAGCAATAAATGACAACATAATGATAAACTAAAAAACTGTATTGGAAAGTCATCGCTGTAAACTCTGGCATTGGCAGACTCTGCTCCTGCCGACCAAAGGTGGAGGTTTAAAATCCACTTTTTGCAGCGTTGCTCTGTCAATTTTCTACATTTTTCACCTTTGTGAATGATAGTTTTCAGTACTCAAAAAAACGTGTATCCTCTCTCTGCGATTGGAGCAGCCATAAACTGTACAGAACAGAGGCATTGTCCACACAGATTTTACAAGCTACTTTACTTCTGGCCCTCCATCTGCATTTCGCACGCTAGCGTCTTATGAACGTGACATATGGCGCAACCAACCTATAGACCTCTTTCACAAAAACCGCAAGCACACAACCGTTAGGAATCTTGTCTTCCTGTGAGGGCGAGACTTCAGTCAAACATCAAAAATGGATTGTGTTTACACTCTAAATGTAATTCAATCACGTGCAAAAATGAGGGTTTTTAGAGGAGGTTTTGCTAGCGATTATTCATCATTTCTGACATGAGAAAGCATCAGATTAGAATTAAATTTGCAGAGCCGCTCTAATAACATTGGCAGGAAATAAAATGTGACCAGTACGTGCATAATGTCCTCATATTGTCAAAATTAACACTTCTGCTGAAATTTTCTTTTTATGTTTTTCCAAGATTGCACGTATGAGTTTGGTCAAACTTACCTATTCACTTTGATTTTAAAATTAATGCTTTTAAATGATCGTGAACAAAATAAAAAAACTAAAAACTATAATTCTGTATATTTCGTGGCTTTTGTTTAACATGCTTCTGTTGTAGCTTTGAGTAACGTACACATATTATTCTAATATATAGCTGAGTGTTACCAATGTTTTCACATATGTTATAATGAGAGGCAGAGACGAGGCAGTTTGGGTCCAGCGATCTTTTACTGGACCCGAACTGCCTCATCTCAGCCTCTCAGTTATAACATATGTGAGAACATTAATCCACGGCTTCAAAGCTGCATCATGTGCTGCTATTCAATACAGTCCATCTCACCATGAAGGATCCCACAGATAACAGCGGCCACAACTTTACACAACACAGTTAAAAATGTTGATGCATGCAAGGACAAAAAAAACTTCTTCTATTTTAACACTGATAGATGAAAACAGTAACGCGAGACTGAGGACATAATTTATTTTATTTTATTTTAGTTTTATTAATTTATTTTTTTATTTTATTTATTAATTCTTGCTCTTTGACTGTATCAAATGTTTACAGCAGGGGATCGATGTGGTCATGGCCAGTATAACAATCTGTGCTCACAGCAGTCGTGCCAAAATGACTCGTCGTTTCATGAGGCTTCACTTTTTCCATCCCTATCAATGTCTATCATTGATGGATGTTGAAAACTCCCGGAAATTGATGTTGGACTGCTTCAGAGCAAAAGAAAAACAGCCCAGTGCGCTATATTGACTTAACACTCTAACTTGAGACATTGTTGTCGGAAGTAAAGATCTGCGTCGGTTGCGCATTTCCGGTCAAAAACCAAGGAAGTGTGAAAAAAAGTCTATATATCGAGGCCAGAAAAAATATCTAGTTCATTTTCATTTATCTTGCAATGAACTGATTTATTGATTATCGCCCCAAGCCTAGATGTATGCCATTGTAATGGAGTAGAAGTAGAGTTACTTGAGGAAAAGTAAAAAGTACACTATAATAAATTTACTCTTAAAAGTACAATTTTTGTAAAAATGTACTTAGGTAAATGTAGCGCCTTACCGACCTCTGTAGGTCAGTAAACAGTAGTCCCTGACTGTTAAACATGTACCTCATCTAGAATATTCATCTCGTCTTCTGTGTGATACTTCTTGACTTTTTTTCTTTTTTTAAAGACAACATGTAAACATGTAAATGCACAAACACTAAAGCAGTGGAAAATGGTCTAGAAGGAAAAAGACAAAGCTCACACACACACACGTGACTGATTTTAACACTCCAACAGTTCCTTTTCTTGAATGTCAATTAAGCTATCACACACAGTCCACAGTTTAATTGTTAAACAGCTCTGTTTAAATTTGTAAGGTGTCTGGAATTCACGTGTATCTCATTAATTGCTGCACATAACGCAAGATCTTTTATCTGTGCAAAGTAATATATCTCTTGATGCTTTGAAATGTCCTCTAAAATAATGCTGAATTCAACATTATTATGCATAAAAAACACCAGTAAACTTTAAGTTAACTGTTAAAAGGGGAAAATCACAATAAAGTCTATTAATATTCTTACTGTATTTCAAACCATGGACATGTACTCTTTAGCTTTTAATTAAAAAAGAGAACAATATTTCACCTCCTATTATATACCCTTCCACCCCCGCAAAAAGAAAAAAAATAGCCTCCTATTTTTTTTTTATTTTTTTTTTTAGCATGCCTCTAATACAGTATTTTGTCATACAAACAAACTGACAAAAATATCTGCTCTTTTTTTAGAAATGTGATTTATTGTCACTGAATCTTTCATGCTTGAGCGTGGACTTTGTTCAAATTAAAGTGGTGATACGTGCACGGTTTGTAGCTCATAAATAAACCAGCCAGAGAAGCTGTTTGGCACGCTACATTCATTTTCCTCTTTTTCAGTCCAGTATCAGTATTTTCAACATCACGGAAAAGTAATCAACTCATTTAATCCATGGAAACGGATTGATGGACAATATTTCATTTACAATCTTTGATGCTGCAACTGCACGTTTTCTTCATTTCTTTCCCATATAGTCAGGCAGCACAGTCGGTCCATCTACTGTGCAACACACTGAAGACCCTGAATACTTTGGAATCTCAAACTGACAAACATTCTAAGAGCCTCGTATAAACCGTTGAGAAACGTATGAACAATTCTCAGATCTGACATCTTCATTAATCTCACATCATCTTCCTCCCCTTTTATTAATATGCAGATAATGAAACCTCAGACTCCTCAGTCTGACATTAACACCAGATTGCATCTTTACCTGCTCCTTTTTTATCACCATTTACAATAGTGTCATGTCAACTAATTGATTAAATGACCAGATAAGGAAGCAAAGCAAACTGTAATCATAAAACCTGAAAAACTGTAACTGCATGCCTTCATCAATTAGATCTAAAAGGATGTTATTTTTAATGATTATAGCCAGAGTGAACAAGCTGCCCTGCGTGAAGTATTTGTTTAATCTTCATGTTTATAACCTTATCGCATCCTAATTAGATTTAGAATGGCAGCAGATTGGTCTGTCATATCCAAATTTAATACAGCTGCAGAAGACTTGCTGGGCCCTCTCACAGCAAGACGGAAAACAGAAAGTGGATGGTGTTTAAATGATTTGATTGACCTTAAACAAACCAAGAAGGCAAGCTGGACCCCAAACTGTGAACAAAAAAGAGGAAAGGAAAAGAGAAATAAAAAAATAGGGAAAAATATCCACCACTGATTCCTTTATAAAGGTTACTGTTTGATGTTCGTAAAAAGATTGATCCTCTTTGTTTGTAGTGTGTCTGTTTTACTAAAATTAATCATAATTGCTTATCAATATGCCAAGTATTTTTTCAATCTATTACTGGTCTTAACTGTAAATGTCCAAAAATCCTAAAGTATGCATTTGAAATGTTCAGTTCAATGTGATCAATTCAGGAGTTTCACTTTATCTGACTACATATAGTGTTACATAAAAAGTGAAATGTGTCTAACTTAAATTAGACAAACCCAAGAGTACAGGCTTCAAACGATTAATTACTTATCAAGATAGTTGCTGATAGTTTATCTGTTAAACAGCTAATTAAAGAATTCCAGTTTTTAAAGCCAATACAATAAAATAAACAATTTGAATAATAACATAAAAAGCTGGAGCCTTAAGCAGCCTTAAGCAGTCACACTTACAGCTCTGTACAGTTTGCATCCCAGTCACCTTCACACTTCCTCACCAACAGCTGCATGCTCCAGAGCTGACCTTACTGTTAAAGGGTTCAGTGCTTAAGAACACTTTAGTATGTGGACAGGCACACTTTACCCACTGAACCACAGCAACCCATTATTAAGAGCATCCAGTACATAAAGTGGGTAATCAGAAGGGGGTAGTTCCAGCTACACAGTGCATCAATGTTTAGACTTATTAACCAAAATGCCTTACGTCATAGGTACGTAACTTACCCGAGAGTGTAAAACTGATATCTACATGGCAGCAGCTTTTAAATCTAATACGTAACACACCCGTCACAGGAACATAACACGACTTCTCCACTCTGCTGTGTAACCCAACGCTACCCTGCTTAAATGAACCTGTTACCACTTTAAACAAGGCTGCTCGTGGACAAACATGTGCACACGTGCAAATGCACGTTTAGACAATCCACGCATGTCAAACAAAACTATTAAGACTTGAAAGAATTTTTCTTTTTTTCTTAATAGCACGATGACTAGACCTGAGATACATTAGAATTTACTGAGAAATGGTATCAGTCAGCATTGGAGCAAAGGTGGTGTAATGATGGAAGATGATGACCATGAGCTCTGAGACTGGCCTGCACTTGGCTAACAACGAGCAAGAGATTCCATCTAAATACCAAATAGAAAGAGATCGGACTAAACACCCCAGTGAGCATCCGATGCTAGAGCCTTATCTCTCTCCTCTTCTGTGTTTATCTGTGCAACCCACCTGCAGTTCACAGATACAGAGACAATTCATCAACCGATTACCATAAGGCAGTGGTTCACTGAGACAAGGAGACTTTTGAGAGGACTGTAATTCACGCTCTGTGCTTCTGGCCCAGATGCTCGCGCCATACATCCCCACAAGCTGAATTGCAACAGACAACCTTAGTTTACTATGAAAAAACATATCCAGTTCCTACTGGAGTACTCTTCAATTCTGAAAACTGGTTTTTAATTTTTACTTAAGGTCACAGTGAACAAAAGAATTACATTTACAACTCATATATTTTTTGATTTAGCATATGCCACCAAGTAATCTCTCCAAATGCCAAAAGAAAAAACAAAAAATAGATTTTAACTCTTCAAATTTCATTTTAACTCTTTAAAACACAACATTACTCACCTCTCACAGTTTCAAACTCAATTATGTATCCATTTTAGCAGAAATAATCTGTTTGAAGACTTAGAGCTCATCACAGCACAGAGACCACATTGTCATGTCAAGGTAACCAATGATCTTCTCATGGTCTCAGACAAAGGTCTTGTGTCTGATCTTGTTGGATATCAGTGCTGCATTTGACACTACTGACCATTAGGTAATGCTACAGGGGCTTGAACATGCTATCTGGATTCAATAAACTGTGATAGGGTGGTTTAAGTCATGCTTATCTGATAGATTTGAATTTGTGAATAGTAAGCTGTCCTCATACACCAAAGTAAATCATGGAGTTCCTCAGGGTTCTGTACTTGGACCAGTACTTTTCACATTATACATTCTTCCCTTGGGTAATATTTTTAGACAGAATTGTATGAACTTTCATTGCTATGCAAATGACCCTCAGATGTACATACAGTATCAATAGAGCCTGATAACAGTTTATAAGATTACAAAGATGTCTTAAAGAAATAAAGGCCTGGATGACTCTGAATTTTCTTCTTCTAAATTCAAAAAAGACCAGTGTTTTTTGTCTTTGGATATGGAAAAACTCAGGACAAAATTTTCCATCTACGCAATCGATCTGAATGGCATTAATTTGGCTTACAGTGCCAGTTAGTTTTGACCAGGATCTGTCCTTTGACTCACATATAAAACAGGAGAGTTTTAGAACTACCTTCTTCCACTTACAAAATATTACTATAACTGGGGACACCCTGTTACCATGCCTTTTTACTTAAAGATTGAAACACTGGGATTCCTTATTATTGGGCTACCACAGATATGCTCTGAAAAGCCTCCAACTGTTTCAAAAGGCAGTAAGAGTTCTAAAGAGAACAAGTGGAAGCAATCATGTTTCTCCAGTTTTAACTTCTCTCCATTGGCTCTCTGTTACTGTAAATCTAGGATAGAATTTGAAATTCTCCTCACATTTAGAACTCCTCAACTCTTCACCAAGCTCCATTGTGTATCAAAGATCTTATAGGTTCATATATTCCCAACAGAGCGTTTCATTCTTAGACTACTAATTTGCTTGTGGTTCCAAGAGTCTCTAAGAGTCGAATGGAAGGCTGAGCCTTTGGCTATCAGGTCTCTCTTATGGGACCTGCTCCCAGATTGGGTTCAGGAAGCAAACACTCTTCACCTTTAAGGTTAGGCTTAAAACCTCTTTTTGATGAATCTTAGGGGTGGCTAGCCAATCCTTAGTTATGATGCCTTAGGCTGAGACTGCTGAGGGACGTCCCATGATGCACTGAGCCCTTCCTTTCCTTTTCATCTCTTAGTTCTTTCTTTTCCATCTATTAACTTATGACAGTATTAGTTTCATGAACTTATATTTCTCCTCTCTCAGCAGGTTTTGCTAGATGAAAGCTGTGGTGCCCGTTGGCCTCTCTTTCTTGTCCTCTCCAGCCCAACCGGTCGAGGCAGATGGCTGTTTCCTCCCTGAGCTAACCAGGTTCAGCTGGAAAATTTTCCTTCGTGTTAAAAGGGAGTGTTTTTTCCTCTCCACTGCTACCCCAACCCAGTGCACGCTGAGGACTGGGGGTTAAATCAAAGTCAAGACTTGACACAGCCCATTGGTTTCCTTAGCTACTGACTGCAAGTTATTATCTATTATGAATTGGGTTGTATGGATACTGACTGGATGACAATGAATTGACTCGAACTGATTTGTCTGTTAAGTGCCTGGAGATAATGTCATGAATTGGCAGTAGACAAATACGGCTGAATAAATTGAATGAATCATTTCTAAATGTGCTTTAATTACTTAACTATATTTTGTATCTGGCAAAACTTACTTTAGTGTTCCAATTCCAATGCATATACACTATCAGCCACAATAACTCAACTTCCTGTTTCATTACAGCTTGACCAATCAGGATATCCTTACAATGGCTGTTTTCCAATTACTGCAAATATATAATACTGCTTCATAAGAGCGAAAAACAATGAGACATAAAAACATAATCATGTATTGCAAAATTATGGCTACTTTTCAAAAATTATTATTATTTAATAGTGAATTTTTTAATCGCCAAAGGGAAATTATGATGTTGCTGTACATTTATTTAGCCTTTATTTATTAAGGTAGTCGAGATACACAGTCTCATTAATGAAAAAGACCTGTTAACATAACATGCATGTGTTTGGATGGTGGGAGGAAGCACCATGCAGCCAATATATATTCAATAATATATTCAATATATTATATATAATTAATATATTCAACCATATATTCAAACAAAAGTCACTGTGTTAATAATGTAAGGCTACTTCTGTCAGCAGGAATGACCTCTTGTAACATCAATGTTGTACTAAAAATCAAAAGAGGATTCCCTGTTGCATTTAATTAAATATCAAATATTTATTTACTATAGGCAATAAATACAAGCAGTCTGTCTTTACGAATGCAACCTGTTCATTTAAGATCAACCCAAACAATTATTCTTTGGTTTGAATTCATAGAAAGCAAACATGTACAACACAGGTGATGAATCCAGTGCACTTACTTTGCCAAAGCAACACAAAAGAACCCCAACTGGACAGGTTTATCAAAATAACTAACAGACAACTGCGTTTAATCATGCCGCCTGTTTTCAAATTCTGACACAGCTGCATAGGGCACTGAATTGTAACCAAGTAGAATGGTTATTACCACAGTATTGGAAAAACCTGCAAATACAAAAAGTAATGAATATTTATATCATTGCAATCCAGAGCGTATGCATCAGAGAATCTGGCAACAGGCTTCAATAAACCTCCATCATAATGCTCTCATATTTAATTTACTTGTTTGTCTTCGGTGCCTAACAGTGCTGGTGCCTCCTGCTGCAGCATGATGTAATTTCTACTATGAGATGAGTGATTCCTGAGTGAATGGTCATCATACAGTTGTGGCTGTGGCAGTGAGTGGCCCTGAGTGCGAGCACTGATCTCTGTGTGCACTTGACATAGAAAGGAAAAGCTATTGCGCAGTTCCTGTTCATTCAGTTTTCACTGTTAATGCAAATCCCCCCAATAACCCACCTGTGTCAGGAGGTGTGCTAAAATATTTCCCCATGAAAAAGCCTGCTGAGCAGACTCGTTTTAATGTTTACCACAGACAAAAAACCAAGGATGTTTTGCTTTAATATTATGACTGGAAAGGCTGACACTAATGGAAAAAAGTGCATAAGCACCATTATGGGATGTTGTGGTTGTGCTCGCAGCAAATGAAAGATTTAATGTGGGCCTCAAGTGCTCTTGTGATTATTGTGATAGACGGGGATGGTTCAAACATGATAAACCCGGAGCACCCGCTTATGCAATGTTCTCTCACAGGTAAAATATACGAGTTCCAGTCAGAAAGTAGGGCTCTTGTTTGTCATGGCAGCAATAATGACAAAGACGTACTCAATAAATATTTAGCAATGTGGTTGTGGTGGCGATGTGCAGTATTTAAAAAAAAAAAAAAAAAAAGTGAGAAATCTTGTGGCAACTCAAAAAGCCAACACAGTCTGCTGTAGCTACTGCCTGAACCATTTAAAAATCATAGTCGGGCAAAACATGCCCAGATCATGTAAAACTACAAAGAAAACTGCTTATTACATCAAGCTTCTGCCCCCCTCTTTTTTTTTTTTTTTTTTTAGAATCAAAGCTTGCCTGTAACCGTGCAGATAGAAGAACAGGAAATAACTTTCATACACAGATCAGATTCAGTTGACAAGTACTGAGAACTGCACATGAGGAGACGCAGGCACAAGCATATCAAGACCAGACAAATGTTTTGTTTGAGAGAAGGGGCTCTTCCATATTATCCTCTTGATGAATTAACCAAACAAAACCTCAACAGTGTGGGTCAATTATCTGGTGGTAACAGGCTGTAGCGATTTATTCACTGCCTGTCATAAAACAGTGAGACGATAGCAGCATCAACCTGGTAAAAACCTTCTCCAGATATACAGTATGGGTCTTATCGGAGGTCCCTTCCCTGGCGCCCTTCACCTTGACCACAGGGACCAGGGGCAAAACAGGGTCCCAGCAGAGAAATCGAAGTATAAAAGGGCGACGGTAAGGAGATAGGACCTTTGAGATCACTTACTGAATCTGCTTTCCTGCTAAACCCTGCACCCATTTTTTAGGCTTTTGTACAAAAACTATCCATAATAAAATGTGTACATCACTGCAACCACAAGGTCTATTTGAATATTTTGGAGTCATAGTAAAGGGAACACTCATATAAACATGAGTATATGTGTTAGAGTGAAAAATAAATGAAGATGGCACACAACATGAGGGTGAGCATCCTTTTCTAATGATGCAGCTGCAGTGAAAAAATCTTTATCAGCCACTGGAATAGCTGGAACTGTCTGTAAATAAAACATTCAGACTCTGACATTTTTCTTGGAAGATACGGGATGAATGAGTGGTGAGAACTCAGATTGTGACAAGAACATAGTGGAATCGGAGCAATAAAACAATCTCTGATTCACAATGGTTATGCTGAAAGTGACATCTGACCCCAAAGAAATATGTAACTCAGACAGATTTTAAGTTAATACATTTAGAATGCTCTTTCCTGTTTACAGCCTGCTGTTGTGATAGTCCAACTGTTTTTCAGCAGGTATTCTCTAATGCACAAATTAGACAATACGTGTACCGAAACTCCGAGAGAAAAAGTGTTCAATGTGAACAAGTTTTGAGTTGAAACAGTTGAATCAGACATTCTAGTATTATTGTTTTTGCAGGCTCAGAGTGGAAGTACTGATACTGTACTCCAATGAGTACTGCCAGAAACATGACACACTTCAGGAGCCGAATTTAACCTGAACCGTGAACCTTAGTGATAATGCATCAGACTGAGGTCTGAAATAATCTTTTAAGCCCTGGAGGAAATATATTTGGCCACATTTTGGGTGCTCTTGGTCAAAACGCATCTAATAGGAGGCCTCTAAGAATTAAGACAAATTAATTAGCACAACATATCACCGTTTTTTTCATATGAATGTACAGCAAAGTACATTATGTAAGTTTATAATAAACATAAAGAGGATACAGTAAGAGTTACCCATTAAAGTATGAAATTACTCACTAATGCAAATGTTGAAATATGAAAGACATACTCCAAAAAGATATGAAATCTGAGAGTAATAAGCCGCTGAATTCCATAGTACACAACCAGAAAAAGAAGCGCAAATGTGTTAGCCATGTTTGAACAAATCTTCACATAGCAATGAATTCAGCTGCTGCATCCTATGTCAACAGAGCCTGGTGGTCCACAAAAGCTCCTACTTTCTCTAATTCAGGGCAAGAAAGACCCAGATCTAAGAGGCTCTAATCCCTCTGTCTTAGTCATCTCATGACCGCATTATAAATCTCTAAACCCTCACTCAGCTTGGTCTGTGCGGGAGCCACAAGCTCTCTGCATCTGCTTAGCATCAACAATGTCCTATCCATGTCACAAGGCGCACTGCTCTGCACAACAGCAACCGCCGAGCCACATGCTCTTAAACACATGCAGCTGATACCAGACAAAGGAATTGTATTTGACTTCTTCTAAATCTTTCACCCCGGTGGCTGACGTTTAACCCTGCTAATCGCAGAGTGGCTGTGATTGTCACAGGGTTTGTCTCAAAGCTTTAACACATAATGGAATGACTAATCCTCACAAAGAATGTTTTAAAGAAGAAAGGCATTGTTTCAATGTGATCATTGTCATAAAAGCAAACATCAAAGGAGATGTGCCCCTGAAATACAAATACAAAGGGATGAAAATAACTTACATACAGTAGGCAAAGTCAGCACAATATCACGTGTAATCTTCTTTTTTTTCAAAACCTACAATATATCTGGCAGCTGAATTATGCTGTATAGATTGCAGATCTCTGCAGAAGAAAGTTTTAGATACAGTGTGCTGTTAACTTGACCAAGCTCTTTGAAATAAGACCTATATTTTCCAAGTAAAAAGCATGTTTAAAATAGTAACTCACCACACCGCGCAGTTCACACCCTCCTGTAACATCCTCTGACTCTTCCAAATGCCTAAAAGGATTTTGTAATGGCTGATATGAAAGAGAAAGTGCTTTTATGCCTCAGCACAACCCTGTGATTCGGAAGAGGATTTTGAGAATTTCTGTATAAATCTGTTGCGCCTCGCAACTCTGATTTGATATAAGCAGGATAGAAAACGAATGAATGACAAATGTATAAACCTGTACGAAAAGGAGAACAGATCCTCACATAAATGATAATTATTTATAATCTTTTTGAACTAAAAAGATTGTGACTCAAGAAGGTAATGCTGATATGTAAAAACATCAGAAAGTTTAGATATTCATCAGTATTCAGTTTTAATGTGGCATTTAGAAATGGACGCGATACAAAGATTATTCCACAAAATGCTCACTGAGGTCAATAGAACAAATCCCAGCTTCTAGGAGTCTTTGGGGATACCTTCTCTGTTTACAGCCACATAGCACTAAACAGTGGAGATGCAGACAGCTCCTCAATCCTTAGACGTGTCTCGAAGACAAAATGTAGAGTTCTGCATTCATGCAGTAACTTAAGTTGGTGTAAAATACTGAAGAAGTTTGGTTCAGTAGCACAATTACATTACTGTGATGCTTGGTATTGTAAAACAAAGACATAGAGAAGTAGATGATTAAAATTACACAAAGCAATGTGTTTTAACTAATCGCTGACAATTAATGAGGCACTTTCAGCTCTGTAAGCCAAATTTGATAGAGATTTGAATCCCCAAATCTGGAGCAAATTTAATGGATACAAACTAATAGGTGTTCGATTGTAATGGATGTCAGGATTTCCCAGCTTTGCCAGACATTGGAGCCAAAACAGGAGTGCTCATCATATAATTCACTTTACAGATTCAGTTATACCTTCATGTTGCAGTCACACTAAAACCAACTTACAGTAAAGGACTTGGTAAGAAAAGCCACTAAATGTCATTACAGGTAATTTGTGGCCATTAGAGGGATGAGAGTACAGTCTGTACCCTTCTGATGGGTCACTCACACTCCTCCTGAAACAATGCAGCTGTTTTAACTATATTTAATCATTATAAATAGCTATTTATGGTTGTACTGCGATTTAAGATTAAAATAATAAAGAATCATTAAGGTGGATGGAGGCTGCTGCTCGCCAAAAGTGAGACTATGTCAAGTCTTTGATGACTAAAGCATTGAAGAACAGGCTAAATCGTCCCAGAGGAACATTTAGGATTGCATTTGAGCATCAGGATTTTTTGGTGCTTTCTATTTTCAAGCTAATCCAAGTAAATTAGTACAGCGGCTGGTTATAGCCATTGAACCGCTGTAGTCTAGTTGTTACACAATACCTGTACATGACTGAAATCCTACAATAGTTTTTTGTCACTAGGAAACAAGATCTCAAACCAGATTACACAACGAACATTCAGAATACCACCAAATATCGAAGTAATATCATTGAAAACATGCAGCCACGTCCTGATTTGTGGACCCTGTCTGTTCTGTTTGGTAACCCTGGTAATTAAGATTTAGATGAAACGTTTCTAAATCAATTATCCGTCTAGAATATCAAATAATAATATTTTCTACTCTTCCCATTACGGTATATATCATGACTTTACAGGAAGTTGTGTACCAACCAGTTAACTTCCCATGGTAAAAATTGTCCAAATAAACATGTCACACACACACAAAAAAAAACAGACTACTTGATTTCACAAGTGCATATGTCCTTACAGAATAAAAGAGCTGGTAATAAGGGTTTGAAACGATTTTCAGTCACATCTGTCTGAGAGTTTACAATATGCTCACAAACATAAGATGATGACAGATTTGTAGCTAATATACCCAATGTGGCTGCAAACCATTATTATTGTGAATAGGCAGCCGCATATAAATAATACATTAAGTTGAATCGCTCTTTGCGATGCAAGCTCTTAAAAAAGTGTGCTCAGCTGCTTTCCCTGTTGTGGGGTTTCTTCCTGTTCTCTTTGTTGGTCTATTTTTTTTCCTTGCTTAAAGGTTTTCTTTAGTAAAAAAAACAAACAAAAAAAAAAAAAACATTTAATTTGACACTGTAGAAATATTAAAATCATGCAATTAAAAACGAATGCAAATAACATAAATACACTCAATGGCAGGGTTCAGTGTCACGAATGGGATTGTTATGGTGTAATAGAGAATTCTGAGAAAATCCAGCTTACACTGCAGAGCATGGCATGATTTAAAGTACGGCACAAGGGATTTCTATAGCAGTGACAGGAGCCACAGAAGCAATGCCAGCTGACCTCCAGTCACAGCTGGAACACACCCAATCTGACTAAAGTCACAAAAAAGATAACTAATGAATTATGCAAATGGCCTTGATTCAACTTTCAATTAAGCGTTTCATTGCTTTGCTGCTCATCACGGTGCAAAAAAGAAACAAATTCAATATGATGTAAATTAACAATTAGTGATGTTGCTCCCCAAGTCAGATTCAGCTGATGGTAATTCAAGCATCTCTACTGAGTTAAATTAGTTTTACTACTTGTACAATATTGTTTATCTCCTATAGTTAGGTTAAAGGTGACCTGCTTCCTCAACACATTCCACTACACTGATTTAACACAAATTTATCTATTTTATGTTTAAGAGGAGTTTATGGTCTTGATATATCTGTTTGGTTTTAGTATCCACTTTAGACATGCAGTGATGAGATGATGGCAATGTATTGACACCTGTATTAAGAGGCTTTATTCAGAAAGATCATAGCCGATAAGAAATATCAATACTTGATTAGATTTCTCACATAAAAGTGGACTGACATGTGAGGCATAACACAATTACAAACGACAGCTGTGAGTGTGACTGAAAGTGAGAAATAAGACAGATGCAGAAAATCTCAACTGATGGGGGAGAAGAGAAAAAATCCCCTTCTCAGAGCGGAGTGATCTTATTAAAATAGAACTTGTGGAATGACACTGCAGACCCCTGGTGCAGAAAACCCAGTGTCATTTTCATGATAACAGCATACAGTTCACTACTAATGGTTTGCAGTCACATGTTCCATTTGTTTTCCTGCACTGCAGGTGGTGGGATGAAATACAGAGTTTACTACCCCTGATATGTGACACTCAGTTGCTGATCTGATAATGGTGTTCTTGCTGTGCAGTATCTGCCCTTCCCAACATGGAAACGAAGAGGTTGACAGTAAATCATAACAAAAGCCTCCTACCCACAGCATCTGCTCTTAATGTGTGAAATGCCATCAGTGGAAACTGAAACACCAGGACTAAGGTGAAAAGAGAGAAAAGGCACTTGGCAGTCGTTCCTATCTACTCATCCTCTCACTATGCACTTGGGCCTAAATCATTTCAGGCATCACTACCCACGAGTCGCTTATCAAATAATATTGAAATGTTGCCTGAGGTGTCCATTGTGCATACGAATAAAGTCATATTTGCAGGATGATAAGTAAGTTATGATAGTTCTGTGCTGTGGGAGAAAATATTCTTTGTACCACGATGAAACCCCATTTTAATAATTCACTTTGTTTCTTCACTTTGTGAAACTTAAGAACATTTTACTTTGGATTTCAAACTTTAAAAAGCTATGAGCAATATTTACTCAAACTTGAATCTGCTTTAAGATTTATGTTTTTTGTTTGTTTGTTTGTTCAGTAAACAATAAATCAAATAACGTTGCTCTTGTCACCCCAATGAAAATGCTGACCCAACTATGAATTTCCTCCCAGGGTTACAGAGCTTCATAGCAGTTTACAGCTGTTTCTTTTAGTCTTTTTCAGCCTTTCCCATATCTTTTTTCTGAATTGGTGCATGCATTGCACTTTGCATTAATATGAACTTACACCTAACACAGGAAAACGTAAACTTTCATTTAGAAATGATGTCATACAGTTAATGCAGTGAAGTGCTTCCATTTACAGTGTACACTGTTATGTATGTCTGCAGTAACTGGAGAACACATCACTACATATCACTGCTGAAATCACAGCTCAGACATGTTATGCAAAGTAAAACAGTATTTAAACTGTTGCTGGCTAACATTGGTAGGAAAAAAACAACAATACTCATGGAGAACAATAACAAAGAAAAAGTAATGGGGTTTGACTGAACATGGGTGCACTGTACGTACAATGCATCACTCCAACTTTAGTGGTCCTGCTGTTATATAGTAGGCTAATCACTATAATACTGACCTGTGAATCAATAGTCAGGTTATTTAGAAAATGTTAAATGCATGAAACAATTAAATGTTCTATGTGTGTTTTATTTTGTTTTTGCTTTTTTTTTTCTATTTATTCATTTATTTACTTTCTAAGAACATTAGGTAAGGATTAGGGGACATGAAAACAACTTTTGGAATTGCTTCTCACCTGGCAAAGATTAAAAAAAAAGTGACTCACCAGCTGTTTCCAGTCTAAGCTGACAAACATCAAACCCAGGCAACTGGCCACTCCCACCCCAGATATGATCTAACATCCAAGATAATCCCAGAGAGGAAACAATGTCCTCAAGAGCAATTTTCTCCAGTTTTTTTCTTGTATACCTTTACTGTATTAAGGCTCATTCCCAACCGCCCCTACACACTAACCCTTCGTTTGCTCATTCTTGCAGAGGCTCCACCATATTATGGGCCATCCCAAACCACGTATGGGCTATATGCACGACTCCACTACTTCCTGAATTTCAACCAGCACCTTTGCTTCCTGTCTTTCATTACTGGACAAACTGATTAATCCAGGTGTGTCTGGCCAGGTACTGAGGTAAAGCACACCTGGATTAATCAGTTTGTCCAGTAATAAAAGACAGGAAACAGAGGTGCTGGTTGAAGTTCTGGAAGTAGTGGAGTTGGGCAGTTAGTGACATGCCTAAATGAAGGAGGAAACAGCCATCCATCTATGTAAGTTCTGCACCAGTCCTGCATGCTTATCAAAATGAGAAAAAAAATCACAAATCACGAATAAAATTATTTTATGTTAAGATTATTTTCATTTAACTTTTTCCATATTTTTTAAAGAATTTTTAGTTGTCCGTTGTTTCTGCAAAGTGAATTTTTGTTGTTGACCAGCAGCTTTAAGTTACAATATAAGTAAGGGGGGTTATTGTATCCACACAAATTAATATGACATGGGGCATCTAAGTCTAACCATGGTGGCCAGTGGTTTCCTTTTTCAGCAAATGGAAGCGGGCATCCCATTCCTGCCCTAGAGCGATAGCAGTACAGTCTACAAAGAGTGTCGCCTACACTGCCACCTACTGGCAATGTGGCACGCAGTCTACCTAGAACACTTCAAACGAGTCGTGGAAATGTATGTGAATCATATCAATTCTGTTTTTGCAGCGGGGTTGATAAAAGTTTGATAGAAAAAAACTGTTTATCTTCCTTTTTCAATACAGCCTATCATGTAGCTTAATACTACAGCCATTACTTCCTCCAAACCAATCACAAACACAGACCCAGGCACGCTCTGTCACAAAGTCTCAAACCACAACAGAGAGAACGTTAAGATGTTGCAGCATGAAGCGCCGGAGGAAGTTGCCCCAAATAAAACCGTGTTTCCCGAATGACTCAGTCATGGCGGGCTGCCATGGCTATACTGTTAGCACTACACCTTCAAAATGCCCAGGATTCAATTCTGGACAACATCCATATTTCATAATGGTGAAGGCATCACCACCTCCACCAGCAGCAGCGGTACTCAGCTGTCATCTGCTTTGGAGGTGAACACAGCATGCGACGGAGACAGAGGCGGGGCGGCAAGGTAAACTTTGAAAGTCTCTGACAAGCTCATTAGATGTAGAGTCCAAGGAGAGGAAAGTAACTGCTGAGAAGTTGGCTTAGATTTTGCAAGTTAAATAGACATTTCATTAAATATATTGATATGGTTCTAATAACTACACTGGGGCTTTCAGGTGAGCCGTCCTTTGAGGTCTGTACTACGACTTCACAAGTCACATGTATGTGCATATACAGTACAGTATACTGTATGTGCATGTATACAAGTGCACAGTAGTATCTGCTACAACAAGTACTCATGCCAAAAGAATTCTCACAGAGGAAAGCTGATGTCTAGCATGTAGATTTCTTGCTGAAATGGGGACTTACAGTACACTACGTTCATACGGCAGGTAAATGCGACCTGAATCTGATCTTTTCGCTTAAATGTGACCCATATCCGATCTGCTTCTGACCGTGTGAACAGCGCAAGTCACATTGAATCTGACATTTTTGGATCGGATTCAGGCCACTTTCAAATGTGGTATCGAATCGGACATCCGATCTGTGTTGAAACAACTGCAGTGTGTGCAGGCATCTTGCATTTGATCTGACCTCTCCTGTGAGACGAGACGGACGGGCTTCTGCACCAGAGGAGATGGACACTGACTGTAAACAATGGACTGAACAGTAAAATCGTATTTTTGTGGCTCTGATTGCACATCAACTTGGAAACTGATGAATGCGCTGTGGGATTATGTGGTCCAGACGGCTCAGTGTGTACACCTAAGTGAGAGGGTGTGCAAAGTTACACTACTGCTAGTGCTAGTACTATCTGATATATCCAGAACTTGCAGGATTAACATCTAAGCTGCCAGCACCCAGGCCAGGGCCGGACTACATTCTATTATTTTTTTCCAAAACTTATCAATATTGATTTCAATCAATACATTTTTTTTTATATCAGTACACTTTTTGTCAATATTGTCCAGCCCTACACACACACGACTTTTAACCAAAACGTTTTTAAAGACACAAATAGATGGTGCCACTGCTGCCATTGCTAGTTGATTCAGTTATAAGTGATGCTCAGATGTAGCTAACACACACGCTCGAGATAACTAATAAAGCCTAAAATTAAAGCTTTTTCAAACTCCTTGATTGGATTATACTTTCATTACTCCAGAGCTGTAGAATTAGTGCGGTCCCATTTGTTACAACACAAGAAAACATTTTGTTTGGGGCACTGATGCAGGAGACAATATCACATAAGTCAATCATAGCAGCACAGCAGTCGTTAATTACTATTTTATCAAGCACTTGTGTGAACATATGTAATAAAAAGCTGAACACAAAATGAAACGGCTCACCCAAAGTGATCTGATGTGTCTTGGAGTGTGAAATTGTGAAATGTTGGGCCTGAGTTTCAAAATTGAACCATATTCAGGATAAAGTAACAGAGGGAACCAGTTGTTTAAAGGCTAGCTTCAGCTTAAATAACCTGCAACAGCACATGAAGTCATGGCTGACGATGCAGTAGAAAGATCCGTCTCATTACGACGACCACCTGTATGCACAGCACCCTTGAGGCTTTCCTCATTTTTCATTTGAAATTGGTCTGAAAAAAGTGTCACTTTTACTCTGCAGGATCCTTCAACATGGCTGAAATGATCCCCTCCAGTTGACTTCACTTACCAGAGTATTTTATGACCCCTTAGTTAGGCTCTATTAATACTTAAAGAGAAGCTGCCTTGAGCTGCCGGTCCTCTGTCTTTTCAATAAAGATGGTTAATACTTTTTGCCATTCCTGATGCCCATGCTAGAGGTAAAGATCTTATTTCTCAGTGCAACTACCACAGGAGAAAAGGAGTAGCTCATTTATTAGGCGGCATATATTCCTGCAACTAAACACTTGCCTAAAGAAAACTTCAAAGTTCAGCATCTTAATCCCAATTTAATGCCATCTTATCCATGTCTCAGGCCATGCTCAGACTGCAGGCAAATCAGATTTGTTTCCCAAATCTGATTTTTAGAGCAGAGACATTTGCAAGGGATCAGATTAGACTCCGTGTCCAGACATGATCAAGCTTTCCACAAAGGTTGCTATATTAATAACACAGAAATCAGTATCAGCAAAGCTACGTTGGTGGCCTGGCTTTCTAACAATAGGGTCTTTCAATTTTTTTTTTTTTTTTTTTGGGGGGGGGGGGGATTGCAAAGCTGCAGTATTAGACTTTCCGTGACCATTCAGGGATTTTCCTTCTCTATGGTCCCCATAGCAGACTTAGCTGCAGAGAATTGCTGTAAAGATTCATTCTGCATGTGACAAAAATAAAAAATAAAGGAAAAACACAGATTTGGGAAAGTAAAAGAAATATTTTCATTAATAAAACTATTTCTGGATCCAAAAAGGAGCATATTTACACATAAAGGTGGATACATTAGGGTACTACAGATATTTCTCTTTCCGAGGCTTAATATCTACTCAAAAAGTAGTTATTTTTTTAGAGGAAACACCATCACACTCAGTGCTTTATCTAATGCTACTTTAATGACTTGTGGTAAAATGTATTTAATTAGAATTTCATGAGGGAATTCAAATTCAAAGCCTTTTCATTGAGGGCCTCTTGGTGAATGACATTTTTTTTTGGACCCAATAGTTAGCTCCTGTCACTGGTATGACATTTCTAGGCACTTTTATGTTGTCTTTCAGAATCTGGTCACTTTTATAATCCGTATATGAGAGCACATGGTCTTGAGGATCTTGCATGGCTCTTGGCTACCTGCAATGCGTAAAGCAATCCCCTGAAGACTGGCCCAGAGGACAACATACAGCACCTCTGCTATCTTTTTTAAGGTCTGCTATTTCACTTTATTTAAAGGGGAAAATACATCAGATTTTGTACTGTATGCCTGGATGTATAGCTAAACAAACAAACAGAAGCATGTATACCCACACTAGATCAAATTCGGACATAGAACTATTTCAAGCTGTATATAAAACAGCAAGCCTACATTCATTCAACTTGATTACCTAAGGAAAGGAGCCTAACGCCGGTAAAGTCCCTGTACAGATTACTATGAATTTAAAAGCAAACATGTAGGCCACCCAAGCCCTTACTTCTGATCTAAAAATGTGCTTGTAGATAAAAGCCACTTTGAAACCATTTCTCAAAGAAACATAGAGTTTGACAGACACAGTCTAACTCAAGGTCCACCTGCAGGTGTTCCTGATGGTTTTCTACAATTCAGTGGTAAAGTGGCTAAAAATTGAACCGCATTCTCACCAGAAATATTGTGAGTTGTCAGAGCAGGGACAACAGGAATAAGGAATATCAATTACTGCATGTCAAATCAAAGTGTCACAGAAAGAGGTGAGAGAAGCTAAAAGGAGTGGCTGTCATTAATATAGCCCTATTCTTCCTTTCCATTTGCACCAAAAGCACTAAAAACAGAAAAATCCATCCAGAGTGGATGCGTTTGAACCTGAACCAACGCAGCAGTTGGTTCAAAGTAAGCATCAAGTTTTTGCACCAAATGTTTAAAAGAAAAAAAAATATATATCGTCAACACTAAATCGTAAATCATCCACATTCTGTTAAGCGTGGCTGAACAGAATGTGATGTTTTGTCGATGGGGGGGGGGGGGGCTTCTCTGAAACTCTTTCTTTAAAAAGAAAACGGTCACAGTCACGTGGAGTTAATATTGCTTTAAACGGCACTTTATCACTTCCATTTTCAGCGCAATTGTTTGAATACATTCGACATTCGAAAATCAGTGGGGCTGTTTCAAAACCATATCAGCAGGCGTTGGAGGGCCAAATCAATCCAGCTGCTGCGGGTCGACATATGAAGAGTGAGTGAAGTTTTGGAGGCGAGTGCATTTTCTCCTGCAGCGCAAAGGCTGCTGTTCACAGTGGCAGAGGAAGTTATTACATGAATATGCATGCTTCATTGCCTTTATTGATATGCATATGAGGCAAGATGTGGAAATCATCTAATAAGAACAGCAGGTGCCGAACTGGCACACACATTGGCAGACAGTAGCCTATATATATATATATATATATATATATATATATATATATATATATATATATATATATATATATATATATATATATATATATAAATATATATAAATATGTTCACAATCAAAGCACACACTTGAAATATTCAAAAACTGCCGCAGTCATCACAACCGTAGTCTGTGAGGGCAAACATTGACTACTGGTATTAATGGGATATCACCCGTTGGATAACTGAGCAATGGTGCTTTCTGTTAGTCTTAGAAAACTTCAGTCTCAAGAGATTAGCCGTACAGATCAGTGTAGAGTTGAGGGGAACCTTATGGATTACTCATTTCCCGACAGGACAGTGACATGATACGGCGAGTATACTGGCAATGATGCAAACCTCCAAAAGAGCATCTAATCTGTGCTTAAAGAGCTCACTTCACGAGGGGAACAGTCGGGGGGGAAACGCGTGTACTGCAGTGCCCATGTGGGTATTTAACACGAATGTATTGACAATTATTCGGCAAACAAAAAGTAAATGTCTTACCATGTTTTAGCTTCCGAAGTAGTCAAGAGAAATCCTTTGGTCCGTGCAACGGAGGCACAAAATACCGGCTGGCTGTGCAGCTACAGCCTCCTCACACGGGCTCATCAGCACTCTGCTGCCACGGTGTCTTTAGCGCCCGACACAGCAAGGCAGTAACACTCCACCGGGGGTCTGCAGCCAGGGTCTACTGTGAGATAACGGCATGGATCAAGTGGCCCCGTTTAAGTTGCTCGTTCTCTACCTCCCTCTCTCTCTTACTCTCTCTCTTTCTCCCTCTCTCTCTCTCCGTGGACATGACGTGCCTGGCAGGTAATCTTATTACAGCGGTCATGAAAGGTGAGACCGGCTAAAGCTCCGATGCCCCTCCTCTCACCACATCTATGCACCTGCCTTCCTCGTGTAAGCTCTCATAGACAGTAGAACGTATTCAACAGGATGTCTCGCGACATGTCCACGCCAGAAACAAGAAAGCAGGAAAGTCAACAAAGCCCCTCATCCACTAAGGACTTTTTTCCCCAATCCAATTTGCAATTTATTCCAATGTTCTGCGCACAAGGTAGTTCCGAGGGTCAGCTAAGGCTTTTCACTGACAGCTGTCAATTATTCCGTTAAATCCATTAGTGGGGTCCGTCTGCACCAATTGGAATGGAGCTGAGGAGTAATACCACTGGAGGCAGTAAGCTATAATTCACCTGTCACTTAACAACAGTCATTGGACATTTCTTGCCTAGAGCTTAACAGCCCCCCTCCCAAAAAGAGAGAAAAGCTTTCCATCAATATCCTCTAATTGGCTGCTGTGCTGATTAAGTCCCAACTAATGGTTTCAGGGATATTCAATAAGCCAAGGGCCACAGCTGGGGGTCTTGCTTCTACAGATCATGTGAAAATCAGCACAAGTTCAGAGAAATCCTCAGACAATGGAAAATGAATTGACAAAAAAAACAAAGATTTAATCTGGCGAAATCCTAACCATGTGGAAAATAGATGTTAAGACTTACAGAGAACTTAGTCCACAGATTTCTAATCATCAGACCTGAGCCTGCGACCCACACAATCCTTTCCACCGTTCTTACATCTTTCGGTTTTGCTCTCACTCACAAATTTCACATGCTTTTACTTCCCCCTCACCAGTGAATTCTCAGGGTTAAGCATTAAAAATACATGGTCCGGGTTACGATTAGAAAGAATGCAGTCTCACACCAGAAAATGCTGGCAACACTGGTCCACAGCACAAAACAGAAATTTATTAGGAAATTTTAAATAATTAAAAATACTGTACTATACTTTCTGAGTTAAACAATTATCAGGTGCCTGCGTACTGTACCTTTTAAATCGTATAATTCCTGCAGTTTTCAAACTGTCACTCATGCTCAAAAATAATTAAATGTCTTTTCAGTGCTCCAAAAACATTCACACCTTTGTTTTTCCACCGCAAACATGTTGACATGTTAAATTTCATGTAATTGGCATAAATGCAACATTGCACAACGACTACAAATTTTATAACGGCTTATAAGGAGGTTGGAGGAGGAGGGTGTTCATGTAGAGAGCCCAGTCTCAGTATTATCTAAATACCACAGAATATCACAGCAGCGGATGTTTTGTACCAGAGTTAGCTATTGCTAATTTCCATCTGTTGTCCCCGGGCCGGTACACACATTTAAAACCACATCACATAACAAACTACAAATAATCTAATATACAAATAATACTGTAAATATAAGATATACAGACAGTCATCAAAATGTTTACAGATTAGCTGAACTGATATTGTCACATACAGTAAACTACTATTGGTCTAAAATACAAAAAGATACTGTAAATGACATGATTACATGTGCTTTAGAGATAAGGTTTTATTTATTTCATAATCTGGAACTTTATTGTCCAACTTTTCTACTTTTAGCTCAACTTAGCAAAGGTAAACACAAAATAATACATTCTTCGTTTTAGACAAAATAATACATTCTTAGTTTTAGACTGTTAAATAAGGTCAGAATCCAACATAAAAGCAAACACATGCTTTCAGCTTGAATATCAATGGATGTACAGTATGTTTACAGGTTTCATTTCACCTGAGCACTTCCCATATGAAATAAAACACACACACACAAAAATTGATACCATCTCACAACTTTTGTCTTGATTGCATCTTATATTTTGAAATGAGGCTGTTTACATGATTAAAGTGAGAAAGTATGCACGGCTACTGCAGATAAAGTTAATTAGTCATCTTCGTTATTACTACTTAAAAGCAAAAATTAAGGCTGTGACCCATTTCAATTTCTAACAATGTATTGTGATAGTACTACTTCTAAATACAGTAATATTTCTAGTAAAAGTTCATTTTGATCTTTGAAAACAGCAAAAAGTCTTTGAGGACTAAAACAACCATACCATGTCAGTTCATCTGAAACCAGCAAAAGAGTCACCTTAATAAAATAGTACATTGTTTTGTATTTTAGCCATTTATTTGGTAGTGTGTAATTCAAAAGACATGAAGCACATTGAAAACAAGATATTTGTATCTTTGCATATTAAGTCTATCCGTCTTTGACAGCAGAAATTTGCTTTAAAAAGCTAATTGACATGTACATAAACATGGGCAGCTAATCCACATTAAGTCATTACTAGCACCACTTGGCTTACTGTATTCTTGCTATGAGGAAAAGCTCTGAGCAGAAGCTCTCTAATAATCAGCCCCTGCCACAGCACTAATTCTCCCTCTCATCTTGTTTCTGCAGCCCCCGGAGAAAACGAGGGGCCAGGGTTCAGGCAGGAGAGAAGACACTCCACACAGAAGGGTGATTAAGAGGTATTACAAAGAGTCATGCCCGATCCCCAACAGTCATTTTAGTGAGAAATGGCCAACCCAAAATTGCACATATCGAAGTTTGGGGTCATGTGTGGGTGTTTATGTGTGTTCTCGGTGTTAAAGCACATTTAAATTGGCAGTATTTTTCTGCAAGTACTATATAGCCACATCATTAATAGGTAGAAACAAAGAAAGGAGCAAAGTGAGAAAAAGTGGAAAAATGACTGCAGGCACTTGTCTAATTGGGTTTCATAACTAGCAATTTACAAGTCTTTTACTCTTCATTACTCTGTTTTTTTCAAGTATTAATTTTCAAATATCTGTATGCACCCACACTAATAATGTTTATACAGAAAAGAAGTGCTGAAACAATATTTCCCTTCTTCTTTTCAATTATAAAAATGCTCTTGAGCATGCTCAGACTTAGAAAATCACAGACTTGTTTGCACCTCTGCTCTTACAAAGACATGAGATCATGCGTGCTATTTGTTACTAATTAGCACAGATAAATATCCTGCCAGCTGCCATAAAAAGACACGAGCTGTGTGCACATGCAGAGAACACAGTGACATGAAGGCTACGATGGATGACGATCGCACAGTAAAAATCTGAGGATGGTGCAGATAACCGGAACTCTAGCATCAGTCATTTTTCCTCAGACAAATTCAAAGCTCAGAAAACACTGGTAAATGCTGGAATCCCATTAGAAGCATTTCGTTTCTGGAGGTTGAGCTGTACACATTTCATTCAAAGCTTCTTCTGTAAATCTAATCTTTTAGGTGCAAATGACTTTTGACCAGGAGCAGTTGAATTCACTTTGAGGCGCCGTGTTTTCTCCTGGGAATACTTGTGGCTTTTTCCTGTAAAACCAGGGAAGCCTGAGGGTCCCTTTGTGCAGGCACTTCTCATTTGCATTCAGCTGAGATTTCAATCACTAAGCAGGCATGTCTTCTTCAGGAAATTCCTCTCAGTGATGTTGCATTAATTTAACAATCTCTGTTTCCTCTTTAATGCTCAAGAAGCCGAGCATTAAAGAGGAGACAGAGGGTGCTGTACCAAGCAATAGTTTAATTATTCCCCGTTAATTCCCTCTTTACACATTTTTCGGGAGCTGCAGAAAAGCTTCTTTTTTGATGAGGGTGCAGGAGCTCTTAAAGAGCAGTTGGATCTTTACAGACTTGGATCGGCAGTTTTGGGGTAATTGTTGGCACGGCATCTGCAGCATTTTATAGAATTGTCCAATTCAAATGTCCGTCCAGTCAATATGGAAACACTGAAAGTATCAGTGACTGATGTTTCTGTGGTATTTAGCTTTGAGTCAACTGGCAGTGTGAGCATTTCTTTTGGACTCATTGAATTAATGGCACAATAAATCAAAGCTAAGGAGGAATGGCCATGCAAGCAGAATATGAACACAATTTCTTGGATTTTTTTTTCTTTTTTTTTCTCCTAAAACTCTTTGATATTTACATAAAAGCTTGAAGTATATTATGACCAAGCTCATCAAAGCACCACTACAGGTGCCGCAAATCCTTGTAAAGGAAAATTCAAGCATAAATATATACTGATGATACCAGAATCCACATCATGTGGAATTTTTATTCAGGGGAAATCGAGCAATCCTTTTTGTTTGAGCATCATTTCCCTGGGCTGCGTTTTATCCCCTCAGCCATCTAGCCCTGAAACCCTTTGCCTCTGAGCTTTCTGTAGGCAATCCCATGGACTGAGTGCACACTTGTGAAAGTGCAAATGCACCCACATGCACAGAAATATGAAAACCTAAAACTGCAAAACAGCTGAGGAGCTCCAAACTAACATCGATTTAAAATAATCAATACACAAGTTATTCCAGAGCCTTTGGATATTTTTTGCTATCAATACTTTTCAATTAACATAAAAAAAAACTTTATTTTCTTTTTTTCTGTTTGTGCAAGTGTGCTGCAACAAGTAAAGGCTCAAAGATGAGAGGACAGCAATGGCACCGTGGGACACCATGTCACAAGAAAATCTAGGGTACGAGGCATGATTTGCCCCTTAAGCCCTTGGTGCCTTTTACTCTTCCAGTAGATTTTCTGGAGCCATGTGAACTGGACTTGATCATACAGCCCCCATGAGCACCAGTCTGGGTTAACTCAGCTACCACCCACACAAGTTCACAGGCAGGCAGATTTTAGCTGTAACTTTAAAGCTCTGCAGTGTTTCAAGTAATCCCTTCCATTTTCTAGAATGGTGGAAGAATCACGACACACATGCTCTGTATAACTTGTACCTGGGATAACCTTGCTGTGGTCCTCATCTTGCTGGCAAAAGTCGCTAACTAATTAGGTTGATTAACAATACAGAAAGTGTGTGAAAATGTATTTTAAAGAGTTCAAATTAAATCTACTGTATAGATCTCACAAGTCTGAGCCATTATCAAGCATCGGCAGCTGGGAGCACACCAGCCTTGACTGAGTTCAGCATCATTTAACTATTAAACAGTGTTGTAATGGTTGAGTGTGTGCTTCTGCTTGTGTACTTACTGATGTAACAGCAAATGAATGGAGTCAATTTGTATATTTTCTTTAGATATAAATTAAACAAGTATATGTGTCGTCCTCAAAATTATTCATACCCCACGATTAGGCTTAATTTACAATGGTAATTCAAATAGCACGAAACTAAAGAAACTAAGAAATAAAAAATTACTAAATTATAATTCAGTGAAGTGAATATTGCTTTTGAATTGCGGTTCAAAATAATAATAATAATAATAATAATAATAAAACCATTAGAGCCCCTTTCCCATGAACATTGGACCAAAATACCTGTCAACAGGTGTAGAAATCTTTTTGAACATCACAGAAAACACCTGATTGCAGTGATTGCCTCAAAGTGTTGCTCCACAAAATTTTAGCTTTTGAGCCCCATCATGCTTGTTTACTTCATTTCTTTTGGAGCACAATAATTTTCATAGAATTTTATTACTTTTTGTCAATTTCAACTTATTTAACTGACAGCTGATTCTTTCCCTTCTTTAATTGGAGGGTGTGAATAATTCTGAGGACGACTGTAGATTTCACATTAAATGTTTAGAATTAACATGAAGACTTCCATTTAATATTTGGATTTTGACATAATATTTCAGTTTAATCTTTATATGTGACCTCTAACGAAGCTGTTAACAATTAGATTGTAGTTTTGTGTAAATTCCCACATTACATGTAAATGTCAGAAAATGTTCTAAACATGAGCAGCCATATAGATATTTAAAATGTGTCAGCTATGAGTTTTAAACAAATTTTTCACACTTGACATCCCACCAACCACTAATACCACTGCACCCTCTCTTTCAGCTTAAACCAAACACCATTTTAACAATATTTCCACATAAAATGACTCCATACATAAGTGAGTGGGGGTTATGTGTGTGAGGTTGTTAATCACAATGAGGGAAGTTGGTGCTCTCCATGGTGCTGAAGATAGTGCATTTTTTTTTTTTTTTTAGTGCAGCAGCAATAATAGGCAGTCCTACTGTGAGCTGCTAAGCACTTTCATTTTTGTTTTCCTTATTCACAGTTAACTACTCCTGCAATAGGCTATTGTTGCAAATTAAAATATTTCTCTTCGAGGAAAAAAAAGAATATATCCACTGAAGTTACTTGACAAGTGAATATGTGTTCCTGTCAAGCTGTTGGAAGGATGGTAGATGGTTAGTTCAGACAGCAGAATGGCCAAAAGGAAAGTTCAGATTGCCTCCACAGCTGAGTAAGCCACCCTTTTAAGGAGACAGAGAGCCACACACACACACAAAACACACACAATTCTCTTTAGGGCATTTGTGTCTTTAACTTTGGCCTATTCTGACTGCAGGCTTTTCTCCAGCTCCAACAAACCCCACTATAAAAACCGAAATTGTCTCTGTGCAAATGGAAACCCTGTAGGGTGTCTGAGTTGTATAAGTGTCGAGGGACATTCATAGTGTGTCACTGACAGCTTGTGTGATATGGAGAGGTCAGTGCAACTGAGACAGCAGGCAAGCAATAGGGAGGGAGGTGACTGGACGGAGGGAGGTCGGAGAAAGCCAAAAGACAAGATGCTTATGTGTGCGCAAGGAAAAGAAAGCAAAGAAAGGTCAAAGAAAACCAGTGAGCAAGAGACAAAATATGAAATGAAGAATGTGAAGTGACATGGAGAGCAGATGACTACATTATCATCCCTAGAGACAATTAAAGTGCCCTGCTGTTTTTCAACCTTTCAATCCTTGTTAAAACATATAGGTTTTTGAAAGAGCATTGAAAGGGAGAGTTGGACTACACTAGAAATGACTGTCAATAATCTGAAAATGTTTCAGTTATAATAAAGATATTTATGTTATTCAGATTAAGATATTCAGAAAGTTGCGGCCAAAGCTGAACCAAAAATACTTTGGAAGGAGTTGATTTGATTATATGTCCACTTTGTAGAAAATATCACGACGTGGTATATACTGTAGCTTCTTCTTAAGAATGTGACTAAACCATGTTTCAGTCTCGCCAAGTGCTGTCCAACTGAGAGGAAAAAAGGATGATTATGCTGTGTTTCAAACTGCTAACAGTTTGAGCCATTGTGCAAATGTCTATATTTAAGGTGCAAGTCTGTATTTTATTTCTGTTTTGAGTTCCCTGAAGCAAAAAAATACTCACTGTGAAAATGAGTCCGGTAAATTGTAATCAGATGAGCAAAGGGCCATAATTTTAATCAGCACATCAAAATTAAACCACCATGAGCAAAACTATTTAGAATTTCCAGCAAATTTCTCTTTTATAACACGTGTGTGTTTTGAGAATTTAAACCAAAGAAATGGAATTTTTGACTCAGACAAAGTTAGCACACTTAATATGGTCAAATCATAGGGAAATATGTTTTTTTTTTTTTGCAATGCACGAGTCACATAGCAAGAAAAACATGCTGTAAGAAAGTTTGACCACCTCATGGATCTAAAATCTCTTTTGGTTCCTGCCAACACCTGAGGAAAACACCTGGATCTACGAAAATGCTCCATCGCTTTAATCAGATGGGTAATGCATAATGGGTTTATTAGAACTCCTTCACTGGAAATAGCTGCACGTCTTTGCTCAATAAGGGACACTGTGAGAACAGAGAGTAAACCAGAACAGAAAATCTATCAGAGGTGGGAGATAATTCACACACAAGTTTGTTACACAAACCACATCTACTTTAATTTGAACTATACTAGTCGTAAAAGGTAAACTAGGTACAAGTGAAATGGGGGAAAAAAACTGAATGGTTCTTACTGTAGATATAATTCTTTCTCTTGGCTGCCTTGCAGCTGTGTGACAGCAGATACTCATGAGACATGTCTCACATGGACATAAAAGCTAAAGGAGTTTGGTAATTGGATCACATGGGGGCTAAGGCACTAGTGCCAGATCTGTTACTAGGATTCCCAGAGGCTATAGAAACCAACATTGAAGGCTGTAATGAAAATGTTCCCTCTTTCTGTTCTTTTTACTCCTCTCTTACCTTCTCTTCGTCTCTTCAGAGCCCATATGGCAACCTCTAGAAGAGAGCCCTTTTGACAGGTACCTCAGGTTATTATTTTTACAACCAGACCTCCAGAGAGTCCATTAGCACCTAGAAGAGCTGTTGACCTCTTCAACTGGCCCAGAGAGACATTAAACTTTCAGACTGAACAGAATCAAATCAGCTGCTTATAATCCATCAAAACATAATGAACAAGCTTGAAGACTTGGATCGATTAATTGGCTTAGTGAGTGATCTCTAAGGGAACTAATTGGTGTCAAAGCTTGTGCACGGTGATGGGTTTGTGTCTTTTATCACTAAATGGATCAATACTCAAAGCAAGACAGTAGAATGTCTGTCAGAAAAGATCATGCTTTAACAAGTAAAATTTACAAAAATCTAAAAAAAAAAGTGCTTAAAAAATATGAAAGGAAAATACCTCAGGTCTTCTGTAAGACGGAAAGATACAGAAGATCATTCTTGCTAGTCAACCTCCAGAACGAGACTTCTAATCATTATTTTATTTTTTATTTTTATTGTTGTGTTAAAAAACAAAAAAAAACCTACTACAAAATTGAATTTCCATCTGGGTTTAATAAAGTATTTTGCTATTTCATTTCGTTAAAATTAATTTCAAACACTGAAGTTGGGGCTGAAGAATTTTTTTCTGATTATGCACCAAGTATATTTAATTTCATTAGTGGCTTTTTTTTCCTTTTTTTTTTTAACCGATATCCAATATTGTCCAACTCTTAATTTCCAATATCCAGTAAAGTATATCTGCAGATAATGGTGAGGATGTATCTATCATATTTTGAGAAATACATCTATATTTTCCTCCAGGAACAAAAATCCCAAAATAGCCTTAACTCAGCCAGAGGAGTTTATTTTGGACATCTGGCTGCCATATATCAGATACAACAGGTATTAGCCAACATGTGGCTAATTATAATGTTTCTGACAACTTAGTAACTAAACCAATAACTTAAAACCAGACATGTTATAAGCAGCTTCAAAGCAAATCAGTCTGACTGTGAAAGGAATGCTGGGATATGAAGTTCTTCCAGAATAACAGGGACTTTTCTACCTAGTGGACCGATGCTAACAAGATCTCATGAGATTTCATTAGTAAAAGTATCGGTCTAAAAAAAAATGATACCAACATTTTCCATTATCACATTTTGATGCCAATATTGGCTGATAATATCAGTAGGCTGGTAATATTGGACATCCCTAGTAATTTGCATTATGTCAAAAAAAGAGGGAAAAAAACAAAGTGACTGATAAAATAGGAAACAAATATTAAATGGATAATGCAAAAAAAAAATATGAAAAGGAAACTATTTCTCCATCACCCTCAACCAAATTCTGTTAATCTTGTTTTCCCTTCACTGCTGTCATTTGGAACATCGCTCCTCGTGTCTGGCGGTGAAGATAAGATGCAGGAGATAAAGGACATAGATGCTGTGTGGAGATAAGACTGAGATGGCACAAAGATAAAAAAAAAAAAAACTTAGAACAAATACAAGATGATGGGAGAGAAAGTAAAAGCTGCAAGCCCTCCTTTTGCTGACTATGCCCTTGACCTCTGTGCTCTGCAAGTAAATAAGCAATTATCCTTCAGTATGTCTCAAGAATACGAAACAAATTCCAATCAAATTGAAACTCCAACTGAACTGAGTTCAGTTCATTTTCCTTAGCTTTCATATCTTCTCTCTAGACTAGTCGAGCCATCTTTGTACCATAAAAATGTGTCTTTCAGAGGCATACACCCCATCCATTGTCATTTCCACCTGCTAACACACAGAGGCAGCTGCAGGTTCATTTCCATGCTAAATTTCTTGCCGATTTCTAAGTGTTAGTGTACATCTGACATCTGTACATGTGGATATGCATGCATGCGCATGATGAATAATACATAATGTCAGACATTTATACATGGTTTTCATGTAGGCAATCAGACAGAAGTGACTTGACAAAGAACAAAGTGGAAGAAGGTGGAGTGGACCAATTTCCAGGAACTCCAACTGCACTATTATGAAAAAAAAAAAAAAAAACTGTATAGGGCAAAAGTGGATCGAGGACACTGATTTCAGATGATAAAAAGTCATAAATTCGTCTTTAGCAAAAACAACTTCCTTTTTCCTGAACATGCCATTTCTCCATGGACATAAAATCTTCTTTTGATGAACAGCTCCCTTCTCGTAACAAGTTCTTGAGTGGATCTGTTTGAATGTTCTTGAAAACCAACATATGAGCTCATACATAAGTTCTCCCTACAAATATCTTCAAAAAGAAATGTACAGTATTGACTTTCTCTGCAAAGGCCGTTTGCCTGCATATTTGCCGTTTCTTGTGTGTCGTCTGTGGACATTACCAGGCTGCAGCTTTTGGGCAGCGAATGCGCAGACACCAGCCAATGAGAGATGCAGGTGCAGGGTCTATTAAAACATAGCAATCAGTTCAAATCAGCCTCTCCTCCCACCTCTCTGCTCTCTTTTTGTGTGGATGTCTATGTTGTATACACAGACTCTCTTTGCAAAACAGGCACTTTTGTACAAAATCAATAGTTGACACACCTTCCCACAGAATAATGCGGATGTGTGTGTAAATGTGTACGTGTCTATTTGTTCCTTTAGAAGGTAACCAATGTGAAACAATCTGTAGATGTTTTATTTATCCATTTTAGTGCTTTGTTCAACAGCTGGCTGTTGTGTGTCTTTTTATTTTTACTTCGTAAACATAGCTTTTTCTTTCACCTTACTCACTTGTTCTTTAGAGTGAAGAGGCCAAGTCTGATTGCTGTTTGCAAACAGTTATTGAAAATTGTATCTGAGTTTGCTTTTAACGCAGAAAATGTGACGAAAGCACTGCAATTGTGTGGTTGCTACAAGCTGTTTCTTAACTGCTGTAAAAATAATCAAGCAGATCAAGTTCATCTGTTTCTTAAATAAACCTCCGATATAAAGAGCAAAAATGGTTGCTTTCCCCTTTTGTCAGACACTACCTGTGTACAGCAAGCATTTACAAAAGTACGCTGACCGACTGCAAAGAAAAAGTGTGTACTGAAGATATTCAAATTAGAATGGACGGAGTTGGCCTAGAAATACATGTTATTTTTACTCACTATTAACAAAACATTTAAGTTGGGCTTAGGGATCCAAGTCATCTTGGTTGGTTTAAGTTTCTTGAAGATGTTCTGCTCTCACCCAGAACGGCTTTTCAGCCGTTCTGGTGGATAAAGTCGGTGATTTCAATTAAATAGCCTTGAAAACTACTAATGCATTAGAGTCCACAACTGTTGTTAAGAGTCACGACTCACCAGAGGTTTAGGAACTAAATCTGTCTGGTTAAAATTAAATACTGAGTCAAGAGCAGGAAAAGGATATCATTGTAAGGATTAGACATTTCCCTTTCCTTTCACAATCTTTCCATCATGTTGAAAAATGCCTGCATGTGCTCCTGCTTCCTTTCAGTGTCATATATACAGAAACTCGAGCACTTCTCATTTTACATTATTCATTTAACCTAAAAAAAGAAGTCTGTTTGATACAGCATAATTGACTAAGTTTTCTGAGATCTTGAATGTACCATCTGATCTCCCCCCCCCCCAAATTATTCACAAAACAAAGTTCGCTGCAGGTGAGTGACATGAATCCTCTGCAAGCACAATGAAATGAGCAAAGTTTCAGTTGCAAAAACAAACACATCAGACTAGTGAGACTTTAAAAAAATGACAGCAAAGCTGCTTGTAAGATGCGATTGATTTCTTTCAGGCCAAGAAAAACTACTGACGTTCAAGCTTTTGACTTAGGAGTTCATACATGGCCAGGCTTGTCTGACCTGTACAAGGAGAGGTAGTTTGCTGACTTTATGCGATAGCTGTCACCTCGCTTTTTTACTAGACAGAAAGAGGAGAGAGAGTCACAATACTGCTGCGAGCATCCACCTTTCAGCAGCGTTCTGAGTTAAGCTCTCCTCAATGATGCAAAAAGAATTGATAGCTTCACTCCTGAGAAAGGAAGCAATAATGACGGCGCCTCAGTCAGAGTCAGGGTCACACGAGGGATTCTATGCCTGCCCTTGGTGCATTGAAACCAACTGCAGGTCATTAAATTTCCAGCTGGATTTGAACTGGTTTGTTTTCTCTGTAAATGGGCTCTATGCACGACTCCACTACTTCCTGAACTTTAGCCAGCTTCTTTGTTTCCTCTCTATCGTCACTGGACGGACTGATTATTCCAGGCGTGTCTGGCCACTTACTGAGGTCAGGCACACCTGGATTAATCAGATCGTCTAGTAACGAAAGACAGGAAATAAGTTCAGGAAGTAGTGGAGTTGTGCAAAGAGCCCATTGCATTAAAATTGCTTTTTTTTTGTTCTGAACTGGTACAACATAAATTAAACTGAAGTTCATTAAATTAAGTTAATTTAGAAATGGAATTACGCTACAACAAAATCTATTAAACACACGTCTGAGAAATAATTAAGCTGCTTTTCGGCATCCTACCAGTCCAGAGCTCTCTTAGATGGAAGTTGTTTTGGAAAAATGTTTCTGCTAAATGACAGTAGTTGTAGTAGTAAATAGATGCCAAAATATCAGTCAAATAGTTTCTATTGAAATGAATTCAAATTAGTGCAGAGTTCATTCAGTAAGGTCAAGATAAAAATGTTAACATTGCGTGATCATAATGCCTGTAAACCAAAAATAAATATTCAAGCCCAACAGTTTTTCTGTATATGTCTGCAGGGTTTTAAAAACTCTTTACAGTCTTCACTGTATCATTAAACTCTGCAGTTTTTTTTTCTCCAGGCCACTTCACTCTGCTTTGATGAGTATGTTAAATAGAAATGCATGGCAAACTCAACCAGTTTGTAATTTTTTCTATTTTTACATGCATGTGTATTTCAATTTGAAAAATGCTTTTAGTCAGTCAGTCAGTCAGTCATTTTCTGTACCGCTTATCCAGTTCAGGGTCGCGGGGGTTGCTGGAGCCTATCCCAGCTATTAACAGGCGAGAGGCGGGGTACACCCTGGACAGGTCGCCAGTCTGTCGCAGGGCCAACACAGAGAGACAGACAACCATGCACGCTCACATTCATACCTAGGGGCAATTTAGAGTGATCAATTAACCTAACATGCATGTCTTTGGACTGTGGGAGGAAGCCGGAGTACCTGGAGAGAACCCACGCATACACGGGGAGAACATGCAAACTCCACACAGGAAGGCCACAGTTGGAATTGTTCAAACCCCCCTCCCCAGCCGGGAATCGAACCAGTGACCTTCTTACTGTGAGGCTGCGGTGCTAACCACCACGCCACTGTGCAGCTTTTAATAAGGAAAAATTAGAAAATGGAAATCTTGTCTACCTAAAGAAATGTTTTTAAAATCTCCTGAGACAACAGCATTAGGTGGACAAAAGGTCAAACAGCCTCTGGATCTCGTAATCTAACACGGAGATAAACTTTCTAAGGAAAGTAAACCAGTTCAGCTTCTGCACATAAACTACATTTAAGTGTAACAATTTAAAGCTTTAAGCAAAGTTCTTATTTGTTTACACAAAAACAGCATTCCAAGTCATTTCACCGTGGTATGTAATCAGCAAACACACACTGCATGGCTTTCATGTTCCCTGAACTTATTTAAACCAACCTCCAGTAGGGCTGCAAGTCAATTTAGGATGCAAGACACACAAACACACAGAGACTCGCACGCACAAAGCGGAAAAAGGGCAGGCTGTCAGATAGCACAGCCTCTGTCAATTGCTGTTTGTGTCCACTGCAAACATCTGAATGAAATTGAAAATGAGTACAAGAAAAAAAAAAAAAAGCAGTCATAGAAAAACGTGCTGCTGTTTTCAACATCCATTAAGGGAAGTGAAGCAGCGGAAAATGTTTTCTGATCACTGTTATGTCAGAGAGATGTATTCAGGGCTTTTGGAGGGCAATTATATTAACGTTACTGTAAAGCTGTAAGAGCACTGAATTGGATTGTCTCAGAAAGCACCCCTCCCTCTCTGACTTCCTCATCTATTCCAACAGAAATCCCATGAAGAGCCAGGAACTGCTCTGAAACACAAAATGTGATTAATCATCAGATGAAGATGGAGTCAGCATCTTTGGCTAAGAGGCTTTAGAACAAATAGTACTTTCAAAATCTTTAATTTGATATTTCAGACATTTATTAGTCCTTCATTTGAAACAATTAAACAGAAGCAGTTTGTGAGGCCTTAGCTGTGATTGCAATCCTCATCTCAGCAGCATATCAGCTTAAACTCAAAATAACAGACAACCCAGGGAAAAAAAACAAAAAACATATGAACCCTATCAAGTTTGTCTCCACTTGTTACTCTCCAACATCCGCGCTGTGGTACAGGCCTCGCTTCTCGCAACACTGCTTCTTCATTTATTCCGTCTCTCAGGTTAACAGCTTATGTGTTCTTCAGTGCACACACGAACACTGAACCTGTCGCTAGGCAAATATTTTGCAAGCCTCTGCGTGTTTGTGTGTATCAGTGTAAGGTCCTGGGCTCATTACCTTCTGAAGCAGTAGACTGAAGGTAAATTCAAAACTATATTTTTTCGATTTACACAACAAAGACACTGAAGATTCTGAGAGAGCAAAGAAGCCCAATAAAGTAGAAAGCCAGATATGCAGGGAGAGATTCAAATCATCAACTCCTCCTTTTTTTGGATTTGAAAAAAAAAAAAAAAAAGTACTTGCATAGTGTTGGCCCACATGCCTCAAAGCTTTGACTGTTGCCATGGTAATCCATATTTAAATTTTAATGATGTGTTTATTTTTCTTAAACTATCTGAACTATTTATATTTTATCTGTGATTTACAAGAAAAGTTCCAAACAGCTTTTGAGATAACATGCAGCTAATCATTATTCATTTTGCATCTTCATTCATTATAGCAATTATACTCAGGCATATCACAAATCAGGCAACAGTTTGGAAAACCATGAAAGGTTATCAGTCTTGTAATTGTGACCAGCATGCTAACAAATTAAGTTATCAGCTGTGGTTTCTCTGCCACCCCGTAACAAATGCACAAATATCTGCAAACACTCGTGATAAGCTTGTGAGGAAAGCCATTTCGCAGCAATTCTATCAATAATTACAAGAGATGCACTGATCCAACACCCAGATCGGACATTGGCTCCGATATTGACTGATTCTGGTGCAGTCATTTCTTTCTTTCTTTCTTTTTTTTAATATCATCTGTTTTAAAATATCTATTTGCAGTAAACTTTACATGAAAATGTTATTAATTTCTTTTTGTTACTAATCTACACTTTCTTTGTTGATAAATAATATTATGTACATTTATATCTGTGTTGATTTGTTACCTTTTTTGATAACATAATTTCAATGCTGTAATCGGTGATCAGCAATATCGGGATCGGCAGATATTGCTTTTGGTGATCGGTGATCAGCCCCCCAAATCCTGATCGGTGCATCTCTACTAGGATGTTGCTCAATACTCAATTCTATTTTCAATACAATCGGGGGGGACTTCTCATTGAGAAGAGTTAACAAAATGCTCTTTCACAACTGTCTGAAAATTTCACTAAATCTATGATAAGTCACAAAGTTGGCAACACTGTAAACCAGGGGTCAGCAGCTGAGTTTGATCTGAGGCCAAATTAGTTTTTTGTTTTTTTTTAACTAAGCAAACACATTTTTTCATTTATAGAGGAAACACGGTTTGTTGTCACACTGTTACTCTTGTATTTCTTAGAGTTACTGTAATACATCATGTACAATAAAAATGTGTTCCAGATGAAAGACCTAAGTCTCAGATATATTGTCTCATCTATAATTTGAATAAATGTTATTTTCATATCTGTTGTCAGTGCAGAGTTATAGGCAGTCAAAGAAGAGTGTTTTCCTTCTAGTGTTGTCAAAAAAATGATTCTCAGATACTAATCATTTCTAAAAATTTGTATCTAGTTAGATATTAATTAGCTCAGGTATCGATACTTAAATGGCACTTTGGCATCCGCTTAGTCTTGGAAAATGTTTTTTTATTATTATTATTTAATTCTTTTTTTATGCATATTTCAGATTTTCTAATTTCTGAAGTGTAATTTTCTTTTATGTTTTATATAAATCTTTGTATGGACCCCAGGAAGAATAGTAACAGAATCTTGCTGTAGCTAATGGGGATCCACAATAAATACAAAATAGAAATACCCCCCATCTTTGACCAGTGGTATCACCACGGCTACAGCATGCTGTAGGGAAACACTGTATCTGTCTTTTTCTCTTCAATTTTTTTTTTTAGTATCGGATCGGGACCCTGTATTGTCCAATCCTCAAAATCTAATGACTCTGACCTCGGGATTGGGGGCAAAAAAAACCTGATCGGGACGTCTCTAGAGTCAGCCCAGCTGATGTGCTCTCTCTCCTGCTGTAGCTAGACCTTAAAAGAGGCCACGCTGTTAATTTAAAACAAAGCTCTGCAAACATCTTGATGTCCATACAAAATGAGACTGAAATCATCCAAACAAAAATCAGTCGATTTTTTAAAAAAGCTGTTGATAATCTGTTGGGCCAGGCACTACTGGCTGCTCCAGTTGCCAACTACTGCTGCAAATCATACACACCAACACAGCACCCTCTTGACCCAGGAAAGCCATGTTTACTCACGACAATCAACAGAGGCAGGAATACTTCAGTATACAGAAAAAAAATAATGATGATGCTGATGGGAAAAACTGATAATGTCAAATAAAATAAAAGAATATAATAATAATAATTCATTTTATTTAAATAGCGCCTTTCAGAACACCCAAGGACACTGTACAGTACAAGGGAACAATTAAAAAACATTAAGAACCAACACACCAAAAACAGTCACAGTGAATAAATTGATAATATTGATACAGCAAAAAAATAAAATAAAATAAAGGAATGAGTTTAAAAAAAGAAATTGAAAAAACTAAAAAAAAAAAAAAAAACTTTGCAAAGATGGTCAGAAAATTAAAAATTGATGGTATCGCTCCTTCTTTTAGACAAGTTGACGGTCCAGTCCTTTAAAATGACAGCTGCAGATGACTGAACAGCCTTTTGGCGCATAGTCTCCCCTCCAGAAAGCAGCTACCCATGCCTGCCTCCTCCATTTATCTCAGGGAAACCTACACACAAAACAAATCCATCTAAATTCTCCAAGCTTATAGATATACAGTAGATGTGTATATCTATGCTCCATACTTATGCAGCTACAATTCGGTTGCATTACTTACGTTAGCTTTAGGACCATGAAACTGTTTTGACACTTGCATTCTGAAGGATTTTCAGATTTTTTTGCAGTCCAAGGCCAAATGGACTCTAATAAGGGATTGAATTAATATAGCACTTTTCAAGGCATTCCGAGTGCGATACATTATGTCCATTATTTATTTACCGATGGTTGTAAGCTACATGTGAAGCAGTAGCTAACCTGGGGCAGACCGACAGAAATGGAAACTGCTCAAATAACACTATGCCACATTCTTACACAAGCAATGCATACAGTACACATTGAGGTAAAGTGTCTTGCCCAAAGACAGCAGATTGACAAGGATGAAGCAGGAATTGAACTGCCAACCTTCTGGTTATTGGACCAACCTGCTCTACCACCTAACAAAAAATACAGGTACTGTACAAGTAACTGGCACCATATATGAGGTTGTTGTTAGAATATGTATAGAATATGGCAGGCACTTTCAAAGAATACTTGGTGGGAAACTGGATTAACTACTGTACTTATCATCAGATTTTACAGTTTGTAAAATAAAACTGTTATCAAAACAGTTATCAAAACAAAAACATATTTTCTTTCAGTGAAAACGATTCTTTTAGGGATTGAAGTACTCACTGCACTTCTCTTTCCGCTGCTACTGATCATTGACACTGCACCTGAACCCCATTCATGGCAGGCAGTAAATTCTGCTTATTGGTACAAAGCACTGGGGCCTAGGCTACAACCCCATACTCAGGAATCTGGTGAGGTTAACTTAGTCTTGATCATGATCCTGTAAATCTTACTAAACTATAGCTGCCTCATTATCACATCTTGGTTAAACAAGCTGTCATGGAATGAAACATTTCCATGTAATGTTGTATGGTTACCAGAACAGGGGCCCCGGTTACATGATGGTTTTTCATTCAGAATTAATTGTTCAAAATTAAATAATTCTACATTAAAATTATTCTCCTTTCTATTTACATGTAAATAATAATTCCAAGTTAAAGCACATTCATTTGGTTGCGATTTAGATTGGGGGGTTAGGAAGGGTATTGAGTGGACATGGTGCCGATGTGATTTATTTTCGTCCCTTTATGTTTACCTGGAAGTAAGCAAGCCCTGGTTCCTGCGACTTTTTGTTTAAGCAATAATGGGCTAGATGCACAACTTCACAACTTCCTAAACTTCAGACAGCACCTTTGCTTCCTTCTTTCATGACTGGACAAACTGATTAATCCAGGTGTGCCTGACCTCAGTAACTGGTAAGACACACCTGGATCAATCAGTTTGTCCAGCATGTGCATATAGCCCATATGGAAAACCACAATACAGATTTTCAATTTCATTTTGATTGTAGTTTTGTAGTCGTGGTTCGACACTAACATAGGTACTACTTCATTTCCACCAGCTGGCTCGTCTGCCATTACAACAGGACAAGGGAAGGAGCATGCACAGAACGACCAGAATTATCTTAGAGTGGAATTAAAGGTTTACATGACAGAGTAATTATTTTATTCTGAAGGAAATAGATCAACTACTAAGTTCAGAATTAAGTTTTATTCGGAATAAGAGGTTTTACATGGTCTTTTTTAATCTTCATAAAGTGGAATTGACTTTTATTTGGAATAAAAGGGGAATTAAAACTCTTGTGTGAATGTGGTGAGTCACACCTACCAGATATCATATATGATTTAGGCTTGTTTCTGGTGCATAGTTTACAATTAAAGTATTTGTTGTAGTTTGTTTTGCAGGAAACTCCAGCATTAAATGTGTTGCAATGGCTAAATTTCTTACAATTTAGGCCTGAGACTCTATCGAGGAAATGGTAAATGCTGACAGGGAACCCCTTAAATATTTACCAGGTGAACCCTGGACACACATTTTTGTGTTGCCAAGAGATTTGCTTGAGACAGAGAGCATCAGCAAATGTCAGAGTGAATCATCTTTAAGATATAAATAAAACATAGCAAGGCAATGCCTTGAAAACCTCAGTGGTCCACCCTGTCTGATTCAGTATGTCTCAGAAATGTCCCACTCTTGTCCGCTAGAGAAAAATCACTGCTTAATCGACCAGCTGAGTGGGACTTAAAAAGGGCACTAATGCTCACATGTATGCACATAACAAAAACATTCAAAAACTACCACAACATAAAGATCTGAGACATAAGTACCTGTTTTGAGTGCCGATGATCACACCACATCTCACCTTTTATTCAAATTCACACCTGCAAAGCAGAAAAAAGTATTAGAAAATCCACTAAATCTTTTATGTAAGACTGAAATATGTGCCATAATGTCAGTCAGTCACACATTATTTCCCTACCCTTATATGAATATGAGTGCAGTTCATAATCTCCTCTCAGATAATCCCTCTTATTTACCCCACATTTTCTGTCAGTCTCCATTATGGTGTTCAGTGATGCAAACTGTAGGTTCCTCACAAACACCTGAACTTGTCATGTGCAGAGATGAAGAGCAGGCTTTTACTACACAAGCGTTTGCACTGCAGTGGATTCTGGATGATTTTCTCTTATCTGATTGATGTTCCATTTTCTGGGTCTAGATGGGCTCATTTTGATAGAACACACTGGTTACAAAGAAAAACTCTGTGTCAAGTTTCCTGTAGCAAGGGTTAATACATCCTTGAGGATGGTTTTTGAGCCATGATTAACATTTTATGGATTTGTTATCATAATAACCACCTATGACATTGTTAAATGGACTTTTTTCTTAATTTTGAGAAGAAAAAAAAAAAAGAAAGAAAAAGTGATCTTTGGGGGGCCAAATTTGGCACAAAACATCTACTGGTTCAAACCAGATTTAGTTTTTCAGCATCAAACCTGATGTACAGGCGCCTGGGACTGTCACATTGTGAGAAAAGGAAATTTTAGCACCTCCACTCCAGATGCAGAGTGGATAGGCCCTCACCTTGCTGGCAAAGAAAATTTCAGACTTTTATTGAGCGTCTGCATTTTTTTTTCTTTAATTTTAATTTAGTTGTCCAGACTTGTACTTTACAGGGATGCAGAAACACTTGACTTCATGATCTTTAAAAGACAGTGGTTGCAGATGGCAGAGTGGTCTTAGTGCTGCAACACAGCAAAAAAGGTATGTTTGCATTAGATTTTTATAAATTCTTTCTCTGAAATTGTAGAAGTTGAGATGGTGGTTTGCCAGCTAGCTATCTTTGCCATACTCCCTCGGCTGTTCCAAACCCTCCATGCATTCAGACTACCATAAATCTGCAACATGATATAGCTTGTTTTTCATGAATGTCCATGTTATTACAATGCAGATATTGTCTATTGATTTCTTTGCCAAGAATATGTACTTTGGCAATGAATGTAGATTTGATATTAGCTAAATGTTGTAATGTTGCCCCTTCTGCTAGTTTCCAGAGTGGACCATTTTTCATTTCCTATGCCTATACTATAAATATAGATTATATGCAGTTAATTTTAGAGCTGCGTTTCTTTAGAAGCAGTCTGCCAAGCTGACCGTCGGGTTACCCTTTGCAGTAGGAATGCAGAGAGTTAAGCTTGTCAAGTTATTGAGTAACGTGTTGCTGTTCAAGTAATTGTAAAGCCCTCAGGAAGAGGAAACTTAGAGTGATTTGTAAATCTTCTGTATACTGTAAAGTACCTCTTGTTTTGTCAAATGCCTGCTGAGCTCACCATGTCAAGGAATAAATTTTGCCTCATGCATTTGTGACCCTTGCCTCGCTCAGCCTTGCACCCTACTTCATGATTTTGGTAAACACAGTAATTACTTTGGTGGTTTTAGTGGCAAGTGGCTGGCATGTTGGTACTGTACAACAAGGGCAGAGGCAACTATCTGGGGAGGGGTTGACTGAAAATATGCATGATTGGATGTGTGGTCTCTAAAGTTACTTAAATGTAGCTAAGAACAATGTTTAATATGTTTAAATAGGGCTGTAATGGTACGTGTATTTGTATCAAACCGTTCGGTATGCTACTCTCTGTTAGGCACGACCCTGTACTGAACTGTTGGGTGCAGGATTTGTTTATTTAGCTATTTCTTGTTTTATTAAGCTCTTGCGTGCCACCAGACATAACGGACCAGCGCAGCATGCTCACCATCCTGTATCTAACAACTCGTAACAACATGGATGTGAGATTGTTGAGCTACAGGAAGCTCCGCCAACTCTCAAGTCTTCTGTCTGGGAGCTCTTCAGTTTAGACGAAGAGGGAGCTGAATAAAAGTCGGTAAAACGACATCAGTATGCCTACATTACAGAATGGTGGTCGCAGTGTTTCCTCCATCAGCATAACATATCACACTTACTCATGAATATGAGTAAGTGTTGATAATAATAAAATAATCAAAAGCAGATACTCTGTTCAGTCATCTCGCGTTACCAAACTGATAAAAAAGAAAAAAAACACAAGAGGACAGAAAAACGTAAAGGATTGTATAAGCCCTGATAAAAACTGTTTCATTCTACGAAGTCGTGCTAAATATTCTTAAAGTTCAGAATTTAGATGAAGTGCTGACATAACTAAAAGTGATTTTGACGGCGGTATCAGCTGTACGAGTTCCCGCGACATGCTCGTTCTCAGCACATCAGCAGGGTGAAGAGGAGCGCAAGTGTTTCCATCTTCAGCTTCTAGGTAGATTTTAAAAATGATATCTGTGTCTGAGTTTCAGCTAGTTGACGTGTTTTTTTTTTTTTTTTTTTTACTTGTCCTGTCCAGCATCGAAGCAAGCAGAATGGAAATCTGATTGCTTTATTCTGTTGAACAGTTTTGCTTTATCAAGCGGAGCTTTATGAATATAAGGCTCCACTTGATATCATGTTTATTCATTTTATTTCTTTATTTAAACATTTGTCTATTACCCCATTCCATTTCATACTGCTGGGCCTGACAAGGGAGAAATGAAAGTTAACAGAGGTAATGATAGAAAGTGAAACAGAGAGAGAGGAGTAAGGAAGAGGAAGAGAGAGAGGAGAGAAAACATGAATCCACTTACACAGTTCACTGGTACATCTGTACCGCGATCCCTAAACAACCAAGGTCTCTGTTGGAAAACAAAACAAGCAATCCCCTACAGGAGGACCTGCAGGTGGCTTAAATATCCTCAGATCATACAAACACACACAAACACACGCAGAACTACGCAGAGAAGAGGTACAACCTAGTCAGCGCAATGGGAAGTAGAGAAGAGGTACAACCTAGTCAGCGCAATGGGAAGTAGAGAAGAGGTACAACCTAGTCATCGCAATGGGAAGCAGTGTCACAGTGTCAACATGCATAATAAAGGGTGCTCCGTGGTGATACAGTCATGCAGATGCAGCCTCGTCTCCGCAAGGAGGAGGAAGCCCGCAAGACTCACGACCCAGGCCCCCAGCAGCCACCCAGAGGCCCAGATCCCAGCTACCCCCCCCAAAGAGCGGACATGCATCCCCCGAAGGGCGGCAAAAGGCGGCCCCAGCCGGAGCCCCCTGCAGTCTGGAGGCCCAGGCCCCAGCGGACCAAGACCAGCAGCTGCCGACCCCACCGGGCGCCGGGCGTCCCCCGGAGCGGAGACAGCGCCGGGCCCAGGGCCCAAGCGCCCAGGAGCAGCCACCCCCCCCCCCGGGCGGCCCAACCGAAACCCAGGAGGACCGGACCCCCCAGACGACGCCCCCCAGGGCAGGCCAGCCCCCACCCCAAAGTCCCTGCCCCATACACCTGACACCAGGGCGCCACCACCTCTACCACCCCCTACCCCGCCACCACGCTCGCACACACACTCCCCACACACCTACCCCAACACTAGGGCTGAAAGATATACCGTCACCGCCCCCACATCGAGACACAGGCACCCAAGACATCAATACCGCAAGAGCAACCACATACAGGATACAGATCCCCCCTGCGCCCGCCCCGCACAAAAAGCCCCGGAAGCCACAAACAAAACCGCACCCCCCACCAAAGCGCCCGGCCCCCAACCAACCCGCAGCCACACCGCACCACACCGACACCAAGATGCCCGGCACGAATACCGAGATACGAACCTCCGCCCACACCGCCCAGCCCTACCCAACACCTCCGTGTACCCCCCCCCCCCCACACACACATACACCCACCCACTCCGCTCTCCGACCTTACATACCCACACTCACTCCTCTCTCCACCCCCAACACTCTCCTCCCTCTACCGTCCACACCTACCCCCACCTCCTCATACCCTCTAACACACACATGCACTCCCCCCACATAACTGCACCAACCCCTCCCCACCCCCCCACACATACGCCCCCACCTCCCTATACCCCCAATACCCCATACAGTCCCCCCTTACATGTCCAGCCCCACCCATCCCTCTGACCTATCACACTCCCGCCCTTCCTTCCTTCAGCCCCTCATGACCATCCCTAATAGACACTCACGAGCATGCCACTCCTTCCTCCATCCCCCTTTCCTCCAACCACTTACCCACATCTCCATCCCCCCTTTCCTCCAACCACTTACCCACATCTCCTCCCTCTTCCAGCCCAAGTTCCTCCCTCCCACATTTCCACTTTCACACTCTCATTCATTATTCTCACATACCCACCTCTCTCTTGCCCATGCCCTCGTGCCTCCTGAGTGGTAGCTCGGGCCGGGGAAGGAGCCGCGAGCTCCAAGCCCCCAACACGTCCCCCCCCCCACCACCACCCCCATCCCCCACCCCCGGACGCAGCAGGCCAGGCATCCCCCAGGCCAGCAGGTCCCCCGCAATGCAGCCCGCCTTAACCACTGGCGCGTGAAGTAGCCACTGTCCCCCCTCCCCCCAGTAGCGCCCGGGAGACCGGGGTATGAAAGGACCCTGTCCCCCCCCCACCCCCCCGCTCATGACTGTGTGTGTAAGATGTGTGTTGTTTGCAGTTAAAACTAAGGGGCAGTGCCAAGTCATGCCGGGAGTGGGGTCGCGTAGGGGGCATGACCCCCCAACCGGCCCCTCCCTCCTTCCACACACTATATGGCCCGCCCCTCAGAAGTGGTTGTGAGCTGTTGTTATTTTATGTGTTTAGGTGTCTAAGTGTGGTTAAAACTGGGGAGCAGGCTGCCTCTAGACGTGGCAAGCAAAGGCATTTTGGTGCCCTCCCTCACCACGCCCGCTTGACACGCACCCTCCCCAAAACCCTACGAGTGTGTGTGTGAGGTAGAGCGGGGGGGGGGGGGGGGGGGGGGGTCTTGGGAAAAGGAGACCAGGGGGGTATGAATTCCCCCCCTGGAAGGAGAGCCGTTACCGGCATTAGGTACCCCTGCCTCCCGGGATCCCCCCAGGGCAGAAGGGGCAGGCATGGCCGCCCCCACGGCCCGGCGTCCGGCGTTCACCACGGAGGGGCCAGCCTCGGCCCCCAGGGGCGCTCGACCATGCCAGGCCAGGGAGGGGGGAAAAGGGACGGGAGCGGAAAGGGTCGGCGGAGGGGCCAGAGTCACCGGCCCAACATCCCCAGGCCTCGCAAACCCCCCAAGAGGCACGCAGAGCTGCTATTTTTTTTTTTTAGTTGACGTGTTTTAAGACGCGTGCTTTGTCTGAGGTGCCATGTGCACTCATCCCATGGACGTGCGTGTGTCTGTGGGTGGTCGCATCACAGAAACTCAGAGAGCAGCGATATGCTGTCATGTAAATCTGATAACTAACAGGATTTTAGTTTTTAATCCAAAAGCTCAATATAAACCAGTTCTAGAGGAAATAAGACCTGAAATCAGTTTGTGAGCTGGTGCTGGATAGAAAACCAGAACACAATAAATTAACCTGGCTTTGTAAGCAGTGCTGGGTCTGGTAAGGGGAGCGCCCTGCCAATATAATGATAGAGAAAACATTGGCTCGGGTATGTAGTATGTACTCAGCTGAGATGTTAAAGTTTAGTGAACTTTAGATGAATTCCACTCCCTCTGGTCCCCTGTGATTAGCTTCATCACTTAACGTTGGTGGAGGAGAGCGGCCTCGGTGATGTGGGGGTTGGATGCTGGCGAGTGCTTGTTGGCTTGATGTGCACAAACTGAAGCTATAATGTTGTTTACTACGCTTTTTCTTCGTAGTTACACTTTTTAGTGTCTTTCAGTTGATCTGGATCGTTTGCAGAAGAATCAGGCCCGTGCAGAGACCTCTGGAGGGGCAGGCGCTTTACAAAGTTACAAAGGGGCACATGAGCACAAATTTGAAACAGCAATCAGAATCTGACCTTATACTGTAATGTGACTGGTTGAATTGCAGCAACTCCTATTCATAAAGAATGTAACATGGAACAACAACATCCACATCTTTGTCCAAACCTCCCATTTTTGTTAAGAGACAGTGCAAAGCAAAAGTAGTCCATGTTTTACCTGATGGAAACATTGGTGGTTTGTGAGGAAGCTGCGGTGGTTCTACTGAGCAGCTGAGCAGACCCTATAAAAAAACCGGGGAGATCGTGGCCACTTATACAAGTGTTTAGGTGATAGCTGTCATTGAAATAAATTACAGTGATCTGACATTATTGTTTGTAGGAGACTCCTGCTGAGTGAGGCTGCAGTCAAGACTGACTGTTTAAACTAAGCAGAACAAGTAACTAAAAGTAACTAAAAGGGGAACTTAATGGGGGGCAGGTAAAAAGGAGGGTGGAGGTACAGCATATATTCAAAAAAACATAATCCAAGCTGTGTAATTTAGGACATAGGAAGATAATATATTAATTTAATTAGATCACCATTAAGCACTCGACTGTTAACCTGTGGTTTCTCCTCCTGTTGTCCTTGCGTTCCAGTTTTAATAAAATCAGAGGAAAGAACTATTTATTTTATTTGTCCTATCTAGCATGGCAGCAGCAGAATGATAATCTGGCTGCTTTATTGTGTTGAACAGATTTACTTTGCCAAGAGGAGCTTTATAAATACAAGGCTGCTCTTGGTATTCTGAGTTTACTCATACAAATATAGAAATCACATATTTTAATGTAAGTGATTTGTACTTTTTTTAGTTTGATAGTTTTATTATCCACTTTACAAATGGCAGTAAGGGACAATTATATTTTATTTGCGTGTAAATGTTATGTTTAAATAAGAAGTTGAAAACATCTTAATTCAAATTCTTCATATCATTGTGCTTATACTGTAATAGTCCAGATGTATGTGCATGTACTGCTTATTTTTACTTTAATTACTTAATAAAGACCTCTTTGCCTCTAAACAGAAAAAGCTCCACTTAAACTCACTTGACAGTAAAATGATGCAAATCTCTTTCTTTATTGTCACAAAATGCGACACAGGAACTTTTACTCTGGCATTGGTAGCTTACTGATACATGCATGAAGGAGACAACTTGGGACAAACGAGTGACTTGGGCACTTCTTGCTCTGGGATCTTGGAAAGGCTTTTTTTTTTTTTTTTTTTCTTCTATATATGAGCCTCCTGACAAACTTTTCCGCTCAGCACGCTGCGTGTGGTTAACTAGCAGCTATAACTTATGTCCAGAGAGTCAGAGGACGCACAAAAAGAATGCTCATTTCACTTTGTCAGTTATCTTGCAGGTATAGACAGAGCAGCACTTTGCAACACCTACTCACCGAAGCATCAGCTGATAATTCCCTCCCTCGCTGTTCCTACGCTACCGTAACGAGCTGCAGGGCTTGTCTGTCTGGGCGCGTCTAGGTACAGTAGACACGTCAGGGCAGTGACGTTTGGATCATGTGACCAAACATAACGTTATCTAAATTATTATTTCCTTTCATTTATTGTTTTTGGCCTCACCAACAAACTTTAACTCAACAAGAATAAAAAAAAGAAAATAATAAAATAAAGAAAAAAATAATAATTATGATAATAAAAAAATAGATGGAGACAAAAGGGCACTTTGGGCACCAAGGGGTAAAGGGGCAGGTGCTCAGCCCCCTCCGCACCCCCCTCTGCACGTGGCTGAGAAGAATCCATAACTATCGCTTACAGTGTTTGAATTTACCGCAACTGTCTTCTTCCTGTATCAAAACTGCCGAGGATGCGGAGGCAGCGTCATTTAATGTCACATCCACAGGGAAGCACGGTAAAATTCGGCCATCGAATTGCAGTGCTTTCTGCAACACACAGCCTGTTCCAGGCAAGGAGAGACGTGGGTGGGCCCGTTCATTTTGGTATTTAGCACTTCATCACCCATTAGTATTAAAGAAATGGACATGCTTGTTTGTTTGTTTTTTTTAATGCACATTAATGTTTTTTTAATGCTCTAGTCCCTTTAATATTTGTGATTTTTTTCTCCATTACTGTACCGAGGAAAAACTGAACCATGACCTGTGTACTTAGGTACATACTGAACCGTGATTTTTGTGTACCGTTACAGCCCTAGTTTAAATGTAAAATGTTTTAATAAGATAAGCTGTGCCACACACTTCATACAGTTAAGTAAGACTAAACATAGCCTGGCTTATCTTCCAGTACATTATTTTAATCCTCTTTCTGCAGCTGATTATTAAAGGCAGCATGGGATATATGTCATATGATAAAGTACAAAATGTAAATTAATTATTGTTTCTGTGTCCAAAAAAGTGCCTATATGAATGGTTGTAAGAAAAGTAGAAACACCTCAAACTTGGAAGCTAGAATGTTGTCCACTTAAACAGGTGTACTGTCAGAGAAATTTTCAAAAGGAAGTTATCTCACAGTTGTAAATGGCTGATTTCTTTTTCTTTCTTTTTTTGTTAAATCAATTTTACATTCAGTTTTCCTTTGGTTGCAAGATCTTTGAAGATTTCATAACATTATCTTTAAATCCTAAAACATTTTAACAAGTTTCAAATCTGTCCTTGATTTGGACAATCTACAACCTTCTATATCTTTTTGAGCTTTTCGCTCATGGATTATCCTGAAAATGATCATGGTCAGATAATTTGCTTGAGTTTATCACTGTAACTTTAAGGCAATATTTTTATGTGCATCGATACTTCTAGTAGGGCTGGGCGATAATGGCCAAAAATAAATATCACCATATATTGAGCAGTTCACCTCGGTAATGATAAATGGACGATAAAGCAGCCAAAACAGGCAAAAACTATTTTTATTTTCATTTTATTAAAACATATTCTGGCTCAACTGGAACTGTGCGTGACTTCTTGTTTGGCAGATAGTTTAACAGGTTCCTCAATAAACACCCAGGAGATGTTTTGGACACATGAGAAGTACTGTGAAACTGAAATACAAACATACAAATATACAAATTAATGAATGAATTACTAATTATTAAATTGATTAACTCAAATGAGTTAGATTCTTATTTACATATGAGCTAATATTACTTTGTGTCCATGAAAACCAGTGCTGAGTCTCCCATTAAATGCACACATGACTATCGATTAGCATTAATGCTAGCTTAACATTGAAAAACCCATAGATAGCTAACACAATTAGCATCATTATTGTTGTCAAAATGTTTAACACAAACAGCATTCCTTTAAGCGTTTATCACTTAACACTGACATCAAATAAACGTCACTGATCATTTACAGACATATGTTGTATGGAAAACATGCAAAAGATGACGAAAAACATAAAGCTCCCGTTCAGGAATGTCACGTTTCAAAACATTACAGCAAGTTTGAGAGAACTTTCGTGTCTTTGCGAAATGCAAGATGGTAGGGGAAGGTAGCACGGCAATTCCACTGCTGGCTTTCTTAAAGGGGCCGCAGCACCAAACATACCGGCATGAGAAAAAATGACGTAGGATATCACTGTAAATGTCAGTGTCTGTAAATTTTCGGGCTTATAGCCCAGCCCTGACTTCTAGCAACCCCTTTAACACTCTGATCTTTCATTGTGAATTTGGCAGTTGTAGGCTGTGTTTCTGCTTCTTGCATCAACTAACCTGAAGCCCATGTTTATGTACAGCCAAACAAAACATTGACAGCATCCAAAAGGGGGAAAAAAAATGCTGTAACAAGGTAAAGTAGTGTTATATGGCCTAACTTTAATAAAACTGCATGTTTCCCTATGATATCTACAAAAAGATTTATATTAGATTTAACTACAGATTAACTGTAGTTAAATCTACAGTTAATCTGTAGATTTAACTACAGAACTACACACAGAGCAAGGCAACCCACATGCGGGTAACCCACTGCAGATATGTGTAAGCCATGAGAAGGAAAATATCATATGCCTTTCCCACACAGATACAAACCTATAAAACCAGGGGTTCTCAACCTTTTTCATGATGGTGCCCAATTTTTCAGTCCAAACTGGTCCAGGGCCCAATCACATTTCAACACTGTATTAGTGTAATGATCTTGTGTTTGGTTGATTTATTTAATAACTAAGCCAAATCCACCTGCCTTTAACCTATTGAACTTAGTAAAATATGATATGCTAAACATGAATAACATAATATAAAAAACATATTATGAGATAGTCACAAACACATTTATATCACACGTATAATTCATGGAATAAAATCAGACTTCTACAAGAACAAACCAACAACATATCAGGATTATAAACAAAAACTACAACATTTTACTACAAAAAAATTGAGGGACAACAGAAAAAACTGATGGAAACTAATTTTAAAAAAGAGATGAAATGGTACAATAATAGATCACATTGAAAATAAAAAGGTTCAATTTAAATAATCTGTAATCTTTTTATATAATCTTTTTAGACAGGCCATTAAAGCACAAAATTTAGTTGATGTATTTATTTAAACCTTTCTTAGAATTTTTAAGAACTTCCAAACATAACAGACATTTTTTGCTTCAATATCTGATTTTCTCTTTTTTATTTTTTAAAAATCCTTTTTTTCAAACTAGTGTAAGATTTTTGTTTCTAGATGTAGCTTGCAGATTAAAGATTCAGGGCTTCCATTAGTGTAAGCGTTAGCATTAACGTTAGCTGGCGCTCCATTCAGATATTTCAGCTCTGCTTTGTTATCTCCACTCACTAATCCGTATTTGATAAATTGGAGTGGATTTTTGTCTCTTTAGGGGCAGTTTGGAACCATTTTTGTCTTCATTATTTAGTTTTAATTCTTCTTTACAACGTTAGCTACATTCTAGTGTCTAGCTAAGTGTCTTTTTCTGCTTGCTTGTTGAACTCTGACAAATTAGCGCCACCAGGTGGGGGGAGGCTACATTGCAACTCATCCAGTCATAAATAACCGTGAAAATTCAAGGTCTCGCAACCCTCGCGGCCTACATGTGCAGCAGGAAGGTTTTTTCGCGGCCCTCTAGGTGGCGCTTGAGGCCTAAGTTTGGGCCACGGCCCCATGGTTAAGAATCACTGCATTAAACTGTATGGAAATAAATATTAAATGTCTAGTTCTCGCTATGATTTCTCATATCGCTCTGAAGGTACTAGTTTGTACTGGGTTGTATGAATTATAGACCCTTCCACATAAAAGAGAATCATGCAGTGCTGGCATTCATGTCTATGAATGTCAGACGCAGACCAAGATTTTAAAAGAAAAAAACGGTAGAGACCCTATAGATTTCAGAGGGTTTGCATGAGGAACTGTAAGATACAGATTCAAGGAACCTTAAGAGAGAGGATAATCACATGTCTCAGCTGCCTTAGCAGATGATAGTGTATGCCCCAGTCACAGTCACAGTCTGCTTGTCAGATCACTAATTTAGCTTAATTTCCCTTTCCATTCATCACTGCATGCATCCGTGGCTGTATGCATGGGAAAAAAAGACAGCAGGATGGAATGACAAGTAATTGTCCTTCTCCTCTACTACGATCGGCTGGACTAATGAAGTGTATTAACTCAATCATCACGGCCACTACAGTCGCTATAATTATATGCACCCATATAAGCTCCTTTACATCATTTCAAGAAATGAATAGTGGGCAAGGTCCAGCAGTCACAGCAACAAAGGCAGACACACTTTCCCTGAAAATGACTTAGTTTATCAACATAGCTGTGCTGATGTAGTCTGGTGACAGCTTGGAGGATCAAGGCTCTGTGGAGCCAGAGTCATTGTCACTGCATGCTGACTATACTTCTGATGCTGCCTACTCCCTTCCCACTCCTCTGTGATCCAGAGGACAAGATTCTGCTGTGCTGCACCGTGCAGTTTCAGCTTGGATTTCCCTAGCTTACCACGGAGGGAAGCTCTCTTATTGTTTAGCACTTCAAAGACAACTAGAAAAAAAAGGGGGAGGCAAGAAAGTGAGAAAGCAAGAAAAAAATGAAAGGATAAGACACCATGAGAAAGGGAACATGAAAACAGAAAAGAAAGAGAGGAAGCAGCAGAGACTGACTTGGGGACTTGGAAAGGAAATACTGTATGAGAGGAACAAGAAAGAGGAGACAGGCAAAGGCTGAATACAAGAAGTTGCCTCTAATGCAGCTAAACTGCCAAAAGGTGAATTCAATATGTTCGTTAAAGAAGAGAAATTGAAATACAGAAAGTTTATTCGATTATGCAGATTACTGTAAAAGCAATACAGCCGAAATAACAAAGAAACAGTAATATGATTCACTATTGTGTTTTTCACCATGCCAAAATGTGAGTATTGGGGTATACAGCATTTCAATGGAGATGGCTTTTCCCTTGATACTCACCACCACAGTTATTTTGTAATCCTGACCAGGGGCCAGCAAGTCATTATGCCCAAGCTGGAAGCCTGTCAACTAATCCCCCAGAATAATACAAAACTGCCAAAACCTCCATATGGCTTTTTTTTTCTTTTCTTTTTGTTTTAAAAAAGCAAGACAATGTTCCCACTATTCTCCAAAAACTACTCAGAAATGGCTTGAGGAATACAACAAAGAGTCCAAAGCCTCAAAACTCCAAATCCAATTAATCATCTATTAGATGCGCTGGAACATGCCAGATCCACAGAGGCCCCAATCTAAAACCCACAAGATGAAAGGTTTGGTTGCCAATGTTCCAGTGTGAGAAACCATGAGGCACATCTACAGGTCCTGTCTCCATTTTCTGACAGGTCATGGTTGTTTAACTTGTTTGAGACACACACATCATTAACCCTTAGATGTTCACACAATAAGATAAAAGCAAAGAAAATCAGTTCTTTTGCATTTTTCCAATCCCCTGGGCAATCGTAATGACTTGTGTTTCAACACATTGTATAGGTGTTTAAAGTTTTAAAAATGTGATTAAATGGATATAATTTAATTCACTTTTCACACTAGGCCAACATACTGTACTTATACAGAAAGAGAAGTTGGGCACTCAAGTGTACTTCCAAAATTTTAATACATAAAGTGATTACATTTTGGTCCACCAAATGTTGAGAAAAAAGGATTGTTTCCTTTCTCTCTTTTTTATCCTTTTTCTGAGTAATCACCTGGAAGAGGCAGTAACCAGAACACTAAATTGTCAAAGAGAAATTCAGTTCTGGGAGCTGAGCTAAGACCCAGGTTGTTACCTGTAGCCTAATTGTATGCACAGTGGCTGCCTGGCATATCCCTCTACTAATCATCTAACTAGCCATAAGTACTGGCCTATTAAAAATATCAAGTAGTACAGTGAAAAGACAAAACAGTTAGCATTCAGCCTGTCAAAATAAGGGAACTATTCTGTAATGATAGCTACTCACTACTGAGTGCTAAAGAAGATCCCAATGGGATACAAATATTAAAAAGAGGTAATACTTCCTATATAACAAGAAGTTCCTCTGGTCTCACAGCATTCTACCATACCAGCTCACGAACCTTTACTGTATGTCCTTAAATCAAACCAATTTATTGAATTGGTTTTAAATGTAAAACCAGTTACCTTGCATGTTCAAAAGCCTTTCATAGCATTAAACAGATGTACAGAACCACTAGCATCCTTCATCTTAAGTAAACATTTCATTCATTGCACACGTACGTGGTTTTCACACATATTTGGGTCGAGCCAGGCCCTGCCGCAGCAGTGAAAAGTTTACAATGTTTCAATTTTTAACTAATACGGTTCCGTTTCACATATGCTTTTTTATCACAGCACCCAGTAGTCGCTCTACAGACTTGAGTGTTGTGTATCCATGTCAACCAGACGGAGGTTGACAGTTCCAGCTGGAAAAACTGAAGACATGGCATAGTTGTAAACAAGACACACGTGACCGATGGAGTTTGTCTGTTTCAATGTCAGGAAAGTATTCAATTTGAAAACGAGGCACGGCTAAGTGTGGAGAACAATGTTTGCATGCACTAGGTATGTGTTAAAACAGTACCTGAAGAGTTTAACTTCACCTGGAGAAAGAGGCTGATCAATTAAACCATGTTTCATCCTTGCTGTCAGACTGGAAAAACAAAAAACAAATAGGCTACAATAGGAGTAGGAAGTCTAAACATAACTGCTGGTGACTATGCATGTGATTAACATTTTATTTTCATGTTAAATGCCTCAGCATGAAAAAAAAAAAAAACAACCAGAGAAAGCACAAAATTTTGACGATTGTCTATTTAGCTCTCCTAAGAGATGGCTGATATACGCCCTATACTGTAGTTTAAGTTCTTTTTCTGTGTATATTTTGAAGAATCTTCTTTCTTGATTTAAAGACACAGTATAAGTTTCCAATCTTAAACCTCTGCGTTCTAGACTCATTTAATGAGACAGTGACTTTTATGTGCATTTCTAGAGCCACTGCTGCCCAGCAGCACTTTGAGGCTGAGATACTATATATATATATATATATATATATATATATTTAATGTTGTTAAAAAACGAAACAAAACAAAAAACAAAAAAAAAAAAAGAAACAAAAAAAAGAGAGCTTTTTTACAATGTTGAATTTCCCTTCTGCAATAAATAAAGTATTTTACATTTAATTTCATTTCATTCATACAGCACTATACAACTTTTTCATCCAGGACATGCAGCACATTACACGCTAGCAAAAGGATGTCAGCACACTAGGGCTGCAACGATTATTCGAGTAATTTGAGTGATTCGATTCATAACATTGCTCGAGGCAAATTAACTGCCTCAAGGATTCGGTAAATTCACTCTTTGGGCCAGATCTATTAAAGGTTCGCGTGTGTAAAAACTTGAGCTATCTCACTGCACACGCAAAAAATATACAAACTGATCTACTAACAGCGTGCTGAAAGGGTTTGGTCTTTATTTAATACTTTTTTTGCAATGAACATTCAATATGGGGCGTTTACACGCAAAAGTGTGGAAATGGGAGGAGAAAATGTAAATATATAAATTTAGCACTCGCAAGGCGATTTATCAACAGTGCAACGCAATGCCTTGCTGTTTTTTTTCATCTATTTTAGTACAGTACATCTGAAAAGCAGGTGCAAACTTGAAGCTTTGTGCACAAAAGGCTGCAACTTCTGAGAGGGGACAATCCTGGGCACGCACAATTCTGATTCAAAATAATTTTCATGAGCAGTGAGGGCCGCGTATTCAGATCTCATTGTTGAATCAATACAGCAAACCACTATTTAACAAGGGTGTCAAATATTCTGGATAAATGAAAGTTTGCAGCCACTGTGGAGCTTAATGAGAACTAAAGCTGTATTAATTGTGTCTTTTTATTTCCCCTTTTTCCCAATGTCACGTTTTAACCTGGATTTTAGCACCTGGACAGGACCACAGGATCACCTGGCAGCACAAACTCTGAAGCCATTGGTATTGTGCCAAACTGCGCACCTTGTGCATAATAGAGACCATGTCAGAGCTGCAGACACTTCATTTGTTCAGCAACTCCTGATAAACTGGCCACTTCTGGGACTCTGCATGGATGCATGTTGTATTATTTAAATTTTTGTATTTATAATACTTAATCTAAATTATATTTTCATCTCCTTCCTCCACCAATGTGGGTCGTATTTCCCTCTGCTTTATCGTCTCTCGCAATTCGCCACATGCCAAACCCTACATTTATATAGGGGTGTTTCCACCACGTTTGCACCCACTTTCATTTGCGCCTTCATTCTTGGTAAATCACTTGCAAACCATGGTTCAGCCCCTTACACAAAATTCCAGATTGCGCGGGCAAATTACTACATGCAAATTTGGATCTTGATAAATCCAGCGCTTTGTATTTTGCGCATCTGCCCAGATGTTTTTTTCTGTTACACAACCTGGGCAGAACGTTAATGCAAGTGACGTTCTACCGGACGGGTATTTCTGTTGAACATAACAGTTAGCTTTATGCTGATAGCGTAACTAAAGTGGAGGGAGGAAAAACGGTATGGGACCCTATAAACTGGACCGAAAGAGAGAGAAAACACAGTACCCTCTCCGTGGTTCGGTACGCATGTGATCCATGACATCGAAATAATAAAAGTCCTTTATTATTTGTATGATTCATGTTTTTGGCTGTGCCTGGTCAGTAAAGGCAGTTCAGAGTGGGTCCGTCTGCTCTGCATTCCGTGTGCTGCGCGGCCTCCGGAACTTAACGGGACCTTCTTAATCAATGGCTTAGTCCATGCTGGGGACCCCGCAGCACGAGCCAGAAGTACGCTGTTGCAGCTCTCTTCTAAATTTGGGCGCCGAGTCTATTTTTGACAGAGCAGCTTCCAGAATCAGCTCTCATTAGTTCAGATAGGGGAAATCAGACATGGGAGTAGCATAAAGTATCCGGTAACTTTCAAAATTAAATGCCCCTGCACGTTTACAGTCGCTGTACTACATCAGACGTTACATTACCAGTGATACCAGGTTAAAAGTGTATCAGAGGGTCTCAGCGATTTTTTTATTTTTATTTTCATAACAATAAATAAATGATTTTTTAAACTGCAAGGAGTCAGTTCAGCAGGTGCTGATCATCCTTTCTTGTTAATACAGTTATACTGCAAGTGTTGTGGACTTGAATATGTATGTCTTATAATGAACGGCCGATTGTTTCCATTTCAGTAAAGCACAGAATTAAATGTGCAGATGTGGAAGCAACAATAAAGTTTTTGGCAGAGAAGCATGGGTTGGCATCAGTGCTGTGTCCAGGGCAAACTCTGCACCTTAGAACTCTAAAAACTAGAAATTCTAGCTTTTACAATCAATTTAAGTTGTCAAATCTAAATAACTTGTAAAATGTCCAATTTATCTGATTACTCGATTAACTGTCAGAAGAATCGCTAGATTACTCGATTACAAAAACAAACAATAGCTGCAGCCCTAGAGCACACCAACCATTTGAACATGCACAGTCTGATTCAACAAAGAAACTAAAGAAGATATTATTGTAGGAAAAGAGGAATAAGAGAGACAGAGAACAAAAGATAAGACGGTCAAGATAAGACTGTCTGAGCTCACAGTACAGGTAGGATGCAAGATGGAACTGCATTAGCCGCAGATAGAACAGAAATTTGCAAAAGTTCTGTTTGGCATCTTTAAGCTTAAGTATTTGTTTACGCAGAAAGGATAGTAATATAAATAGCTTTAAAGCAATTTCACAGATGCACACAATGCTACCCTGCCTTTACCTCTTGCCACTTTACCACCCCATATAAAATATTCTACATCCGCCACTGTCCAGCTTCCATCCAATTCATGGTGTTGTGTAAGAAATTAAATAGCTAAGCTACATGACTGAAAAGGTCAGCATTATAGCCTTCATGTTACAGAGTGGCAAACACCATGTTTGTGGTCTTGATAATAACAATTTGAACAGGCTTGTGTCACTTGTTCCTCCGGTATTGCAGTATAAATATTTATTTAAAAATAACTAATCATCACTTTGCAATCTTGGCAGCATTAAATTAACTCTGAGTGTTCGGAGGACACACATACAGCTTTTCTGTTTAACATCTCTAGAGTTAATTGAACTCAGGGAAGTATGCTGCACATGTTGCTGTCATAATGCTTTACTTGAGTTGTGTACAATTGGAACTTTGGCTTTGACAATGAAAACAGGCTTGCAAATGTACAGATTACAATGGAGGCGCAGCGCCAGGATCATGATGCTGGGTGGACTGTGGCAGTTTAAGGTGGGGGTCAGCAGATACATATTTAATACATATATATGTACATACATATAGATACATATATAATACCGGTGGTATCATATCATATCACCATTAAGCGCCTCTCAAGATATGTTAGAGTGGTTAACTTAACACTTTGTTGATGTAAAAATTAAACAGATAACATTTACACTTATGTCACAATGAAAAACGGAGCTGGTGAAAATACAAAGCATGATGAGAAATATTCGAATGACCCCACCCCGGTTACTACAGTAACACTACCGGTGTTAAGACTTTACCATTGAATAAATTTATTATGAGAAAACTCTACAGTGATGTGATGTGTTTGAAATTCTGTTTAATATATTGTGGATATAAAATTGATCGTGGGGGGAGTGTAATTGTGGTGGGGTGTGGTTTGGCTGCGGAAGGTAAGAGGGGATTAGCGTGCAGACGAGGTGCAGCTGCGTCTGATTAATAATCACCTGCCTTTAACTGCGGTTACTGAGCTGCACATCCTGTATTTCTGGACCTTTCCTCAAGTTCATATGGGTCAATTTTGCATAATTCAGTCTAGATCAGGGGTGCCTAAGTCTGGTCCTCAAGAGCTGCCATTCTGCAATTTTTAGAACCTACCCTCTCCAACACACCTGAATCAAATAGCTAATTCCCTCATGCACATGTCATTCAGCTCTGCAGAGAGCTGGTAACGAGCCATTCATTTGCTTCAGGTGTGTTGGAGAAGGGCTGCAGCCAAAATGTGCAGAATAGTAGCTCTCGAGGACTGGACTTGGGCAGCCCTGGTCTAGACAATGTTTCCCTGTCTGATTGTTTTTTCTCAGTATGACATTACATTTTTCCACTATTTCATTATTCTTTTTCGATCTGAAGTGTTTGCGTTTTCACAGCTGTGCCATGCAAGTATGACGGCTGTGATTGCGCGACAGTGTTTTCTTGCTCTCTGTAAATGAATAGCCTACTAATTTGAGCAAGTACAGAAACCAGGTGGCGAGCCAATGTCACATTGCAGAGTGAGCAGGGACTTGTTTTGGGTCCTTATAGGCTATTGGCTATTTCCCTTGTTCACAATTCACATTACAGATCTGACGGCCAAATAATACATACAGTATAACAAGGTAAATCGAACATTAAACACTGCAGTGACAGCCGGTAATAAAACAGGTGATCGATTGGTAGCGTTAAAAATGGCAAACGGAGACAAAAGGACAAAATGGACAGTGTGGATTACAAAGATTTGTGTAACATAATTTGCGCTATTTCAGCACCATGGACATCATCTATAATAATTAATATAAAATATAATGTAATAAATATAATGTAATATAATAAATTATAGGCTACAAGAAGCTGCACTGAACAACAATACAGCTAATTGACGGATTGTTACAGGCAAATGAGCTTCATGAAGAAAATTAGGGGAAAAAAACAAAACAAAAAAAAACACCTGATCCTTCTCATTTATGATGTCTCTTATAGTGGTTTACCCCTCACATCAAATATTCATCATCCGCTACCCACAAACAGTGTTAATATTGCTTCTGTATGAGGGATCTGGATGTGGCATTTATTTGGCAAGAAAATGCTAAATGTGGATTACACTCCCACTTCACAGGGGTTACCCGGAGAAGCACAAAACCACTCATACCTTCTTATTATGGACATGAGCTAAGACCTACAGTTGGAATATCAAAGATTGGACATCCAGAAAAAAAGTTACGAGCCCTTTGTCTAGCCAGCAGTGCTGGACAGGGCTGACGCCTGTAAGCTTGGCATCAATGTTCACCAGTGAGAAGTTGAAGACAGCAGCATGAAGATTTTTTTTTTTCAACCAGCCTTGTTGCAGGCACTGTTCGGAAAACAAACAAACAAATAATAATAATAATAATAATAATGTGTGTTAAATTGTCTGGAAAGTACAGTAATATGATATACATGTAGTAACGGCAAAAACTGATGGAATGAAGCTGCAGTTGCTGTTTTACATTGGCTTTACTGTTGGAGGAGAATTACAGTATGAAAACCTGATGTCTGGAGCAAAATAGCAGCCATCCATCCTCTTTTTCCCCATTTTTACACTCATATCCTTACAAACACAGCATTTAGAGAATGACTGACTTTGTTTTTATTTTTTTTCCCCTGACTGCCTGGGTTGGGCTCCTTCGTAACTGTGGGCCCGGGGCAGCCGCACTTTCCGCTACCCCACCTGCTCTGCTACAGACAGAAACAATACCTGACCATTCGGAAAAGGTTATTCTGTAAGGAAACAGTAAGAAATCTTCAGATCCATTTCCTACCTTGTTAACATTGTTTGCTGTTTTCTTCAGCTTCCAGTAAAAAAAGGTTACAGTACTGTGGATATCAGCAGTTTCTTAGAGTGGGCTCAGAGTGCAAGTGGGTGGGCCCAGAAATGGTAGGCCAACCCATAACACTGCGAATATTATGATGTAAAAATTGCAGAAACTTTGGGTCATCCCCATTCTTCCAGCATCCACTTGATAACCTGTATCATAGCCTGGCAGTTATGACAGTGAAATGCCATATTTTTTTTAAGCCATACATAACACCATATGTGCATAAAGTCAAAATAAAAATGTCATGATTCGCCCTGACATTTTCAAATCATGGATTAGCAGTTGATGGAGAAAGGAAAAAAGAAAATTACACCACAAATTAATTCTATCTCTGATGTCACCTGAAAATATATTTTTGTTTTCTTTAGACAGGTTCAGTGCAAACAAACCCATGGCACTTTTTTTTTTTTTTTTCAAATTCAGTTTTTCAGATTCACAAATTTCCTCACTGGTCCATGCAACATCCAATATCAACTGTATAAAAGCAGCATTTGATGAGTTGAATGTGCACAGACATTTTATAATTAAATATGTGTGTAATACTTCAACATGTTTAAATGTAATTCTGACAAACTCTTTCCAGAGAAACCCTTATGCACCCCGGAAAACTGGTGGCAGCATATCTTTAAAATATCAATATAGATAATGCTGCATGAATGAATAAAAGCCCCTCATAAGTGTTGGAATACCTTACAAGAAAATTCATTTGCAAAATCGTATTTTGCAAAATTTTATTTTCTTATCTGTGCTCTGATATCAGCTGTCAGAATAAGGAAATTGAATGTATGTCTGATAGCTGCAATGCAGGAGGGGAGAAGTCAGGGACAAACCTATCCTCAAAAATCATGTCAGTGAGCACACCAGTTTTGAAAATCAGTTAATATGAGATTATACTTATCTAAGTTTATTCTTATATTACAAAAAAAAATATGCCTATGATGCCAGGGTTTCATTGAAACCCTGACAGATGCAGGTCCTTATGTTGGCTTGACAAACACAGCCCTGAACACAGATACAATTCCCTTGTGCCTCATTAGATCAACCATCAGCACCTTGGTTGCTAAAAGCACCTTCCCTTTATGACACAGCCTGACAGCTTTGGACCTGTGGTAGCCATTAAGCTAAGATATGCCTTACTATCAACACGTGCCATGGCTGATGTGTTTTAATGGACAGTAAAAGCCATTGAGATAGTGTGGTGAGAAAACAGCCACACTCAAACTGCCATTTTGTGGAGAGAATAGTGGGGGCAAACTTAGGAAATGAGTCAAGACACAGAGATAGTAAGATTGTGATTTTACTCTTTAGTCTTTACTCTGTAAATTATAGCAGAATTCGCATTACACTCTATTGACTTAGTTAAAAGACTAATGAAATCCACTGACTTTTATCTTATCTCCCACAACACAGTGGTGATCAATTGTGGCTGCTTTCCAAAGTTAAGTCTAGAGAACACATTTCAAGCTGAAGGTCTAACTTGCCAATTGCAAGATTTCATTAAGCTATTTAGTGACTGTCTGGAAAATATCAAGGAAATGGCAGCATTACCTCATGCTAAAGTTCAGCGCACTTTATAACTTTAAATTTGCTTGAAAAACATGTTTCCTTCAGCTGTTTATGCGAATAAGCTTGTCAACATTATTGTTCTTTAACCTGACAACCAGTTCCAGCACAAGTGCAATTTCCCCACAGTGACACCTTATTTATTCTGAATGTTACAGAGGCTGGGGGCACTCAAAAGCCATGCTGCTTACCCTGTCACAGCAACAACTTTTATAAACTGATATATCTATTTACCGGTGTTTTTACAGGTGGCCTTACTCCTGTAGCCTTGTTTGTTTCTTTTCATGCTAAATAGTCCAACAAGGGCATTCAGAGAGCACATCCTCTACTAAAGTCAATCAGGGCCGGCTTTGCCGACAGGCTACAGGCAACTGCCTGGGGCGCCATCCGTTGGACAGGGCGCAAAAAATTGCAGAATAATGAAAAAAAAAAGTTAATAAAATGTATGTAGGCTATATATTATGAAATACACTCTATACATAACTACTCGAAATTTCCCTCCAAAAGACATCAAAATAAAACCTCAATATTCAAATTCTGTGCAATGATCAGATCTGGCTGCAGGACCTGCTCCTACTCTGACACCTCCCATCCACTGCCTCCGCTCTGCCCCGCTCTAGTCCGTCTTTTCCGGCGGGCTGCAAAGACCCTCGCACACATATTCTGCCTGACTCCGCCAGCGCCCTCTCCGTTCAGTCACAAAGCTGGCAAAGGAGCATGTGCGAGATTTCCAACTTCACACGGTAAATGGTGTAGATAAACAGCGGCGACAACAAACTTTTCATTCATTGCAACTGCGAAGGAGACATTGTGTCGTACATGCCAGGTTTTTGATACGTTTGCCGTCAATTATGGGTGTGTACATTGTCCACAACTAGTTATTGTTTATTTCGAAAGGCTTTATTTGCCTGTATTACATGATTTTAGCTAATATGCCCCATTGCCATGCTACAGTTCTCATTTATAAACCAGATGTTTCAGCTTTGCAACTTCCTCCAAACGGAATGGGGCGGACTGGAGCGGAACAGAAAATAGAGGTGATCCGTATTTTTGGCGGAGGCCGACGGACCTGAGCGGACGTGTCGGAGCGGAGCGCTGGTGGAGTAGTGGACTGCTGGTCATTCATTAAAATAGCGACGGATTTGCTGCGTCATGCTGACCGGAGTGGGACAGAGCGGAGGCAGTGGACGGAGGGTGTGAAACTTGTTTTGACTGTGAAGAGTGACGTTCATGACGTGGTTACTGTGGAGGAACGGAGGTCGTGTTGTGTTTAAACTTTTCAATGACTGAATGATGAAAAGAACATCTTTCCAAAAGAGCAGCTTTTCGAAAGTGAAGGAAGGGAAAGGAAGAAAAACGGGCTTTAAGCAGAGGTATGTAGACTGAGCTGGTCACCCTGTGTGGGAGAGAGAAGGAGGGGGGAGTTGCCGGTGGGGGCGCATCTCACATCGCGGTTAATAGTGACAGACGTTAACAACTTATCAAAATGCTGAGAATCGTTGTAGAGTGAAGAAAAGAGTTCTCAGGGTAGAGGTATGTACTTTCCCCCAACATTAAAAGCTTGTTTAGCTTGTCATGGGTTCCAGCTGGAGGCTAGCTAAGCTAACATGAAGCAGTTTCCTCACCATGCTGCTGCAGCTGTGGGAGACGTCATGATGTAACTGGTTCAACCTCTTATTGTAGTACAGTAATAATCACAGCTGCTGATAACTGATGTTGTTTAACAGGCTACTGGAGGCCATTACGTTTTAGTCTGTGTGCTGCAGCTACTAGTTGTACTTTACCTCCAGTTGCAGGTAAATCCACATGTGTCCACATTCACTGAAAGTCCTGCAGATGCGTCTAGAACAGGTCTGCAACCTTGACAATCAAAAGAGTCATTTTCAGAGTCAACCCAGAGGTTAAAAGCTGTTTAGAGCTCCAAATGTATCCTTTTGAAAAAAGGCAGCTTATCATCTTTTAAATAAATTCTACTGTAGAAAATACGCTGCCATTTCAAAGAATTCAGGTTTATTTTTACATTTAGGTTTTAAAATGATTATAAAAAAAAAAAAAAAAAACTTGCAGAAAGAGGACAGAAACATTTTCTTCAATCAGATTTTCTTCAGTGGGACTCAACTGTATAAAAAATATATATAAATAAAAATGTGGATATTTGTGGGAAATAGTGTGGGGAAAACCCCTAATTTCCAAGCTAATGACCAGAGAGATAAATTTAAAACATATTACAGGGACTTTTAGTGTCATTAAGTTGTGGAAATTTGAAAAAAAAGCCCAAACCTGTTATTATTAAAAACATTATTGTATGGTTATTTATGGTTCTTTTAGTCAAAGTTATTAAGCGCCATCGTGGAAGGTCCAAAGAGCCATATGCAGCTGTGGAGCTGCAGGTTGCAGATTCCTGCTCTAGAGGCTTCTGCAGAGGTGGAGCTTCATCATCACTGTTATGTATGTAGTCATCACTATTATTTGTTAATTTTATTATTAAATTATTGCTGAATGTTTCAGTAAATTTTAGTTACTAATAACAGTAAATACAGATCATAGATAAGATTTATCTATACAATGTCTACTACATGAAAAAAACACAGACTGGATGCAGGTGTAACTGTGGATATTGTCTGAGTCCAGCTACCATCAGCAGCCACTGACTTTAGTCATTATTACAGCAGCAGTCGTGTTTCAATGTGACCAAATCCAGACACGTGGATGTAATCCTACCAGAGAATCACACCTCTGCAACAATATTCACATCAGACACATGCAGCTCCTGCTCTGTTCATCTAGAACAGGGGTGTCCAGAGGTGGTCCTTGAGGGCCGCTGTTACTGTTTCTCTGCTTCAACACACCTGACTGATACTAAATGGATCCTACAGCATATGAAGTTCTTGGTAATTGGAGTCAGGTGTATTGGAGCCAGGATGCATAGAAACCTGCAGGATTGTGGCCCTCAAGGACCAGAACTAGACACACATTATCTAGAATCATGGGCACCAGGACGGGGGGGGGGGGCACCAAACTATAACCTCGCCTAGGGCACCAAAGTGGCCAGAGCCTGTCCTGAAGTCAATGGTGTGCAGAAATATTTTGGGTTGACTGCTCTCTCAATTTGCATGAAAATCAGTTGGGTTCTCCGTTGCCCACGCTACAACTCTCTAATAAGAATTAAAAACTTTGATAAATTTTGGATTATCTTGATAATAAAAAGCAATTACAATATCTGAAACGAAAGTAAGAAATCCTTTGCTTTTTAGCTAAAGTTATGACATAATTCACAACACCAGTTCAGCTAAAAATACTGCAATAACTATTTATATATTGCCAAAAAAAAAAAATGTTGTATGAAGTACCAAAGACTGCTCCTTAACTTGGAAATGGTAATGAATGTGTGTCTCCAAAGCTAAAGGACACTGTAGTTAATGAATTCACTAATGAGTTGCACCACTAATTGATCAAATGAGCCAGGTTGTTTGTCGCCAAGAACCATGTGGAAAGTTGATCTGGACGGTTCATGATGGAAGCTGCTTGGAAAAGAGCCTTCACTGGTTTGTAATTGGACCACATTTCTATCTCCATCTGTCATAACAAAACTTGAAACGTTCCACCACAAGCAAAACCAGTAGGCGAATCCAACTTGCCAAAGTAAAATAAGAGTGAAGCAAACACTTATATACTTTTTTTTTTTTTTATCTTTAATACATGGCTTGAAGCTGAATAAGATAGATTTTATCATGGTCGTGATCGTGCTATTTTTGGATGGATATTGCTTTGCAAGGTAAAAACTACAACAGCGGAAGCAGGCTCATACGAACAACAATGAATTATCATAAAAGAATTAAGAAAAAGGACAAATAATGATGAAAGATCAATGCAATGTCTTCCGAGTTTTAATTCTACTCCATCTTGCATCATAAACGGCCACTTCACATGGCAGAAATGTAAAACATGATTTGTGTACCCTTATTATTTAGTAGCTTGGTGTCCTTGCATAAGATTTAATGAAGGCAAACACTGCAGGCAACCAAGTGTAAAGGGACTGTGCTCTGATGCAACTCCACCAAAATCAGACATTGCAGATTTATCAACATATGTGTTCTGTTCCCTTTGGATGACTTTGGGGATTTAATGAAAGGGAGTTGAAAGAAAAGCTTTTCAAGTAATACAACAGCTGTGAGCAACAAGTACAGGAATCATTCCTACTAATTTAAGATGACTAAATACGCTTTTACTTCTGTTCCCACTTTAAATAAACATTGCACATTTTTATGTCAATTTACACACCTCTGTTGGCTGATGAATAATTAATCCAAATATGTATTTACAGTCAAGTGCCACAGTGTTACTGCTGTTATTTGTTCCAAGTGTTTAGTTTGTTATTAATAAAATCCCTGCTGTGGCAGTGGATTAATGTTGCATTGCTTTACATTGGACATAATCAAATTACTGGAGTGTACTGAATGTCTTTCTCATAAAAAGGAACAGTCATTTGAATTGCAAGGTGGCCCATTTAAAATACCTACTAATGAACTTTGAATTGAGAGGGTATTAAGATTATCCCCTGCTGGATAATGGCCATTTTAGAAGTAATTACTGTTGTTGACTTTACTTTGCAGGGAATGTAATACAAACTTAATTCACCTTTACAGAGACGAGATGGCAAGAGTCTATATGCTGGGAAGCATGTTTTTTGGTTTCATGTTACCTGCTTGGAAACCAGAAAAAAAAAATCAAACTGCCCTGCTAACACGGCCATTAGATGTTCAAACACCAGAACAATGCATAGTTCATTCTGTTGCAATAAAACTAGGACTCAATGCAAAAGTTTCATGTAAAGTTTCTGTACATGGAGGTTTTTATATGAAAACCAGAGAAAAGAAGAAAATGTATAAGACGGTGGGCCATTGATTGTTTAGGCACTGATGGCCTTTCCAGAACCGGTCCTGATTTTTTTTTTCTCCTGACTTCTGCAAATGAAAATCGATTACAGGAAAACTATAAACATAAATAGACCTCAACAATTTCTCTTGTACTGTGTGGCCCTACGGTCACAAAGGAAAACATCTATAAGCCGAGGTGACATGTCCAATTTCGCTGTAAAACCCATCAGACTGAACAATAAGCAAACAACAAACAGCAAAAGCTGTTAAATGGAAGCACATTTAAGGGTGGAAGGGGCTCAGAGAAATGGATTGCATGTCTGAAACAAATAAGTTATAGAGTACAGTATATTTGTAATTGAGCAGATCATCAATATCTTCTAAAAAGGACTCCAGCTTCGAGTAAGCCTGAAAGGGTTGATCAGAGTACACAGAATAAGTAAATGTGTTGTCTTTCTCAATGGAGTAACTGATGAACAAGATTAATGAGTTTCCTTTTAATCGCAGTTGCCATGCTCTATTTGGTAATATATATTTTGAAAATAATTGATTTAAAAAGGGAAGATTCTAATTAAAACCTGACATCAACCCAACTCCACTTTGTAACAACCATTTGCTCAGATTGCTCAGTGTATGGCTACCTGACAATATCGCAGAGCACCTAGAAAAAACATTTCTATTTTTTTTCAGATTCTGAAATTCATTAACTGAGCCTCACATAAAGCCTATTAATGAGGGGAGGTGCTAAAAACATTACTCAGAATTTTTACAAAACTCATTTCAGCTCTTCTACACACATGCACACTCATTAAACAAAACCTGCTCCTATAAAAGCAGAAAACGAATATGCAAGACAAATGTTTTCACCTAGACAACTGAAAACATACTGTCTGTATCTGGAAAGTGCACATGAAAACTATTAAAAGGCATTAACACAAAGTTTATAAAATGTGCTCATAGATCACAGCTGAATGACTTTCTAGCATAATGTACATAAAAGGAACCAAATTTATTGACTTACAGTCTTGAAAGCCTTTCTCTTTCCGGTGCTTTTTAGATGTTGTTTTATATACAGTACTGTATGTGTAAAGCCAACAACTATTGAAACTATTTGCAAAGACTGGAGAAAAGTTATTAATAGTATGTCAAGTACAACGGATGATGGCTGAACAACCAAACGCAGAAGTCTGCTCACCAGCCTATAAGTCTATCATCGGCCAGTTTAACTCACACGAAGGATTTATAACGTTTACTCACCCCCAACAGTTTGCTTCTGCCAATCAGCAAATTCTTAATGACATAAGCTTCATTTACTTAGCCTACTTGTTATACAATGTGGGCAAAGCAAACATCAGAAGAAAGTAATCCTAGAAGTTCACCTTTCTAATTAATCCTTCTATCAAACAGTAAAAGATATCAATTCATCTATATTTGCTACAAAAAAGCATTTCTGTAACGTGCCACCACACAGCTGAAACACTTGGGTCAGTGTAACAGAAAGGTTTGACAGATTTTTCTAACATGATTGGGTTCTATAGTGTCATGAAACCACTATCTTTGGGTTGTATGGCAGCCAGAGATTGTAATGCAAGTCTATTATAGAGTTCTGTTACTGTAAAGATTTTTTTAAGTGGTAGATCTGTCCCAATGCTGGGCAAACCCTAATGACATTCACTCACTTTGAATTTGGACTGTGGTGGCAGAGAACATTGCTGAACCCATCAGCCCACAATCTCAAACAGATCTTTTTAGTTTGGCTGAGACAGTTTATTGTAAAGGTTAAAGTTGTAGTTGACATTCTCATACTTTAACAGTTGATGGACCAAAACATGCCCTACAGCTTGAAAAAGACATTTTATCTCTTCACTGGGGACAAAAATTTAATTTCTTTTTTCTCCCTTTCTGACCAATTTGAGACCAAACTGTGTAAGCACAGCAATTCTGAATAAAATCCCTAGCAGGGCTTTATAATTCATCATCAGTCTTACAAGAAAAACATGGCAATCTTTTAAATGTCACTGCCATATTTTATAAAGGCTGTGTTGATTGTAGTTGCTGTTGGGTGTGAATGCCATCTCACCAGAGAGTGATAACTAAACTTTTATCTAGCCAAGCCCCTGTTTCCAAACACTCATCTTTTTTTGTCTCCACTCTTCTTTCACCCCAACTATTTGATACTGACAGATGCTCACCCTTGGGTATGCCTCTTTTGAAGGTTTCTTCCAGCCAAATGGAAATTTTGTCACCCCTTTATGCATATGAAAACTCCTGATATGTCTGAAAAACTCTGTTTTTTGTCCAGCCTGAAATTAGCCTTGACAGTGTTGAAAGATGTTTGCCTCCCACTTGAATTACAGAGACCACACTGTGAGTCAAGTGGTTGGAAAAACAGGCTAAATGAGCCTGTGATCTGTTCAAACCCTTTGAATACAAAGACACAAGCTTGTTACTCTGGTCATCAAAGGAAAAACATTTTTAGTGGAAATAATGTCACTTTTACTTGAATTCCAGGATTAGTTATTAAAGATTAAAACTAAACATACAGTGTCCCACTGGCTTTCGACTGCCCAATGTCATCTGCGGAATATGGGGCTTCTGCCAGCCTATGCGGTCCTTGTTTGACTGTGTTAAAGTCTGTATGCAATCACTTGGGGTTTAGCCTGAGTGCTGGCAGGTTGACAGACTGTGAGCATGAGGACTGCACTGACTTAAAAAATCCCTTTTCTCACCACATCCATCAGCCAGGACCTGACCAGCAGTTTCATTCTAAATATACACAACAGCATCAGCAACCATCACGAGCAGAAAGGCTTATTTCTGAGAATACATTTAAGAGCATTCAAGACCAGCTTCAGTAAAGACATTTTAATACACTGCATGTGAAGGTCCGCCTGGCCTAGACTAAGAAAAATGAGAGAAACTCTCAACTTTGTAGAGGGCAACATTGCCGAACAATGATGAGTGAGAGGAAAAATAATTGCTTGTGAAATTGTCATTGCACCTGCAAGACATTCTAACACTGTGCTGAAAGTGATAACCTTCGCAGTGGGAAGCAAGGTTACTCAGTCACAGGCTCCCCAGGCTTTCTCGCCGCATAAATGCACGTCATATTTTTAAAAAAAAGAAAAAAATTGTAAGAGGTGTCTTGTTGTGGGTGCTATGAGAATGATGATTGCATGAGCTCCGAGTTTTCGGATGCAAATGGAAGTTTTGGTGTATAAATAGCCCTCCAGTGTAGGGTTTTATCAAGGTTGGCAGGAGAATCCATAAGGGAAGTTCAGGGGGCAAAGGATTAGACACAAGCAGAGGACATTTTGGCAACAGGTTTGAATCAGTGTCCTCTCTAATGGATGTCCTCTTCAGTAAAGAAAGTAAGAGTAAGAGGCTATTTTTAGACTGGAAATATACTATTGCTATGAATAAATAATAGATGCCTATCTAAATGTAAACATCATCATTTACAGCATCTTTCTCTCTTAGAGAAGTAATGGCCAATAGAAAGTGACTTTGCATTTTAGTCCTATATTATATGATACATGCAGTTAATAAATATATTCATGCTGTATTGATAATCTATTAAAATAATTTGAATAGACAATTTCTATGTAAGATATGTTTTCCTTGCTGTAGCCTGTTTATGTTACAAAAGCTGCAAAAAACAACTCACACTGCAACAGTCAGAACTGTGCCAAATTATAATAGATTTGTTTTATTCTGTTACAATAAATATTTTTCTCATTTGTGCTGTTGCTGTTGATATCTAAGACAGATGATAAAAAGACTTTGACAAAGTGGTGGTTAGGGCCCAAAACAGATAATAATAATGATAATAATAATAATGATATTCAAGCTTGAAGTTTATTTTCTCTCACAACTACAATTCAGTGTAAGATTACTCTGAAATACAGGAAATATAATGACTGTATCTTTTTTTATTCATTCCAAACATTAACACCTTGACATGTAAAGATTACAACACCATGATGCAGTTTAAGGGTCATTTGATGTAAAGAGGGTTCATTATCAGCTAAATCTCTTACTGCACTGTGCATTTAAGCCACTGCAGTTTATATTGTGTTAAATCTGTTCAGTTTGTCTGCTGATTCACTTCAGGGGTTTTAAATGCACCATGCTCTGAAAATAATTTACAATGCCAGCTCTCTGGAAAAGGTGTGTCCTGAACAAGTATGCATGTTGTGTGTTGTAGACTTTCATCAAAGCAGGAGTGCATACCTGATTACCGTGAGATCCCTGTTCTATGCAAATAAGATCGTGTATTGCTTTTGATTGAATCAGACTGTTCCGACAGGCAGCATCTCCAGTCTCAGTGGCAAAAATAGCTTATATAAATATATAAAAATAACTATATATATATATATATATATATATATATATATATATATATATATATATATATATATTTATATATATATATGTATACATACATGTTTAAAAATGTGTGTGTGTGTGTGTGTGTGTGTGTGTGTGTGTATAACACATACATATGGGAAATAAAATCACTTATTTCACTGGACCGAAAAGTCATTTTCTGTATTGAATATACTACCACTCACTGGGGGAGTAATGGGCCTTGACTATTCACATTTGCACACCTCTGTCAACTAAGAGTGTCATATCCCAGGAGCAGGAAAATAGCTAACTCCTCACCTTATAAAGTGTGAAACAAGACACAGAGCACCTGATGTCCAAAGCACCAGAGAGAACTGTAGAAGGTTAAGGTTTATTGTAAAACAGAATGCTTCAGTTCAATATTTTAGTGTAAGTGTTTGATATTTTCTTTATACAAAGAACACATTTTCATGCCTTTTTGACAGTTGCGCTTTTTTCCACAATGCATTTACCATCAAGGTCATACTTAAAGGTATAGTCCGACGTTCCCCCCATGAAAATAAACGTTAGACTTGTGCAAATCGGATTTCCACTAGACAAGTGGAAATCCGTCTCAAACTGCGCCTTTGGGCCTCTAATCCTGTGCCGTGGTGCGTTTGAATGCATCTCTCTCTCTCCCTGCCTGTAATTTGCTCTTTAGCTTTGTTTTCTTGTGTTCCGGACGTTTCTGGGTGGAGATTTCTGTTTATATGGGCAGCCAATGACAGAGCTAAGAGCATGACACTGTGTAGAAATAAGCTCATGATTGGAGCAGACGCCAGTCACTCGAACTCTCAAAGGAAAAAGAAAGAAAGAAAGGAAACACCGTGGATGCGCCAAAGAAAAGGTAAGAGCTTCAGATAATGCACTTTGGAAAACCAGGGTTAATCATAGTTTGGCTTTTACCCACTTCTGAGCTCTGAAGGAGAAGCTTGAAGCTAAATAGGTTAGCTAGAACGAGGCGGCCATTATCCTGGGAGGGAGGAGCGCTAAGTTTGAATACTGTTATTTGCAAACAGAAACGCTGGAGGGGCTTCGGACTCTACCTTTAACATTGTTATGTAGACTATTGACATTGATAAGGTGAATTGGCAGCCACTAGGTGGGGCACATTAATCTATTCACGGGTTACATTGTTCTGCTGTGAATAAGCCAGAAGAAGAATAAAGTTGGGCCGCTATGGAGTAGCCTTGAAACGTGAGCACTGTGTCAGCCTGAAGTGTAAAAGACGCGTGCATGCAGATAACATAATAAACATCAAAACAATAGTAGTTCAAGACGTCAGATCTGAATGATGGTGGAGGAGCTTAGATCGCATGTATAGTTGAAGCAGCATGCTGCAATGACCTAACTTCTCATAGTTTGTAGCTTAAGTAAATGCAAATGCATGTGGTGTATATACAGTCATCCTCAAACTTGTTCAAATCGTCCCATTAAGGACAGGAAAAAGTCAGCTGTCAGTGAAATAAGTAAAAATTGACAAAAGTATCAACAAATAGAAATTCAATAAAATTCATGACATTTATTTGGAATTGTGGTTCTAAAGAAATATTAAAAACAAACACACAAAAAATAAAACAAATAAACAAGCATGATGGGGCTCCAAAGCAAAAATTTTGTTGAGCAACACTTTGAGGCAATCACTGCATTTTTTTTTTCTGATTTCTGCACCTCTTGACAGGTATTTTGGCCCACTGTCCATGAGCAGGGTGCACATTTTGGTCCGGGACAGTTTTGTTTGTTTACTGTTTTAAATTATAATTTTCAACTACAATTCAAAAACAATATATTATTTCACTGAATTATATTTTTTTAAATATTTATTATTAGTTTCTTGTTATTTGAATTACTACTGTGAATTTAGCCTTTTCTTTAGTTGAAAGGTATGGATAATTTTGAGGACAGATTTTGAGGACAACTGTATACTATACAAATATACGTTATATATATATATATATATATATATATATATATATATATATATATATATATATATATATATATATATATATGTATATACACACACACACACACACACACACACGCACGCACGTGTATGTTTTTTTTTTCTTTAAAAAAAAATTGTTAACTAAGGCTCCCACATTAACATCAAAGCAACAGAAGAAATAATCCCAACTCTTTGCTGGTGTTCATTTTCCCCAGCTAAAACTTTATCCACTTCATTAAAGGCCCATCCCTGCTCCTTCCCTTGAGTCTCTCATGTTCAAACAGTGTTCTCAACTCCATGCTAGGCTAGATTAATAAAATATTTGATACAAAATGTCAAAATAAGGGAAATGCACCATAGACTAGGGGCCACAGCAGTTATCACAGGGGGAGAAATTTATAATAAGGTACAGCATTTCTTTTCCTCCACTATTTTGCTTGAACCACAGCCTGCATAGTAGCCTACTGTGGTGCTTTAAAGTTGAAACATAATGCACTGTCATTGATTTTACAAAAAAAAAAAAAAAATCTTGATTTTTTTTTTCCATTAGAAAGAGTGAAGATAAGATTGCTGTTGTGATGTGCACGGTATAAAATATGACAACTCAACTGCGAACACCCCATGACTAAACACTACACACAGCAGAGCACATGTAAGAAAAATTCAGTATTGTAGGTTGAGTCGTATTTCTGTCATTGTTTTAGAGTTGAGCCAGCAAAAAATATCATCATCTAGAAACAAAAATGCCAAAAAGTAGAGCAAAAGCTTTAAAACTGCAACCCATCAAGCAGGATTCTCCCATTACTGCAAACCAATATACAGATGCAGTCGGAAAAGTGTTCTACCCAATCCAGTGTGTTATTTTCAATTTGTGAACAGAGGACTCACATAACTACTCCTGCAAACATAAGTCTATTTCTCCTGGGAATAAGCATTTAATTACAGTTGTGTGAAAAAGTGTTTGCCCCCTTCCTGATTTCTTACTTTTTTGCACGTTTGTGACACTTAAATGTTTCAGATCATCAAACAAATTTAAATGTGAGACAAAGATAACAAGTAAACAGAAAATGCAATTTATAATGGAATGAAAATGAAATGAAAAATACACTATTCATCCAAGAAGGGAAATTCAACATTGTAAAAAGCTCACTCGTTTTTCTTTTTTTTTTCTTTCTTTTTTTTTTTTTTTTACAATATAACATTTATATGAAATAATAATAACAATAATAAGTCAGTCAGTCTTGTTCTTTAGGGTGATGGCTGCTGGCAGGAATAAATTTCTGTATCTCTCCGTTCTACAGCGAACCTGATGCAGCCTCCCACTGAACACACTGTTGATTTTTCACCGTGTTGTGGAGAGGATGGGAAGAATTCTCCATCATCTTCATCAGCTTGTGCAGCATTCTTTTCTGAACAATCAGCTCCAGCTGCTCCAGTTATTCCCAGCACAGAACCAGCTTTCTTGATCAGCTTGTTTAGTTTCTTCAAGTCTCTGTTCTGAAGCTGCTGCCCCAGCAGATGGCTGCAAAGCTGATTGCACTTCCCACAACAGACTTATAGAAGATCTGCAACATCTTGGTGCAGACATTGAATGATCTCAGCTTCCTTAAGAAGTTGAGTCTGCTCTGACCTTTCTTGAAGATGTAAGGTGTGTCTCATATTCAAGTGTGCAGACTGCAAAGTGCGGATTTGTCGGTTGCATACGTCATGGCAGCGCGCCAAGTCCTGTCCCGTTTAAAAAAACATCTGGATGATCCTCCGAATCCAGCCACCAAACCCGCACTCCGTCTGGCCTGAAACGAAGGGTCCATCGCACGTACAGTATCTTTCATGGCCTCGCCTATCCTAGAATTCATTGCACACAAGATTTTTCTTTTTTTTATAAAAAAAACTTTATTTACATAAGCAGAATGTACAAACCTTCGTGAGCGAAGTACCAAGGGACTTTATACAATACTGTACGGTTACATCAAGAACAAACGCACTGAAAGTTTTAAACAATAAAGACATATAGGGGTTTAAATGAAATAAAGGAAAATAAGATATTTAGCGCCCAATATACAATAAATTATTGTTACAAAGCGATGTAAACACAAAATTTAAGCATCATGACTGGGCTTAAAGAAAGGGAAAAATTAAAACAGAAGGGTGGGAGAGTTTTTTTGTGGAAGGGTCTTTTTTGCAATTCTGCTTGACATTTTTTAAGTGATGAGAAATATTGTAAAAATTAATAAAGCAGGCAAAGTTAGGTAATTTGTTTCATTCCACAGACGATGGATTGAGGGAATAAGCTGCAGAGCTATGAGTGTAATATTTGGATATATTCGTGGATTGTTAAGTGTTAAATGAAGTGTTTACTGGTAAGAAACAACAGATAATCTCTGTGGAAAATTTAAAAATATGCGGGCAAACATAAAAAGAAAGAAAGAAAGAGAGAAAGTTTTTGCCTCAGAAAATCCATTTTGTTGGATATTATTTCTGAGTTAACAAGGGGTTAATGGGGTGTACACGTTCAGGTAACGACAGATAAATGAAATGGAATAAAATGCACGGTTCCATACTAGTTCTATCTCTTTCTTTCCTCACAATGTAGCTGTTGAAGAAATAAGTGGAAAGAAAGCCGTCACTAGACAGCTGTGGGTCTAGCTATATACATTCTTAGTATTTCTAAAATAATTCCAACATCTTATTTTCTCTGGTGGGGCAGCTGACAAACTGCTGGAAAGTTGGTAACGTAGCAGAGAGGGGAAACGTTGTTGAAGACTCCAGAGATCGCCATGAATGAGTTTGGATGCTGTGTTTGTAGTTTAGCCATGACGGAGCTGATGACATCACAGTCTGTCTCTGGTGCAGTACCTGGTATTATATAAACCGCTACCAGAATAACACAGGCAAACTCTCTGGGCAAATAATATGGACCGAAACTCACAGCTAATAGTTCGATGTCTCTTGTGCAGATCTTCTCCTTGACAGTGATGTGTCCTGGATGGCACCAACGCTAACTGACCAGCACTGCAATTCCACCTCCCTTCAGCTTCCCACTGAGCTGTTTATTTCGGTCTGCACGGATCGTCTTGAAGCCGTGTACAGACACATTACAGTCCGGGATGTGTTCATGCAGCCATGTCTCAGTGAAGCACATAATACTGCACTCTTTTTTTCCCCCCTCCCCCCCTCTGTACTCTTTTTGAAACCTTGTTAACGCTTTAAGCTTGTCCATCTTGTCATCTTGTTAGCTAGCAATCTCACGTTACCCATCAGAACAGTTGGAAGAAATGGTTTAAATCTCCACCGTTTTTCTTTCTGCCTTACCCCTGCCCTGCATCCTCTTCTCTTTCTCTTTAACTCCATTGTGATTTGACTTGTTATTTCGCTAATAATCTTGTTTTGGGAGCGTTTTAACAGTTGATCCCAATGGTAAACAATTTTTCCGTTGCCATGGATACACATCATAACAAGTTGTGAAAAAAGCCAAATATATGAAGAAACATCTCCTGAATTGCACAGTCTTCACACCCCCTGTTGAAACATAAATAAACTTTGGTGTAACACATCTTTGGAAAGCTGAGTTCAATTTCTCTAGCCACACCCAGGCCAGATTACTGCCACACCTGTTCACAATCAAGAAATCACTAAATTAGAAATTAGAACCTGCCTGACAAGTTTAAGTAGACCAAAAGATCCTCAAAAGCTAGACTTTATGCTGCGATCCAAAGAAATTTAGGAAAAAATGAAAAACAAAGTAATTGAAATCTATCAGTCTGGAAAAGGTCCCAAAGCCATTTTTTAAGCTTTGGGACTCCAGCAAACCACAGCAAGAGCCATTATCCACAAATGGTGAAAACCTGGAACAGTGGTGAACCTTCCCAGGAGTGGCCGGCCGACAAAATTACCCCAAGAGCACAGCGACGACTCATCCAAGAGATCACAAAAGACCCCAGAACAACATCCAAAGAACTGGAGACCTCACTTGCCTCAATTAAGGTCAGTGTCCATGACTCCACCATCAGACAGAGACTGGGCAAAAATGGCCTGCATGGCAGAGTTCCAAGACCAAAACCCCTGCTGAGCCAAAAGAACATAAAGGCTAGCCAGATGATCCCCAAGACTTCTGGGAAAATAGTCTGTGGACTGACGAGACAAAAGTTGAACTTTTTGGAAAGTGTAGGTCCCATTACATCTGGCGGAATAGTAACACGGCATTTCAGAAAAGGAACATCATGCCAACAGTAAAATAGGGTGGTGATAGTGTGATGGTCTGGGGCTGTTTTGCTGTTTCAGGGCCTGGAAGACTTGCTGCGGTAAATGGAACCATGAATTCTGCTGTCTACCAAAAAATCCTGAAGTAGAATGTCCGGTCATCTGTTGTTGACCTCAAGCTGAAGCGCACTTGGGTTCTGCAGCAGGACAATGATCCAAAACACACCAGCAAGTCCACCTCTGAATGGCTTAAGAAAAACAAAATTAAGACTTTGGAGTGGCCTAGTCAAAGTCCCCACCTGAATCTGATTGAGATGCTGTGGCATGACCCTAAAAAGGTGGTTCATGCTGGAAAACCCTCCAACGTGGCTGAATTACAACAATTATGCAAAGATGAGTGGGCCAAAATTCCTCCACAGCACTGTAGAAGACTCATTGCCAGTTATCACAAATACTTGATTGCAGTTGTTGCTGCTAAGGGTGGCCCAACCAGTCATTAGGTTTAGGGGGCAATCACTTTTTCACACCAGGCCATGTGGTTTTGTATCCAAAAATAAAAATCTCTATTTAAAAACTGCATTTTTTTGTTTACTTGTGTTATCTTTGTCTCGCATTTAAATTTGTTTGATGATCTGAAACATTTAAGTGTGACTGACATGCAAAAAAGTAAGAAATCAGGAAGGGGGCAAACACTTTTTCACACAACTGTATATAGTCCTTTACAGCAGCTGTTTGTAGTTTGTCAGCCTTTTCAAGCTGAAAGGCTTGTAGTGGACTTATTACTTGGTGCCATGACAGATACTTTGGTATTTCAGTATACAAGCTCCTCTCAAACCAGTGTCGAATAGTGCTAGGTTAATTATGTGATGGGGGATCTAATTGACTGACTGTATCACTCATGAGTCTTATTTCTTCATCAGCATCTCAAAAGCAGGTCCACAGCAAGGAGTGCCCAGGAGTCCTAGCCCTGCTGTGTCCAGAGGCCATTAAAAAAAAAAGTGTGAAAAAAAAAGAATCTTCATTTAGCACGGAAAAAACTCATACTGACACAAACATATTACCAAGCAATGGTGTAGCCAAGGGTGTGCTGGTGCCATCAGAGGCAGCTGGCACACTTGGTTGACTACTAGCCTGACACCTCACCCAGCAGGCATTGCAGCTAACTACTGCTAATAGCGATGAGACAGAGTTCCTTGTTCCTTGACAGACACCTGGTTGAACTAAACAACTGTTTTTGAGTGACTCTTAGAATAATGAAGGCTTCACCAGCTGGATGCGTTGCACGTGCCGAGCAGGCATTATGGACTTTATTTGGAGGGAGGCCTCTAAATTGACTATTTGGGCAACTCATCACATGGAAAGTGGATGGGGCATCAGTTTCTGTCCATTATTGAAGTGGACAGTTGGACTCTTGTGTCAAAGAAGTTTTTACCAACATAAACTGTTTACTGCACATTCTGGTAACACTGCCTGTTATAAATAAACAGGATAAAATCCACCTCATAGAGGTGGCTCACAGAGTGACTGAGCAGCATCTCGCTGCTCATCTTTGAAAACAAGCTCCCAAAGAAACTGGACTCTGATCAGTGCCATCGCTCCAACCACACGCATCACACACTCCGTGCAGGGCACCAAGAGCCAAGAGGGGACCCAAAAACATTGGGCTAACCACAGTTTGCTGGCCACGAGAGCAAAGGCCAGCCTGAACAAACCCAGTGACACTATTTAAAAAACTGCCATAAAGTAAAATAATGTGTTGTTCTATACAAACACACACACGTGCATTCTCACAGGTGTGCACTCCATTAGTGCCACAGACAGACTGCACGTCGGAAAACATGGCAACATCATGAAAATCAGACACACATGATAGAAAGATAAATAAGTTTAAGGCCAAGCCGCCAAACTGAGAACTGCACACGCACAGGTAAACAGGATATGGTTGTGCCCTTTACTCTGCTGCTAAGCCCAACTGTTGTGTTGAGATGGTGAAATAACTTTCTTCATCATGTGTAATGTGGGTACGTTAAGGCTCTGAGAGTCCATGAGTACGCGCACGCGTGCGTTTTGTATGTTCATCTCAATGGGCACAATGTCCGTTGTTTTTTGTTTTTTTTTTTTTTAACACGTGTGCTTTTTTATGAGGCTGTTGTGTCAGGGATTTATTTGAGAGCTTTTACATGTGAATATTTAGTCCTCCAATGAACTACTGTTGACTATTATTGATAGAACACACATCGTATGGACATGTTTTGTGTTAATAATGTTGTATTAGAGAAAGATAGATTCTTTTGGGTGTTTGTGGAAGTGTAACACTGTTGAAAAATAAATTTGGCACACCCAGTATTTGCTGGTGCACACGCCAGTGTTACCAAGTAGAGGGTTGTGACTGCGATGTGATGGGACACAACAAATTGGGATGTACACTGGCTGACTGTGAATATGATTTTCTTCAAAAGGATTTCCAAAAGCCTTTTGTTTCCTGTATTCACATTTGGACAAAGGTTATCATAAGGCAGCCTCAAATTAGGTAAATAAGGAAATAAGGAAGAAAACAGACATTGTTTTACAAGTGTGGATGGAAATAAATTGTGCTTTCTTTTTCCAGCACGCCCACCATAATTTTCAATCTCATTTATCTCAGGTGCTTTTGTTCTTTAATGCCTGAACCACTTTACATCTTTTGCAGAATGTGGGGGACTCGTAACCCAGTGAGCCAAGAGAAATTGGTAAAATGTATTACACACTGTAAGCCAGTCTATTTTAAGGAAAGCACAATGAAATTATTTTAGATGTATAGTGGTTTAGCTTTCAAGTTGATCGTAAGGAAAAGTTTCAAAAATAATACCAGCCCTCTTTCTAACTCCGCTGCCAAACTCTTCAGCATCCAAATGCAGACTTCTGTCTAAAAAAACAGGTAAATGCTCCGACTCTGAGTTTATATTATTTATTTACTCATTCATTTTCTGTACCCCTTTGTCTGATTCAGGATTGCGGGAGACAATATCGTTTGTAATTTTATATGAAAAAATAATAAAAGTTGTGTCTGTGAACATAAATTTCAAGATTGCAGATTGTTTCTTGTGTTCATAATGCAATGGCAAACCAAAGTGTGGTCGACATGGCATGCAACGGAGTAACAGAATAGCATTGACTCAAAACAGGAATAACAAAAGTGAAGCAGAAGGTGAAATGCCATTTCTTTTCACACATTGCAGTCTTATTCAACATTTGAAGGCCACACAGTAATTGGATCTTTTGTATTTCGGTCTTAGATGCAGGGCCAGTCTTTTCAAATAATAATTAACAGTGAATCATGTTGGACTGGAAGACAAAAGAATTTTCAGATATTTCAATGATCTCTCAGACTGCTGTGGCCTCACATCTGCATCATGTGACTTCAGCAGGTGACAGCTGTAGTTTCCCTGTAGACCTTGAGGTTGACCAGTTTGGTCTGCTAAAGTTTACTTAAACTAGATTTGCAAACTTTTTAAACATAAATGACTCTTGTACACATTCATATGAAGGATACATAAAAACACTCCAGGTCATTATCAATCATTCAGCTCTGATAAGGTTCTGTGTAAAGCTCCTTTTATTTGAAAATGTGCAGCGTACTGTACAAAGTAATAAAAAAAAACGTGGTTTCTTTTTGCATTTTAAAAATAGTGTAGGGGAGTAAAAGATTAATTTAAAAGATAAAAACTGAACAGGAAAAAAATCTGAAAAGAATCCCTGTCTGTTTCAGTATTTATTTATAGCAGTAGGCAACGAAGAAAAAATCAAAACAAAAGAGACCGCTAAATCTTTTCACCCCCACAGCCTTCATCCTACAGTTGCTGTCTGGTTAATAATAATAATGACGATAATGGATTCGATATTGTGCTTTTACTGCTGGACACTCAAAGCGCTCACATTGGATCCATCATGTGTTCACTCCTCAGTAATAGTGGATGCTGCAGCTTTGTGAATACATTGCTGCATCTTTCGGAATGGTTTAAAAAACATGCCATCATGCACGTTCAGGATGTTTACATCCCAAACTTGCATTGACGTGTTCGGCTCTATGAGAACACCGGAGCTTGGGCGGATCTCTGCCCGCATGGCTCAGCCTCGTCACACAGGTAGACCACGTCTCCCGGTGAAGAAAACCAGCGGAAAATCACTTAATCCTTGTTAGTGATGATGTCTCCCATAGTGCTCGAGTCCGACCCGTTAAATCTTCATCATCACTGCCCACAAACAGCATTAAAACAGCTGCTGTATGAGGGATCTGGATTTGACAAATTCGGGAGAAAACTAAAAACAGAAAAGACTGCTGCTTCACGGTCTGACTCTGAGCCACATTCAGACAACTCGTGCTTTCTCATGTTGAACATGAACTAAGCGCTGCACGTAGAACTGTGAAGATTGGACATGCAGAAGGAAAGTTAGGAGTCCCTTTTGGAAAGCCGATCTCAGCTAGCAGCATCTCGATTCACGACTGCGTTCTCCACAGGAACCGCCTCTAGTGACGTCGGCCACAGATGAGTCAATGAGCAAACACTGCGCAAGCAGTGCTCATGGGAGTTGTAGTCTTTTAGTCTAACATTTAAATTCATGTATTATTTCAGATGCCATTTGAGAAAACTACAATTAAAATGTAACAGAATTCGACCCGCCAAAGCGGCCGGCTAGTTGGAGTGACCATGTTACTTGCCACTGCTGAAATTCACCCGCATTTGGCGGGTTGGCGGGTGTTAATGTCAAGCCCTGTAACCTATGGTACTGTAAATGTATGCACTAGCAAAAATGGAAAAACAACAGATATACACTTAATAACTTATGCATTTAAGCTCCCCTTGTGGGTTCTGTATTTTTCCCCTTTATGAGACTGCCCTGACAAAATAAGTTGTGTTTTGCATGCAAAAAATCAAAGAGATGAAAACCCTGTGATCATTTGGAAATGTTTAATGAAGTTAAACCTACTTAAAATGTACTAGGAAGTCCTTTACTGCATTTAGCTCACAGCTGGATACTGTTTTCAAGCAGAGAGGCATACTGAGCCCCTCTAGCTATGATCTTGTGAGACTATCCTCTGAAGAAAACAGTGATTGGACAAATAAATTGTTCAAACAGCTAAAAACAACTTTCATTGCCAAAGCAGTGAAAATATTTTAGTTTTTTATCTCTCCTTTTTCCAAGAATTATTTTTCCGCTGATACACTTCATATTTACATTTTGGCCAAGCACAAATATTGCAATTACTGAAAAAGAAAAAAAAATAGCTGTAAAAAATCAAAGTGAAAAAAAAAGACTTTAAAAAATGGTATTATATTAAATAATAATAAGTAACAAATTTTGATTGCAATTGATGTGTGAACCTTTCATCAAGGTTAAAACTCGACAGTGACATCTAACCTGGCTACACGACAGAGTGCCTCACTGATCTGTTGGGCCCAAACAAAGTGACAAAGTTGTGTAATGTTGGAGTTCATAGGAATTTGATTGCCACTGCAGCATCCAAAACATAACTCAAGAGCAAAAGAAAGCAATGTTCTTTCTTAATAAGCAATCATCGTTAAAAGTCCAGATTTAGAATTGAAAAGAATCCTATATGGTGCATAAAACTGCACTGCATGCGTATGAATATGATTATGTTACATGGTTATAGGTGGTATGTATAAGACAGAAGTGTTTGTGCTGCTTAGCGAGTTGTTTTGCCATTTTCACAGAAAACCCACTTAATCCTTCTCGGTCCATTGTTCTTACAATCCACCAACAGTACTATCCCCCAAGTGTAATGAAATTTGGCTGGCTAACTGAAAACAATCAAACAATTTCATAACTCTACCTCATCTATTGCATCAGAGGAGGAAAACCTATTACAGCTTCATTTATGCAACTTTTTGAGACACAATCTCCACAGTTGCATTTTTCTTTGTTGTTGTTTTTTGTTTTGTTTTTTCCTTTTAAATACATCTAATCTCTTTGTGTGGGTTTGCATTATGAGACTTTTCTACAGCAGGTCTTCAATATATACTGTTTTTCATAGCGTGATCACAATTCTTACAAGCTGACCATCTTTTTTTCTCATTCAACTCTTCCAGTTTCCTTCAAATTGGGCCTCAAAGAAAGACTGTTGGACTAGAAAAATAGAAGACAAAAAGAAAATAGGTTCCAACTAAGCTACTGTTGTCTTCAGAAACCTTGGCTGACAAACCATTGCTTTTAAATACAGTTTGAAATGAATTACATTCATTTCTTTCTTGTAGTTTTGTCTAAGGTCTGTTATCAATCTGCGACCTGAGTTTAGACTTGAGTTTCCACTTGCAATATATGAATGCCATTTATAAAGTTTTGCTTTAGCATTCACTTTTACCGTACTTGCTTAGAATTGCTTTGAGTTGTTGATAATTTAAAGGTAGAGTCCAGAGTTTCCCCCCTGAAAATAAACGTTAGACTTGTGCAAGTGAAATCCATCTAAAACCGCGCCTTTGGGCCTCTACTCGCGTGCAGTGGTGAGTTTGAATGCAACTCCCTCTCCCCCTGTCTGTAATTCACTCTTTCGCTTTGTTATGGTCTGGTCGGGACGTTTCTGGTTGGAGATTTCTGTTTAAATCGCCAGCCAATGACAGAACAATGGGTATGACGCTGTGTGGGGATAAGCTCATGACTGGAGCAGACGCCAGTCACTCGAACTCTCAAAGGAAAAAATAAAAAGTAAGAAAAACGGTGGATGCACCGGAGGAAAGGTAAGAGCTTTAGATAGTGCACATTGGAAAACCAGGGTAAGTTTGGCTTTTACCTGCTTCTGAGCTCTGAAGGAGAGGCTTGAAGCTGAATAGGCTGAAGAATGAGGCAGCCATTAGCCTGAGAGGGAGGGGCGCTCAGTTTGAGTACTGTTGTTTGCAAACAGAAGCGGTGGAGGGACTCCGGACTCTACCTTTAAGCTTATGCTGTGACAAAGATGTGAGTGTGAACTGCTCATGTTATAAGTAATTTCAAGCAGTTCAGTAAAATGTCAACAGAGTATTTTCTCTTGGGTCAGGTTTGTGTTAATCCCAAATGAGTTGAGTTGTCAACAGTCACATTAAAGGAATAGTACACCCACACAATGATTTAACTTTATTTTCCACTTACCCTCATGCGAGCAAGACTCTGGAGCACTTTTTCAATATCTCAAATGCAGCCGGAGATCAGGACGGCTTCTTGTTTTCCCCCAACTTTCATATAATGGAGTTTGATTGTGCCCGAGCCAAAAAGGTCCATAAAAGTCCACAGAAACTTGTCAATATTCCTCCATACTGCTCGTCCAATGTAATCCAAGTGTCCTGAGTGGGTAGCATCCAGAATTTACTCGAAACAACATCATTTAGTATACAGTATTTTTAGAGCCTAAACAGTAGTACATCTTACTTTCGCGAAGCACGCATGTGCGCGTTCATGAAACTACGGAAGCCTCGGCGTTCAGAGCCTACTCTGCCGATAATACAACCAAGAAGAAATTCGCTGTTTACATTGTGCTAGGAGCGACAGAGCATGCTACCAAGCTGTTCACTCCCTGATGACAGTTTGGATCTGGTCATGTGTTTGAGGCCGTGGTTATACCGGCTCAGAAGAGTTAGCTCACGTTAGCAAGCAATGCTAGTGCGTCACTTCCTGTAAGTGCAGTGTTCTGTTTGGGTCAGCATTTAGCGACAATAGTGTGCACTACAAACAAAGTACACAGTGCGCACTATGCACTGAATTCCAGTGCACTCGGGCAATGTGCGGTTTGAGACAGGCTCACAGACACTAATCCTTCATCGAAATAATGCTTCAGGAGCAAAAAAGAGCAGATTGGAAGATGACAATAATTTACGATTTAATTGAATTCAAATTAGAACAAATCATGTTTAAAGCACAAAATAATTTACTTTGCTGCTGTACTCAGGCTGTTTGAAGTCTGAGAGAGTCTATATGATTTAAGGGTTAGAGATTGTTTAAAAAAAAAACTGAACAAATGTAAAGCAGAGATATGTTTCTGCTAGAGGTGTGAATTTATGGAATACTTTTGACAATGATCTAAAGAGATGCAGCTTACTATTTTCATTTAAATCATGTTTAAAACTAAAATATTAGATAAGTATAAAAATCAACTATGAAAATACTAAATTCTTTAGTTACATTTGCTCAGAAATTATACTATGAAACTTTATCCTATAGGGGTGTCCCCGACTATGAATTTTCATAGTCGAACCTGATTCGTCAGATCATGTCATTCGCCGACGAATAGTCGAATCATGTTTTTGTTTGTTTTTCCCCTTCTTGATTCATAATCGTCTTTTCCTGCTCCAGAGAAAGAGCTGGAACACCTCATTAAATAAATTCAAATGTTTTTTATTTGTTGTTTTTTTGTCTGTTTGTTTTGTTTGTTTTTTTGCTTAACAATTTAAAGTCAGGAAAGAGAATTAAAAAGGTGTTGACAGTCCAAATGTCAAACATATACAGAGGAATTACAATAGAATAACCTTCACTGAATAAATAAATCAATTACACAACAATAAAAAAAAAAAAATAGGCTCATAACGAAGTACAAAGTTATATCCATGTATAACGGAAAGTAAAAGTTAGAATCTGCGCAGCAGAAAGCCAATGAACAGGAGAGTTGCTCCTCACTTCGTTAACAATAAAGCCGACAGGAGAATCTGCTCTGGATGGCGTGGAGTGGAGGTGGAGGGAATGTGCAGAACATCACAGCCACGATTATTCCACAACTTGCTGGAATAGTGCAGCATCTTCTCTTGGCATCTTCACCGTTCAGGAGCCGCTCCACATGTGCGCTCAACAGCTGACGCAGCGAGACCGCAGTCCAGTTCAGGACAAAGATAAAAGCGCTGCTCTAGGGAGTCTGATATCAGCCACAGGCTTCATGATTCAGGAAATGATGGTTCTTAAAAACACGTTCTTTCCTGATATAATCTGAATAATCCTCCAGCAGTGCCAGCGTATCCATCGTCAGCATTACGCACGGGAGTACTGTAGACGCGGTATTCATGTCTGTAAAACTGTTTCCACCTTGACAGACTGATGCTGTAAATCAGTGGAAATAACTACATCGATGATGATGATGTGACAGGTGAGGGTCCTTCATCATGTCTCTGGCCACCTTGTCATAGAGACGTCGCTTTGTCTGAGTGCTCAGCGCGTGCGACTCAGTCGGCAGACTGCGGTTTAAACCCGCCTGCCCGGCTCATCTTGCCGTATGCCACACTGATAGTAATAGAATTATTCAGCTGCTAATAGACCTATAACATGAATTATTTAAAGCAACCCTTACCGATGTTGGATTCTTACACTATTTTTCTAACAGGGTAAAATGCTATGAATGAGGTAATGGAACTCTAAAATACAAGACAAACCCACCATTAATCAAAATAAAATATTATTCCAATCTCTAAATATTCAATGAAAACTCCAACCAATCCTTGAAGTGGGGTGCACCTCTAGGATTGTCCAACGGACCTGCCTGTCAGACCTTTGATTCTGCATTGGGAGGTGGAGGGAATGAAGGGGTGTGTCTTAGGAGTGAGGCGGGACTGTTTATATTCAAATAATCTTGCTGTGCTTTCTGAAATGCAAGATCGGTAAAGGTTGCTTTAAAGGACAAATGAATATTGTGTAAAAATTAAACATTCAGCACCCCCCTACTGCAGTATGGTATGATTTTTGCTTGGTAACCAAATGCAGTGACTATTCGACTTAGAGACTGGCAGTCGAAGCTCAGTCCTGGAAATCGTCGAATCGTCGACTATTTGGGGACACCCCTATCCTATGTATTAATTCTTTTGAGATTAAAGGTTTTTTGTTGTTGTTTTTCTTTTAATTTCTTTATTTACTTGAAAGTGAGTTTTTCGCTGAAGATGTGTTTTGTGACAAAAGGGTTGGCGTAATAAGTACTGGCGTCAGCCAACACCTTTTTGATTAGCCATAGCTTATGTTCTTTTCTGCACTTGTGTCTTTATTGATAATTTGGATCCTAATCAGAATAAACAAACAAACACACACATAATAACTGGTTTGTCAAGTAGCATAATGCTACATGAAATAAACACTGTGCTTTGCTACTAGCAAAGCAGCTACCAACTAAAGGCAGCCAGACTAGGTTCATTCAGATTGATAGTTGAATACATTTTAGGGATGCACCGATCCACCTTTTTGGGGCATCTGTCCAATCCGATATTTGATGTTTCAGTATCTGCTGATACCGATACAGAAAAAGGAGGAAAAGAAAACAGCATGGTATTGTTTGATGGCACACCCTGTTGGGAAATGGACAGGGATCTTTCTTTTGTGCAAGGCAACATCAGACTTTGCTTTAAAAAAAAATTGCCTGGTTAAAAAAAAAAAAAAGATAAATGTACTGAATTACTTATTTAACAACTGTGCACACACACAGCAATCTTAAATAAACTTTAACAATCTTAAACTAACTTCACAGTCTTGCTCACATGTAAAAATATAACAAAACTTCCCCTGGTTCAGTCAATGTAGTTAATAATTGTAAAATAATAAAATGCTGAAATTTAAAGGAAAAAACAACAGCCTGACCTCCTCAGTCGAATATGTAAAAATAAACAGGAACAAAACTTCTTTAAAATGGTTCAGTCAGTGCAATTAGAAATTTAAAATCCAATTTAAAATAAATGGCCTATTAAAGGAGCTGAAATTGAGAGAAAAAAAAAATCTCCACTAGGTTGTTTGGTAGATATATCCAAAAAAGCAAATCATCTTTTTAAAATAGTTTAATACTATTATGAAAATAGAAATTAAAGATCCATGACAAAAGCAGCTGAATAAACAAACGCATCATCAGAGCGTTTTAACATGGAGGTAATTTCCAAACAGCAGATTGGATTTAAAATGTCTCTTCCAAACGCTGCACTGGACATCGGCTGATACCCTCTGTATAAAACTTGTCCTGTCCACAGAGATTTAACAGTATTTTCTTCTTTCCCCGCGACCTGTCAGCACCTGTGGGATTTTTACCTTCGAAACGTGGGAAACCAAACCACCACAGGACTCTTGTTTGAGCAGCAACAGAAGGAGACACCGGCAGCTGGCTAGCGGCTAGCAGCTAGCAGGTGCGACTCTGGCCTTGTAAACAAACCATAGACTGTTTATAGAGAGGGACAAACCTTTCGCTCACGTGACCCATTGGTTTCTGAAGAGCTAAAAATGAAGCCAGTTGGGCGTGTCCCACCGTCGCCATCTTGCCATGTCATGTGTGTCGTTACTCCCGGAAAATACAAAAATGGGCAAAGGCAAGGTTGCTCGAGCCTCGGGGAAAATCTGGGCTAAAGCTAACTGAGCTAACGAAGATTAGCTTCCTAAGCAGCGGTGTGAAGGTAAGACACGCTTAGACTTGCTATTATCTGACTGAAAACTGCCATTGTGCTACTCTGCTACAAACTGAGACCGAACTGAGAGCAAACAAGGAGCTAACTGCCACTAGTTAGCAGGCCGGGCTTCCAGTCTGCTGCATGTCAAACAAAAGGACACACCCTTAATTGTGATTAATTTCAAGATTAGATAACATCTAAACGGATAAGCTATAAAAAAAAAAATTCACCCCCCTAATAGATGAAATGAAGGTAAACTTGACCTATTAAACCTAAAAGGATTTTTTTGAACCAGGCTGTAAACATGTTTATTTCTGCTGTAAAGTTTTTAACATGGGAGTCTATGGGAATTTGCTCTGTTTTGCAGACAGCCCCTAGCAGATCAAGGGAGAACTACCAAAAATGACTTCTTTCTAGAAATGTTTAGCTTGTCCTTTCAATGAATGCATTCCAAACTTTACAAATATCTCAAGTTCTTTAAACTGACAGCACCAAAGACAGTTAAATAGGTCAAAAATGTAGTGCAGGGTGTGTGTTTGTGCGTCTGTTTCCAAAAAAACAGAATACTGACTATTGAATATTATTTCAGTGCATTGCTAAAACCTAAGGTGAAAAAAAAACTGCTGTGTTTTGATTCATTATATAGGAAAGCTACATGTAGTCTAAACCCAGCACCAATGCACACACATGCAATTTAGTCATGGATGCGTTAGTGGAGCACTGCAGCTATAGAACCAAAAACCTTCCTCAGGAGTTGTAGATCAAACAGAGCTAAGAGGAGAGTAAAATTAGGACCAACTGTGAGTCTGTGACTGTATTTTCCATAGCTAGTCTATTCTGTGATTATGCCATGTAACATGTTAATTTTGTGTTTACACCTTGTTGCCCTGCCTGCAAAACAAATGTCAGTAAATGCAGGCCTATACTGTTCAGTGAAGGGTCCAAGCATATTTTAAACATCTTAATGAAAAATACACAGCGCTTTTGCCATGCACATATGACAAGATGTGTGCTGTGGTAATTTAAAGTTTACTTAAAATTTTCTTAAGGGTCACCAAGTCAAATTACTTTAATCACAAAGAGCATGTAAAAGCAGAGTCGCATAGGGTCCTTTCAGCAGTCTTGCTTATTTAAGTTGCGGAGCGTCCACTGCCACAACAACTGAGATGAAATCTCTTACTGAACTGTGAAATTAAAACATGACCACAATATTTCTCTTCCCCCACCTACAAATAACATGATCACTGTTTGGTAAAGCTAATACTGCACCAGTACAGATGTTCACATCGATTCTGCCTATTCGCATTTTGGCCAGAAATCTTCAATTTGGAACAGCCTCAAATATTGCTTTTTTGTTAATAGCCAGTCAGCAAACATATTGATACAAACATCCCCACAAATGGTAAAAGAAATAAAACAAAATCAGATGGTGGTTCTTTCATTAAAATGTATAAATGATCTCTTGTGAGAACAAAAATCTTTTTTAAGGTACTCATTCTGTTTCATTAGTTGTATTCCTTTTTACCTAGAAGCAGGTAAAAAGTTAACTCTTCCAGCCTCTTTCTTATTGTTGATTCAGTGGAAAAAAAGACACAAATATGAGCAGCATGGTAACTACTTTATTTGCAGCTGGTGTAATCGACAAGTTGGTTTTGCACTTTCACACTTACTACAATGGATGATTCAGCAAAAAGGGCTATTACGCAGGTTCTTTATTACTGAGACACATTTGATGAGTGTTTCATGGAAGAAAGGTTGCTTATAGAAGGCATTCAGCTGCACACAAGCAGTTAATCAGAACTTACTCTTGTTCTTGTGGTGAACAATCCCTCCTCTACACTGACACACTTCTTGGGGACGATGGAGTAACTAATTTTGATGGAATTAGCTGCTTTAATTTACATCTTCTCCAAGAAACCAGTGAATCAAATTAAATGCTTAAAATTCCTTAAATACACCTGTCTAACACTAGGCTTTAAACGATCAGGATTTTTGGGGCCGATCACTGATCAGAGAGTTTTAAAAAAACGATCACTGATCCGATCATGTGAGGAAGCAAATATATCTATTTAAATAGCTCGTTTACCTGTATTCATAAAGTTTACTGAGTATCATAAAGAGGATTTTTGTTTCCATTTTTTGTCCTGAACTGAGATGAAAAGGTTAAACATCAATAACCTCTAACGGGCATTCAGGTTTAATCAGGACAAACAAAATAATTTGAGCCAGTGGCACAAATAACAGCCTAGCTTGTCATAACTGAAATTATCTACGGTCACAGTGCAAATGAAGGCAGTAATGATGCTTCAGAAGTTGGGGCTCACATCTGATGATGTCATATTAGTAGTCAAACTAATCGAGTGACTGTTTCCTTAGAAGAACTTCGATGTGAGAACAAACAACCCGCTTTAGCTCAAGTAGTCCAGTATCGCTACAGTAGGGCTGGAATTTATTTGCTGTGGACGCATGCGTCAGCGTCAGGAGCGTTTGTGTACAAACCTGCTGGAGCACGCGAGGAGCACGCGGCGGCCGAAGCGCTCGACACTGGAGGTCTCCGCGGTCTATTTACAGTCTCTGATGGAGACACGGAGACAAACACTTGTACTGCAACAGTTTAAGGTAAACTGTTGTTTGTGGAAACGCAGGAAATGCGCTGTGTCCTTTCAGTCTAAGAGCTGACATGTTTGCAACCAGCGTCGCCATCCTTTACATGTGGCGTATTTGGCATTGTAAAAACTTTATTGTCCAGCACATAGTGACAGAACTCACGACAAAAACGCCACAAAGACATAAAACACATACTAGTGAGTATGTGTCTATTCTGCTTTGTTTATTTACTTGTTTTCTAAGTTTAATTGGTGTAAATGAGAGTTTTACCGGAGCAGATTCAAAATGACAATGACGTCATTGATCGGATCGGTGAATGAAAAGTTAAGGACCGATCAAAATTAGAAAAAAATGTGAAATATCGGCCGATCCGATCAAACCGATCCGATCGGTGGAAAGCCTGTCTAACACCACAAGGTTCTTTTGGTCCAAGGGTAATGTTGTCTAGAGCGGTTAGTGTTAAGACCTTTGCTGTCTAGTACAATGGGATTTAGCCATTCAAAAGCTGAAAAAAAAATTTGATTCAACACATAATCATGATAAAACTGATTTTAAAAAAGCTCAACATATACAACAGCATACTGGCAGTGTATCCTTCATGGTCCCACCTGTCCCAGAATTAATTGGGAGGGTTGGGAGGGAATAAGTAGCAGAGCTCCAAGTGTAATATTTGGATATATTTGTGGATTTCTATTTGTCGAGTGAAGTGTTTACCAGCTAGAAACAAGATAGTCTCTGTGGAAAATTAAAAAAATATGTGGGAAAGCTTTAAAAGAGAGTTTTGCCTCAGAAAGTGCATTAGTTTGACATTTTTTCAGGTTTTAACAACTGGTTAAGGAGGTGTTGATGTCCAGGTAATGGCAGATACTGTAAATGAAAAGGAAAAAAAAATCCATTTAGTTTTTACAACTTATCTGAAGGAATACAGTAAGAGAAAAAAATGCTGTAGTACATAGTTGGGGAGTTTGCAGTTGCTGTAATGGGACTGGAGCACTTTGGGAAATTCTGATTGGCTAGGCTGTTCTATTTCAGCAACCTACCAATTCGGAAGACTGCTTCGGAGTGCGCAGACCAGCCCACTCAGTACCCTACAGTACACACTGTAGTCAATGTACTCTGAAGTGTGCAGACATCCAATTGAGACAGACCTATAGTCTATCTGACAATAAAAAAGAAGAGGGAGTGCGAAGACAGTGGTTAGATCCCGACATAAAAAAAGGACAAAATCAGCATATAGTGCATTTGTGTGGATGGTTTTCCATATTATTATTAACTTCCACATCTCTCTCTTTTTATTCAGACTACTGGTGTTGCCACATGAAATGAGATTGTGTTATATATGCAATCATCTTCTCCCTTCATGCTTCAATGAAGACCTGGACACAGATTTCAACGACTGCTGCCGGCCAAGAGGCTTAGTCAAGCTCCACGATGACCCGATGCAGCTTCAAGCTTTTGGCTATAAATCTACAACATATCATGGCTGAGCTGATGAAATGCTGCAATTTCCATTGTAAGGTCACAACACTGCACGAGGGCTCCCTAGTACAGGAAAAATATTTTTGACAGAAAATTTAAATGTGCACTCATAAAAGTTCTTTATCAGTTAATCCTTAACATATCATGATTTATTATTGATGTTTGGGTCAGATTTAGGCAGATCCTGCGATGTTTTAGGACAAATTTGCGTTAACATATATTTACTTTAATTTTTTTCACTGAGGATGCTTCCATGCTGCCCCATTTATGTGGATGGTGTTTCTGTAACTAAAACCAGGGCCGGCTTTGCCGACAGGCGACACAGGCAACCGCCTGGGGCGCCATCCCCTGGACGGGGCGACAAAAATGCAGAATTATCTGCATCGATGCATCTAACGATTCGATTTTTAAAATTGATTTATTAATCTAATAATTTTTTTGTTGCTTGATTAATATGACAATGAATTTAACCAGAACAAAACCAATAATGCTAAATAGCCTACTAAATACTGTGTAAATACTAAAAATATTGTGCAGATTCAACTGAGTTTCACAGAAGTCTTTTCCCTTCACAAATGCAATTTGTGTCACTTTATTATCATTTTCAAGATGCTGTCACTTAGCTCTTCTGACATCTTGGGGGTGCATGGTGGTGCTGTGTTTCTTTTAGGGAAAAATCCTTCCATATATATTTGCTTATTTTTCCTGAAAAAAGAGACACAATGCACATTAGTATAATATAAAAATGTCCTTGTCATTGTATACTGTATGCAGCTAACTAAGATGTACAAATACGGACATGAAAAAGTGGACTGACGACTGCCAGCCACTTACCAGCGACTTGTCTGCTAATGCAATCGCACAGAGAAACGCCTGTGTGCCCAGGGGAAACGATTTCAGAGCATAAATGAATGTCCGGAACAACGACGTTTCCACACGCCAAGTTTGGACACCGTGCGTGATGACATATTCGCGGGACAAATCGTTCAGCCAGTGATAGTGCAGTAATAATGCGGTACTTTCAACCTGGCGATGAAGCCGCTGGTGATTGAGAAGTATAAGAAGTTTGTGACTGGTGAGTGACTAACCACACCATCATAAACTCGTTCCGTGTTAATGTTTGAACGATATGTTTAGGAGAAAATCAAACTACTGAAGGAGCTGCAAAAGCGCTCTTGGCAGTTTACGCTAAAGTAATCCCACACCTTTGAAGTAAGTGCTCAAGACGTGGTGGGTTACTTACACTTGATGATGCTGTTCTATCACATTCTGAATTGTACATGCGCTCAGTTTCACTCTCTTGGCACGTCGCCATCTCTTCTGTTGTTTCTGGCTACTCTGCTAACCGCGACAATGCTGTTTCCGGTTTCCCTTCAAAATAAGAGCATTCAACTTTTTTTGTTGCCGTTTTTCTGATGCGTCGATGCACGTTATATAAATCGACCTATTTACTGAATCGATTACATTGACTCCTCTACGTGTCGAGGACAGCCCTAATATTCTGCTACGAGAGCAAATATCCCAAAATATCCTTAACTCAGCCAGACATCTGGCTGTCATATATCAGATACTAGCAGGTATTAGCCAACATGTGGCTAGTTATAATGTTTCTGACAACTTGGTAACTTAACCAACAACTTAAAACCAGACATGTTATAAGCAGCTTCAAAGCAAGTCAGTCTGTAGCAGCAGCAGCTGCACCGTAGTCACATGACTCTAAAAGGAATGGGAAATAAAGTTCTTCCACAATAACAGGGACCGTTTCGACATGCTGGACCTGTGCTAATGGAACAAGATCTTGCAAGATTTCATAACAACAAGATTTAGTGAGATTTCATTAGTAAAAATATGATCTTGAAAAGAACTGATACCAATATTTTCTGACACCACATGTTAATGCTGAAATCAACTGATAATATCAGTAGGCCGATAACGTTGGACATCTCTAAAAATCATGAGTACAAATACAATGCTAGTCGTGTTTTCATTTTTTAAAAACTGTATTTTCATTTATGTATAAGATTAATTTTAATCTCAGATGTTTAGTGCTGTCCATTTATTCCTTTGCATCGTGTTCACATACGCTGCATTTCAACAAAACTGAATGTGAATAAAACTGCTCTTATTTGCAGTGTTTTCTGTATCTGGCAGAGTAAGTTTAAAATAGCAACTGAAACATGAATAATTGTTACGTTCAAGTCATTTTCAAAACTGCTGGCACGCACTGCACTGATGAAATTCTGATTCTATAGGATTTTCCAACACTGCCGTGGTGTTATATTGGCCATGATGACATTTCAGAGTCACTCTTATCTCATATATTCTAACAACACACACTCTCATCCAGACAACAAACCACCAAATGTTCAAATATGTGCAGCCCCCTCCTTTGGCTAAGCAAGACGGCTGGTTGATGAGCTGGCTGGCCAGATTTTTTATTTTTTTCAGCCTTATAATGAACACCTGCTGATGGTGGTTCATAAGCAGACCACCCAAAGTGCTGCCCTTATTGCCTCTTTGTGGAAAGCTTATGACTATAAGTTGACCAACTGCTGGGATAGTGGTAGAGGTGCCTCAGGGTTGACACTCAGGGGCCCCCAACTGAGCCACTTTTATGCTAGACTGCAAAAGAAAATGTCTTTCCATTACTGACTGACTGAGTGCTGAAATGACACCACTGACTAGTTGAATAATGCATGACAAATGAGTTACTGACTTTCACCCTATTCAATGGAAAGAAGGAGAAAATGTGCAACAGGTACACAGAAACAAAGAAGGTAAGGAAGTTTATTTGCATTTTTTAAAATGTCATTCCATGGGCTCTTCACGCTCTCAGCACTTAACTACAGCCTATCAAACATAATAATGATTATCAAGTGACATATCTGCTATCACGTGTATCAACAAAACTTTTAGTTGCAAAGAAATGCACCATGTTTATTCTTTCACTCTCTGTTTCCCACATCTTGGCTTCACTGCACTTGTCAAACCTTTTGGCTGTCAATGGAAGTAAAAGTCTTCACAACAAATTTGTATCCATTTCATCTGCAAAAGAAAAGGCAGGGTTTCTCAACTTTGGTCATATTTACCTGCATTTTGGTGTATGACATCAGGTAAAACAAAAATCTGATGACACACAATGGCAGCACAAGTGCAAGATGGAACACCTGGGCAATAGATCATGCAAAAGTAAAAGTAATTATATTTCCAACTCATAGACTGACTGTGATAAGTGCCTGACAGTGTTATGAAAAGGGTGCCAACAACTTTGTGTTTTGCTTCCTCTGGCATCAGTCGTGTCATCCTTTTTAGTGCTTGTGTGAGCAGTGAGGCATGTTACAGGAGGTTCACTAAACAAATCACACCGATCCTAATCAGTCCTGACTGTTTAGGAATTGCGTGTCTGAGCGGTGTCATAACCTAGTGTTTTACATACACAATCCTTCTTAAATTATCTTCAAATGAATTTTTAATTATAGTTGGGTGGGACGAAAATTTAATGAGCTCATTTTAACCTCTTTTTATCCCCAACTTTTGTTTATCGCAAGAATACGCACGAGAGATAGACCTGTTTGTAAGTGCTTTCACGAAGCAAACGTCAAAGTAAAAAAAAAGTTTTATCAGGACAGACCAAGTGATGGAAATGATGTCCCAACAGAGAAAAACATGATAAAAACTTAACGGTATGGTTGATAGAGAGGATCCACAGAGTAAAAGGGCTGGACTCTGATGAATATAAGGAGCGGACGTCTGACGTGAAGTTAACCAAACAGTGTTAGCTTTTGTAGCTACATTAGCGGCTTGTCCGTTCATCTACCATCGTTTACTGGTCTCTGACACAAAAGATAATAAGTTACACAAGCAGCAACACTTACCGACTGCACACCCTCAGTGAATACATATAATCCACTGGTCCCTGGTAGTGAATGACCGATATATCGGCCGGTTGAAATATCGGGCCGATATTTGCGTTTTTTCCCGATATCGGTATCGGCCGAAATTGGGCCGATATTTTTTTCCCATCATGTTTTACAGACAGGCATCTGCCTCCGGCAGCTTTCTGATGTAACTGTGAGAGACTTCCGTCGATGAGCAGCAAGTTTTTGTTTTGTTTTGGGCCACAAATATCGGCCCAAATATATCGGCCTCCAATATCGGCTATCGGCCCTAAAAAAAAATCAATATCGGTCGTTCACTAGTCCCTGGTTGTGCTGTCCCTCCTGTTAAAGCACTGAAAACTGATGAATTTCTGCCGGGGGAAGTCAGCACGGCTACCCCCCCCCCCCCCCTTCTCCTCCTTGTCGTCGTCGTCCTTTCTGACAAAGCTGGTCATAATGTTAACCCGCGGCAGGTAATCCGCTGCTTTCAGGTGGTGCTAAAGAGGCTAGCGTAGCAGCTCGCAGCCTCTCTAGTTCATGTCATTCGGAGAAAGAAATCCTAATCGTGTACTTGTGGCCGATTCTGGTGAGAAAAGAGAGCCCGCACTCAAAGACAAAGTCACTTTCACTCTTTGGAGTTTCTGGCACGTTTTAACTGAGGTCCTGTTCCAATACATACGTTTTAACGTTAAAAAGTGAGATTTCCGGGGGATGACTCCTTTAAGCGATCATAAACTCGGATATTATTTCACAGAAGTGAATATTTACCTCATTTTTTATACTTTGTAGAGGCATTTAAATCTGATTCGCATCACTGTTTATTTGAGCTGAAGTTAACGGAAGAAGAGCTCCTAGAAATTACAGCAAGGATGAGGGGAGAGGGAATAGATTAGAATGAATGTTGGCTAATTAAATTACTTCCACACAGTCTTCCTCAGCAGATATCTCTATTGTTTAACTTTGGAGGAGGGTTTCTTCTCCAAGAACTGTTTAGCTTTAACACAACCGTTTGTAAAGACCAGTATTCAGACAGGACAGCTGTCATGATATGCCCTGCTATATAGTGGATGACAGTGTCATCCACTATATAGCACAGCTACAACTTAACTATGTTCCAGTCTCACAGAGGTTTTCTCTGAAAGTCTGGTGAGCTTTGACATTTTCTTGCCACAGTTTGGAGAACTGCAAAATAACATTTGATTTATAAAAGCTACAATTTGTATTCCACCTGTGCCATGTATCTCCCCTGAATCTGCTGCCATTCGCAGGTAGACCTGTGCCTTCCTGCAACCACACACCTCCCATGCCATTTCAAAGAAAGGCTTAAGAAAAAATACCTTTTTTAAAAAAGATATTGTCAGACACATATTGATCTAAGCCTGATGGTTGCAAATATAAAGAATTAGTCTTGGATTTCACCTTGCCAGTTATTTCAGCTCTTGACAGTCAAGAGATTTATACTTGACATACACTAGGTATCTGCAAATATTTATTGATATTACACACTGAAATTCAGGGAAAATAGGACCCAGGCTAAAGATTGCGGAAGGTTTTCTTTTAAGTTGCAAATGAATTAACAGTGATGTTTGCAGCGAGGGGGCAGAACTGGAAGAAGCAATAGCTTAAGAATGTAAAAGAAAGTTAATGTTGAGACTGAAAAACTTCTATAGCCTTTTGTACAGTTTAACACTCCTGTTTTCAACCTCAGTGACACTCTTTAAAACCAGCCTTTATTAGTTTATCCTTCAAATTGTGTTGCCTTGTTCTGCATATTTGCTTACAGGCTTGATAATTTCCACCTGACAAAGATTAGTTGTCTATACTTAAAAAAAAAAAAAAAAAAATCAAGACCCCTTTTTGTTACTTCTTTATTTCCCAAAGCAATAAAATATCTGTATTTCTCACTGGCCCTTGACAGAATACTGCAGACCATTGCAATTTCACATGACCAATACAGATAAATCTCTCTGCTTGGCTGGCCATGAATTGTCTACAGTGTGGTACTGTTTCTCCTGACGTCAGAAGGATTGAACCCTTTGGAACTTTAAACCCATCCTTCTTCTTGGGGAACTTATTTTTGTGGCATGAGCAAACAGAAAGAAAGAGCTTTTGGAAGATGACAAGAACACAAAGTGCAATTCAAATGATTAAAAATACATGTGGTTTTAAGATTATGGGGGTATGGATTGAGTCAACATAAGGTGCACGCAATGAAACACAAATATGATGGATGTTATTCATTTTTGGATAACTTGGATAAATCTGCATGCAACTCTCACACAGTATGCAAACACATACCCTGTATCTTTAACCTTTACTTTCCATGGTTACTCTGTAACCTTCAATAAATTGACCTTTAGTTTCTTTATCAAGCTGGCTTGCAATGCTTTTCCAAACACCTCAATCATCAGACGCTATCCCACTGAGTGAGCCATGACAATGGGCTGCCTATGGAGCAGGACACAGGCAGAATATCAATGGACTCAAGCTGGCCTGAGCCATGCTACCCTTCATCTCTCATTTCCCAAATGTGTGCCTCTGGAAAAAACAGGGCCGACCCTAGATTGAGGTAGACATCCTTCAGCAATGCCTTTTTAAATATTCCTTGCACACTTCAAAAGCATTACCCAAACCTGCAGCTTTTGGGAAAATTTAGTACTCGTGACACATTACAACAGAAAGAGAAGGAGAGGGAGAGAAGAGAAATCTAGAAGACAGAAAAGATTTCTAAATACATCTTGCAGATAATTGGATCATGCAGCTTTTCTTGATGCTTTCTCTACTGTAAGCAGCACCATGCACATATTCCAGTCAACAGTGTCAATATGAGCGACTCCTGCCAAATGAATATCTCCAGCAGCTTCTGTTGTCACAAATAAAAGCAAGTGAAGAAATGACTCAGGAGTTCCAAACACTTATACACTAATGCATTGATCCCCAAGTGTGCAAAAGTAGAAGAGGCTTGAAATTCATGTGATGAACTAAAACGCATGAATTGCAATAGTTTGTGTTTTGCAGCTGTATGGGTTGGATTGCAACTACAGTATATAGGCTATGATCTTCCCTTTCACTCTCTTGATGGGGCAGAAGTGCAACGCCAAATTGTAATTCAGAGACAGCCTGCTGAATAAGCCCGTATCACGAAATGATCGCTCTCTTTATAGAGGAGCCAAGCCCTGCGCCCCCCCCCCCCCCCCCCCTCCTTCGCTCCCATCCTCAAGCTAATTCTCCTCCTTGGCTTCCAGAAGCGCTGAAATCTTAGCTCCAGATATTTTCTGTCCAGATCAGGGAAGGTCGTGCAGTCATATACCCCCCCCCCCCCCCCCCCCCCCCCCCCCCCCCCCAAAAAAAAAGAAAACCAAACATCTGAACTACTGATCGACTCAGAACAGGTGCACATTTCGCAAAAAACATCAACCCTCGCGCCTTAAGAAAGATGTGCAAACGCTTAACGCGCCCTGATGCATTAGGCTTCCCTGTATAAAGTTATGCAGTGCATAACGGGCGACCCGCCAATGCACTTCTTCTGTATTCCCCCTATTTTCTTGTAAAAAGATATATAATTCAAAACAGAATGTCACTGCATTTGCGCGTAAAGGAACGGCTCATAAACATCCAAAATACAAATTAAGCAGACTGCGTTTCGCTATCTGGAGCAACTTCACACAAATAGTCTACAAAGGTTCAAGAAAACTCATGATTTAAAATGATTTTCTTACCTGTACTCCAAGTGCACCAAAGGTCATTGCGCAAATATTCAGATGAAAAGATGCGGGGGTGAGAAGAAGTAGGTTAGACGGCACGATACTTAATCCTGTTCTTAGTGTCCTTGAGACGTCGTTAACTCTAATCTTCGAGAGGATCGGAGCTTGGGCGCTCAGAAACTGCGTCTATGATCTCTTTACTTCAGCGTGCGCCTCACTTTCTCTTGCGTAGATGACAAAGTTGCCCATGTTTATTAAACCGAGGCAGGGAGCCCTGCACACAAATCTCAGCGTTTTACAAAGCGAAGAAAAAGTAGGAGAAAAAAAGGCACGGCCGTCAACGATGTGACCTGCTCATAATTTCTGACAGGTGGCAAGTCCAACCACCCGCTTTTAGGATTCACACATCATCTAGCGCGATGTGGAGACGGCCGAAGGCATAAAAGGATTCTCTGGGTGGTTAAAGCGATGAGTAGTGATGGTTCTCACCCACTTTCTTATTTCTTGCGCTTTGGCGCCACCCAAAGTTGTACTGAAGCTTGTTATCCAAACTCAGGAAGTCCCACAGCCATAGTGTTACCCCTCTAAAGAAATTTGGGCTATGATCCTAAATTTTTCAGTGACGTGATTTTATTTGTATAATTATTTTGCTTCAGAATTTGACATTTGATTTGTCACATCAACATTTTCCTCTGAGCCTTCATTAAATGCAGCTAAATGAATCTAGATTTTTCAGCAGCACCATCATGTCTTTTTAATGCAGCTAATAATATCTATTTACCAAACAAAACAACACCTAATTATGTCAAAGCAAGTGTCTTGCTCTTTGTGATACTTGTATTATTTCCTTTCCAGCAACCGCCTGTCATTTCATACAACAGCCATGCTCCCCCGTGACTGTTTTGCTCTATTTTCATAATTACCCCGACCACTCATCAAGGCACTTCAGCAGCCTTCAGCCATCTCCTGACTTCACACCCTCTTGACCTCCTTCCTAATATTCCAATTTGCACTCCAGCTTAAAAGCATACTCCTGTTTTCCTGACAAGTTGTTAAGCTCCATTTCTCATAGCCCCTTTTTTTCATTCATTTGCATTTTTAGCTGATCACACATCAACTGATTCTTTGATCAAATCAATACAGGCTGCACTAAATGTGGTGAAGGTTTTCCAAATGCATGAGCCTAACACTGACTTTGCATTGATAGAAACATGAATGAGTCTTGATGAAAGCTTAGTCTTAATTTAGATTGTGTCACTTTAAAGCAAAGTTTACATTCTTCATGAGACCTTGACTGTTAACAAGACAGCATATTGAACTAGGGCATGGTCTAATGGGTTTCCTCAAACGAACTAGACTTGAACGATCTGGATTGTTGCAGCAGGGGTCTGACAACTCTGCGTGCAAACGTTTTGAGCATGAAACTGTCGCCATCACGCCGTGACGCAAATAGAAAGCGAGGGCAAACCTCCAGCCCAGCTGGTGGCGCTAATGGTCACTACCTACTCTTAAGTCTGTCCCTTAAAACCACAGAAAAGCATTTATGGCTGCCGACAGCATGGACACTATGCTTTTGGATTATTTTCTGCAACAATTAATTCATCTCTAGTCAACGGAGAGTAAAGGAGAGAAGAATGCAAGCTTGTGCCGTTAGTTAGACATGTGGTGCACAAGATGAATTACCACCCCTTTTTCCTCCCGTTCCGGACTTTGCACACATGCAGCCAGCCTCTTCCAACCGTTTCCTTTCAGACAACTGTTCCAAACTTTAAACATGGGTCGCATGGTGCAAAAAATATGGATCTAGTCCTTTTTCTGGACTTGAGAACATTTTTATTGTGACAAAAGTGACCATGTGACCCTACCCCTATAGATATTTTTTTTTTCTCTTCTAACTTGTCCTGTCCAGCATCGTAGAAAGCAGAATGGTCATCTGGCTGCTTTGTTGTGTTGAACAGATTTGCTTTGCCAAAGGGAGCTTTATAAATATAAGGCTCCTCTTGATATTCTGAATTGATTTATTTTATTCAAGTTTATTTAATTAAATGCTTCTATATAACTGCATTATACATAAAACTGCTGGGCCCGACAAGCGGAAAGAGAAGGTTAAGAAAAGAAACAATAAAGGGTGAACAAAAAACAAAGAAGAAAGAAACAGAGTGAAGAAAAGACAAACAGAGCCAACTCTTGCAGCTGTACAAAAATCCATCATATTTCACGGGCTTGAAAACAAAGCTGGTAATCCCTACGGGGAGGACTTACACGTGACAGCCAAGCTGAGAACAACCTGAATCAAGACAGCTATCGGGGCTTGATATTAAAATGAGTTATACTTCTGTACCTCAAGTAAATATAGTGGACGAACTTTCCGCTCACATCACCAATTAGATTCTGAAGAGGTGAAAGTAAAGCCAGTTGGACTGTTCCCAATGTCGCCATTTTTGCTGTGTCATGTGTGTTGTCACAATACAAAAATGGGCAAAGAGAGGGTTGCTGTGAACATCTGGGAAAATGATTGAAAGCCACCCTACTCTGAGCTAAAAGCTAACCAAGCTAACCCGGAGCTAACAAAAACTAACAAAGATAGGTGGGCTAAACGTAAGGCACACTCGGAGTTGCTGTTAGCTGTCTACTATTGTGCTACCAGAAAAGTAAAGAACACTAAGAGGTGACACTCAATAGAATGCTCTATTGAAACATTTCACCCATTTTGGACTGATATAAGCAGTTTATCGGTATTGTACGGACCTAATAACACACAGCAACGTAATTTTTAAAAGCTTAAAACGTCTTAGCTATTGTTAAAACACATTAACACATACCAAGCCTATTGAGAGGGAGAGTAATTACATCCATTCCCACCACCAGTGGTTCGACTGAATTAATTTGTATTCATAAATTATTTCAAACTATACTAATAGGCTGTTTTCAACAATACCCACTAATCCTCATGCAGATATAATAAAGGCGTAGCCTATATTATAAAAAAATTATAATTACGTTTTTATTTTGTTTTATTTTTTATGTTATTATAAGTATATTACAAAAATATATTATTATATTAATATATTAAATTATTATCAAATTGATGCAAGTTAAATGACAAAATATTGGCTTGTAAAATAATCATTTTCATGATTATTGTAATATCATATATGCCATTTCAAGTTAGATACCGAAAGTGTTCTTTCAATAAGCTTTTAAAAATCAAATGAATAATCCAAGGCACGGTATAACACTTGGAACAAAAAACATTTAATCCAATGCAATGCAATTGAAAAGTCATAATGCCTGCTGGCATCTACAAGGTGCACTAATCCACGACTTCAAAGTGTTAGTTCTGATATAGTACTGATAATTGTGACAGTTAACTCCTGCACACTGCTTCCTAGGATAGCTCATTGCTGCTCATTGTCTCTGTAACTAATAGGGATATTTCCAGAATGAACTCTGTATCAGTCCATAATGGCAGACAATGTGTTTCCAAAAATACATTACTCTTTGGTGCTACTCTGCTACTGGCTGTGGCCATACCAGGAGCGAGCTAGCTAGCCTGGTACACCAGCCTGACTAACGCCATGTATGAGATACACGGCAAGTCAGTCTGGGCTCCCTCCATTGGAGAATGATTCCACTCCGGTAAAAAATTAACCGGACCAATCACAGCGCAGCAGTAGAATTATTAACAGATGAACGTTAAACTCCTCCGACGTTTCCACCGCTGTTTCTGCTCTGTTTTGGTGCGTAACTAACAGCTTCCGGGTCATAGTCACATGACGTGCGACAGAAACGCTTTCTCATATTAGTAGTTCAGCAATAAACAATGCTGACATGTAACAGAGTATTTATAATAATAAAACCAAACATTCTATGTTAATATACACAAGAAAACTACATTAAATAGAGAGGGAAAAACACCGTGTAAACGCTGACTTCCGGCGTCGCCATAGCAACGTAGCAACAGAGTGCCGAGCTACGCCAGCTACAGTCACTTCTGATTGGTTCTCTCCGGTTCACTGTCCTTCTGTTAGTCCCGCCTCTCGTCTCGCATTGGAAATCAGTCTCCAGCGGAGGGAATCCAGACTGACTTGCCTTGTATCTCATACATGGCGTTTGTCAGGCTGGTGTACCAGGCTACGAGCTAGCCACTAGCCACCACGGCTAACAAAGCAGCCAGTCTGTCACCTGTCAGTCAAAAGGACACACCCCTAATTATGTGCAATTTCAAAATTAAATGACATCTAAACAAATGAGTTCTGAGAAAAATTCATGCCTCACAGTTGATACGGAGGTAACTTGACCTGGTAAACCCAAAATGATTGTTTGAACCAGGCTGCAAACATGTTTATTTCTGCTATGAATTTGGCCTTTTTAACATGGGAGTCTATGGGGATTGACTCTGTCCTGGAGCTTGCCCCGAGCAGATGTAGGGTGAACTACAATGTTTTGGCAACCAGGAAAGCTTTATTTTTCTCCCACGGAATTTGCCGCTAGATTACAATTTTGACTTTGTACAGGATATACAATGTAAGTCCATCAGAATTTGCAGAATTTAAGGAAAAGTACAGAAAGCAATGTTTCAGACTTTTCTATCTGAAAAAGATGTATTCGCTTTTCTTCCAGCCCGTAAAAGATAACTCTCCATTAATCTATTGGCTGAAGCTCATCTGTAATGTATAATCATCAAATGGTTGGCCCAATCACCTGCCAAGAATTTTATTACATCACCATTTTTTCCAACACTTCCCAGATGGTTCTGCATAACACACTGTCTGGAATGTCAGGTTACTGTTCTACAGCTTCAGTATTCCATGATACCCACCACGGTGCTGGATTTGTTTCAATAAAATGTTTGTCAGAAGGAATTATCATTGCATGATTCCACCCTGTATTCATGATATAATATCAGAGTAGCATGAACCTTTTATATTTTCAGTAGATTTCATTCCAAAGTTGAATATCCCTAACCCAGTGCGAGTAGCTAATGCCATTCAAGTTTTGAGGGCCCAGTCGGCCTAAAACCCTTGAAGGCTGCTCCACTGAATCTTTCATCAAGCTTGAGGTCACTGCTGCTACTTTCAATTCACCAATATGCTGGTGGCATCATAAACATCTGTCTTGTCATATTTATTGCTGTGTCATGCCAGTGATGTGCACAACATCTCTAGTAAAGTTGACCAAATATTCTGATTCTTCTCCCCATGCGTTTTTTTTTTTTTTTTTTTTTTTCCAACAGTTTAAAATCCTGCTACAGATTATTTTGCATTACCTCTGTTTTGCTATGTCAGGAATAAAAGAGGTTTAATTACTCTTTTAAGGGGAAGTTCAGAATTTTTGACATAGGGCCTCATTTAAAAGTGAGCCAGAATGCTACTTATCACTGAAGACAGTTTCAACATATTTCATTCCGTTATTCAAGTTCCAGGAGGTTGCTGATGCTAATGCTAGTGGAAGTCTATAGGAATCTGCTAGCCTGTCATTTAAACCAATCTTATCCACTCCAGAGAAGATCTGAGGCAAATCAGCAAGCCTATCTGTGTAAATGCCGTACTAAACCAGTAAACTCGTGTGTTAAACTAGTAAAACTAGCCTTGTATGACAAATTTTGCATTACATATTGAGGAACGAGTTTCTTACCAGCTTACTTTGCCAGTGTATTTCAGTTCATAGAGACATGGGGACAGTTAGTTTGATGGAAAAAGTTTAAAATCATCTTCAAAATCCGACATATCCTCATGCCTTTCAGACGTGGTCGTATTTTAGACTTTATATTTGTGTAATCAGATTTCTTCATGCATGTAGCAGCAGATGACATCACTCTGCTGCCAAATACAGGAAGTAAAACTTTGTAAAGTTTCTCAGCAGCAACAATCAAAATGCAACGAAATGCAGGTTAGTTTTATATGTAACACTATTCTGTTAACACGGCATTTACACAGATAGTCTGAAGTTAGAAATGATTTGCCTAGGATATTCTGTGGAGTGGATAAGATTGTTATTAATGACAGGCTAGCAGATTCCTATTGACTTCCACTAGCACTAGCATTGGCGACCCACTGGAACTAGAATAACGGAATGAAATATGTTGAAACCGTCTTCAGTGATAAGTAGCATTCTGGCTCACTTGAAAATGAGGCCCTATGTCAAAAATCCTGAACTTCCCCTTTAAATATTAAATTGTTGTTGAGACATTATTATGCTTCATGGTCATAGTTTTCCCCTTAGTTAGAATGTGAAGGCACAGTTTGAAGAGAAGAGAAGGGTTTCTTGCTTTTAAACAGTGAGCAGTTAGGATAAGAAAATGGTTTTAATGTCAAAGTTCAATAACAATGAGTATTAGCATACAATGTTGTCCATATTTTGTGGCATTACAATTACAGATTGTTTATTTTGGGCGGTTTGTTGACATTTCAATACAAAAATAAGCAGTTAAAAAAAAAAAAAGTAAAAAAAATTAGATACCCCACTCCTGTGGAGCATTTTATAGATCATCATATATTTTGTGCTCAATAATGTTAGACTTGAATTTTTATTTCACAAAGGGGCATGTGTTAGAATGATGTGTTGACAATGTGCTTATTATCCGTCCACAAGGCCTGAAAATGGGATCAGCTCCTGTCTTCATTGCAATTTGTCAAAAACAGATGGAAAATACTCTCAGCATTTACAGTATTAGTGTTCTTATTAATACTGGATCTGCATCTATAGCATTAATATAAAATGCATGTATGTAATCTTTTGGGAGCATTTTCCACTCTGAACCAATGTAGATGCTCATCATAAAAGTTAAGCCTCATATTGGGTAATGAAATGCTAAAGTAATTGAAGGTAGAGAGGGGAAAAAAATAAATGAATTAGACATCTTTATTTTTCCAGTTCTTAATCAAAAGATGGGGTTGTAACTAATAAAAAAAAATGCCCAACATGTTGCCACACAGAGATCGCAGTTCCTGCAATGGCGGCATGTATTGGCTTGTAGATGTAAACATAATGCCATTATCAAACCTGTTAAAATTTATTTTATAATTATTTTCAAACTAAATATAATTTTTTTAGGAAATGTATTTTCATTTTGCACCCCTCCAAAACAACCCGTGGAGGTATGATTTTTTTCAAAAATATAGCTTTTAATGAAAATGTTCTATATTCAAACTTTTAAATGTTCACATATTTTTTGCTGCCTGAAAAAGGCCTTTTGTATAAATCTGAAATGTACAGTTATTTTTTTGGTACAGGGAGACCTTATCCTTTTTTAACCTCTGGTAGCTCATCATTTCCCTTTACGATACTGTCAATCAAAACACCAGCTTCTGCTTTTTTAAGTGATATAGTATGATTCCTTCTTAATAGAAAAGGAAAAAGCCAGGATTCATTCAAGCGAATTGTGAACATCAAGGTAAAGAGTGGATTAGGGCTACATCACTCTCCATCTGGAAATCAAAATATCCAAGCCAGAAAAATATTGAAAACAAATAGAAAACAGATTAGATTAAGATAAAGTTGTGCTGATTTTTTGATCTTATGGAGAGACCATCCCAGCACGAAAACACAACAAAATCAATTTCTATTTACTCAAGGGAGGACCAAGGTAAATCCAATGGGTTATCACAATATTTTTTAGAAATATTCATCATTCATTTCTGCATAGTTCTATTGTGAGTGATGGAAAAGAAAACATCTGGGAAGCAGTGGCATTGATATGGCATTCACACATAGAAGAACTCCATCACAATGGTAAATTTGAATCTTAAGATCAGTTAACGTGTTATTCTAACCTTAAGAGCAAACAAAATTTATGGCAACATCTACAAGTGAAAAACTGCAACAGCCAGATTCAGTGTGACTCTAGAGAATTGCGTCTTAAATGCATCATAAAAACACCACAGAATGTCACAGTTTTACAGGCAAGCTATACTGTTAGCAGTTCACCTTCAATTGCAAGATTGCAATGTCAGAAAAAAGTCTTTACGGTGGAAAAAAGTAGATTCTCAGTTTATTAATGTCTAAATTTCCACATGTGATTATACAGGTTCAACTGACACAGAAAATGTTTTTAGTGGTTTAAATGAGCCTGTCAGAGCCAGCTTGTAATTTACATTTGGATATATTTTATGTTTCATGTTCTCTTACCTGTATTTCCCTTTGATTTTTTGTTATTGTTACTCTGATTTCATGCTGCTCTCATGGTTGAAGACTGATCTAAGACCCTACAGTAAACACCTGTATTATTCATTGTGTGATTCAAATATAAGGGTATAACGGAAAATGGCCAAATGGCCGTTTGGCTTTTTGGATCAGCCTGATATTATAAGTTAGTAAAAATATGCACATTATTAAAAAGTGTTAGGAGGCTTGACACTCCAGGTTGGAACGTTCGGGATGTGAGAGGGATTTTTGCTTTGTGACTTGTCAGAAGACCAGAGGACCAGTTCATAAGTTCATATAGTGTCTTGTAGCATTGCTGCATTGTTAAGTTAGAGTAACGGACATAGATGTTTCTGTTTGAACAAACCATTTGAACTTTTAAATAAAAGACAATGAGTTTCTTCCTTTAACCAGACCTGTTACCATGGTTTCCATGCCCACACCAGTAATATCACTGATATTTGCACATGAGGATGAATTCACAGGTTCCAAAACCAAATGTTATTCTCCTATTGCTTATTACAGAAGTTGGATATATACTGTAATACCGTTTAAAAAAAACTTAAAAAAATGCCCCCAATACGAAATGATTGGCAACCAGTCCGGACTGTACCATGCCTCTCACCTTACAATTGCTGAGACAAGCTCCAGTGACCCCCGCGACAAGCATTGGACAAGCACAGAGAAGAAATGAAAGATAATGAATGAGTGAATGGATGAAATAAAGAAAATATATAGACAAAGTTTTGTTGTTGTAATTATTTTGTTATTCTAGCCCAGTAGACCAACTTTGGATCCTATTTTTCTGACTTTTTTTCTATCAGTGGATGTAAAACAAAAAATAAACACGGAGTAAGGGGAAGACGTTGGTCTTTAACTTGTGATTCTTGAGGGAGTGCCTTGCCCAACTTGTATGTTTGTAAAAAATGGGGGAAAAAAAGGTATTTTGGACAATATCGACTGAATTTTTACAACTTGTCAGAAGTATTAAAAGTTGATGACAATACTGATAAATTCTTGTTTCATAAACTTTGGCTTGTCAAATAAAAGAAAGAAAAAGAAAGAAAGAAAGAAAGAAAGAAAGAAAGAAAGAAAGAAAGAAAGAAAGAAAGAAAGAAAGAAAGAAAGAAAGAAAGTGCTTTGCTTGGGGTTTTTGGTTATATCTTCTGATTCACAGCTGGATCCAACACGAATGAGAAAAGCGATTACTTAGTATCTACCTTATTCCTGAGCTAGCAAATGTAGAGCAATTATGTGATCAACTTCCTGTGAGATACCAGAAATAGTGCTTAGCCATTGACTTTGACTTACATTGTAATTGTGCATTTTGTTCTCTCTGAACTTTTTTTTGTCCTAGGTAAATTTGGGCAGAAGTGGCGTCGTGAACTCGTTTTTCCGAGCTGTGAGCTCATAATTTGCAGAAAACCCCGAGATTAAATATGGCTGTGTCCAGTACCATTGTTGTGTTTATTTAACTTATAAGATACAGTATGTTCTGTTCATAAGTTTCAAGTGTAAACAGTGTCGAGTTGTTATTGAATTTCACATTCTCACAGCAGTGTTTTTTTCTTTAAAATGCTGCCTGAATCTGTTCACTCACACTAAAGGCCTTTACACACCTACTCCGAATATTTCGTCCGAAAGATTCGCACGGCAAAAGCTTTAATCTAGGGATGGGCATATCGATACCTTGGAGTCGATACTTCGATACCAGCCAGCCAAAATATCGGAATCGATACTTTTTTGAGTATCGCAATAACAATGTACAGATACGAAACATGCAATTTGTTTGTACTTCTGAGAGTTTTAGGCAATGAAATGATAAAAGCACCCAAATTCTAGCTTCCCTATTTTGGTAGCCTATCGGATATCTTGATAATGTTGCAACTGTTTGTGATGATGATGATGATGTTTTGTTGTCTTTCATGGTTTAATGCAGGTTATTGTACATTTTATTTTGGTAAATTTGTAATATAACTATTAAATTTTCTATTTTAACATTTTCCACTTAAAAAATTTGATTATTTTAATTAGTATATATTATGTTATATGATAACTGAAAGACGTTTTTAATCTATTTTTGTTTAATTTCATCATCACTATAATTTATCATTGTTTTAAAAGTGTTTCTTTCCAGAACTTCTGTTCTCAGATTTTACTTATATCTAATATTGCCCTTGCAGTCAAGGTATTAAAGCAAAATGAACAATCATGTGATTTTCTTTTAAAGGACAAAAAGTATCGGTATCGATATCGGTATCGCTGAAAAAGTGCCATAAACTACTGGTATCGTATCGACATGAAAAATTTCAGTATCGCCCATCCCTACTTTAATCAAATTAATATCAAGTCAACGGGAGCGTTCACATCAGTGACAAAATTTCGTCTTGCGATTTTGCGACGTTTATTTTTTCGAACTGAGGTCGATTTTCTTAATATTCGCATCCGACAGATACACAATCCACCAATCAGAGAAGGCGCTCTGACGTCACAGAGCTGGTCGCAAGCAAAAAGAGAAAGGAAAAAGAGAGACGTGTCGCTTGGTCGCTGTTACTGCATCATTATGGCTCAGGTGTTATCACGTTCGTGTTGCAGGCAGCACTCTTGTTTGGCAAACGGGGGGGTGTCACAGCTGAAGTAGCAGTGTTTTGCCTACATTTTGTTGCCATTCGAGGTTATTAGCTACAGGTGTCGTATTTAAAATCCCCATTTGGCATCTCCACGGTGAGATCAGCTGTTTTCAGCATCCAGAAGTTTCCCTGCAGCCGCCTCTCCCTCCGTCACTGCTGCATGTGCTCACGTTCCTCTGGAATAACGGATGCGAGTTTGTTCTATAGCATCATCGTAATTTCGCGTCGGACTAGGTGTGTATAGACAAAGACGTCGATATTTCACCTCCAAATTATTTGCAATTTCGTGCCGTTTATTCGCATCGGCCCCGGTGTGTAAAGGCCTTCACACTAAAATTGGCTGTTGTTGTCAGGTGATGTTATAATGTGCATTATTTTTCTGTCTTGTACCGTAGTTGTAGTTGCTTGCAAATAGGCTGTTTTGGAGATGTATATTATTTCCATGAGTTGGTGCAACTGGAATGCAAAATACCTGGTAATGATGTCACCAACTCGCTTCTGCTTGGAGTCTCGAGACAAATGGAATGCACCATAAGTTGTCATTTCTGCTAGTGGTTTAGTTGAGCATCTTAACAAGAGTATTCATGACATTTCTAAACAATTTGCCCCTGGAAAATGTACTTGCACAGCGAGGGAACATGTTGGTGGTTCTACTAACAACCAGAGAAATTTAAATTTGTGGCTACAAGAGCAATGTGTAGAACATTGTTGTGATCCTACATTCCAGGATTAATGACAATCATAACCTGAATAAAATAATGGCCTTTTTCCCTCCATCACACAGACATTTCTTTTCAGGACAACAAGAGAGGAACCGACCTTCAACCCCCGCTGTGCAAAAGGCACCAGTCTTATCAAACTATAGCTCCTAAAACAGCTACTCTACCCCCGAAGATGAACATCTGCCCAAACTCGGATCACCTCTAAATAAACAGAAACGCAGATGCTCCCCATAAATGTTAAGAAGAAACCCCGCAAATGGCAGAACTTAAGTGCTTGTTCGACTCTTCAGCGACCCGAGACCTCTTTGTCTCACCAAAGCTGGTCTCCATCAAAGTTGACACTTCTTATCTCTCCCAACAAACTGTGGGACCAAAAGTAATGTTCTCCTCACACCAGAAAACCAAAAAAGTTAGGCGGACTCAACGCTCCAAATTTTCATTATTACTCACTAGCAAATCAGCTTCAATATATTTACAAATGGACCCACCCCACCCAGGCAGATAGCACCTGGACAGATGTAGAACAAGCAGCTAGCAAGGATATTCATATTTCAGATTTACCATTCTTTAGTCAAACCATCAAAAAGCATCCCTGTTTCCAAAACCCTACAATATCATCGGCTCTGACAGCCTGGTGGAAATTCCACAACATCACTAACACCACTCTGGCACCTTCACTTTTCACCCCAATCTGGCACAACCCGGATTTTACCAGCAATAAGAAACCATTATACTTCAGCACCTGGGTAAATAAAGGGATCACTCACCTCAAACATATATTCAACAATAACATCCTGGTTCCATTTCCCATCTTGGTCCAGAAGTTCGGCATCAGGAGCCAGCAATTTCTGCAATATCTACAAGTTTCATCATCCATCCAATCAGCAATAAAAAACAAAAATTTAGACCTCCCCCCTTCAGCTGCTACACTCATTAACATCTCTTCCTCAAAAAAACTGCTATCTAAATTATACAAATTACTATCACAGGCTGATACATCACACTCCATACCTTCAGAAAAGTGGGCGACTGATCTCTCCTTTGCTCCTGATGCCGACTTCTGGCCAACAATATGCCAGAATATTTTCCTCATGACAACAAATGCTAATTTACAACTCATACAGTACAAAGTTCTCCATAGAACTCACTTGACTGGACATAAAATGCAAAAAATGGGCTTTTTAGCATCTGGAAACTGTTCATACTGCTCATTAAACTGCACCGACAACTACATTCACGCATTATGGCACTGCTCACCTGTTCACCACTTTTGGAGTAACATTACAGAAACATTATCTCAGATTATGGGCTGCCACATCCCACTTTCCCCCTCCCTCTGTTTATTAGGAGACCTATCCACAATAAAAATTGACAAAACACAAACCCGTTCACTTCTTGTGGCGCTGACTGTCGCCAAGAAAACTATCCTCATGAACTGGAAGTCTCGGAACTCCATACACATCTCACACTGGAAAAACCTGCTCATAGACTACATCTCCCTAGAAAATACAAACTCCTCTAACAATAATCATAACCCTACCTGGCAATCATTCATCACCTTTTTACTATCGTAAGCTATCACAAACTAGTCACATCTTAATTTTCTGAAACCTCTCTCACCTTTTTTTTTTGTACCTACCATCTAAAATATATTCCTACCTCTTTGCCTGACGACCAACAGCCACTGGATTCACAAATCATCATTCATTCACCTTCATCACTTTCCATTCATTACTTCACCATCTACTATAATAAACCATTGGCACACCAAACATTACAGCCCCTTGTTTCCTTCACTCCCATTCATTGTGATTATTATTATTATTATTGCTATGATTGCTATTATTACTATCATTATTACCTCTCTCCATCGGGTCAGCACTTATTATTATTATTATTATTATTATTACTATTATTGTTATCATTATTATTGTTGTTACTATTGCTACTATTGCTATTATTGTTATTATTATTACTACTATTACTCAGATTAATATTCATACTGTTATATTATGGTGCATCTATTATAACAGTGGCACACACAACAGCAGTCATTATTACAATTATTTTTTACCATATTATATTAAATATAACGCTAACAATTTAATTATCTATTATGTTATATCTATGTTGCTACACCTTTATCACATAAGAACAAAATACACTCTTTTTGTCCCCAGAGGAGGGAGAGGAGGAGGAGGAATAATGGACACAATCATTATTATTGTTGTTATTATTATTGCTGTTATTATTATTACTATTATCATTATGATTATATCTATGACTATGACTATTATTTATTATTATCATTATGGTTATTAATTAGCTTTGGTGTTAGACATAGAATTACCTCGGGTCCCATGCTTGTTGGGCCATGGCCTCTGATCTCCTTCCCTACCGGGGCCTCTGCGCCCCCCCCCCCTGGTCTTTCACCCTGGATTGTTTACATGCGGCCCATCACCTTTTTTTTTTTTTTGCACTACACACAATTTTAGGGAAGGAAAGGGGAAAACATAAAACAGCAAAGAAATAGTTCATGCCATCCCCCCACCTTGTTTTAATGCATCACATACATTAAAAATGGTATTTGGGAAAAAGAAAAAGGGGGAAGGAAAGAAAAAAAAAATGTGTATGTATGTATATGTATATATATATATATATATATATATAAATAGTAGGATATAGGGTGTTGAGCCGCATGCTACCTAGGAGCTCCGGGGAGGGGAGGGAGGTCTGGGGGGGTTGGTGGCAGCGGGTTGGTCTCCCACAGGTCAGTAGGGGCCTAAGGCACCCCTTTAAATTGAGAATAATAAATAGATAAACCTCAGTTTCACTTGAGATATACCCGTTCCACCCCCTCCTCCACTATACTCCCTCAATACTACTATTATTATTATCTGTTATTATTGCTGTTATTATTACTTCTACTATCTATTAGTATTATTATTATTGCTATTAGTAGTAGTATTGTTATGTAATAATTATTATAATTGTTGTGTGGGTATGTTTATTTAATTTGGGGGGAAAATTAAGTTTATTTTGCTGTTGATATATCGTTTGTCTTTGATTTCTGTTAACACAGTTTTTTTCTTACATACCCTCAGACACACACACACACACACACACACACACAAAATCACCAATGTTGTTATGTCATTGTCGTCTGTAGTTGTTCACAATTTGTCTGTATGTCTGTCACTGTGGCGTTGTTTTTTTTTTTTTGCACAATAAAAAAAAAAAAAAAAAAAAAAAACTTGGATTCTTTTACTTTGAATTAATTTGGTTTAATTCCATATAATCTGATTTATATGCATATAACTTGATTCCTCTTTTGACATGATTCAATCTGTGTTGAACTTTCTAATCTGTTTTCAACAATTTAGAATGTGATGTTTCCAGATGTTTCCTTTTCAGCCACACAGATGACTTCAAGCTCCTACATGTCATTTTGTATGTAATCAAAGAAACCTTAATTATTGATCGTGCTTACATCTAAATGAGAATGGAGGAGAGAGAAACAGATGCCTGTGTAATGTGATTCTATGAGCTCCATGCTGACGCTTAGTCACTCCCTGTAGTGATGTTTCGCGTCACAATTGGTTAAGTTCCCCTTCGAGGCGGGCCTTTCAAACCAGAGGACCGCTCTCCAAACTTGTTTTTGCAAGAGTTTGTGCCAAGTCTTCGTCCTGTGAAGTCTTTGTTTTCCGTCCCCTTTGTTTTGTCTCGTGTAACCTTTGTAATCCTTTGTCTGCGCGCGAAAGATCTTAACAATAGACTATAGTCCAACTAAGAAAGTTATTTTCCCCTTTTGTTTTATAATCGTTACCTAGTATCTCGAAGCCTCCACCAGTCATCAGGACTGACCTTTCTGATTTTTATAGACTTTTCTGAAGATTACTGCTGGACCCAAACGCAGTAGCCCGTAAAGTCTAGTTATTAAATTCGGACCCATTCGAGCAGCTGTCGTCAACCACCACGTCTCTTCTTCTGGAACTCTGCGGGACAGATTCCAGAACATCAGGGCAGCTCCAGACCTACTGATTCACGCACCAACATCCTTCAGAACACACCGATTCGGATTGGCCACCGGACCGGGGTTGCTCCAGAGAGGACCAGCGTACCAAGACAGTAGGATCTACCCAGCACCTTGAACATATACGTGGTGTCTGACAGTTTCATCTAAATTATAACCAAATTATTTAACTTGAATGTTAACCCAAATTTAGTATATTCACTCCAAATTATAGGTTTATTGACGGACTCGCTTCTCCTCCATGCAAGAGTTCATTAGCATTTAAGTATTCAGAACCATCGTTTTCCATAGCAATAAGTTTACAAGTTTCTCTCTCTCTTATTCTCATCCTACTTTCACATCATTCTCATCATAAGTAAAATCATCTTCTCCTCATGGTGCTTTCATCCTGCAAGCTCAACTGATTTGATATTGTTGGTTTATCCATTCTTGTTAATAAATGTGTGTGATCACCTCACCGTTGTCATGATTTCTGAAGGCAAAATCCATGAAACTGACTTCTGTAGAATTTACTTCCTCTCAGATAGACTGATTTAGTTCTGATAAGACATTTTCAGGCTTTCTCATTCAAGCCTGAGCTTAAATAGATATATTTAAGTTATTATGAATGAGTGGTGCCCCAAGCAAACCGAGGTAAATCACTACAACATGCAAACGGTCAAAGAGAGAGTGGCTGCAGGGCTCCAGACAGTGACATAGTGGTCTCATTTTATGGCTAAAAAAAGCATCTGCTTTTAAGTAAATAAGATTGTATCCAACCTTTTTCAACTAAGCACGACCAAACTTATTACTTGGCTCCCCATCTCTGGAATTCCCTCCCTCCTGAACTCCGTTGGACTCTTTCCCCCTCTTCAAATCCAGACACAAAACTCTTCTGTACAGTCTTATTCCACCAAAGTCCATAGGCTATGCACCAATCCAATGTTGTTTTCTGTGTTACCTGTTATGGTTTGTGTTTTTAATGTTTTGTCTGCTTTGTACAGTGTCCTTTGGTGCTGTGTTAAGGCAACTGTCAAATAAAATGTATTATTATTATTATTATTATTATCATTATTATTATGTAGGTTCATCAGTAGGTACTGATAAGCCTCAGCACTTTTAAGATTATTCAATGCTTCACAGTCAGACGCAACAGAGCTAAGAGAGTAGTTAAAAATGTCACTCAGTTATTTTTTGCCAGATATTCATCTCACCCCCCCCCACCCCTCTATTGCACTAAGCAGAGGGATTGTAAGGTTGTCCAGTCTGAGCTGTGACAGCTGATGTTCACGCATAGTTAAACCTAAAAAGCTTGTATAAAGTGGAGTAGCATGAACATCTGGCATGTAGATAAACGTCAGTTCCGGTCAAACCTCATGAGTGATTGCATTAGTTATTGAGGTGGATAGCATATATATCTGAAAATATTCAAGCAATAAAAAGCTATCGACTGATCAACAACTTCTGTCATCCCTATGCTATTATCAAGGAATGACTATGGGAACATGGGCCACCCCTACAACCCAACCTCCCCCAACAGATGTCACCCCAAGTATAGATAATCAATTTCATATAAATGTTTAGTATATACACTGACCTGTACATAGGTAACAATCAGGTGCCCCATTGCAAGTGAATGCAACACATAGAGTACTTTTATATCATCCTTTATGTGATGTTGATCTACATCAACACTTCCATGTTTTTAAAATAATGCAGCAATTATACAGCATCATCCTGTTCCTAGGTGATATTTGTCTCCAAACAGTTTTCATTTTATGAACAGGGTGGAAAAATAATAATAAAAAAAACATCAGATCTGTCAGTTGTACAGTTAATTGGCATAGGATGCTCACAAAACATTGATGAAAGTTGTGATTTGGCTTAAAGTAAGTTTTTCTGTGCCAAAATGATTGTAATGAGCCCAACTGTTAACTTAATTGCATGAGATGCAGTAACTATTTTTTTTTCTATAATGATGTTACTGTAACATTTTAATTTTTTCTCCATACATACAACCTGCTTTTCTTCTGATTTAGTGCCAGGTGCATGATGGAATTTGTGCTAAAAGAAAAGTTTCAAATAACTGGTCAAATGTCAATTTTATGTAAGCACACAGAGTAAAGAGGAAAGTCTGGGTTAAGAAAGAAACAATCTCTGAGTGGATGTTTAGGCTTTGTTGAATGACAGACCTTTCTGGTGTACCAGGGTTATAGCATACACAGCTCAAAAGCAAATGTACCATTAAATGATAATGATGACTTTTTTCATGATTTCATGAAGAGAAAAACAGTTTCTCAAAAGTAAGAGTAAGCTCAAAAGTAAACACAGGAAAAAAACTAAACAAAACAACAATTCATGCATTACCACATGGCCTTGGGGTGGTTTAGAAGGCAGAGCAGACTGTATTCTAATAAGAAGAAGGTCAGTGGTTTGATCCATAGTTTTTCTGGTCCACATGTGAAAATGTCCTTGGGCAAGATGCTGACCCCATGGCCATTACTGCTCTAATGTATCACTGGTGTGTGAGTGTGCGACAGAAAGTGCAGTATGTAAAAGCACTGTGGTGAGTCAGGGGTCATTTAAACAGTGTGGTGTTAATGAGACAAGAAGACAACTGAATTTTTTTTAAGAAAAGAAAGAAAAGAAATTTGCAATTCATTAAACATTTTCTAATGTTTTGGATCTGTTAAATGCATGATTTGTGATGGCTTCAGACCAAAGCCTCTGATCAAATAAAATAGATAATAATAAGAATAAGAATAATTTTAGACTATTACTGTCATGGAGGTGAATAATTAACCTTTATCTGAACAAAAGTACTGTGTGAGGTGTTTCCCATCTATCACCCCTTAGGTTCCTTTCTATCTATCTCACAATAACATGAGCAAACGTGCATTTTTTCAACAATGCTGTGACAAAATGTAATCAGCAATGGCTAATCAAGGACATGCCTTGTGTTATACTACTGTACATCCTAAAGATCTGTGAACCTTGAGTGCAAATTTAGTCAGGCATTTTAAGCCATATTTGAATTTGAGACAGGTAAGCAGCATAAGCTTCCATACACAAACTAAATGACTCAGCTCAACACCACTATTGAACATAATTAATCACCATGTCGAAGCTGTAGAAACCTTATTATGCAACACAAGCTTGTTCTTATGAAAACGGTCCTTGAGGTGTCCTTTATCGATTTTCAGGTAAGTTGGAATCATTCGCCCATAAACACTGAGCTTAATCTTAATAACTCAGTCTGTCTGGTTCAATCAGGACTTTGGCCATGACTGCCAAGTGATGTTTAATCTCATTAAAATCCATTTGTGGTTGTCTGACAGATCCATTACCTGTCAGATTTAGACGATATAGTGTTGTTGTTAAAGCACAAATACTAACAGATATCTCCAGGAGAATTAGTGCTAAATGGCTCAATATACAGCACTTGGCCAAACCACAAATCTCCTAAGCTTTCGATAAATAAAACATGTAGATTTTATCGAAGGAATGTTGAGGGATTTTTTTTTCCTCAAACAAGTCGCTGTCCTTTTTTGTTATGCATGTAAAGATGTCAGATATGTGTCTTTTTACAATGTAGTAGCCCTGTCTGACGATTTGAGTCATTACATTTCTCTGGAGCAGTACAGCTGTCTCAGTTTGAAAACACTGCTCTGATTTCCATAAAGAATATTACTCTTGCTCTCATTTTGCAACAGTAATAGCTTTCTCACTTACTGTATGTACTTTGTCTTTTGGAAGATGTGCCCCATTGTTTCCATGATTGCAAGCAGAGTACATTTATCTGCTGCTTCAGTATTATTTTATGGCTCCAACATTTATTGAAGTCCAAAAATGACATTTTAGTCAGTTGATCTCCATGGCAGAATGTGATTTTCTTCTTGTGAGCAGTCCTTACATAAGCTGATGTCAGAAGATTAATTTGCCCCCAAATATGAACTTAAATGGTGACTCTACTGAAATATTTTCTTTAAATGCATCATTGTGTTAAAGCAACCCTTACCGATGTTGCATTCTTACACTATTTTTTTAACAGGGTAAAATGCTATGAATGAGGTAATGGAACTCTGAAAAACAAGACAGACCCACCATTAATCAAAATAAAATATTATTCCAATCTCTAAATATTCAATGAAAACTCCAACCAATCCTTGAAGTGGGGTGCACCTCTAGGATTGTCCAACAGACCTGCCTGTCAGACCTTTGCTTCTGCATTGGGAGGCAGAAGGAATGAGGGGGTGTGTCTTAGGAGTGAGGCGGGGCTGTTTATATTCAAATAATCTTGCTGTGCTTCCTGAAATGCAAGATCGGTAAGGGTTGCTTTAAATGTACATTTCTTTTTCTTTTCTTTTTTTTTTTGTGCCCATCTTATTTGTAGGAACTTCTAAGCAATGGCAGCTTATTGCAGCAAAACAAGCTCACAATATCTAGCTGTTCAGTTGGACACCTCATTGGTCATCCTGCTTACCCTATGCAAAACTGGCTGATGAAACCTTTCTCAGACACAGGTAGACTCACTCATGAACACCCATGGCGAATTAGAAGCTTGTCTCCACTCTATGGAAAAGACCCCAGTCGCTAGTCAGGGCCCTACTTTAGCTGGAGTGGAGCCTCAGGCTAATCCTAGCCGTCCCGTGGCAGGTACCGTAACATTGTAATTCACGTTGGCGGTAATGAATCTTGGTTATGCCAATTGGAGGTCACAAAAGTTAATGTTACTTCAGTATGTGCTTTTGCCAAACCATGTCAGACTCCGTAATTTTCTCTGGACCCCTGCCAAATCTGACCAGTGATGACATGTTTAGCCGCATGTCATCATTTGCCTAGTCACCACCTGGTTATCTAGGTGGTGTCCAGAAAACAACGTGGGCTTTGTAGATAACTGGAAAACTTTCTGGGGAAAACCTGGTCTTATAAGGAGAAACGGCATCCATCCCACTTTGGATGGAGCAGCTCTCATTTCTAGGAATCTGGACGATTTTATTAGTCAGTCAAACCAATGATGGATTGAATAAGTTAGACTTCTTTTTACTCCTTTTGAACATGTTGAATTTAAATTTTTATGTGTGTGTAAATATATAAATGTGGGTGAGTGTGTGTGTGTGTGTGTTTGTTTCATTTGTCATATATTTTGTTATAGTTTACAGAGCAGTACACTGAGCAGTACACAGAGCAGTACACAGCAGTACACATTCCAGACGAACACAGAAAATGCTGCTGCTTTCCTTTTCAACATGTTCAAAATAAACTAAAGACTAAAGGTTAATATGACATCATAATACTTTATGAATAATCTCTAACATTATTACAGTCAACGGGAGTTTTACATTACCTGCGACATTGCAGACGGAAGACGTGCTTAGGCTCCCCACCAAGCGCAACCACGGTTGCTTAGCAACGTATGAAAGGCTTTATATTCCGACAAACTAACTGCTGTGTGGCCAAATGTTGGAGGTATTTCCTCCCTCTGATGTGATCAATGTGTAACTTGCACTTATATCGTATTTTTTCCATGAAATACAACCAAACTTTGGAGCACGTTTGCAGCGACGCCATGTTGGAGACGCGTACGTGACTTCATCACACAAATGCGTCAGACGTTTACGGAACCGATAAGAGGAATCGTTAGACAGGCAGATGAACGATTTCATGGAATCGAACGACAGAGAACCAGTTCTCGATTCCCATCCCGAGTCATAGCTACACACAGATGAAACCATCTTTATGTCTGGGAGAATTTTGGCCACTAACAGCCACCAAACATTCACAACAGTGCTTGGAATATGAAGTAATTTGAAAGAAAACATATTTTATTTCAAATACCCATCTTTTCCACTAGATGTCAGTAATTTTTACATGCAGTACTGTACCTTTATGTAATATTGTAAAAAATGCGCCTGGAAAACATCTTTAATTCCCAGCTACGAGCTTTAAAACAGGTATCAAGACAATTGGAGAGGAAATGGCATGCATCTGGCTTAAAGGAGTCTCAGTTTGGAAAAAAGAGCCATAGTGCTGGTCAGCCATGCATTCCCCCGACTCTCAGCTGTGATGACTTCATGAGTTTCTTCATAAACAAAATTGTTTCTATTAGAGAGAAAATCCATGATATCCTTCCAATTACTGATGATGTCTTACCCCCAGCAGGTTTAGAGACATCTGTAGATGCTGATCTATGTTCGGATCATTTCTGTTTCTGATTTAATCAAATTAATTGTGGCATCCAATCCTACTTGTATTCTTGATCCCATCCCGACCAAGCTCTTTAAGGAAGTTTTTCCTTTAATTAAAGGCGTTATGGAAGATGTTTCTTTCAACAATTTTTGCAATATTTGGTAAAATTGGGTTCACTACCCCATACGCTGATTAATTAAAAGCTCTAAAGTACTGATGACATGTTTTTGACATTTTTTGCCATGTTTTATCAACCAAAACGTTCTTCATGATGATCTACTGTATGTAACAGAAACAAGCGCAGCTGCATAGATGAGTTATTAGAAGACATCACTGCCTTTCAGCACATCTGACCAGACTGTGGCGCTGTGAGCCGAAACCAGATGTGATGTCTGCAAGAGTCTTCGCAGCTTACTTAACATAGAAGTCAATGGCTTCATTGCGGTTTTTAAGTTCCTTTTCCAGTTTTACAAACAGTAATGACTCAGCCTTCAAATTGTATTGACAGCTAATGGTTAAAAGCTCCTAAGTACAGCTTTAATTTATTTAGGTTTCTTACAGATTTAGAATTTTATTTTGAAGAGGATAAAGAAGCAGTTAGGAGTCGGACTCACTAGGAAACAGTAGGCAGCAGCAGGAGCCCGTCTGCTCATCTCTCCTGTCCACAGCGTCTGTTTACTGGAGCTTCAGGCACAAACGTGTTGAGACTTCTAACACAATGAAACTGCGATCATTTCCTCTGGAATATTCTTTTTCAACCATCGTTGCTTCATCATATCGTTCATACGGCTTCTGTTATGATAGACAGCTACTGCTCGGTTATGAGGACGTCTCCAGTGATCAAATCTCCTCCAGCTACTTCCAAAGATGAATGCTTCCCTCGATCCTCATCCTTATAAACAGGAACTATTTAAAACTTGACTGGAACCATGTAAATTGTTGTCTTCTCATTTTTTAAAGGATAACTATTTACCGCAGCTAGCCATTAGCCACGAGCTAATGTAGGGAACGAGTGCCTCGTCTTTGTCACGCCTGGCTCTATGTTAAATGTCTATGCAGCTCCTTATGAGTTGTGGGTCTGCTTGTGCTGTTCTGGGTCGCTCCTTCCATATCTGAGTTCCCGGTCTTGCAGGCTTTTGGCTGAACCAGTGGACCTGAGGCTGGAGACAGACTGTAAGCAGTTGGCTACAGTTCTACTCCGGTTCTAGCTTGTAAAATGTGATTTCCCTAAATTCCTGAGCATTATCACACTTTTCTAAACTGGCTTATGATCCCACCACACAAACCAGTTCCAATCTAGTTGTTCTGGAGATATCTTTCATGTTTTCCACGGCTTAGATTATACTGTACATGTAACTCAATGGGCGGACCGCAACTCTATATGTTGCTGATGACACATCATGGCGGCTAGGTTCGCGACTGAAAAGCTAATAGCATTTAGCTGAGCCTCCTAAACATCGGATATTTACGTAAATACACATCTGATTAACTTTTAACTGCACAGAACTACTTATTTTGTCTTGGTGTGTTGTTGTATGGCAAAGTTACTTGAAGTTAAGGTTGTGTCATCAACACTTTAAATATAAATTTTATTATACATCAGCTGTGAAAGTAATGAAGCTGAAAAATCATCTCTGCATTACTTAACTTTTTCATTTGTCTACTAGCTCGTCAATCACTTTTACTACCGTAGTAAGAACGAGTAATAGGCAAGACTGATCAATAAGAGTGATTGATTGGCGAGAGAAATACTGCGACCCGGAATCTGTGCTGACTCGTTTGACATTTACAGCAGGTAGTTAACATCATTCTGCTAGTAGTTAGCGACATTCAGACAACGATATTCCGTTTACTTGCATTTGTGACATGATGAATAATCTGTACCTGCTGTCAGCTTAACACCGTAGTGGCTCGTGCACGTTATTCTGTGGCCAAAGGAGGGAGCTGTGAATCTAGCAGGTTGGTCTTGTGCGGTTGCATTATTCAAAAACTCGCTAACAGTCTCGGCTTTCTGAAATGCTGAAACATCTTCTATAGCGCCTTTGTACATGTATATTAGATCTGATCAATTTATCTCTATTGACGGGATATGTACCTCAGTCCTTTAAAGCTATAGTCCACGATTTCAGAATCAGTTGAAAAATTCTAAAAACAAAAAAGCAACCTGCCCCCCCACACAGCCCTCCCCTCTGCTCGTTGATCCTTCCCACTTATGGAACCTCCTCCTCAACCACAGCCAGCCTTATCACAACAACTTCACAGTGTAATATTTATTACACATAAATGAAGAACAAGAACATCTGGTCACATATAATCTGCCTTTCTCAACCACCGGGAAGTTTACAGTGTGTTTTAGCAGGAGTTTCTGCATTAGTAAGAGACCGCCACGTTCCAGCGACTTCATGAGTTCATTGATGCATTCAGGAAAACACTGATGACAACAACCCTAGTTTACAATGCTGAAAATGAACAACTGACGTTCTGATGCCGTCTGTCCACACAGAGAAAACCACCAGTCATAGAGTTATGAATTTATGTACAACTCACACATAAAAGTAAAAAACAAACTGCCTACCTGTTCAACAAAAAGTCTGCTGTATCAGCATCAGTTTCACCCTCAAATCCTTCTGGAGCTTCTACCAGCCTGTGACCGATGTTTATACTCCACTTTCAATCAGTCCTGGTCTCTGCTTCTGCAGATTTTCCCTCCTGGAGCCTCTTCCGCATCACCCGATAATTACTCTGCCTTCCATCCAGCATTGGCCACGCTTTCCTTTCTGTCTACCTTTCTTTCACAGACTTTATCCACCTGCAGTTTCCTCCAGCAGCGAACGCGACACCCGCGGCCTTCCCTCAGTCCTGTTGCTCACATTCCGTCTGCCTTTTTTTCTCTCTCTCCCAACTTCTGCCGGTGAGGCAGCAGAGGCCGCTTCCTGCTGCCACTGCCTTTCTTTTCCATTCTCCTCTTGTTGTTTCAATAAGCTGCTACTCAGCTACTTACTTCTTGCAGAAAGTTTCAAATGCAAAAGAAAAATAAATATATGAATAAAATGTTTAAACACGGAAGAGGGCGGGGATGAGGCAGAACAAGGGGAGTCAGCTGTTGGGGGAAGTGGTGTCAGTTTGAGCAGGGGATTGGATCAAGAGCAGAGAGAAGCAAGACAAATAGCTATGTTGACCAATGTAAGCCATACAGCCGGATGGCTCGTATTGGCTAACATCTTTGCAGCCCAGCAGCCACTAAAGTGGATGGATTTTTTTCCTTTTTTTTTTTTTTTGCTCAACCACCATCTAAATGAGGTTTTTAATGATCAAACTTTCAAATAGTAGACCAAAACTTTGAGACTGCAGTAATAAAACCTCTACTTAAAAAACCTACTCTTGATCCAGGAGAGTTAGCTAATTACAGACCGATATCTAACCTTCCCCTTATGACTAAAATCTTGAGAAAACAGTGTCAGCTCAACTAGGTGCCCATCTGAGCAGAAATAACCTGTTTGAAAAGTTTCAGTCTGGTTTTAGAGCTCACAGAGACAACACTGGTGAAGGTTACAAATGTTCTTCTCATGGCCTCAGATAAAGGACTCCTGTACTTGTCCTGTTAGATGTCAGTGCTGCATTTGACACCATGGATCACAACATTCTGCTACAGAGACTTGAACATGTTATTGGAATTAGAGGAACTGCATTAGACTGGCTAAAGTCATATTTATCTGATAGATTTCAGTTTGTTAATGTAAACAATGAGTCTTCATCACACACTAGAGTAACTCATGGAGTTCCCCAGGTTTCTGTGCTCGGACCAATTCTCTTTACATTATGCATGCTTCCTTTGGGAAATATCATCAGACGACATGACATAAATTTTCATTGCTATGCAGACGACACTCAGATATACTTATCTATGAAGCCTGATGAAATCAGTTTGTTAGATTTCAAAGATGTCGTAATGACAGAAAGACCTGGATGAATTTTCTGCTTCTAAATTCAGACAAGACCGGGTTTGTTGTCTTTGGACCTGAAAAATTCAAGACTAAATTGTGTAGTTTTATTATTGATCTAGATGGATTTAATTTGGCTTCCAGCACGACAGTGGTGAGTCTTGGGGCTGGATCTATCAAAGGTTTGCGTGTATAAAAACGTGAGCTATCTCACTGCACACGCCAAAAAATGTACAATCTGATCTGTTAACAGTGTGCTAAAAGGGTTTGGTTTTTAAAACGCGCTAAATAGTGTCTCTTATCCATTTAGTACTTTTCCTGCAATGAATATGCAATATGGGACGTTTACATGCAAAAATGCATGTAATGGGAGGAGAAAATGTAAATATACTAATTTAGCACTCTCAAGGCAATTTATCAACCGAGAGACAAATTGTGTTGCTGGTTTTTTGTGTCTATTTCAGTACGTCTGAAAAGCAGGTGCAAACTTGAAGCTTTGTGCACAAAAGACTGCAACTTCTGAGAGGGACAATCCTGGGCACGCACAAATCTGATTCAAAATCATTTTTCATGAGCAGTGAGGGCAGCATATTTAGTTCTCATTGTTAATCCAATAAAAATCAGTTCAGCAAAACACTATTTAACACGGGGTGTAAAATGTTCTGGATAAATGAAAGTTTGCAGCCACTGTGGAGCTTAATGAGAACTAAAGCTGCATTAATTGTGTCTTTTTTCCCCCCTTTTTGCCAATGTCACATTTTAACTTGGATTTTAGCACCTGGACAGGACCACAGATCACCTGACAGTGCATGCTCTGAAGCCGTTGGTATTGTGCCAAACTGCGCACCTCGTGCGTAATAGAGACCATGTCGGAGCTGCAGACACTTCATTTGTTCAGCAAGTCCTGATCCTTATCCTCATAAACTGGCCACTTCTGAGACTCTGCACGGATACATATTGTATTATTTAAATGTATGTATTTATCATACTTCTTGCTATTATGAAACTGACTTGAATTTTTCTGTCTGTTAAGTGCCCTGAGGTGACATTTTCATGAATTGATGCTATACACATAAAGTTGAATTGAATTGAATTGAATGAACAACACATATGAAACTACCGGATAAGCTGTGCACGTTAATTGTGGAAATGGTTTTTAGGTGTTTAAAGGCACAATGGAAGTCCCTCCTGAAGAGAAATGACTGCAAACTGGAGCTGAACAAGAAAATAGCCATGACATACTTTATACTCCACAATATTTGTGAGGAGTATTGTATCAACTTTGAGCTCACGGACATCCATGATCACCCTCAGCTTCCAGTTCAAGCAGTACCTGTCCATGCTAATCTTAAAGGGTCTGACATTAGGTTAACTTTAAAGGAGTATTTTACCCATGAGGACAATAACTGTCCATCATCATCATTTATTGTTTACACATCATTACTAAACAAACAAAAAAAAATGTTAATTGAACATTTTTGCTAATTAAATACAGATACATGTGACAGGAAAAAAACAACACTGTTTGAATAAAAGGTTTTCATTTGGGAGGAGGGTACAACACACATACAGCAAGGGCCCAACAGTTAGACAAAAAATAATGAAGATCTGCAGGTGTCTATATAATCTTTGATTACTGTTGGTCAGCAGAACAATTAATGGGAGACATAACTACTTTAATCCAATACAGTTTATTTATTAGCACACTTAAAGGTTGAATATGGAATACAGACAGAACAGCGACATCACGTGTGTCTAGGTTGTAGTTGCAATGGCAGAAAAACAACTTCAGCTGCTGGGATGCCAGGCTCACTGCCGATACGCAAGTGACCAACAGTCTGCAGCATGTCGAACAAGTAACGCAGAGGAGTTTATAACTGACAGCTAACGTTAGCCATGTTAGCAAACAAGCTAGCTTACCGATCCAGGAGAAAAGTCGCCATTTCCGTGTTTTACTCCGTGGAAAACGTTTATGTGGGTCCATTTAGTGTAGTCTTCACCTAAATTTACTCCAGGTTTTGCTCTTCTCAGGTCACTCCTCCTCAGAAACAGATAACAATATCTCCAGGGCTCTGAAGCAGCTGCTTCACTGGTCGTCTCTACGGTGTTTCCCCTGTACAAGCCTGACTATGACCGAAATATTGTTTCCACACACAGATCGTATTTGGCAACCTGCAACGGCGGCGTGTATTGGCTTATAGACGTAAATAAAATGCCATTATCGAACCCGTAAAAATTTATTCTATAATTATTTTTAGGCTAAATATAATTTTTCTGGAAAATGTTGTACTTTCATTCTGCACACCCCCAAACGACCTGTGGAGGTATTATTTTTGAAAAAATATAGCTTTTAATAAAAATGTTACATATTCAACCTTTAACAACAGGAGCATTCAGCGCACCTCAGTAATTTGGTCATGGTGATTTACTCTTACCTGATACCCTTGAGCTTTTTTGGGGGCAGCGGGATGATGTCCTCCAGAGGAGGCAAGGAGCAGCCAATGATCTGCTATGGAGTTTGGTACCACACACTCAGATAGTATGTGAAGGTACTTGCACAGAACAGCAACTTCTGGTTGAGGTTGTGATTCCTCAGGATGTGGAGGAAGCACAGCTGCTGTTGGGGCTTCTTTACCAGAAGCCTGATGTTGGCAGAGATCCATGGAGATGGTGGTGCCCAGGAACCTGATGGAGGGGACACTATCCACGTGTTCTTCATTTATGAGGAGAGGGCTGTTTGTGTTTCCCGAAGTCCAGAATAACTTCTTTTGTTTTCTGGATATTTAAGAGTCAGGTTATTATTTGAGCACCACCTGGACAAGTTGCTGACCACCATCTTGTACACTGCCTCATCTTTTTTTGTGATGAGCCCAACCACGGTGTGGTTGCTTGCAAACTTGAACACCACATTAGGTGGTGTGCATTGATTGGGTGTAATAATTATATAGATTTTTTATTTATTAATGAAAATTTTAAAATAAAAAACAAACCAAGAAATAAAACGATATTGGAAAGATATAAAAAGTAAAATGAAAAATGTCTCGATGTAGAAATTCCATTGGAGTCAAATTTCACAGTACTGGGATTATTCCCTGATAAGTTTAGATTAAATTGCAACTTCCCTTTACTGAGAATCTAAAAATACTACTTTCAATTGCTAAGAAAATTATTACAGTCTCCTAGCTTAAGCCTTAAAGGGGAACTTCAGTTTTTTTCAATCTGGACCTATTTTCTAGCATGAAATGTGTTCATTTACTCACCCAGACAGTTTTGGTGCAACTTGAATTCCGTCGGGAGATATTTAGATCCACTCCAGATCAGCGTATGTGCGATATAATGGCAGCAATGGGGCAACCGCGTGCAGCCTCTAAATAAGGCTTTATCTGCCACAAACTCCTTCATTTCACCAATGTTTTGTTACGGAACATTTGTCGTACCCCCCTGTGAGCTCGAAGCGGCAATTTTGTGGTGATTCATCTGTGTTTACAGACATTTTTACATCGGCGGCTTTGATGATGTCACTATTATGCGACACCATAACAAGCAAATGTCTGTAAATAATGACTGTTTTTTTTTTCTTCTTTTGCTTTTGATGTAATATTTGTATTTCATGGACACAGTGGTGGAATCTACATGCAATACACCTGTTGTATACAACAACTGCATGATGTGACTTGCACTGAAGTTTTCGAATGACACAAGTAACACAGATAAGTAAATAAAATAAAATAAAACGAGCAAACAAGTATGAATGAACTTCCTCATCAAGTTCTTTGCAGTGTGTTAACGAGCCATTCATTTGATTCAGGTGTGTGAAAGCAGGGTTGCCTTGAAGTTATGCAGGGCAGTGGGTCCTGAGGACTGGTATTAAGAAACACTGCATCAAGCCATTTGAATGTCCAGAGTGAGTATTAAAGTCCCTGTGTATGGTCTGTCAGCTTTGTCTCATTGCTCAGAAACGGTTGAATCAGAGAGCAGCTTATCATTCTACGTAGTTCTATCATTTTACGTAATTCATTTGCTCCAATTAGAGCACACTATCAAGTAAACAGCCCCCCACCCCCCTCTCTCATAACGGTCTATGCACCGTCCACTTTGCTTTTAGCAAACTCCAATAGCTATGGCAGCTTGACCTACTTTCTCTAAATAAGGTTATAGCCAAATAAGGTGTAGCCAATCAAAATGAAGTCAACTTGGTCTCCGGGTGGAGCTCCATATCATTACCGGACCCAACTGTTTTACTGAGGAAGGGAGGTCTGGCGTTTCAAAACAATACCCCGCTGTAAAAAATGCCGTTTTTTTCTTTGGAGATTTGACATATGCAGCAATGCCAACAACATAAACTAGTTTTTACTGCTATGTCATCACTCCTTTAAAACATTTTTAAAGGAGCTATGACATCAAATTTCAGTTTTCTGGGGTTTTGGGTGTATAATATGATCTGTTGTGCACTGATGAGGCCATGTGAATGTCCAGAGTGAGAATCAAAGTTCCTGTTTATGGTCTGTCAGCTTTGTCTCTCTGCTCAGAAACAGTTGAATCAGACAGCAGGCTATCATTCTACGTAATTTAATTGCTTCAATAAGAGCACACTATCAAGTAAACAGCCACCCCCCCCCTTTCCTAATGGTTTATGCACCGTCCGCTCCCCCCTCCCCTCCCTGTCTGATTCAGCTTCGTGTATGGAGCTAGTAGTAACTTCTGTGCAGTCAGGTCTGGGTTTTCAAACAAATGGATTTAAAAGAAAACTTCTGCAGCAACACTGAGGGAGGCGACCACAACCTTGTCATTACCTGTAAGTTTAATTATTTTCTAAATGCTGTCTTGTCTGATAAACGTAGCTCACTGTCTGAAGTGCCCATGTTGCTAGCAGTTAGCCTTTAGCAAAGTCCGACCGCAGCTTGACCTAGATTCTCTAAATAAGGTCATAGCCAAATAAGGTGTAGCCAATCAAAATGAAGTCAACGTGGTCTCCGGGTAAAGCTCCATATCATCACCGGACCCAACTGTATTACTGAGGAAGTGAGGTCTGGCGTTTCAAAACAATACTCCGCTGTAAAAATGCCGATATACATATAGATAGATATAGATATTTTGCTCTTAATATGTTTTACATGTGCTTTCCAACTAACTTTTGTGATCTATAATAACACCAAGGAATTTATTTTCATACACTCTATTTATTTCGAAGTTTTCAATCCTCAACTGTGTATGTTCTGGTGTTTTACGATATCCAAATATAATATAATTAGTTTTGCTTAGATGCAATGACAGTTTATTTGTGTCAAACCATCTTTTCAGAGTCTCCATTTCTTTTTCCATAGTTCTCAGAAGATGCTTCAGGTTTGGACCAGTGCAGAGTAAATTGGTGTCACTGGCAAACAAAACAAAGTGCAGAAGCTTGGAAACTTTACAAATATCATTGATATAAAGAATAAATAGCTTTAGGCCCAAAATTTAACCTTGGGGGACCCCACATGTATTATAAACTAAACAGTAATCTGACCCTTTCCTTATGGTATGCCTGACATGACATATATTATCGCTTAAATTTTTCAAAATATCTAATCTCAAATGTTCTCCATTCAAATTACTATTCAACTTCCTTAATTACTTTTGCATGCTTTCATTCCCACCGAGTTCTGAAGTCATTAACCTGCAGGGTGAGGTGCTGAAGCTTCTGCAGACCCCAGAAAACACTGTGTGTATGCTGTATGTGTATGCTGAGAGCACCATTATCTCCAGAGATATTTGATTTATGTCCTGCCTCAGTCTGTTGTTTGGCATCTTCTCATTCCCCGCTATCCTCTGTCCCCCTGGTAGCAGGCCTTCCCATCATAACACATTATTTCCATGCCATTGCTCTCACATAGCCTCATGGACCAACTATTAATTAAAAGTAGATTATTTACAACAGTAGATATGTTATAAATCATTTACAATTTAAAATGTGTATTTATTTAATTCAAAGAGCTGTTTGTGTGTGTGTAGAAAAGAAGGCAAAATAATAACTTACTGTCATTTTTGGCTGCTTGCTGTGACAGACTGATCTCTTTTTATGTCCTCAACAAAAAGACATTCAATCTTGAGGCAAATTATTGCACTGCTAAAACAATATTTTATTCCAGCTTTCAGGGAGAGTAAAAAAGAAAATGTAATTTTTTTTTTTCACAAATGATGACAAATGATAGTAATTCACTGGCTGAACCTGGAGCCATGACCATAAAAGTCTGAATCCATTTTAAGCTTAAGGGGCATAAGCAGACATTCTCTTCCACAGGTGTTCTCAAAGTACCAGATATTAATAGGATTTATGAGAAAACGGTCTTTTGGGCACATAGAGACAGACAGACAAACTATAGACATAGACCTTATCAGTACTTTGGTTCAGTAATGAGAAGAAATCAACTCAGTGGCTCTGGGCTGTTGCTCAAGTCAATACCTTTTAAAAGGTTTTGACAAGGCACATGAAGAAACTCTAAATGTTTCGGCTGCTGCATCTGATGCATGTGGCTGTTTCACTTGTTACAAATACAACATAGTTGTATAAAAATCAATATATATAGTCATCAAAACATGGTGTGTGCACCCAGTCATCTGAAAATACAGGGCTGCATTGCCCACCCAAAATAATGGGCCGAAATAGCCAGCAGCAAAAGCAGCTGTGGGGTGACAGATAAGAATACTTATCTGTGCAGAGCAAATAGACCATAAAAAAAGATCACATTTGCATAGTTTTGCCTTTGAACTAAACTCTTGAAGGGAGTTGCTGGCAATGACAGAGAAAGATTAGAAAAAAATGTAAGTATAAATAAGTTTGCTTCTTCCTTGAGGCTGTTAGCGCAAAGGGTGGTGGTTATGGTTGTAATGTGGTGTTTGCCCCTGCAGGGCTCTAAGCACCATCAGTCTTATCTGATCCCCAATGAAAATCTGCACCCATTAATTTTCTCTTCATTTAATTGGCAGATGGTGAAGCCCCCACCTTTTCCTCCTCTTTCTGAGTTTGCCTGCAGGTTTATTAGTCCCACCACAGTGGGTCTTCTTCTCCAGTGGCTCATTCATTTCACTTTGTTGTCAATTCAAGTTGTGAAGCTGATGTTTTTGCCCTTTATTCTACATTTTACAACCTAACAGATGATCAAATCATGAGATAATTTGAAAATGTCTTTGAGAAGGAGTTGACATAATGTTATAGATGTGAGAGAAGCAGACTCATTTACAAAGATAAAAGCACAATCCCCTTTTTACCCCTTGCCCCTATCAAATCCTCCATTCTGTATGTTCGAATGGAGGGCTTAGGGCATCTTTCTGGGATAGAGTATGATGAAAGAGATAAGTCTACCTGGCCTTACTGGCAGAGATTTTTCTGAGGCATGTTCTAAATTGAGCATTACGAGAGTTTAAACATAGGTCATCATCACATGATGAACTCACACGAATATATATATATATATAAAAAAAAGGACACATTTGGCCTGCACAGGGTTGTTAATGTTAAATATGCCACCTGGCATGCTTGCAGTCTATCATACATACCATAAACCTGTTCATCAGAATTCCAATGCAAACATTTACATTTTCTTTCTTTCTTTGTTTTTCTCTTTGCCACAGACTTCTAAGAAAAGATGCCTTATGCCAGCACAGTTTGTAAGACAAATACATTGTCTTTTGTTGCAGTCAGTCAGTCAGTCAGTCATTTTCTGTACCGCTTATCCAGATCAGGGGGTTGCTGGAGCCTATCCCAGCTATTATCAGGCGAGAGGTGGGGTACACCCTGGACAGGTCCCCAGTCTGTTGCAGGGCCAATACAGAGAGACAGACAACCATTCACACTTACATTCACTCCTAAGGGCAATTTAGAGTGACCAATTAACTTAACATGCATGTCTTTGGACAGTGGGAGAATGAAATGAATGAAATGAAATGAAATGAAAAATACTTTTTTCATCCCCGAAGGGAAATTCAGTATTGTAAAAGCTCACCTTTTTTTTTTCTTTTTTTTAGAATATATATATATATATATATATATATATATATACTGTATATATATGTAGGCAAAGATGGGAGGGGGAGGGGCAAGGGTATACCTACAATCATAATGGGTAGCGCCCATAATTTACTCGAAACAACATGATTTAGTATATTTTTATAGCCTAAACAGAAGAACATCGCACTTCCCATTTGCGGGTTCATGCGTGTTAAAGACACTATGGAACAGGGGCAGAGCCATATAAGAGCCAGGATGGGCTCAGGCCCGCCCACTTTTCTGAATGGCCCAGGGCCAGGCCCACCCTAAGAAAGCGATGATCCCCTATTATTATGCTGCCAATCTCTATAGAGCATTGGCAGTATATTGCTCTACAGCAATATACTGCCAATGCTCTATAGAGCATTGGCAACATATTACTATTGCTCGTTTATTCCGTATTATTATTATTATTATGCTGCCAATCTCTATAGAGCATTGGCAGTATATTGCTCTAGAGCAATATACTGCCAATGCTCTATAGAGCATTGACAACATATTACTATTGCTCCGTTTATTCCGTATTATTATTATGCTGCCAATCTCTATAGAGCATTGGCAGTATATTGCTCTAGAGCAATATACTGCCAATGCTCTATAGAGCATTGGCAACATATTACTATTGCTCCGCGTTTATTCCGCGTTATTGTGTGAATGCTGTTAAAGCATTCACACATTAGTTTTCCTGTTTCTCTTTATTTATTATTATTGTGTGAATGCTGTTAAAGCATTCACACATTTGTTTTCCTGTTTCTCTTTATTTATTTTTATTGTGTGAATGCTGTTAAAGCATTCACACATTTGTTTTCCTGTTTCTCTTTATTTATTATTATTATTATTTTTCCGCCGTTTTTTGGTCGTCCATATCTTCAGCATGCTTCACCCGATTTTAGCCGTTCAAACTTTAAAATGTTCAGCTCCTTCTGGAGATGTGCGCTCGGAAGTTTGGCATTCATAACTTCAACTGTTTTCAAGTTATTGATCATTTATTGATCAATTTTTAACATTGAAGTCAATGGAGAAGCCTTCAAACCCTTCAAAAAACTTCACCTTCTTCAAAACACTAAGGCTTTTTGATACCGGTTCAGCTAGAAATACCATTCAAACTTTAAACAAGTCACCAGAGATTCAGCTTTAAATCTTTCTATTTTTTATTTTCATATCTTCAACCAATTTTGAATTATGCCAGTTTATAAATCATTCAAATTTTAGAAATTCAGCTTTTTCTCTCCCTTCAACTCCACTCTACTTACACTCTAACTTCAAACCCTTCAGGTCCGTTCAGCCTTCATATCTTCAACATACTTTCAGCTAGAAACACCATTCAAACTTTCATAATACTCTTCAGAAGTTGCACAACTAGAATATATATTTTCAACTTCATATCTTCAACCATTTTTGAGTTATGCCCTCTCAAAAAACATGAAAAATTGCACTTTTCAGGCCAAAATTTTTCATCCCCCAGAAAATTTCAAACAAATGCCCATAACTTCCACAGTTTTCATCGCACAAAAATAAAATTTAGATCAAAACGGAGCTTGACTCGTTGGCTTCGTCGGACCTCCCGGGTAAAAAATCCGTCAGATGCACCGTTTTCGAACTACGCCCCACGGAATCTTACAAAGTCACGATTTTGCTCCTATTCACCTCCATTGTAATCTGGACGAAGAATCCTAAAAGGTCATGTGGATATAACTTGTCACCATGCCAATTTTGTGTACCTAAGGATAAAATAAAAGACATCTCCCAGTTCCTGAAAGGCTTGTGGCGCTCACGGTGAAAAAATTATTTTGATATCTGTTACGGTTTTCTCTCAGTGGACAGTTGTTTGGGGAGTGGTCTCCAGCATTTTCCCATAGAAAACTAAAGCATAAAGTCTGTTTAACTGTAATCAACTGTCATTCTCTTACACATGCAGGTAGCTCCATTGTCATGACAACCTAATCATTCATAATTCACATAGAAATACACATGTAGGACTTTCTAATGTATTTCTTACTACAAACTCATCAGGATTGTCTCTCTGTCATGTCTTTGTGTCTTCTGGCTGTGTCCTAAACACCAGGATTGTCTCTGTCTGTCCTCTTGTCAACTCCTCTCTTCAGAAACTGTATTTGTGTGACCAATGATATCCAATGGTTCCAGACTGGTATGATACTGGTGTGGTACTGGTTCCACACTGGTACCAGACTGGTATTTCATTGGTTCCAAACTGGTGCCAGACTGGTATAACACTGGTACCAGAATGGAACCATACTGGTATGCTTCTGGTATCAGGCTGTTAACAGACTGGTATTTTATTGGTTCCACACTGGTAGCAGACTGGTATAGCACTAGTACCATACTGAAACCAAACTGGTATCAGACTGGTATAGCAGGGGGACCAGAATGGAACCAGACTGGTATGCCACTGGTATCAGACTAGTATGCCACTGGTATCAGACTGGTACCAGACTAGTATCCCACTTGCATCAGACTTAAAGCAGACTGGTATGCCACTGGTAGCAGACTGGTATTTCACTGCTTCCACACTGGTAGTAGACTGGTATGGCACTGGTACCAGACTGGTACCAAACTGGTATGGCACTGGTGTCAGACTTACCAGACTGGTATTTCATTGGTTCCACACTGGTGCCAGACTGGTATAGCACTGGTACCAGAATGGAACCATACTGGTTTGCTACTGGTATCAGACTGTTAACGGACTGGTACCAGACTGGTACTTCATTGGTTCCACACTGGTACAAGACTGGTATAGCACTGGTACCAGACTGGAACCAAACTGGTATCAGACTGGTAGAGCAGGGGGCACCAGAATGGAACCAGTGTGGTATGCCACTGGTACCAGACTGGAACAAAATTGGTATCAGACTGGTAGAGCAGGGGTACCAGAATGGAAACAAACTTGTATGCCACTGGTATCAGACTTACCAAACTGGTCTTTCATTGGTTCCACACTGGTGCCAGACTGGTATAGCACTGCTACCAGAATGGAACCATACTGGTATGCTACTGGTATCAGACTGTTAACAGACTGGTTCCAGAATGGTATTTCATTGGATCCACGCTGGTACCAGACTGGTTTAGCACTGGTACCAGAATGGTACCAAACTGGTATGGCACTGGCATCAGACTGGTAACAGACTGGTATTAGACTGGTATAGCACTGGTACCAGACTGGAACCAAACTGGTAACAGACTGGTACCAGACTGGTATCAGACTGGTATAGCAGGGGTACCAGAACAGAACCAGACTAGTATGCCACTGGTATCAGACTGGTATGCCACTGGTACCAGACTGGTATTTCACTGGTTCCACACTGGCACCAGACTGGTATAGAATTGGCTGGTATGAGACTGGTTCCACACTGGTACCAGACTGTCTATGGCACTGGTACCAGACTGGTATTTGACGGGTACCATACTGGTATGGCACTGGTACCAAACTGGTATGCCACTGGCATCACACTAGTATCAGACAGGTATGGCACTGATAACAACTTGTATCAGACTGGTATGATACCAAGTAATCATGACTGTCCTTTTGTCCTCTTTTTGTCTCCTGGTACGTCCTCAACACCAGAAATGTGTCTCTCAGTATATTGAAACACACTTGTAAGCCTCCTTTCTCTCCTCCTAGTTCCCCCTCTCCTTCCTCCCTCTGCCATCATCTGTTCTTTCTCCTCCTTTGGAACAAGAATTGATAAACTAACATAGACAGACAGAAAGAAGGAAAGAGAGAGAGAGAGAGAGAGAGAGAGAGAGAGAGAGAGATAGATAGATAGATTTCTCCTGCTCAGTTAAACCCATTTTCATTGAAAATGGTGTCCACTTCTTCACCACAATGAGAGACAAGTTAATATCTTGGTCATGGTAAATCTGAGAATTTCAGATTAAACATATCTAGTCAGGTTATTTTCTGCTCTTTCTGATGGCATCAAGTCCGACGTCACTTTCAAACCGGAAGTGGGCGGGGCCTAAAAAAGAAACAAATAAATTCATGTATCTCTATGATGGTAGCTCCGAAAATTATGAAACTAATATCACTAGAAAGGGTATTTTCTCCTCTGTCTGATGACATCATGTCCGACGTCACTTTCAAACCGGAAGTGGGCGGGGCCTAAAAAAAGAAACAAATAAATTCATGTATCTCTATGATGGTAGCTCCGAAAATTATAAAACTAATATCACTAGAAAGGGTATTTTCTCCTCTGTCTGATGACATCATGTCCGACGTCACTTTCAAACCGGAAATGGGCGGGGCCTCAAAAAGAAACAAATAAATTCATGTATCTCTGTGATGGTAGCTTCGAATATTATGAAACTAATATCACTAGAAACGTTATTTTCTGCTCTTTCCGATGACATCATGTCCGACGTCACTTTCAAACAGGAAATGGGCGGGGCCTCAAAAAGAAACAAATAAATTAATGTATCT